>JAZKJV010005199.1:0-600000 GCA_037367405.1 Ottelia alismoides | reverse complement strand
GCCGCGTGAAGCCTCCCAGCTAGCCGCAGCTTGGTTTAGGCAAAGACCCTGACACTCGCCTTCGCCTGAAGCTCAGGAGTTCATCCGAACCTTCAAGTATAGCTTGCATCCACCTCAGTTCCCTATTTGATTCGATTTGTCCATTTCACTCCGTTGCACGCTCCTTTGCTCCAACCAGCCGGTCGGAGCTCCATCTCACCCATTTATCTGCACCGATCGACACGCTTAATCATCATCCATCTTCTCCCGTAGCCTTTCCCCTTGAATCCTTCTCATCGGAGTAAGATCAAGTCGGGTCTCCTCCCTCGCATTCACTGGAGACCAAAATCATCATTCCCCATCGCTTTTCTCATTTCCTTGCATAATAACCTTGGCCAAAGCTCGGTCTTCGAGCCTTGAGTATATCCTGCAGGTCTGAGGTGCTTCGACATCCATTTGGAGCATCCCCCGCTCAGGCAGAGCAGCTCTTCGACTCCCACCTTCGCCTCGCTCATCCGCCAGCCGTCCACTTTATCAGACCCGACCACTCGACGTGCAATGCTTTCACGATTGCGTTGGACCTCTTGGCATCCTCATTGGTGAGTCGTACCTCTGGTATTGCTTTGGCGAAGTTTGCTTGGGAGGAGTTCATCCAGCATCCTTCCATGTTGTCCGTTCTGACGCATCTTGCTAGTTCTGATCCAAATCGCACGTCATTCCCTTTTGTTAGAACCATCAGATGCACTCAATAACGACCAGTCCTTACCGTACTCCTGCACCACGCTCTTGCGTCGTCAGATCCCTTTTTTCAGAGAATATCAAAGCTATCCACCTCTGCCCTCTCGTGTAAGCGCCACGTGTCCTTAGGGTATATTTCACATTTTATCCCGCATGTTTTGATATTTCATTTTAGTCCAGTAAATAAAGTTTTAGATAAGTACATTTTGCAGTTTGGACCTCTTGTTTTTATATATTTGCATTTTAGTCCATCTGAAGCCGAAGCACGCCTATGCTCACGTGAATGTTGGGTTATTTGTGTGTTTTATCCTGAACTCTTATGCTGTTAGTTAATGAATGGTATGTTTTCGGAAATTACATTAATGCCTGATAAACACAGAATTGAGAGCGGTCGTATTGACTCACAAGGCGAGTCAACAGTCGGTGTGTTGACCACTACAGAATCCCGTGTAAAATCAACAATTAACCCACACTAAAGATATCAAGAAATGACAAGCAAATGTGAAGTTAAAATTTATTTTTAACTCTACATAAATGGTGTATAGAAAGCAAGTACGTAGAGAGTTCGAACACAGGGAACAAGGAAGAGTAGATCAAACAGTTGTGTGTGTGTGAAAGTGAAGTGTTGCCTACACTATGCAATGCAAGTATTTTGTGGATTTTTATTTTTTTAAAATTTTTTATTTAATTTTTAATTTTCTGATTTTTTTATTTTTATGTTATACATTTTTTTCAATGTTGGAATATATAAACTATATAATAAAAGAGGTGCTACAATATTTATAAAAATATGCAAAAATGCTAAAAAATTCAGAAATAAAATATTTTTGGTATTTTAATGATTTTTTTACTGTCTTTGTGATTTTTGGGTATTTTTCAGAATGTTTTTGAAATTTTTAAAAGGCAAAATAAAGGAAAACAAGGAATAAGCAACTGGCTGAAGGTAAAATAGGGATGAAAAATATCAAACAGCCACAAATTTTCCCAAACTAATTTTAAAATAAAGAGAATAAAATATAGAACTTACAGAAACTGAGTTTGTAATTTTTTGAGTTTTCTAAATTTTTTTAGAATTTTTGAAGTTTTTAAGTAATTTCTAATTTTTAAGATTTTTCTTTTGAAATTTTTAGTGATTTTTGGACTGACACTAAAATAAGATAAAATAGACAGTAGGTAATTTTGTTTGGAATTTTTCTAGGTATTTTACTATTTTTTGGTATTTTCTAAACTAGACAGTAGATAAAATGCATGTTTTTGATTTTTAATAAATATAAAAATGCAATAAAATCAAAAAATAAAAGTATGGCGTGAAAGTGCTAGTGAACAAGAGCTTAAGTTGAATTTTTGGTAATTTTTCGAATTAAAATGATGCTCCAAATAAATAAGACAAGCACACAAAAATTCACAGCCTAGTAGGGGTATAAGTGCAAATATTAAAACATCCAGGGCATACATGCAATTTTCCACAAAATATAACACTGACTATTTAATTTTATGGACTAAATACAAATAAGCAGACCCCGGAGGGTACGCTTACAAATTTCCCAGCCCCGCACGTGCTATACACGCACCTGACAAGGACCTAAGTGCAATATACAAAAATCCCAGGGGCAATCATGCAAAATACCAAAAAGTTTTACACTTAGTACAAAATTTTAATACACCTTTACGAAATAAACAAACTAAGAAGGGGGTCCGTGCAAATACCCGTGCCTCACGTGAACTGGTCTCGTGAGGTGACGTGGCCTGGACCTCTTGGCAATTAATGAAAGTTCAAGGGCCTACTTGTAAATATTACAAAAATTTTTACACTTCAGACAAAAGTTTATGGACTAAATCTTAAATACAATAATGCGAGGGGTGAGAAATGCAAAATACCCCTCGTGCGCGATCCAACGGTGTGGCGTGAGCCACTTATCCACGTGGCGCTTCCTGGTCGCGCGATGACGCTTCGACGATGGACGGCCTAGATCAGATCCTCCTTGATAGATTAAACGGTTGAGGTGATGGAAAATCGGACGGCGACTGTGCAACCTGGAGCTCCACCGCGATCCAACGGTCGAGACGCTTGAAGCAAGAACAAAGAAGAACGCCGGCGAGGCGATCTTCTCCGTTCAAGATCTCCTGCCTCCGGTGACGTTTGGGATTCAAAATGAATCTGGGGACTCCTGGAAGTCTCCTCTTCCTCCTGTGGGCTTCAAAAGACCTCGGCGATGCCGAGGTGCTCGCGAGAGGGTGGCGGAGCTGTAGAGCCCCATGAGCTCCGGCGAGGCTCCAAAATCGCCTCCAGGCTCGAGTCAAAGCTCTTTGACCTGCAAAAATGGTTAGAAGGTCCAGGGCAAACTGCTTGGACCTCGAGAGGGCGGAGGCGTAGCGAGAATCGTCGTGTGCGTGGTTGGCCGGAGGTGCGCTCCAGCGAGGAAGATCAATAGGGCGATTCACACGATGGAATGCAAAATTCCTAGAGGGCTTTTGTTCCTAAGGCTAAAACTAATAACATGCACAAAAAATAAGTGGGTGAAGTGGAAGCCTCAACGGTGTAGACCAGAGGGAAAGGTACCTCGACCGCCGGCGAAGGGGGAGGTGCTGGAGCCGCCTCAGGCGTCGCTCGACCAATCTGAAGGGCTCGAGATGAAGCTGTCACCTTCCACGAGCTTGAGGGAACAAGAATGGGAGCTATCCTATGGATTGAGGGGTTCGATTTTGAAATTGAAGTCGGGACTTTGTTATATTTGGTTTGACTCAGAGACTGAGGTGCCCCAAAGAACAAGGGATTGGCAGCGATGCAGTGGTCCATTGATCGAGATATCATCTGGGCAAATTTCACCATTGATCGAGGAACAAAAGTTGCAGAGGGCACGGCACGAAAGGGTGCAAGGATCGCCTTCCAAAAATCCTCAAAGATGGTCAAAAAGCCGTTTTCTGACAACCCACAGGGGGCGGGTCAGAGAGTTGACCTGGGGTCAACTCTCGGACCCTCTTGGTTGGTCCACGTGGACCAACCAGGAAAAACCTTGGAAAAAGATATATTAATTCAATTAAAATTAGAAAATGTTTGAATTCAATTTAGGTTATTAAATAAAAAATATTTATTATTTTATGTAGTATTTTATTCTGAATTTTAATTATTTTTATGAAGTATATCTTTATAAGTTTACTTTTATTCTCCTTATAGGTATATTACATATATATTTTATTAATTAATTTTTATTTTGGTATTTTTAATTTCTTTAATTCTGTTTATTATTTTATAAAATTATAAAATACTTTTATACATGTAATTATATTTTTATTCTATTTTATTGATTGTTTTGTATATTTAATAAATATAAGTATGTTTTCTACAAGTATAAGTATAAGTAGTTTACCTATGTATGATATATATACATATATTTTATTTTGAATTTCTTTTGAGTTTTATTCTGATTTTAATGTACACAATTATTATAAGTAATATTTACATAATTATAAAAATATAAAAATATAAAAATAATGAATAAATAATAAATTAAATATTTTAATCAATACAATTGTACAATGTGGGTCCAAAACTCAACTTTCAAATCGTAGATCCGCCAAATGCGAAACCACCACCATTAAATATCTTATTTTATACTATATACAATTAAAGGTAAGTTTGCTGCATTTGGAGTTTTCATTTGTGAGATACAGGTCTGGGAAGTTGGGATTCTGGATTTTTATTCAGACCATAACTTTTTATCTGTAAATTATTTTTCAGTGAAATTAATTTTGTATATTTCTTTATAAAATTATCTACAACTTTCATGTACAAAGTTTATTTATATGATATATAAAAAGTGGAATCAAAATAGGTCCCAAAATGAATAAAGAATGAATTAAAAGGTATAGGTATTTGACCCTTATCTCCCCCTACTTTATTCCTTGTCGACCTAGTCATCAAGATGCCTAGGTCTCGGGGTTTGGGTCATAAAATATTTACAATATTTTATTTTTTTTCTTTTCTTTTATTTATTCTATAATTTTGGCTTTAATTACAGTAATTTATACACTATTTACAGGTACATGCATGAATGCTAATATGCTCTAATTAAGGGTATTTACAGGCATTTGCTAGGGTTTTTGAGGCCAAAATGATAGAATAAAGATGATGAAATGTGGATTCATCATCCCCCTATACTTTACCTTTGCTAGTCCCTAGCAAACACTTATGCAATAAGTGCGAAAAGAAAAAGAAAGAAAAGAAAAAGAAGAACTTGGATTAAATTTAATTGTCAAACTTGTCCTCACAAAATCAAAGTTTGGAGCTTAAGTCGGACCTTTGGAATTTTAGTGCGGGCGAAACCTTAATGAGAACCGAATTTGAAATCCAACAGTCCTTGAAAATCCCAAAACTCTGCCCAAGTCTCCTCAATAGCCAGGTCAGAAATATTTCAATTCATACGCAAACTCTTACGACTATGAGTCTGACTCGTACAGTGTAAGTGATGGTGGCTCTCCCCAACCAGAATGGCAAAGAAACTGACTTCTCCAGTACGACAACCGAATGATTCCCCAATCTAATAACTCCATCCTCGAGGAGCGGGGTATTCCCTTCTAAGTTCAAGTGGCAACCAGCTCAAGAGGAGGGGGTGAAGAGAAGAATGGACGGTAGCCAGTGTAGCTACCTATCCTGGGATGCAAGACCAGTGTAGTCAAGTCATCCTGCTGTAGGCTCACATATTTGACTTTGGAACTCAATCTTGCTTATTGGCTTTACGACATATGTACATACTTTGCAGGCTTCTTATTCTTGTACATGCCTGACCTTTTTTTTTTGAATACTATTCACAACAACATTTACATAAGGAGTTTTTCCTCTTGAGCCAGTAGACTATCCCTCTTTTGAAGCTTTATCGCAACCCACATCCTCCTGTCTTTAGACTTCCTTATCACTGGACGGGTTGGGGTGCACTTCCCTCCCTAGAGGAGGACAAATGTTTCCACTTGTGCGCGTCTCATACCAGCAAATCCAATCCCCTCACTACTCCAACTGAGTTGAGCCATGTGAAAGGTGCATGTGTCCAAGTTAGGTCATTATCAACAAGATTCGTGTGTGTGCTCCGAAATACTCTACTTAGGCAGTCAAGAATCCATTGAACCAAGTCTCGTGATCCTCAAAGAATTAAGTCAACTAGACCTGAAGTACCTCAATCCTAGTTCATATAAGGTTCCTGTTATTAGGTAGATTTTAAGGTCCAATCAAGCTCCAATCTCCGGATTTTACTTAGACTTGTTCAACTATCAAACTTAATCCGAAAAGTGCGAATGCTATGCAATGCAATGCAGAAAATATTTTTGTGATGCAATTTTCAAAGATTTTGAACTTTTTATGGGTTTTTGAAAAGATGATGGTGATGATGCACATGCAATTTTTTTTTGTATTTTTCAAAAAGGTTTTTCAAATGTTTTTAGATTTTAATTTTGCAAATGTTTTTGGGAATTTTTGAAAACAAAAAGATTTTGGCTGAAAACTAGGTAAAAATATGTACACGGGAGTGCTTCTTATAAATACAAGAAGTGGATTTTAAGAATTTACAGGGTAAGTGTTCAATTTTATACATATATAGATAGGATGGATTTTGGTGTGATGTATGTATTCCTCAAACTTATTTGACACAAGCTTTTCACACAATTTTTGAAAACTATAGTCAAAATAGTTTTTACACACATTTTTGCAAACATGTACACACATTTGAAAATCATTTTGCAAAGGTTTTTCAAAACAGTATATATAGGTTTTTCAAAACATTTTTGCAACCATTTTTCAAACCATTTGCAAATCATTTTTCAAACATTTTATTTCACACAAAGAAAAGAGATTTTACGAAACACACATTTTTACAAAGGTTGAAAACATGTAACAAAGTATTTTCAAAATAGTTTTCAATAAATGTTCACAAGGATTTTCAAACTATTTTTCAAATATTTTGCAAAAAACATTTTCACCTGATTTATTAATCAGTAAAAAAAAGAATTTAAGGAACAAAACACCTTTTTGTTAAGAATATTAATGAATTTTAAAGAATTATTAGCCATATTATTAAGAAAATACGAAAGTACGAGTTATGGCTAAAGTATATACGTAGTATATACGACCCCTATACTTAGCTGAGCTATGTCCTCATAGATCGGAGAGAAAAGAGAAGACATAACTTGTACTAAGTATAGGCAAGTCTAAAGAATAAAGCAATAAATGAATGAATTAATGAGAAGTTGACCGTCCCCCTATACTTAGGATTAAATAATCCTAAGTATAGCAGACTGTACACAACGCAGGGAGGGTCAAGGGTGGAAATGAACAGATTGTACTCAGATTGTCTCCCCCTATACTTAGGGTAAAATATCCCTAAGTATAGACAAGAAGAGGAGACAATGGAGAGGATCGAAATGACACTGAAAGAACTCGGGGTGCAAACCCCCCTATACTTGGGACAAAGTACGTCCTAAGTACAGAAAACTGATAACAAGGGGCGGCACCTTTTTGATAGATAAAGAAAATAGAAAAGGAAAAGAAGAAAAGAAGAAAGAGAAAAGAGATTAACAGATGAAAGCATGATATAGACAGATGATCTGTACAACGGAAGATGGAAGTGATCACCATGTATGAGATGTAGATGATATAAGTCAAAGGACACATCTCATACCAGAAGAATGGGGGCAACGTCAATGGTCGGCGGATCATGATCTAAGTATAGTTTCAGGCACTGACCATTGACTCGGAAGGTAGAGAAAGATGACGGTTCGGATATGTCAATACTGCCATTGTCATGTACCTTCCCTGACCACATATGGACCTTTCCACTTGCTCTGTAATTTCCCTGGAAATAATTTTAGCCTGGAATCAAATAACCATACTCTCTGTTCTGGCTCAAACTGTTTATGGCTGATGTGGGAATCGTGCCATGTTTTCACTTTCTCCTGTACTGTAGGCTGCTAGAAAAGGCTGTATCTTTCAGTTCTTCCTGGGCTGCCAACCCTGCTCTTCTCTGTTCTCCTATACTCTCGGGATCTAACAGTAACTCAGTGACTGCCCAAAAGGATTTATGCTTGATTTCCACTGGCAAATGAGCACGGCTTGCCATAGACGAGACGAAAGGGAGATGTCCCCAATGGATTCTTGAAAGAAGTCCGATAGGCCCGCAATACCGAGTCCAAAAGCTGTGACCAATCCTTTCGGTCTGGGCGGACAACCATCTGCAAGATAGTTTTTATCTCTCGGTTCGATACTTCGGCAAGACCATTAGTCTGAGGGTGATACGGTGTGGCAACCCCGATGGTCAATGCCGAACTCGTCTGCAAGTGGCCTAACCTTGTCATTGATGAAATGAGACCCCCGTCTGAAATCAAGACTCTAGGTACCCCGAGCCGTGAAATGATATTTTTTCCTCAAGAATTTGCACATGGTTTTAGCATCTGCGGCTCGGACGGGGATGGCCTCAACCCATCAGCTGACATAATCCATAGCGAGCAAAATATGCTCGAATCCCTGACTCTTAGGAAATGGGCCCATGAAATCAATCCCCCATGCATCAAAAACCTCACAAAAGTGAATGGGTTGCATGGGCATCATGTCTCTCTGTCCGCAGGTTCCCATCTTCTGACAGTCAGTACATCTCTTCACAAACTCATCAGAATCCTTGAAGAGAGTAGGCCACCATAGGCTGGATTGAAGCACCTTCTGTGCTGTCCTTTTTCTAGAATGATGTCCTCCTGCCTCAAGCTTGTGGCAGTATGTGAGGACGCTGTGCTGCTCTTCTTGAGGAATGCACCTCCTCGAGATGCTGTCCCCTCCTTCATGATAAAGGACGGGATCCTCCCAATGGTAAAACTTGGCCTTCGCTAGGAAGGTCTCGAGTTTCTGCCTGGGCCAACCTTGTGGGACTGTCTTGGCAACAAGATAGTTCACAATATCGGCATACCACGGGAGCGAGGTGATAGCAAAGATCGCCTCATCTGAAAACGTCTCTGTGATAGGTGCACTGGGCTCAGATTCCTCAAGATTCTCCAATCTGGAGAGATGATCTGCCACCACATTCTTTATTCCAGACTTATACTTAATCTCAATATCAAACTCCTGGAGTAGAAGGATCCATCTGGTAAGGCGTGCTTTGGCATCCTTCTTGGCCATTAAGTACCAGATGGCGGTGTGATCAGTGTAAATTGTCACTCTAGATCCGAGAATATAAGATCTGTACTTATCCAAAGCAAAGACTACGACCAGCATCTCTTTCTCAGTCACAGTATAATTCCGCTGAGCAGCATCCAAAGTCCGGCTGGCGTAGTGAATGGCAAAAGGCAATCCATCCCTCCTCTGTCCAAGCATAGCCCCAACGGCAAAATCAGAAGCGTCCGTCATGATCTCGAATGGGAGAGACCAATCGGGTGGCTGAAGGACAGGATCTGAAACAACCATACCTTTGAGAGTCTCAAAAGACGCCAGACACTTATCATTGACAATGAACTCGGTGTCTTTCGTCAGCAAATCAGTAAGCGGTCGGGCAATACGACTGAAGTCCTGAATGATCCGTCGGTAGAAACCGACATGCCCTAAAAAAGACCGTAACTGACGCAAATTGGACGGTGGATTGAGTTTTCTAATGATATCCACCTTGGCCGGATTGACCTCAATGCCCCTGTTGGAGACGATATGACCAAGGACCGTCCCTTGAGTCACCATGAAGTGACTCTTCTCCCAAGATAAAACAAGATTGAACTCTATGCAGTGCTGAAGCACACGGTCTAGGCAGTCAAGACAAGCATCAACCCGTAGCCATAGACCGAGAAGTCATCCATGAAGACCTCCAAACAGTCACCCAACTTGTCCGAGAAAATAGACAACATGCACCTTTGGAATGTTGCCGGAGCGTTACATAGACCAAAGGGCATCCGTCTGAAAGCATGTCCCAAACGGACAGGTGAATGCCGTTTTCTCCTGGTCTTCGAGTGCAATGGCCACTTGATTATATCCGGAGTACCCGTCAAGAAAGCAGTAATGACTCTTCCCAACTTGCCGCTCGATAATCTGATCAATGAATGACAGCGAGAAATGATCCTTCTTGGTGGCCTCATTCAATCGTCTGTAGTCCACACATACCCTCCAAGAAGTGGGTACTCGGGTAGCGATCTCCTCTCCAGACTCATTCACCACTGTAGTGATACCCGTCTTCTTGGGCACCACATGTAACGGACTAACCCATTTAGAGTCGGAGATGGGGTAGATAAAATCGGCGCTCCACCACTTCAAAATTTCTTTCATGACTACGTCTCGAAGATTCGGGTTCAGCCGTCGTTGGAAATCACGCTACGGCCTAGCGTCATCCTCAAGATAGATGTGATGGGAGCACAGAGTCGGACTAATCCCCTGGAGATCAGCTATACTCTAACCTATCGCCTTGCGGTTTCTTTCAAGAACCTCCATCAGACGAGATTCTTGCTCTCCAGTCAAACCTGCTGAGATAATGACTGGGTGCATATCTGGCTCACCCGCAAGGAATTTGTACTTCAGCGACTGTGGCAAGGCTTAAGTTCTGGACAACTGGGAGGTGGTAGATCTGGCTTCTGATATGTCTGTGTGAAGGCGACGAGGTCTGCATGGGAGAACTCTCGCTCTGCATGAATCTCTAACGAAGGGCGGCCTGCTGAATCATCAATAAACTGCCCTGGCTCGCCACTCTGTCATTGTTGTTGGCTCAGAAGGAATCAGACAAGGTAAATAGTCATCAAATCATCCCAATCAATGTCTGAATCCGAGGGATCAGAAGAAGATGAACAAGATTGAAAATCATCAGCACCACTCGTCCCAACACTGTCAGCTTCAAGTGTATCCTCGTCCAGGGGTGTGCTCTCCAGGCTCTCGACTGCCATAAGCTTTAGATATAGTGAATCTGTAGGCAAGGCGAGGGTCGGCGCAACACGAACTGTCTAGTTGGATTCATCATCTGTCATCACAAAGTCACACTCATGGTGGATGTCTAACTCTTCCTCTGTCATCTGCGCTGCTTCGCTGGACTGCTCTGAGCATTCAAGTTCTCTGGCTCTGGTTTCCTCGATCGTCTCTATTTGTATGGATTCACCCTCTACATAAAAACACACCTTCCCACTATCATGATCGATTACCGCCTTGGCTGTGGCCAAGAATGGGTGTCCGAGTATGATGGGGGCATCGGTTACCGACTCAGGGATCTCCATGTCCAACACAACAAAGCCCACGGGGATTTCAGGCCCTGAATGGTAACAACCACATCTTTCAATAACCCCTTTGGCCTCTTAGTCAACCTATCAGCAAACTGAAGGACTGTCCTGCTCCTAAGAAGAGGACCAAACTCGAATCGCTCGAGTAAGGCTGCCGGAAGAAGGTTAATTGAAGAGCCGCTGTCTAACAGAGTACGATCAAACTGCTGCTCTTGAATCTCGCATCTGACATAGTGATGAATACTCATTCATCACTCTTTATTCTTATATTTTAGCTACAAAAACCTTTGCAAATACATGTAGATATGTGTAAATAGGAATAATTACCAAAAGCATGCATTGTGTAAAAACCTATAATTAGCATGTTTTTATGCAAAAATAAAAGAATAAAGATTAAAAAGAAAAAGAGGGAAATATTTAGAATAAATATTGAGCAACCTAACCCAAGGGAGGGCTCAGCATGGGCCTTACCGCATAAAAACCAAAGTAGAGGGAGATAGGGCTCATGTGTAAATATTTATGTAAATAAATAAAGATATTTTCCTCACCAAAAATATGCTTGTAAATATTTGTACATATTTGTAAATATTAAAACAAAAGATAAAAATATAAAAATTAAAAAGGAAACAAAAACATCACCTTCACCATGTATATAAACCACTCTTATATATTTATTTAGTCTTGTCAATAAATAAAATTAACTTTTCTAATTTTTGTAAATAATCTATATTCTATAATGTAAATAAATAAAATAAGAACAATCAAATCAAAAACAAAATAAAAATAGCAAGATTAAAAATACAAAAATACATTGTGCATATACCATGTATATAAATGTACAAACATATTTATTTTACCTATGTATATAAATAATAAAAATAAAATAAAAATACCTTTTTATTCCTTATTCTATAATGAAAATAAATAAAATATAAAATAGGGATAAAATTATACAAAAATAATAATTTAAAAATCAAAAATCAAAAACCCTAATAGTGTACATATACCTATATAGTACATACTATGTATATACCTTAGTTTTATTTCTAAAAATTAATTAAAAATCACTAAAAAATAGAAAAAAATAAAAGAAAAATATTTTGTGTTTTGAGTTTTTGCTAAATCGGCCCTAGCTACCCTCAATTTTCACTCCAAGATCCAGCCACGTGGCCGATTTCTATTGGGTCCTGGGGATGTTGACCGCCCGGTCAACTACCCCCCCAGGACCACTTTGCACGGTTCTTAGCGGGTAAGCCCGCTTCTCGGATTTTTAGCGATTAAACCCGGATCCCATTCACCCAAACCCCGGGTCCGACTTCTTCGCGATTCACCCGACACCCTCGCCGGAGCTGCACCCTCGGGATCCGTGCGCTTCCACGCCCTACCCGACCTCATCTTCCCGGACCCTCGACCATATTTAGCTCGAGCTCCGCCACCTCATTTCTCCATCTTTGGCCATTTGTTTCCTCCTCCTGTGAGCTCCAGAGAGTGCGTGAGAGTGACAGCTCGCGTCTGAGCCTGTTGAAGCGAGGAGAGGAGGTGAGTCCATCGATCCGGCGAGCTACGCGCCGTCGCTCCGCCATCAGCTGGAGCTTGAGCCTCGGAGGGAGACGCTCCTCGAGGCGACGACCAGGAGCTTCCCCAGCTCCTCCCCAGTCTCTCCGACCACCCAGGTAACCTTGTAGGTCCTTATCTTTCGCTGATTTTTATTTACCCCCAAATCGCATCGCCGCCGTCCTTAGCTGATTCCGACCATCCCCTCATTCCGTTCGATCATCGGAATCGACCATCACCTTCACCATCTCCCCGCGCACCTTCTTCACCCCTTCATTCAACCCAGCTCGCACAGGAGCTGGGAGTCGAGCTCCTCCGCCTACCCCCTTCGCCGGAGTTCGCCATTCCGACCCACAGTTCACCGTCGCTACGCCTAACTGGGTCGAGGCAATTTGCCCTCGACCCGCGAGTCTCTTGGTGGTCTTTGCAGGTGCTACCAAGCCCATCTGAGGGCTTTGGTCATTCAGGCCAAGAGACCCAGCTCCGCCGACCTCGCCCGAGCTCCTCGGAGCTCGACTGGATCATCGGAGCCCACCGGCAGACGCAGGAGCACTCCCCCTTTCTTCTCCGATCTTCAGAGTGCTCCCAGGAGGAGCCTAGCGCACACCCGAGCCCGGCGAGTCTCGTCGGGGACCTGTTCTTCCAGCATCCTCCGTCGCCGTTCGGTTCGACCTCGACGCTCCCGATTACATCACGTCCGTCCGTTCGCGGAGCTGCAGCCACCGCCAGATCTTCGAGGGTCGATCTCAGCCGTTGGTTACTTGAGGGTTTAGACTCCAGAGCACCAGAGCCGTCCGATCTCCACGTGGAGCTCCCTCAGCCGTTCGATCAGGCCAGGTGTTTCGAGGTCAAAGGCGCCACCACTCTCACCCGTTGGATCAGCTACGTGGCGCACATCCGGCCTTCGGCATTTAATAAGGGGTATTTACACTTAGGCCCCCTTTCTTATTTTATTTTGCTTTAGTCCTGTAAATATTGAGTTCAGTTGTTTAGTTTTAGGGTTATTTGCATAGAGACCCGTGCACTTATTTTTATTTGCTGATATACCCCTGTACATGGTCTGACACGTGCTTCGTCACGTGGTTTGTTGGGATATTTGCATCTTATTCCCTATTTTTCTGGATGTTATTAGTTGAATGAATGTTTTAGTTTATTTGCATTTATACCCCTGTGCGTGGTTTATTTCAACATGTGCGTGATATTTGTGGGTATTTTGCGAATAGGCCCCTGGACTTTTGGTACCTGTTACCAATAAGTCCTCGGGACTTATTTTTATTATATTTGGGTCCCTGAGTGCCCCAGGCATGCGCGTAGTGCGTTTTTTTGCTGGGTATTTTGCACCAGACCCCCCAGAACTTTGGGTATTTGCACTTTGGTCCCTATGCACTGTACCCTCTCTTTATTTTTGAATAAAATAGCAAAACACCTCCAAATCCAACAAAAATTGGACACATGGCTCCTGCCATGGTGTAAAATTTTCATGGATTTTTGAGGACATTTTTGATTTCGTTTGATATTTTTAAAAATTCAAAAACCTTTAATTTTGTTATTGTCTAACTTTAAAAACCCCAAAAAAATATTAAAACTCACTTAAAAATTCCACAAAAATTAGCTACTGTCTATTTTGCTTAGTTTGATTTTCTAGCCAAGTTTGGCTATTTTTCATTACTGAAAACCACTAAAAATCGAAAAACACTTAAAAACTTAAAAAGTTCTAGCAATAAATCCAAAAATCCAAAAATAATAAAATTGGTGCCTAAATTTTCCTCATTTTATCTTCTTTACAGGAAAATTACCTCATAGCCATTTTGGGGCTCTTAGATATTTTATCTAGGCCTTTTTGGCTCGGCTGGACAGTACCATTTATTTCAGTCACTTTTTGATTTTTAGAAAATTCAATAAATATCAGAAAATTCTCAAAATTTCACCAAAAACACTAAAAATTATAAAACACATAAAAATATTTTTGTTTGAATTTTTGGTTGATTTAGTGCTTTAAATAAATTGTTGAAGTGTGTGTTTCTTTCTTTTTCTTATTTTCTTAATTAGCTAAAAATCCAAAAAAAATATAAAATAAATTAAAAACCACTAAAAATAGTTTCTTCTGTTATTTTATTTCTTTTTACTACTTCGTAGGCCGAGAGGCCAATCCGTGCTCCTAGAGTTCCACCCTGGTCGCTATACCAGGTTAATCCAATAGCAGGACCGCTATTTTGTGTTTTATCTGTTTTTATCTCTATTAGTGGTTCATTTTTCTTGATTGATCGAGTCTGAGTGACCGAGATCGCAACGACCATCTAGACACCTGATTGCCTTAGTCGCTCGGATTTTTCGTTTCATCAGAATGGCGCCGTTGCCGGGGAGCACGGCTTAGTAGTTTTTGTTTTGGCTTTATTTTCGTTTTCGCGGCTTTTCGCGGCTCTTTCAGAGCTCGCGGCTTTTTCGCGGCTTTTGTTTATATTTTATTTTTGTTTATTTTATTTTATTTTTCTTTTATTTTTATTTTGATATATTTTGAGTGTTTATTTTATTTTGTACTTTTGCATATTTACCCTCATTTTCAGTTTCAATTATTTTCTTTTTATTTTATTTGATTATCTTGGACTGACCACTCATCTCTTTTTCTTGCGAAGGCCCGAGGACCGCGGAGGCGACTTTCGAGGAGCCGGTGCAATCGTGGAACTTGGAGGCGGCTTCCTTCTCTACGAAGCCGCATGAGAGAGCGAGCGAGAGAGAGAGAGAGAGAGTTGAGTGGGTGAGGTTAGATTAGGTTTTATTTTTATTATTCTTATTGTAATAATACAGGAACTCTCAAATTGGACTTGGACATTGCTTGAACTCTTAGCGGGTCTGTTTCGCCGAGCACCGGTGTGCTCGGGGGACCCTTAGGAGTTTTTCACAGCTTTTCTCGCGGTTTTTGTTTTCTTTTCTTTTTAGCTGCCTTTTCCGGTGTTTACGCGGTTTTTCATCGAGCCCCTAGACTTAGGAATTTCTCTTGCTTGTGCCGTAATTAGTAGGGTCCCCACACTTAACTATTTGCCTGTTCCTATAGTGCGCTAATTGGACCTACTAATAATCAATTAATAAAAATAATCGACTCATCTCCTTCGTAGCCTACGTGCCGCAACTCACCCTGTAAAGCGCTTTCTCCTACCCCCGATTTGTCGGGCAGAGGAGGGGTGGGCCAAGACCGGACCCTTTGGCTTGGAGGTCGGTGACCGATTAGACGGTTCTGCGATAGAAATTGCTCATCTAGGACTCGATTTTTCCCGTTGCATCATTTAGGTAGTTTTATTTCCTGTCTTTAAATTCTGCGCGGATCACTTGCATGTAGAGTGCTGGAGACAAGGTACGCATTTCTGACTCAGCATGCATCATTGATTTCATCGCGCATCGGCTTTTTCGACTTCTCCCCCCTGTTTTGGACTTAATAATCAGGAGAACCGAAAAATTCGTTAGGCGTTTCTTTTTATTGAAAAATATCTAAAAACAAAAACAATAAAATCGGGACTGCTAATCATACTTGACCTAAAAGACACCTCACTAAAAATCTGTCTTGGGGAGAGTAACCCCCTCCTTGTCTGGTTTGGATGAGCGAGAGAGTGATCCGCACATTAGGATAGAGCCTCCGATCCTTTCTTGACTGATTACCGGCTTTCAGTACGGGACAGTCGGTTGAGAAAGATCTCGATACCTATTGACCTCACGTAATCGCTCTGATAGACTGGATGATCATCTAAAATAAAGTTGACAAGATAATTGACCGATCCCTTCGGTCTTACGCTCTGTGTGCGTAGGTGAATTGGGGGTTTGCTTGTTCATCTTGTTTGATTGCCAGATCCCTTCGATCTTTTCTCATCTCCCTCCCTCACCTCCCTTCATTTCTCTTTTCTTCTTCTTCTTTATCCCTGGATGATGGATTCCCCTCACTACGAGCCGACTCCTACGGCTTCTTCTCCGTCTTCTGACCATCACTCCAGTCCACCTTCTAGGGAGGTCAGATCTCCGACCAACCTCCCACTCCCTCCCTCCCTTTCATCTCATCACTCTTAGCATGCTGTGCTAGACGTCCGAGGACACCAGCTAGAGCAGATGCGAGACCCGGACGATGTTGTTGCTGAGTTGAGAGCGCACTCCGTGGGTGACCCGAGAGAGCAGTGGAGATCAACAGACATATCCTATTCCAGAAGGATGGAGGAGCAGATAGCACATGGAGCTCAGTTAGCTTCTACACTAGGTCCATTCGTCTTGGAGCTGGATTACATTCAGCGACTGCCGACCTTTGCAGGAGAGGCGCACGAGGAGCCTTATCTTCACCTGTCAGCTTTTGAGGAGTTTTGTAGAGCACAGAGATATTCAGACGTCACTGCAGAGGAGCTGATGAGCAGGACCTTCCCATTCACGCTTCACGACAGAGCCATGAGATGGCACCGACGATTGGGGAGGACATTCGAGACGTGGGGAGAGCTACGCCGAGAGTTCTTGCAGAGATACTTCCCTCCACGTAGAGCAGATTTCATGCGGTCTTTGATCATGGACTTTTCAGTTGACCCCCAGGAGCCATTGCACGAGGCATGGCCGAGGTTTCTTGACCTCTTGAGGAGATTTCCTTAGCACGGAATTCCACTTACAGACTTGATTGAGATCTCCATGCGGGGGATGACCGCAGAGCAGCTTGCACTGGTGATTACCACATGTGGCGGTTCACACCGCAGTTCCGACATTCACTTCTTGGAAACCATCTCGAGGCTACTTTCACAGAGTTCTTCTTCATGAGATGCTTCGGTCGGGACAACACATGAGGACGAAGCAGTACCAGTGCGGTGTGTCACTTTACATGATGAGTCAACTTTACCACCAGCACGAGGACGTGGAGCATGCATCACCACCGACAGAGGAGATGACTGCCATAGCAGAGGTTCGGACCCAGAGTCTACTTGAGTTCTCGTTGGTTTTCCAGCCGGAGTTTGAGGTAGCCCAGAGTTTTCAGTCGACGAGTCTTGGATATCAGATCTGCTGATACTCCAGGAGCCAGAGGAGCCCCAACTTTTGCAACCATTGACTCAGCTATTTGAGTTTCCAGTCCCGGAGGAGTCAGTTTCCTTCCTGCAGAGACACTTCTTGGATGCAGACAGTCACCAGGACTCAGCCCAACAGCCACAGCTTGAGGAGGGACAGCACATTGAGAGAGTTGATACAGAGAGTCCCGTCTTCGAGCCTTTTGTCCTCCACTTTGTTGAGATAGATACATTTCCTGAGGACCAGCTGACAGACAGCATAGCCGCAGAGCGAGGATCAGCCGCAGACACTTTGCCAGCTTCCGCGGTGTTGACTAGTACCTTCTCCTGCTTCCAGATTGCCGAGAGCTATACTTCCGATGATGATGCAGCCTGGTGCACTGAGTGGATACTTGAGAGCAGCGCAGATGCCCATCTAGATCCTGATCCTATTCTAGTCACTTCTGATCTGGCATCTCTCCCCGAGGGTTATCTGCGGGAGGATGCCGCACTCGATGAGTACTCGGTTTCACCTGCTGAGAGTGTTCCGATCTGGCGGAACATGAAACCGAGTCTTTAGATCATTCTGATTCTGAGTCTTCTCACCTCGACGACCCTCGCGAGGATGAGCCCATTCTGGAGATATTCGATGATTTGCCTGATCTGATTCTATTTCATGCATCGGATATTAGTCTGCTTAGAGAGTCTCCTGATCTTGATTGTCCATACCTGTTTGAGGCACTGATTAATGTGGAGGATTCTATTACTGATCCATCCTTCTCCACGTTTGATTTCTTCGGCTCTATACTCTCACTCCAGTCTGAACCAGAGCCGATGATTTCTTTTGTGCTACCGGATCCCGATCATTTCTTCCCATATCTTTGGCCGGTAGCAGACATCCACCTGATTGTATACATGGGTGTCTTACTTTACACTGTTGAGTTCGTCGTTGTTCTCACACCGAGACTGCGACGACAGTACGACATTCGCCTTACCGATGCCGTCCTGAACCTTGATACTGCATTGTCCTAGACTTTGCGCCCAGCTAGGGGCGTAAAACCTAGCGCTTGTTGAGAGGCACCTCAACATTGTACTCTTTTGTATATACGTGTTTCGTCTTATTTTGATCCTTCTTTCTTCCGTTCTTGTTTTCACCCAGGGTCTCGCTTAGGATTATCTTTGCTATACTTAGGATATTGCTCATCCTAAGTATAGGGGGGTGAAAACACCGAGTTGTTCATTCGTTCTGTTTCATCACTTCTGTTGTATTGCCTATACTCAAGGTTCTTCACCTTAAGTATAGGGGGAGTGATGTCTCCTCCTTCTTGTATATATTCATGATTTTCTTCGTGTCTTGCTACCCCTGTTTTGCTGCCTATACTAGGGATATTTCACCCTAAGTATAGGGGGGGGTAGACCCTGTACATTCTCCACTCGGTTTTCCCCTTAGTGTACAGCCTGCTATACTTAGGATTATTTAATCCTAAGTATAGGGGGAAAACTCGAGACCCTCTCGACTTCTCTATTCCATTCATTCGTCTTTGTATATAACCTTTCTTTTCACTTCCCTATACCTAGCACGAGTTATGTCTTCTTCATCGCTCTTGACTCTGAGGACATCGTTCGAGCTAAGTATAGGGGGGTGTGTATATATTTCATATATACTTTAGCCATAACTCGTACTTTGTGTGAGTGTGTTAATAAATAAAATGGCTAAAAACCACAAAAATTAAAATTTTTTCATGTACATAAACTTCTTTTATTTGCACATAAATGGCTAGTGTACAAATGATTTTTGTAAAAATGATTTCAAAAATCTTTTGTGTAAAGCTTGTGTAAATATTTTCTTATCAAAATTATGTATATAATACAAAATTTTTCCAAAATGTTTTGAAAATCAAAAGTTTGCAAAAATCTTGTGTAAATGTGTGTAAATATCTTTTTGCAAAACTTACACTTCATGCATCACCCATTCATGATTTCAAAACATTTTTCAAAAATTTTGCATGATTGTAAAATTTGTGTAAATAAGCATCTTTTTGTACATATGTATATAGTTTTTTTTGGATGATAGTCGACATTTAAACTAGCCTGGAATCAAATTGAGAAATGGAGCTTGATTAAGATCTTAATCCACCTAACTTCTAAGAGGAACCTTATAGGGCTTAGGTTTAAGGCTTTTCAGGTCCATGGTGACTTAATTCTTTGAGTCCACTAGGCTATGATCACATGTCATCTCAATGAGTCTAAGTAGAGCACTTAACAACAACACATGACTCATATAGACAATGGCTTTACTTGGACACCAGCACTATGCACCGGGCTCTCTATGGATGAGGTGGTGAGGAGGCAGTCTTCCTTGACTTGGGGTAGCATATGAGGGTAGTACTTCTAGGCGGAACCTCTCTTCTTCTTTTAGTGAAGGAAGTGCGTCTCAACTTGGTCTGGTTGCCATGAGGTCTAACGACGGGAGTTGTGGGTTGCAATAAAGCTTCAAAAGAGGGATAGTCTACTAGCTCAAGAGGAAAAACTCCTTGTATATATGCTGCACATGTATATGTTGTACAGATGCACTTGAAAAAAAAAGAAAATAACTCCAAAAAAGTGGTGGGTCTGATAGAAAATGATATCCCACCGGAGTATGTATATAGAGTGCAATAAGCAAAGCTTGAGTTTCATGATCCACCTGTTGTAGCTTGCAGCAGGGAGACTTGGCTACACTGGTCAAGCTCCCAAGGGTACTTGGCTACACTGGCCTTGACCCATTCTCTTCTTCCTCCTCTTCTTGAGCCGGTTGAACTTGAACTTAGAAGGGATTACCCCGCTCCTCGAGGAAAGAGTGGCCAGACTGAGGTCATAGAGTTACCTTGTTGGGGAGGGTTGTCAAGTTGCCATTTCTGAAGTGGAGAGCTTAGACCTCACTTTCACAGGACAAGAAAAGATTCATGGTCTTCAGGGTTTGTGATTGATGACTTGTTCTAATCTGGAGCATTGAGGAGTCTTAATTATAGATTAGTGGAACTTAGAGGCTGTTGGGTTTTAGACTTAAGTCCAAATAAGGTTCCGACACATTAATAATCCAAAGATCTGATCGAGCTCCATACCCCAATTTAATGAAGGCAAGTTTAATAATCAACCTTGATCCATGTACATCCTCTTTTTCTTTTTCTTTCTTTCTTTTTCATTTCTTTTTCAAATAAGTGTTTGCTAAGGGACTAGCAAAGTTAAGTATAGGGGGGTGATGAATACTCATTCATCACTCTTTATTCTTATATTTTAGCTACAAAAACCTTTGCAAATACATGTAGATATGTGTAAATAGGAATAATTACCAAAAGCATGCATTGTGTAAAAACCTATAATTAGCATGTTTTTGTGCAAAAATTAAAGAATAAAGATTAAAAGAAAAAGAGGGAAATATTTAGAATAAATATTGAGCAACCTAACCCAAGGGAGGGCTCAGCATGGGCCTTACCGCATAAAAACCAAAGTAGAGGGAGATAGGGGCTCATGTGTAAATATTTATGTAAATAAATAAAGATATTTTCCTCACCAAAAATATGCTTGTAAATATTTGTACATATTTATAAATATTAAAACAAAAGATAAAAATATAAAAATTAAAAAGGAAACAAAAACATCACCTTCACCATGTATATAAACCACTCTTATATATTTATTTAGTCTTGTCAATAAATAAAATTAACTTTTCTAATTTTTGTAAATAATCTATATTCTATAATGTAAATAAATAAAATAAGAACAATCAAATCAAAAACAAAATAAAAATAGCAAGATTAAAAATACAAAAATACATTGTGCATATACCATGTATATAAATGTACATACATATTTATTTTACCTATGTATATAAATAATAAAAATAAAATAAAAATACCTTTTTATTCCTTATTCTATAATGAAAATAAATAAAATATAAAATAGGGATAAAATTATACAAAAATAATAATTTAAAAATCAAAAATAAAAACCCTAATAGTGTACATATACCTATATAGTACATACTATGTATATACCTTAGTTTTATTTCTAAAAATTAATTAAAAATCACTAAAAAAATAGAAAAAAATAAAAGAAAAATATTTTGTGTTTTGAGTTTTTGCTAAATCGGCCCGTAGCTACCCTCAATTTTCACTCCAAGATCCAGCCACGTGGCCGATTTCTATTGGGTCCTGGGGATGTTGACCGCCCGGTCAACTACCCCCCCAGGACCACTTTGCACGGTTCTTAGCGGGTAAGCCCGCTTCTCGGATTTTTAGCGATTAAACCCGGATCCCATTCACCCAAACCCCGGGTCCGACTTCTTCGCGATTCACCCGACACCCTCGCCGGAGCTGCACCCTCGGGATCCGTGCGCTTCCACGCCCTACCCGACCTCATCTTCCCGGACCCTCGACCATATTTAGCTCGAGCTCCGCCACCTCATTTCTCCATCTTTGGCCATTTGTTTCCTCCTCCTGTGAGCTCCAGAGAGTGCGTGAGAGTGACAGCTCGCGTCTGAGCCTGTTGAAGCGAGGAGAGGAGGCGAGTCCATCGATCCGGCGAGCTATGCCGCCGTCGCTCCGCCATCAGCTGGAGCTTGAGCCTCGAAGGGAGACGCTCCTCGAGGCGACGACCAGGAGCTTCCCCAGCTCCTCCCCAGTCTCTCCGACCACCCAGGTAACCTTGTAGGTCCTTATCTTTCGCTGATTTTCATTTACCCCCAAATCGCATCGCCGCCGTCCTTAGCTGATTCCGACCATCCCCTCATTCCGTTCGATCATCGGAATCGACCATCACCTTTGCCATCTCCCCGCACACCTTCTTCACCCCTCCATTCAACCCAGCTCGCACAGGAGCTGGGAGTCGGGCTCCTCCGCCTACCCCCTTTGCCGGAGTTCACCATTCCGACCCACAGTTCACCGTCGCTACGCCTAACTGGGTCGAGGCAATTTGCCCTCGATCCGCGAGTCTCTTGGTGGTCTTTGTAGGTGCTACCAAGCCCATCTGAGGGCTTTGGTCATTCAGGCCAAGAGACCCAGCTCCGCCGACCTCGCCCGAGCTCCTCAGAGCTCGGCTGGATCATCGGAGCCCACCGGCAGACGCGGGAGCACTCCCCCTTTCTTCTCCGATCTTCAGAGTGCTCCCAGGAGGAGCCTAGCGCACACCCGAGCCCGGCGAGTCTCGCCGGGGACCTGTTCTTCCAGCATCCTCCGTCGCCGTTCGATTCGACCTCGACGCTCCAGATTACATCACGTCCGTCCGTTCGCGGAGCTGCAGCCACCGCCAGATCTTGAGGGTCGATCTCAGCCGTTGGTTACTTGAGGGTTTAGACTCCAGAGAACCAGAGCCGTCCGATCTCCACGTGGAGCTCCCTCAGCCGTTCGATCAGGCCAGGCGTTTCGAGGTCAAAGGCGCCACCACTCTCACCCGTTGGATCAGCTACGTGGCGCACATCCGGCCTTCGGCATTTAATAAGGGGTATTTACACTTAGGCCCCCTTTCTTATTTTATTTTGCTTTAGTACTGTAAATATTGAGTTCAGTTGTTTAGTTTTAGGGTTATTTGCATAGAGACCCGTGCGCTTATTTTTATTTGCTGATATACCCCTGTACATGGTCTGACACGTGCTTCGTCACGTGGTTTGTTGGGATATTTGCATCTTATTCCCTGTTGTTCTGGATGTTATTAGTTGAATGAATGTTTTAGTTTATTTGCATTTATACCCCTGTGCGTGGTTTATTTCGACATGTGCGTGATATTTGTGGGTATTTTGCGAATAGGCCCCTGGACTTTTGGTACCTGTTACCAATAAGTCCTCGGGACTTATTTTTATTACATTTGGGTCCCTGAGTGCCCCAGGCACGCGCGTAGTGCATTTTTTGCTGGGTATTTTGCACCAGACCCCCCAGAACTTTGGGTATTTGCACTTTGGTCCCTGTGCACTATACCCTCTCTTTATTTTTGAATAAAATAGCAAAACACCTCCAAATCCAACGAAAATTGGATACATGGCTCCTGCCATGGTGTAAAATTTTCGTGGATTTTTGAGGACATTTTTGATTTCGTTTGATATTTTTAAAAATTCAAAAACCTTTAATTTTGTTACTGTCTAACTTTAATAACCCCAAAAAATTTTAAAACTCACTTAAAAATTCCACAAAAATTAGCTACTGTCTATTTTGCTTAGTTTGATTTTCTAGCCAAGTTTGGCTATTTTTCATTACTGAAAACCACTAAAAATCGAAAAACACCTAAAAACTTTTAAAAATTCTAGCAATTAATCCAAAAATCCAAAAATAATAAAATTGGTGCCTAAATTTTCCTCATTTTATCTTCTTTGTAGGAAAATTACCTCCTAGCTATTTTGGGGCTCTTAGATATTTTATCTAGGCCTTTTTAGCTCGGCTGGATAGTACCATTTATTTCAATCACTTTTTGATTTTTAGAAAATTCAATAAGTATCAGAAAATTCTCAAAAATTCACCAAAAACACTAAAATTATAAAACACATAAAAATATTTTTGTTTGAATTTTTGGTTGATTTTAAGTGCTTTAAATAAATTGTTGAAGTGTGTGTTTCTTTCTTTTTCTTATTTTCATAATTAGCTAAAATCCAAAAAATATAAAATAAATTAAAAACCATTAAAAATAGTTTCTTCTGTTATTTATTTCTTTTTACTACTTCGTAGGCCGAGAGGCCAATCCGTGCTCCTTGAGTTCGACCCTGGTCGCTATACCAGGTTAATCCAATAGCAGGACCGCTATTTTGTGTTTTATCTGTTTTTATCTCTATTAGTGGTTCATTTTTCTTGATTGATCGAGTCTGAGTGACCGAGGTCGCAACGACCATCTAGACACCTGATTGCCTTAGTCGCTCAGATTTTTTGTTTCATCAGAATGGGGGAATGGCTGGGTGGAGAAGGTGGAGAGGGTTCAGGCGAAGGTGGTGGCGTAGTCGGATGGCCAAGTGAGTGGACGGAGACGACAGGCGGAGGTGGCGGAGATAAGCTACCGGAAATCGAAAAGTCAAAACCTAAGCTACTCTACGGCCTAAAGAAGGTACCTGATGAATGCTGCCGACTGTGCTGGAGCTCAGGAAGCTCCTGGTTGTTGCCTGCAAGGGGGCGTCGACTCCCCGAGGCTCAGCGCGCTCGCGACGGCGCACGGTGGTGAAAACCACCGGATCAGTGACTCCCGGCTTCCCGGGCCTCGCTGCAACTCCCAAGGCCACGGCTATCACTCAGGGACTCCGGAGGAGGTCACAGGCTCCGAGGGGAAGATCAAAGATGGAGAAATGAGATGGCGGAGCTCGAGCTAAATATGGGCGAGGGTCCGGGAAGATGAGGTCGGGTAGGGCGTGGAAGCGCGCGGATCCTGAGGGTGCAGCTCCAGCGAGGGTGTCGGGTGAATCGCGAAGAAGTCGGACCCGGGGTTTGGGTGAATGGCATCCGGGTTTAATCGCTAAAAATCCGAGAAGCGGGCTTACCCGCTAAGAACCGTGCAAAGTGGTCCTGGGGGGGGGGGGGTAGTTGACCGGGCGGTCAACATCCCCAGGACCCAATAGAAATCGGCCACGTGGCTGGATCTTGGAGTGAAAATTAAGGGTAGCTAGGGCCGATTTAACAAAAACTCAAAACACAAAATATTTTTCTTTTATTTTTTTCTATTTTTTAGTGATTTTTAATTAATTTTTAGAAATAAAACTAAGGTATATACATAGTATGTACTATATAGGTATATGTACACTATTAGGGTTTTTGATTTTTGATTTTTAAATTATTATTTTTGTATAATTTTATCCCTATTTTATATTTTATTTATTTTCATTATAGAATAAGGAATAAAAAGGCATTTTCATTTTATTTTTATTATTTATATACATAGGTAAAATAAATATGTATGTACATTTATATACATGGTATATGCACAATGTATTTTTGTATTTTTAATCTTGCTATTTTTATTTTGTTTTTGATTTGATTGTTCTTATTTTATTTATTTACATTATAGAATATAGATTATCTACAAAAATTAGAAAAGTTAATTTTATTTATTGACAAGACTAAATAAATATATAAGAGTGGTTTATATACATGGTGAAGGTGATGTTTTTGTTTCCTTTTTAATTTTTATATTTTTATCTTTTGTTTTAATATTTATAAATATGTACAAATATTTACAAGCATATTTTTGGTGAGGAAAATATCTTTATTTATTTACATAAATATTTACACATGAGCCCCTATCTCCCTCTACTTTGGTTTTTATGCGGTAAGGCCCATGCTGAGCCCTCCCTTGGGTTAGGTTGCTCAATATTTATTCTAAATATTTCCCTCTTTTTCTTTTTAATCTTTATTCTTTAATTTTTGCACAAAAACATGCTAATTATAGGTTTTTACACAATGCATGCTTTTGGTAATTATTCCTATTTACACATATCTACATGTATTTGCAAAGGTTTTTGTAGCTAAAATATAAGAATAAAGAGTGATGAATGAGTATTCATCAGGAGCTCCTGCATCTGGTCGCTTGGCTGGCAGTTTGTTCTGAATAGTGCAGCAAGTGGAATGAGTGAGCACATGGATTTGATCTTTGTGGTTCCTCCTCTTCCTGCGGATGGTAGTTTTCTCCTTCAAGTTCTTTTTGAAGAGGGGGATGTGTTCAACTGCTTCTTGTAGAGTCAGCTGAATATGAAATCTGTCTATCATCTGATTGCTGAACTCTACCTGCTGATCTTTCTTAGGATTTTCTCTTTTATTCCCTTCGCCCGGCGGAGTGCCTCAGGGAAGGGGATGGTAGGGGCCTCCTTAGATGGAGGACTAGGAATAGGTCCCTATGCCTGTGAAGGACTAGAATCCATACAATCATCATCATTCAACACATATGGATCTGCAATTTGAACAGAAACCTTTCCTTTATTCATATTTTTATGCTTTTTGTTGTTACCACAGTCCATAGATACAAAAGGTGGTAACATCACAGAGGGAAGCTCAACAAAAGTAGATGTGGTGGCCTCAGCACCACCACCAGCACCTGTCTTCGCGGCATCAACACCGCGCTCTGGCTCGGCATCCAAAATAGTGGCATCAGCACCACCGTCTGCATCTGGTATCACGACGGCCTCAGTACCGTCGTCTGGCTCTCCATCATTGGTGGTATCAGCACCACCGTCTTCATCAACATCAACGGCATCAACACCGCTACTCTGCTCCTATGGCACTCCTGGTTCAGCTTGTGGTTGTCGCTCAGAAGAGGCACCGCCGGCTGGCATCCTACTGCTCCTAGTGGTCACAAAATCAGCATCATACAAAGAAAGAGATATGTCACTCAAATAGTCACTAGGAGAGTTATCCTCTGTAAACTCTACCTGCTCAGACTTTCTTTTCATATTGTTCGGATTCGGTTCAATCTGAGCTGGTATGGCGGCCTTGCCTTTGATGATCTCCCTCATCTCCTACTGGAACTCATCCATTTCTTGCCTGAAGGATGCTCGCTGTTCGGAGAGCAATCGGATAAGATCATCGAGAGCTGGGTTCTCAAAGGCGGGGGCCTGAGAACCAGACGGGTTTCCCTGCTAGAAATGAGGTTGTTGCTGCTGCTGATACTAGGGAGGATGGGGGTAAGACTGATGAGTGATGAGGCTGCTGACGCTTCCTCCACTGCTGTCCCTGATAGGCAGGACGAGGACCCTGCTGGTAATGCTGCTGGGTGTACTGGGGCTGCTGTTGTGGTTGCTGGCTGCTCTGCTGTCCTTGAGCTGGATTCTGCTGCTGAGATGAGGAGCCACCGTTGCCCTAACGGAATCCGAGATGATCACGACGAATCTCGGGACCGAGGGTACCGGTCGTACCAAATCCCATTGACTTCCATCAATGGTTCCTACTCAAAGGATGGTGGAGGAAGAACTGCCAGTGGCTGCTCCGACTGATATATCACCATCTGAGTGTCCTGAGATGGCGGCTGCGCTGGTTAGTATTGTAGCAACGGAACCGGCTCTGTCTGGATATGGTTGACCTGGCGGTGCGAGGCAGAGGGTTAGGATGAACTGCTACTGCTCGGGTCAGCCCGTGACCTGGGAGGCTACTGGGAAGACATTTGTGCCTCCTGTACGCATAGGATCTGCATCTTCAGGTCACTCATGTCTTGGCAATCTAGTCCATCTAGGCCATGCCTTGCATCTATTTCTTCTCTAGGATCTCGAGACGGTCCAGTTTCTCACTGATGATGCCCATGTCAGCTGTGGCTGATTTGGCTTGGGCTGCGGCTGCCGACGATGTGTTAGGACCAGCATCGATGCGAGCGATCCTCTGGAATGATCTCGCTCCTTGCGGGGGCTTCTGCTGTGTGTAGACTCGGGCTTGGGCCATGACGGTTGAATTCTCTACCATGCCTTTATAAATGGCCAAACGTCGTCTTCACCTTTGGAGAAATATGACCCAGGCTTCATGAAATTGTTCGTTAGGGATCATGACAAAGTTGCTGATCATGGCTCTAGCTGCATTCGTCCGGCCGAGAGGATAATACTTCTTCAAATAAGCGGTTCGGAGATCTGCCCAAGTGTCGATGAATCGCCCCAAGTGTTTGAGCCAGTACACGGCTCTGTCAACCAAGGAGAACGGGAAGGCGATCATCTTGATAGTGTCCTCGGTCATCAGCCTATCATGGATTGTGCTGCAGATCATTTCAAAATCTTGGAGGTGGAGGTGTGGCTCTTCGGTCGGCAACCCATGAAATTTGGGCAGAAGCTGAATTGTGTGGGGCCGAAGCTCGAAATCTCCATGTATAGGCGAGAGTCGGATCCACCGATGAGTGAGGGAAGCTGCTGGATTATGCAATTCTCGCATGGTCTGCGGCGGCCTCTCTGCGTTGGGATCTCCTCCCTGGTTCTCTGCAACTGGAATGTCACCTCCACCGCCACCGCCACCGCCCCCAGGTCGGTTTTCTCGCATCTGCGCTATTTCTCTCATGAGATCACCCATGAATACTCCCTGATCGCGGATCTGCCTCTGCATGGTCTCCAGGGATGCAAGAAGTGAATTGTTGATGGCCGCTTGATCAAATAAGAAAGGAGGGTGATCATGGTCATCTGGGTGCTCTCCTCTATTAGCCATGTCTGGGTTCTCTGAAAAAGCAAAAGAACCCATCTCAGGTGCCGTCAAATGTTCTGAGCTCTACGATGCATTAAATTCTGAGACTCTTGGACTGATGCAAGGGAATGAGAAAGGTGGTCAAGGGGGAACATGGTGGATGTGAACTCAGGCTGTACTAGATGAATGAGGAGGAGTGCTGGATAGCGGCACCGACAAAGTCGACCTAAGAGACCTCCGTCCCATCATCTTGATTATTCGATAAGAGCAAGGTGTATGCAGAAGAAGAAGGAAGGAGCAAAATTGCGCACAATTGTGCTGTATTTTTGATCTTGACCTAAATCGACTAGCAAATCAAACACAAAATAGGGGTGAGTTCACCAACTCAACACATGAAGCCGTGAAGGTTCGACTTTTATCTTGTCAATTTTAGCTTGAATTCAGGAATTTATCTTATCACGAGTCCTTAGAGTGTTATGCCTAAAGGAGAGAGAGTACTGCCGGAAAAGTATTCCCGTACTTGTCCTCCTCCTGTGTAACCTATAGCTTGCACTTTTTAAGGTCCTTGTAATCCTTCCTGGATCCTACTCAGCCAAAGAATAAGAGGGAGGAAGTCGATAGGCGAAACCGATACTTCGGACCTCGCTCGCAACGGAATCACCGGTGAGCGTGCAAGATCCTACTCGGATGCAGACAGTAAGACAGACACACCGTGAAGGCGTGGCCTATGCTCGGTACTTCGAACAAGGTCGATGCTCATACAATAGTGAGTCACCAATGCGACCAAGCCCTACTCGCCTACGTACGATAGTAGCGCAAATACTTCGGAAATCCAGGCGATACACAAGGCAGCCACAAGCTGGGTTTTTGGCTCTAATCATTACGAAGCACTCAACTCACTTGGAAGGAGACCTTCCCATGCTACCTGAAACAAGTGAGGGTTTTACTCTCCCAATCAATGAGTCCAATTACCAATTTTATTTAGGTCAAAGTTTTCTTAGCAGTCCATTTTTTAATTTTTTTGGTGTTATCGCTTCTTTTGAGTAAATTCAAACAAGCGCCTAACGGTTTTTTGTATCTTCTTGATCCTACTTTGTCCAAAAATAGAGGGAGAATAGAGTCGGAAAAGCCAATGCAAGTCGACACCAAGGTGGAAATCTCACCTTTGTGCCTAAATGATGAATGCTAAGTAAGAAGACTTACAACGAATCCCATCTCTCTCCATGCGGGATGCAAAGCAGAAATTTATAAACCTATACTACATGCCGGTATGCAATGCGGAAATCGTTCTAAGATAGGCAATTGCTACGTGAAGAACCACAAGTTAACCACCAATCTCCAATCCTAATGTCCGGTCTAGGCTCACCCCTCCTTCTCTCGATACATCGAGTTTAGGAGAAGCGCTTGGCGGGATGAGCTCACGGCGCGTGGATAGAAGACTAATGACAAACTGTTTAATTAGACTAAGTCCAAATTTGATCTATAGGTGCATGCAAAGGTTATTAATGTGTTTGGACCTAATCTAATCGATCAAGCAAAGGCCTAAAAATCAAGGGCTCAATCCACAAGCGAAATGTAAATGAAAACAAAACCGGAAAATGACTGTCGAAAAACGCGATGAAAACCGCGGTGAGCCCCCGGGTGAACAAACACCCGGAGATTAGGCTCGAAGTGTCGGAAAGTCCAAGTCCCTGTATTATTACAAATTAATAATCACTCTCTCACCAAATAAAATGCAAACTAATCTAATCACTCTTTCACTCCTCCTGCTCTCTCCTGTCGGCTTGGCTTAAGAAAAGCCGGCTCTGCTTCACGTGGTTGCTCCAGATCCCCTAGGCGATCTGCCTCGCTCCGCGGTCCCTCGCAAGAAGATAAAAGAAAATAGTTAGAAAGCTCAACAATATCTATCAAAATAAGAGAGATAAACAAGCAATGGTAATAATGTAACAAACCAACACAATCAAACAAAAAGTGATCTACTCGCTGTTGCTCCCCGGCAACGGCGCCATTTGATAAACACAGAATTGAGAGCGATCATATTGACTCACAAGGCGAGTCAACAGTCGGCGTGTTTACCACTACAGAATCCCATGTAAAATCAACAATTAACCCACACTAAAGATATCAAGAAATGACAAGCAAATGTGAAGTTAAAATTTATTTTTAACTCTACATAAATGGTGTATAGAAAGCAAGTATGTAGAGAGTTCGAACACAGGGAACAAGGCAGGGTAGATCAAACAGTTGTGTATGTGTGAAAGTGAAGTGTTACCTACACTATGCAATGCAAGTATTTTGTGGGTTTTTATTTTTTTTATTTTTTTATTTAATTTTTAATTTTGTATTTTGATTTTTAATTTTCTGATTTTTTATTTTTATGTTTATATTTTTTCAATGTTGGAATATATAAATTATATAATAAAAGAGGTGCTACAATATTTATAAAAATATACAAAAATGCTCAAAAATTCAGAAATAAAATATTTTGATATTTTTATGATTTTTTTATTGTTTTTGTGATTTTTGGGTATTTTTCAGAATGTTTTTGAAATTTTTAAAAAGTGAAATAAAGGAAAATACAGAATAAGCTACTGGCTAAAGGTAAAATAGGGATGAAAAATATCAAACAACCACAAAATTTTCCTAAACTAATTTTAAAATAAAGAGAATAAAATATAGAACCTACAGGAACTGAGTTTGCAATTTTTTGAGTTTTCTAGAATTTTTTAGAATTTTTTGAAGTTTTTAGGTAATTTCTAATTTTTAAGGTTTTTCTTTTGAAATTTTAGTGATTTTTGGACTGACATTAAAGATGGATAAAATAGACTGTAGGTAATTTTTTTTGGAATTTTTCTAGGTTATTTACTATTTTTTGGTATTTTCTAAACTAGACAGTAGATAAAATGCATGTTTTTGATTTTTAATAAATATAAAAATGCAATAAAATCAAAAACTAAAAGTATGGCGTGAAAGTGCAAGTAAACAGAAGCTTGAGTTAAATTTTTGGTAATTTTTCGAATTAAAATGATGCTCTAAATAAATAAGACAAGCACACAAAAATTCACAGCCTGACAGGGGTATAAGTGCAAATATTAAAACATCCAGGAGCATACATGCAATTTTCCACAAAATATGACACTGAATATTTAATTTTATGGACCAAATACAAATAAGCAGACCCGGGAGGGTACGCTTACAAATTTCCCAACCCCGCACGTGCTATACACACACTTGACAAGGACCTAAGTGCAATATACAAAAATCCCAGGGGCAATCATGCAAAATACCCAAAATTTTACACTTAATAAAAATTTAATACACCTTTACGAAATAAACAAACTAAGAAGGGGGTCCGTGCAAAATACCCGCGCCTCACGTGAACTGGTCACGTGAGGTGACGTGGCGTGGACCTCTTTGCAATTAGTGAAAGTTCAAGGGCCTACTTATAAATATTACAAAAGTTTACGCTTCAGACAAAAGTTTATGGACTAAATCTTAAATACAAAAATGCGAGGGGTGAGAAATGCGAAATACCCCTCGCGCGCGATCCAACGGTGTGGCGTGGGCCACTTATCCACGTGGCGCTTCCTGGTCGCGCGATGACGCTTTGGCGATGGACGGCCTAGATCAGATCCTCCTTGATAGATCGAATGGTTGAGGCGATGGAGAATCGGACGGCGGCTGTGCAACCTGGAGCTCCGCCGCGATCCAACGGTCGAGACGCTTGGAGCAAGAACAAAGAAGAACGCCGACGAGGCGATCTTCTCCGTTCAAGATCTCCTGCCTCCGGTGACGTTTGGGCTTCAAAATGGATCTGGGGACTCCTGGAGGTCTCCTCTTCCTCCTGGGGGCTTCAAAATACCTCGACGATGGCCGAGGTGCTCGCGAGAGGGTGGCAGAGCTGTAGAGCCCTGTGAGCTCCGGCGAGGCTCCAAAATCGCCTCCAGGCTCGAGTCAAAGCTCTTTGACCGGCAAAAATGGTTAGAAGGTCCAGGGCAAACTGCCTGGACCTCGAGAGGGCGGAGGCGTAGCGAGAATCGTCGTGTGCGTGGTTGGCCGGAGGTGCGCTCCGGCGAGGAAGATCAATAGGGCGATTCACACGATGGAATGCAAAATTCCTAGAGGGCTTTTGTTCCTAAGGCTAAAACTAATAACATGCACGAAAAATAAGTGGGTGAAGTGGTAGCCTCGACGGTGTAGACCGGAGGGAAAGGTACCTCGACCGCCGGCGAAGGGGGAGGTGCTGGAGCCGCCTCAAGCGTCGCTCGACCAATCTGAAGGGCTCGAGAGGAAGCTGTCACCTTCCTCGAGCTTGAGGGCACAAGAATGGGAGATATCCTATGGATTGAGGGGTTCGATTTTGAAATTGAAGTCGGGGCTTCGTTATATTTGGTTTGACTCAGATACTGAGGTGTCCCAAAGACCAAGGGATTGGCAGCGATGCAGTGGTCCATTGATCGAGATATCATCTGGGCGAGATTCACCATTGATCGAGGAACAAAAGTTACAGAGGGCACAACACGAAAGGGTGCAAGGATCGCCTTCCAAAAATCCTCGAAGATGGTCAAAAAGCCGTTTTCTGACAATCCACAGGGGGCGGGTCAGAGAGTTGACCTGGGGTCAACTCTCGGACCCTCATGGTTGGTCCATGTGGACCAACCAGGAAAAACCATGGAAAAAGATATATTAATTCAATTAAAATTAGAAAATGTTCGAATTAAATTTAGGTTATTAAATAAAAAATATTTATTATTTTATTTAGTATTTTATTCTGAATTTTAATTATTTTTATGAAGTATATTTTTATAAGTTTACTTTTATACCCCTTATAGGTATATTACCTATATATTTTATTAAATAATTTTTATTTTGGTATTTTTAATTTCTTCGATTCTGTTTATTATTTTATAAAATTATAAAATACTTTTATACATGTAAGTATATTTTTATTCTATTTTATTGATTGTTTTGTATATTTAATAAAATATAAGTATTTTTTCTACAGGTATAAGTATAGGTAGTTTACCTATGTATGATATATATACATAAATTTTATTTTAAATTTCTTTTGAGTTTTATTCTGATTTTAATGTACATAATTATTATAAGTAATATTTACATAATTATAAAAATATAAAAATATATTAATCAGTACAATTGTACAATGTGGGTCGAAAACTCAACTTTCAAACCGTAGCTCCGCCAAATACAAAACCACCGCCACTAAATAGCTTATTTTATACTATATACAATTAAAGGTGAGTTTGCTGCATTTGGAGTTTTCATTTGTGAGATACATGTCTGGGAAGTTGGGATTCTGGATTTTTATTCAGACCATAACTTTTTATCTGTAAATTATTTTTCAATGAAATCAATTTTGTAATTTTCTTTATAAAATTATCTACAACTTTCATGTACAAAGTTTATTTATTTGATATATAAAAAGTGGAACCAAAAATAGGTCCCAAAATGAATAAAGAATGAATTAAAAGGTATATGTATTTGACCATTATCTCCCCCTACTTTATTCCTTGTCGACCTAGTCATCAAGATGCCTAGGTCTCGGGGTTAGGGTCATAAAATATTAACAATATTTTATTCTTTTTCTTTTCTTTTATTTATTCTATAATTTTAGCTTTAATTACAGTAATTTATACACTATTTACAGGTACATGCATGAATGCTAATATGCTCTAATTAAGGGTATTTACAAGCATTTGCTAGGGTTTTTGAGGCCAAAATGATAGAATAAAAATGATGAAATGTGGATTCATCAATGCCCCTGCGCACCTAATATTGAGCATGTGCGTGATTAGTTTGGGATTTTTGCAGATAAGGCCCTAGGCTTTTTCACTGTATTATCTTTTGGTCTGTAAACCTATTATATTTACAACGAGGTCCCTGTGAACTGTGACTAATTACACATTGTATTTTAGACTTAATAATTAGTAAGTTAATTTGAAAAATCACCAAAAAATTACCATTAACTCCTGTTAGTGTGTAATATTTTTTTTATGATTTTCTTGGATTAATTTCTTTGCATTTTATATTTTTAAAAATTCAAAAACCTCTAAAAATCCCTGTTTGCCTTAGAAAATTTATGAAAATTCAAAAAATGTTTTAAAAATATTTAAAATTTCTTGTAGGTGCCTTTTTGTGTGTTTTATTTACATCATTAATTTTGTTTGAAAAACCCTTATAAAACCCTAAAAATCACAAAACATCCAAAATCTTATAAAAATCATATAAAATCAAAAAATCCAAAAAAACTATTTTCAGTTCCTATTTGTAGGTTTGTATTCATTTGTTATCATAAAATTGCTATTAAGGACTTTAGGGTATTTTAAATATTTGTAACTTACAATTTAGTCCTGGCTGTGCACTGCTTGCTTTTTGAGCTTTATTTCATTTTTATAAAACCACAAAACATCACAAAAATCCCAAAAAATTATCAAAAACATTTAAAACCTAAATAATTCAAAAATATTTTTATCTGAATTTTCTGAGAACCTTTAGTTATTTAAAATCTAAGAAGATCTTTGCACTTGTTTTCTCTTATCTTATTGAATTCGTTTTCTTGTTAAAAATAAAAAAGTTACAAAATTTAAACCACTAAAAGTTATTTTATTTTGAGAAATTTGACGACTTCACTTCTTTTGTGCTCCTTATGTTCGACCCTGGTGGCTATAACAGGTAAATAAATAGTAAGTCGCTTACATTTCATGAGTGTTGATTTCTTTTGAGTGGTTTATTTCTTCTCATTGATTACGCTTGATGATTCAGATAACAACTAACCTTTCTTATTTGCATACTTAACCCGAGTGGCCGACTGATGAACCTCAGTTTCATCATCTTTATTCTCCATACTTAACCCCCTTTGCTTAAAAGTTTGTCAATAAATCCCTGTTAAAGTCTAATAATTAACAGAGTCCTAAATAAATTAAAAATCACAAAAAATGGCAAAACAAAATTCGTGGTATTTTTTAGACTTAAAAATACCCTCAAAAATATTTCGGTCCCTTGTTTGATTTTATCTCCAGTTTTGGTCAACATGAAACTTGTAGATCTCGTCAAGATCTACAACTTTCATGTTTTGAGTTTTCACAAATTCGGCCAATAGGGCCCTCAAAAATAAGAAAAACCCTCTGAATAATCTGATTGGGCCACGTGGCCCATTCTGGGGGTGCCACGTGGCCCCGCCCTTCTTGTCTTATCCGCCATCTTCCTAGACCGTTGGATCTCCCTCAGATCCAACGGTCAGGAGACCGTCGTCAACCTCCAGCAGACTCCCTCTCCCACGATCTCCACTCGCACAGACCTCGCCCCCTTCCCATTTTCACAGCCACTCCCGTGGACCTCTTCCTTCGCCAACCGTTCCACGGTCCTCCCCAGTCATCCAGCGTCTTCGCCACTACCTCCACTACCCTTGAATCGCCCCCAGTCGTCTCCATTTCCTCCTCGAAACCCACGTCCCCGTCATCGTCTCCGCCACTTCGCCCTTCAAATACACCGCTCCTCCCGACATTGCAACCTGTCCACCTGTATGCGGGGCACGGCCCAGCCCTCCTCCTCCTCCCTGTGACAGGGGGAGGAGAGGGGATAGAGCGATGACGACCGGAGCTCCCGGTGAGACCCTCCGCCACCCACGGCGGAGCTGCGGCGCCTCCAGGCCCGCTCGAGCTGCGTCGAGTGGCTGACGACGTCCAGCGAAGACCAGAGCTCAGCTCCGAGCTCGCCCCCAAGCTCCGCTCCGCCTCCGATCAGGTAAGTTCTTCTTCCTCTTCTCTCACCTTTTATCTTAATTTTCTTCGATTTTTCTCGGTCACTCCGGCCGTTTTTACCCTCCATTGATCATCCCATTAACTCCGCCACATCTTCCCCGTTCTCGCGCACCACTCCGCTCGCTTCCTTCTTGTCTTCCATACCTCGAACACCACCGACCCATCTCCTCCGCCATCCACGGCGGAGGAGCTCCGGTTCCCCATTTCCCATCGCTCGAATGGAACCACATCTCACCCACGCACGCACTTCGAATTGCTTCGGCTATGTGCCTAACTTGCAGGTCTATCAAAATTGCAATGGCCGGAGCCTCGCCGGGGTCTTCTTCGCAACTGGCGTTCTCGACATAGCAGCCCCGGCGAGCTGACCTGATCTACCAGAAGCCTCGCCCGAGCTCCAAGCGTCATCGACCGACCTTCAGAAGCTTCGGGCGAGCACCACCGGGGCCAGGACAGAGCGGCGGAGGAGGAGCTCCTTCGCCGGAGCTCCAAAGGCACCGCCAACTGAAGCCCGAGGACGAAGCACAGTTGTCGTTGGATGGTCCAACCCCAGCGACCATCCAACGGCCATGATAGAGCCACGTCGACGTCTTTTGCCAGCCGTTGGATCTGTTAGATCCAACGGACCACGATGGAGCCACGTGGCATCACCAGAACGAGCCCGAGCCTTTGTCTCCGTGCCTTCAGGTTCGGTTGCTCCGAGCCTCCACCGAGCCTGCACCGAGCTTCGAGTCGTCCGAGCCTGGCCGAAGCACCTCCGAACCTCCCCCGAGCCTAGGATCAACCCGAGCCTGGAGGTACCACGTGCACAACACGTGCCTTCTGGGAAAATTGCTGGGAGCCCTGCCGTCTTCTTCAATATTGCATTCAGGTCCTGCGTCACGTGCAGATCATGCGCACAGTGGGTAAATTACATTGAAACCCTCGCGGGTTTTTCAAATTGCAAATATACCCCTGTGCGCGTGGTCAAATTACAGGGAAGGTCCCGCTACTTTGTTTATTTACTTTTTAGTCCCTCCCAGGGGCCTGTATGCAATTTTATTTTCATGTTTTCTTTCATTTATGCCCTTATCTTTGATCTTGAATATCTTGAGCTACATAGCTCCAATCGAGTTGATTTCAATTTCGTTTTGAAGCTCTTCTCGTCATCTTTATTATGGCATGCTTAAATTTTAAATTTGACACTATGAACCGTGATGTATTATTTTATTATGTAAGTGTCTTGATTTTTTTATTTATCATGCCCACTTGCTTCATATGTGTAGAGGCTTCTTTATTCCAACTCGATTTGATTCACGATTTTCTTATGGCTCAAGTGACTTTTATATTGGGCATATTATGCATGTATATCCTTGCGTGATAAAAAAAATGAATAAAAAAATGCATGTTTTATGTTTTAATGCATTGTCATGTGTTGTGTATTTGCATGTTTTGACCTATATGCTTCAACTCTACGCTTAGTTAAACACACTTGAATCCGATCAATATGAGAGAGGCTCGTGTCCCTGAGTTCGACCTTGGTATCTTGCCAAGACAAAATAATTAACGATCACCTCATTTCGATTCATTATGGCATATATCTAAATGTGTACATGGTGTTTTGTATTCACTTGTAAATTCACCATTATTTTTTCTTCTTTATTTTGTTGTAATTAAAGTAGCCTACTTTATTTCATTTTATTTATTTAATTATTTTACATTCTCTACAATAACCACCATTCAACTCTCTTCCACCACCAACTTCCCATTCAACTCCACCATTTCTTAAACCTCCCATTCAACTCCATTAATAATCCAACTTCCCATTCAACTCCACCCACATAATAACTTCTCATTTCATCATCTATATATACATTCCATCCTCCTCAATTTGCCCTTGATCCATCTTTATGTGAGGAGAGCTTAGTTCCCTGAGTTGAATCGGTGACAGCGACGCAACCGCGGTCGAGCGACGACGGCCCTCTCTCCGGTGTGATCCGTTGGTTTTTTGGCCAACATCGCAGCCGCAACCGCGCGCTGCTCGAGCTCATCGCGCGCCGGCGATCCGAGCGAAGACCGTGCTCACGAGAGCACTCCATAGGCGACCATCTCCATCGTAGGTAAATTTTCCCTTCATTTTATAACAGTTGTTATTTTCTCAATTTTTTATCACCGTCATCATTTTATTACATCCCCATTTGTTTAGTTTACCTTCATCTCCATCACCGTCATCATCATATCATTTTCATCCCCCTTCTTTTTGTGTACATATGTCTAAAGAAATTTAAAAAAAAAATTTAAAAAAAAATATAAAACAAAAAAAGGTCCTTTCGTTATCACCGCCATCACACCATTCTCCCCCCCCATTTGTTTAGTTTATCATCCTCATCATCACCCTTTTTTTATCATGTTTTAATCCCTGTCTAATCAAAATTAAAAAAAATATAAAAAATAATTAAACACAAAAAAGATTTTCATTACAGCAAAAAAAAAAAACAAAAAAATTATTATCGGCAGCAGCGGTGGGAGAGCACCCACCGCCGCCGCCTGCTTCTCATCAACGGTGGGCGGCTCCGCCGCCTCCACCGCGACCAACGCCGCTCTCTCCACCGCGGTTCCCTCGCCGCGCCACCACGCGCGCGGCGCCGCCGCACGCCCTCCACGCCAAGAACCGCCAGCCGCAGCTCCGACTCCAGCCGGCCACCCTCGCCTCCTCGCCTCCGGCGCCTCCATCTCCGCCGCGCCTCCTCCGCGCACCGGCGCGCGCTGCGCCTCCGTATCTCCGCCGCCGACCGTCGACCCCAGTTGGGTTCATCTCCAGCAAAAACCTGGAAGGAGGAAGAAAGGTGATTTGTTTATTATTATTTTATTGTAAAAATTGTATAAGATTCTTGTATAGTTTTTATAATTACGAAAAGGTCCCTGTACATGTTTCTGTTGTAAATAATGTTTTCAATTTTGCACAGAGAACCCTGTCTTTATAGATTAATTTGGACATCATTTATGCATCATTTTATTCAATAAAAAATGGTTTGACGTTGAGCAACTAATTCTCTACCTTTTGGATATTTCTTTGTATTTTTGTGAGTAATGGGTAATTAATTAAAAATGTTCAACTGAAATTTAGCATATTTTACCCATTCTGTGCCATTAAATTAATATCTCACCAACGGTTGCTCCAAAAATTCCACAAAAATTATATGTGATGCCTTGATATGTGATGTAATTACTATCCAAATTTCACATCTATTGGAGTTGTCTTGTGCCTACAATAAATTATTGAGTGATTTTCGTATTTGATTTTTAATTAAATCCACATACATCCTTTTCATGAAATTTCAAGTCTCCTGGATTAATCATCTAAATATCTACTTGAGATAAATCACACTCTGATTAATTTGATAACGTGGATTTAATAGGAATTAAATACTCACTGTCACTCTGTTTCCACTAAAAAAACCATAAAAAATTCATAACTTGTCAAAAAATTCAAAAAAAATTACTGTAGCTTTCTTGCATCATGTTTTACTTCTAGTAAAATTTTCATGATTTTTGCTTACTGTTTGTGTGAAAAATTGCGAAAAAACCCATAAAAAGTGTGTATTTTTATTTATTGCATTTTAACCCTGAAAATTCTAAAAAAATATGTTTTGTGTTCATCTCTAGATTAAGACTCTAGGAAAAATACGAATTGGCTAATTTGGACTTCTTTTCCATTAAAATTAATTTGGCCTTGTTGTATGTTTTCTTAGTGTTGTAATTCACCCGCATTTTGTTTTTGGCATTCTACTTGCATAAAAAATCTAAAAAATACCGTTTGGATATCTAGATCTTAAATTTGCAAATTAAACCCAAAGTTGTTCCTTTGCCTCCCTGTGTTCGACCCCGGACTTGCCCGGGATATAAATTAAGCAGAGACACTCTTCACGGAGATCTTCTCTCGGTTCTGACCGAATCGCTGGGTACACGTGCTACAACGTGACCAAATTAAACACCGTATTTAGCGACCCGTCAAATGGCGCCGTTGCCGGGGACACGGCTCATTTCTTTTATTTTTTGGATTTTTGCGTGTTTAATTTAGTGTTTCTTTTTATAGGTCAAATGATCATATATTTTGCATCTAAAATTTTTTCCTCCTTATTTGATATCTAATTATTGCTTTTGTGGCAGGGCCCTTGATGGATCAAGGAGGCGAGGAGCAGGATACTCCCCGCTGCGAGGAGCCGCAGAGCATGCGTGGAGTCGATAAGAAAGAAAAGAAAAAGAAAAAAAATGTGTCGCATTTTCTTGTTGCATTTTTAATAATTCGTCTTTTACAGTGGTCTTCGATCGAAGACTCGCGTGTGTAATCGAACGATTGTGGTTGTGTGGGGATCGTCCCCACTTGAGTGTCGACATAGGACTAGGCACGCGGCTCTCCGAGCTCATTTTATTTTTTATCTTATGTGCTTGATCGTAGGTTAGGACACACTTTAAATGAAGACGCACATAATCTCGTATCACTTAGCTAAAATTCATGAAGATTAATCACCGCTAATAGATGCATGATTAGGTGCGGCTTTTTCGACTTGCATACATGTTTGATTTGAGTTTCAAAACGGCCCCAGATTTTTCGCGGCTTTTATCGTCAAATCACTGCATGATTTCTCGCTTAGCCTAGATCGCGTTTTTCTTCTTCGTATACATGTTTTTCTCGGCTTTCATTTTTCTAGATTGATCACCTAGGATAAATGGAAAATGGAATGAACGGTAGACGATGATTTTCTGATTGATGTGCTAACCATAATTCAGTGATAACCTAAAATAAAATTGGGACTGTTAATTGCAAGTCAACCAAAAATGGAGTAAAATTCGGTTTTGGGAGAGTAATACCCTCGCTTACGCAATAATTTTCCTTCACATCTTTTATTTGCGTAAAAATCGAATGTTTTATCACCAATAAAATATACAAGATAATTAACCAACCTTGGTTGGTTTCATGTGTGAGTTGGTGAAACTAAGGGTTTGCTTGCTTGATTGAGCCTTGTTTGATGCGACGAATGCCCCAAATCCGAAGACACTCCATTTCATCTCCGAAGATTCAGCCGCTCACTTGTATATCCATCCCACTTCTTTGTTCACCTTGGGTCCCTCCCGACATCAAATTCCATCTTTATACTTAGGCTAATCTCAGCCTAAGTATAGGGGGGACCCAAGTCCCCGTGATTTTCTCTACTCCTCTTTTCTTGCCTTTATACTTAGGTTATTTCTAACCTTAGTATAGGGGGAGCCCCTCTTAGCTCCCGTATATTCTTCTATATTTAAATGGACCTATGTACTTGTAACATTTAGTGCTATGAGGACATAGCAAAGTTTAAGTATAGGGGGGTATACCGTATATACCGTATATTTACTTTAGCTATAATCTGAAAAATTTGAAAAATTAAAAACTTTTTGGCTAAGGTAAAATTCATTGGACTAAGAAAACTCAAAGGATTTTCGCGGTTTTTCGATATTATGTTACACTATTTTATAGAAATATTTTCGAAAATGATTTTTGAAAATGTTTTGAAAATTTTCATTTTGTGTGACATGGGTTTTGAAAAATCGCCATCTCTTTTCAAGAAAAGTTGAGTCTAACTTATGTTCTAACTCTCTTATTAAAATCCATAAAAAATCAGAAAACCGCTAAAAACCTTTAGGAGCTATTAGTGACTACTAAGCCCAATTAAGAAAGCCGCGTTCAGTGAGGGTTCGCCCTTAGCAGATTGGATGGTTTAGAGGACATCGCGTAAGGCCCCGTCCTCAAGCAACGGGCTTCAACCTGTACTTACATCCATACTGGCTGAATTGTAGCTACTTAATTGAGTTTAGGCAGTTGTTATATCTCTTAAAGTCTAAAAAAAAAGTGTCTTGTTTTTGAATGAAGAAGTAGGATTAGTCCTCTACATTTTCACTTTCACCTGGGATCGGATTTGGTCAAGAAGACTTAGCTTTTAGAAGTCTTTGAGATTTTTAGGTTAACCAGCCTTAGCCATCAGGGTCTTAGACTTAATCATCCACATTCCCCTAGGTTTCTAGATTTGCATGCTATATGCCATGCTTAGTCTCAGACAGAAAGAATATGATCAGCACATCACATGCACGGCTGCGGTTCTCGATGAGATGAGTTGATTTTTCACCTGAGGGATTGGGATGAGGAAGTCGAATTTGGATTTGATCTAATGATGCTCGAGGATGGGATAAAATCTTTGGAGGCTTTAGGAAACCTGAGTGTCAGCAATATTAGCCAGTATGAGAACTTGATTCTTATACTAATCTCTTGACATTAACCTAAGTGCCTGGGTGTGAAAAATAAATAAAAAATTGTTGATCAGTGTGCGCCAACTCTTGGTAAAAGCAGTGGAGCTAGCCACCAATTATACAAGTCAATGAAATTCAAAGAAAAGCTCTCATTCCACAAAGTTACATATCAAAGAGCTTCCACCAAAGGCGAGCGCTCCCAAAATTTTTCAAAGTGTCCACTTGGACCACCGCTATTAGGACCAGGAGTCGGGCTAGCACCAAAAAAAGGGCTCTGCATCGTAAATGCTACAAGTCTGGGTGTAGAAGGTATAATAGATACTCAAAAAAGACACACCCCGGTGTACTCCCAGGAAAACAAGTGCAGACGGCTCCAACTTCTCTTGACGGACGCACTGATCAACACCAAAAAAATGTGTTGCGTAAAAATGCACTAGAGAGAATCCTTGTTCCAATGAGAGGGAGAGAAGAATTGACACAATCCCATGCCCTCCATTTCTGGCCTGCCATCTACATTTTCTAAGTCTGACAACTAAAGAGAGTAGACTGAATGCAAGATTTGATTTATTCCCTAGTGCTGAGGATTGGGTCCTTAGGAGATTTTCTCGGACCAAGATTTTGGGTGACGACTTGACTCTACTCTCGAAATTGCAGTCAACACTAAACTCATATCCTTTAGTTTATATATACATCAGAGAGAGTCTAGAGAAATAGAGGAATTGGAAGCCTCTTGATTAAGGCTGGGTTGAACTCTAAAATTTTGGATCTCTGAAGCTGAGTCGACTTGATCAGATTGAATCCTGTATTCACATGCACAAGGGGGTTAATCCAACTTAGTCATTCTTTTTGATGCTCGAGGACGAGCATAGTTTAAGTATAGGGGGGTGGTGAACCTCAGTTTCATCATCTTTATTCTCCATAATTAACCCCCTTTGCTTAAAAGTTTGTCAATAAATCCCTGTTAAAGTCTAATAATTAACAGAGTCCTAAATAAATTAAAAATCACAAAAAAATGGCAAAACAAAATTCGTGGTATTTTTTAGACTTAAAAATACCCTCAAAAATATTTCGGTCCCTTGTTTGATTTTATCTCCAGTTTTGGTCAACATGAAACTTGTAGATCTCGTCAAGATCTACAACTTTCATGTTTTGAGTTTTCACAAATTCGGCCAATAGGGCCCTCAAAAATAAGAAAAACCCTCTGAATAATCTGATTGGGCCACGTGGCCCATTCTGGGGGTGCCACGTGGCCCCGCCCTTCTTGTCTTATCCGCCATCTTCCTAGACCGTTGGATCTCCCTCTGATCCAACGGCCAGACCTTCTCCACGACCCGCTTCTATTTCTAGCCATCGGATCTCCCCCCGCACTTCATCTTTACCGTCCGCTACCGCCTCTCGCACAGCCTGCCACGTGGCAGAACCCGAGCCCTTGGATCACTTCACCCCAGACTTCATCTATGCCGCTCAAGCCGCTCTCTCTCCTCAGCCGACCGATCGACCACGTGATTCCATCATCACCGTCCTTTAGCGCCTCGACCTCATCATGACACGTGGCCGCTCCATCTGCCCTTCGATCATGCCGCCCCCGATCTTATCCTGGCCGTCACTCCGCGCCTTACCCTCCACCGTTGGATCTCCAGATCCAACGGTCAGGAGACCGTCGTCAACCTCCAGCAGACTCCCTCTCCCACGATCTCCACTCGCACAGACCTCGCCCCCTTCCCATTTTCACAGCCACTCCCGTGGACCTCTTCCTTCGCCAACCGTTCCACGGTCCTCCCCAGTCATCCAGCGTCTTCGCCACTACCTCCACTACCCTTGAATCGCCCCCAGTCGTCTCCATTTCCTCCTCGAAACCCACGTCCCCGTCATCGTCTCCGCCACTTCGCCCTTCAAATACGCCGCTCCTCCCGACATTGCAACCTGTCCACCTGTATGCGGGGCACGGCCCAGCCCTCCTCCTCCTCCCTGTGACAGGGGGAGGAGAGGGGATAGAGCGATGACGACCGGAGCTCTCGGTGAGACCCTCCACCACCCACGGCGGAGCTGCGGCGCCTCCAGGCCCGCTCGAGCTGCGTCGAGTGGCTGACGACGTCCAGCGAAGACCAGAGCTCAGCTCCGAGCTCGCCCCCAAGCTCCGCTCCGCCTCCGATCATGTAAGTTCTTCTTCCTCTTCTCTCGCCTTTTATCTTAATTTTCTTCGATTTTTCTCGGTCACTCCGACCGTTTTTACCCTCCATTGATCATCCCATTAACTCCGCCACATCTTCCCCGTTCTCGCGCACCACTCCGCTCGCTTCCTTCTTGTCTTCCATACCTCGAACACCACCGACCCATCTCCTCCGCCATCCACGGCGGAGGAGCTCCGGTTCCCCATTTCCCATCGCTCGAATGGAACCACATCTCACCCACGCACGCACTTCGAATTGCTTCGGCTATGTGCCTAACTTGCAGGTCTATCAAAATTGCAATGGCCGGAGCCTCGCCGGGGTCTTCTTCGCAACTGGCGTTCTCGACATAGCAGCCCCGGCGAGCTGACCTGATCTACCAGAAGCCTCGCCCGAGCTCCAAGCGTCATCGACCGACCTTCAGAAGCTTCGGGCGAGCACCACCGGGGCCAGGACAGAGCGGCGGAGGAGGAGCTCCTTCGCCGGAGCTCCAAAGGCGCTGCCAGCTGAAGCCCGAGGACGAAGCACAGTTGCCGTTGGATGGTCCAACCCCAGCGACCATCCAACGGCCATGATAGAGCCACGTCGACGTCTTCTGCCAGCCGTTGGATCTGTTAGATCCAACGGACCACGATGGAGCCACGTGGCATCACCAGAACGAGCCCGAGCCTTTGTCTCCGTGCCTTCAGGTTCGGTTGCTCCGAGCCTCCACCGAGCCTGCACCGAGCTTCGAGTCGTCCGAGCCTGGCCGAAGCACCTCCGAACCTCCCCCGAGCCTAGGATCAACCCGAGCCTGGAGGTACCACGTGCACAACACGTGACTTCTGGGAAAATTGCTGGGAGCCCCGCCGTCTTCTTCAATATTGCATTCAGGTCCTGCGTCACGTGCAGATCATGCACACAGTGGGTAAATTACATTGAAACCCTCGCGGGTTTTCCAAATTGCAAATATACCCCTGTGCGCGTGGTCAAATTACAGGGAAGGTCCCGCTACTTTGTTTATTTACTTTTTAGTCCCTCCCAGGGGTCTGTATGCAATTTTATTTTCATGTTTTCTTTCATTTATGCCCTTATCTTTGAACTTGAATATCTTGAGCTACATAGCTCCAATCGAGTTGATTTCAGTTTCGGTTTGAAGCTCTTCTCGTCATCTTTATTATGGCATGCTTAAATTTTAAATTTGACACTATGAACCGTGATGTATTATTTTATTATGTAAGTGTCTTGATTTTTTTTATTTATCATGCCCACTTGCTTCATATGTGTAGAGGCTTCTTTATTCCAACTCGATTTGATTCACGATTTTCTTATGGCTCAAGTGACTTTTATATTGGGCATATTATGCATGTATATCCTTGCATGATAAAAAAAATGAATAAAAAATGCATGTTTTATGTTTTAATGCATTGTCATGTGTTGTGTATTTGCATGTTTTGACCTATATGCTTCAACTCTACGCTTAGTTAAACACACTTGAATCCGATCAATACGAGAGAGGCTCGTGTCCCTGAGTCCGACCTTGGTATCTTGCCAAGACAAAATAATTAACGATCACCTCATTTCGATTCATTATGGCATATATCTAAATGAGGTGATCGCTTTGACGACCCGAAACCGGCCCGACTACGATGACGATTCCATGTGCTAAAAACACATTATTAAAGGGCCGATTTTGCGGTTCGTCACCGACTGTTGTCATCAGAATGATATCGTTGCAGGGGAGCACGACTTAATGGTCATTTTTCTCTCTTATCCATTTTTGTTTCTATTTGATATAACTATTCTTTGACACCCGCTTGTTTCACTTTTTGGGCAAGGAACCGCCCGAGGATGCTTCGGCTCTCTTTTGGAGGATACCGTACCTGAGGAGGAGCAGAGGAGTAGAAGAGAGTAGTTATATTATATGGATTGGTTTATTTTTGCAAAACATTTGATTATTGTAATAATTGTGGACTTGGACACTTGTGTGAACACTTAGACACTTCGGAGTCTGTTTCACCAAGTACCATTATACTCGGGGGACCTCACCGCATCTTTTTCGTGTTTTGTTTTATCTCTTTTTATTTTCTTTTGATTCTCGAGGATTTAGCCCTTAGACTTAGGATTTTTGTTGATTGTGATTTAATTAGCTAAGGTCCCACACCTAATTGCATATATATTCCTATAGATCGTAATTGGAATTAGTTAAAAATAAACCAAAAAGTTAACTTATTGGGATTAGAGACCACGTGCTGAGAAAGGCCATATACAGCGCTGGCAGGACACATTGTGGTGGGCACCGATTGGCATCAGAGACCAGACTCCGGACTCTCTTCCCAGTAGTTAGCTATTTGTGCTTCACAATTAATAGAAGTTGCTCGTGTAAGGTCAATTTCCTCATTGAATCATATATGTAGTTTTATTTCTATCTTTACTTTTATGCGTAGATCACCCTACATGTAGAGTGCTGGAGTCAGGTACATATTTCTATCTCTGCATGCATCATCATGTTTGATCGCACATTGGCTTTTTTGACTTCCTCCCCCTGTTTTATTGGACTCAAAATAACCAAGAAAATCGAAAAATTTGTTAGGCGTTGTTTTATTTCAAAAAATACCTAAAAATTGAAAACAAAATAAAAATTGGGATTGCTAATGCAAACTTGACCCTAAAATACACTTCACTTTAAAAAACTTATTTTGGGGAGAGTCACCCCCTCATTGATTGATTTATCTGCAACGAGAGAGTGACCCGCACACTAGGCTAGAGCCACATTCGAACTTCTTTCAGAGTACTCTTTCAGACGACTGATCTCGTAGCTAATTATTCTCCAGTGAGGATTTCACCGGGTAGCCGGTAATCGGTCTGGGACTTCCTTAGCAGATTGGACAGATTGGGTAGCCAGTAAATGGTTCGCACCTATACTGAATGGGAAAAATTAGTTGTGCGATTCGAGCTAGTCTCCTAAGAGAATTCGATTCCCAACAACTCGCTTAATCACTATGATATCTTGATTTGTCACCTAAATAAAATTGATCAGATTAATGATCGATCTTTCACGGAGTGTTGAGTAGGTGGAAAAGAGGTTTGTCTTCTCATCTTATTTGCATTCAGATCTCATCTTCGTAAATCCCCGGATCACTTTGATGGACAGGAGGTCCCTTAGGCTGCCTTTGACAGCACCGCTTTCGAGCACTCCTCTGCATCTAGGGCAGCTTCAAAGAGCCCAGACCAGCTCTCTGAACCTGAGTTTGTTACCATCCTGTTCCTCCTCGACCACCCTTCTTCTAGTCCTGAGGTGTCAGAGCAGAGGCCAACACAGTTATATGTCCATTTGACGACACCTGAGTTGGGGTCTTTTGCTTTTGCAGAGATCCAAGAGATGGCCAGCGGCGAGGGACACACCGATGAGCAGCCGCAGGGGTCTGCAAATGTACTTGACCAGGCCGCCATCAACAACACACTCTTAGCCTCCCTGGAGACCATGCAGAGACCAGGGAGCATTCATGGTAGAGGTATGCCGAGAGTTGGCACAGATGCGAGCCGGCAGAGTAGAGCCGTATAGACCAGCTGGAGGAGAGATACCAACAACTAGAGGAGGAGACGGATGCTTGGATGACCAACCAGAGTAGAGGCCAGCATGAACGATGAGGTAGTTGCACATCCCTGGTGCAACCCTCATCCACCGTTGAATTCAGCTCCCTAAGATCTTGGGCGACTTCGAGCTGCGCCCCCAGACCATCCAGTTACTACTCAAGTTCAAGGGGCTAGCAACCTAGGAGCCGCACCTCCATCTGCAGGAGTCTGAGATGATCTACAACACTATCAATGATAGATTTGTGGACAAGGACACGATCAAGATGATCCCCTTCCCGTTCTCATTAATTGACAGATCAACCTACTCGCTCAAGCATTTGGAGAGGTATGTCACTACCTGGGAGCAGCTCTGGACCGAGTACTTGAACAAGTACTATCCAGTCGGCTAGACCAATGCAGCGCGAGCCATGATCAACAATTTCACTATGATCCCAAACGAGCAGTTTCACGAGGCTTGGGATCAATTCAAAGAGCTCATCGATCGGTGTCCACATTACGAGATATCCAAGCCCAACCTTGTCCATAGCTTCTTTTGTAGGTTGACTCCAGAGCTTCAGGGGCAAGTTAATGCCTCGTGCGGAGTGATAAAACCGTGTTTCATGCTTTTAATTCACTGAATTAACCCCCTATCTTAGACTAGGTGTCAATAAAAACCAGAAAATCCTTGTAACTATTAGAGTCATTGAATAAATTAAAAACACAAAAAATGGCATAATTAAAATCCGTGGTGTTTTTAGCCTTAAAAATACCCTCAAAAATATTTTCTGCCCTTAAATGACCTCATCTCCATTTTTGATCAATATGAAACTTGTAGATCTCATCGAAATCTACAACTTTCATGTTTTGCGTTTTTCCAAATTCGGTCATCTACTTCCTCATATGGCACCACGTGGCCCGTTCCTCTGCATGCCACGCATCCTCTGCTGCCCGCCGTCCGATCATCTTCTGGAGCTTAGATCTCCACCACACCTTCCCGCAGCTATTCCTAACCGTCCGATCAAGCTCCAGATACCATCGCAACCGTCTGCGAGCGCCTCTTCCTTAGCCAGCCGTGTGTCACATCCTCCTCCGCCCGATCTTCTCCATCTAAACTTCCCAAACCACTTCAAACCTCAACCCTCCGATCACCTTCCAGATGTGATCTGGACTGCCCGCCAGCGCCACACTCTTAGCATGCCACATGGCGTGTCCAATCACTCTTCGATCACGTAGCCCTAGATCTAATCCCAGCCGCCCTGTAACGCCTAATTCTCAGCCATTGGATCGCTAGATCCAACGACAAAGACCTCATCGTCTACCTCGCGCTGCCCTCTCTCCCACGTTCTCAATATCGCACAACCACCTCACCCTTCCCATTTTCTCTACCATCTCCGTCAACCTTCTCTCTCACTAACCGCCCCACGACCTTCCCCACTCATCCCTCATCTTCACGGGTCGTTACGTATCCCACGAGTCCCCTCCACTCACCCATATCTCCCCCACAAATCACACCCATCACCATTGAAACTGCCAACTCCAATCTTCAAATAACCCTCCTCCAGCTACTGTCATGGTGATCCACCTTTACGAGGGGCTCCACCCATCTCCTCTCTTCCTCCCCGTGACAGGAGGAGGTTCGATCGAGGTGCAACGATGACGGTAACTCCCGATGTTGACTCCGGCCTTTACGGACAGGTCTGCGTTGGCTCAGTCCTGCCAAGCTGCTCCCCATGGTTGGGGGAGTTCAGCGATGACCGGAGTGCCATCGGCATTCAGCCCAAGCCGCCAACTATTGCCCTCTTCTCAGGTAAGCTCCTTCGATTCTCTTTGTAATTTCCATCTCTGTTTCTCGAAATTAATTAGGTCGCTACACACCTTATTGTCCCTCATTGATCACCCCTACAGCTCCGCCCTGCCTCCATCATCCATGCTCTTTCCTCCGACCATCTTCCCTACCCTCCATAATCCCAGAACACCTCCGACCCAATTCCTCCGGGCTGACCGGAGAAGACACCCGGCCTCCAGTTGCTGCGCCCCATCACAACCATCCGTCTCGTTCCACCTCGCTTCCATTTTGTGCACAACACGCTTCGGCTATGAGACTAATTATGCATGTACTCGCGTTCTCAATGGTCGGAGGTCTCGCCGGCGCGATCTTGAGAAGCTTCGTCTCCTTCGACCAGACATGGTTGACCACCTCCGGATCGCGCGGTGTATTCCCACGAGCTCCAGCTACCTCGCCCACCTTCAAAGGAGCTCCGAGGAGATGCAGCTTGGCCTAGCAAGGGAGGTGGAGCTTGGAGCCATTCGCCGGAGGCCAGAACTAGCCGCCACCTAGCGGAAGAGGAAGGTATAGCAGGTGCCGTCTGATGCTCCCTCTCGGAGCTCATCCAACGGTGTAGAAGCGGCCGCGTCACTTCCCTAGGAGCGTATAACAACCACCCGATCTTCATGATCGTATGGTTCACATCGATCCACGTGGCATCACCAAAGCAGCTCCAAGCCTCCTCCCCGACCCATTAGGCTCGAAGCTCTCAAGCCTATACCGAACCTCCCTAGAGCTTCGAGTCACTCCGAGCCTGCATCGAGCCAAAGCCTGATCCCGAGCCTAGCCGAAGCTGCCCCGAGCCTCCTCCGAGCCTGATCTTAACCGCGCCTGGAGCCCACGTGCCCCACACGTGCGTTCTGGGAAAATTGCAGGGAGGCCTACCAGATTTTTCAAAATTGCGACTAGGTCCTGGAATAATGTGCCGACCATGTGCATCGGGGGGTATTTTGCATTTATACCCTCGTGTGTTTTAAAAATTGCAAAAATACCCATATGCGTGTGGGTTATTTATAGGGAAGGTCCCGAACTTTCTTTTAATTGCATTTTAGTCCTTCCCAAGGACATGTTTGCTATTTATCTTTCATGTTTTCTTGCATTTATGCCCCTAGCTTCACTCTGTATATCTTGAGCATCCTAGCTCCGATTGAGTCGATTTCAGTGGCATTTTAAAGCTCTTTTCATTGTCTTCTTTATGGCATGCTTGACTTTCAGATTTGACGCTACGAGTTTTGATGTATTATTTTATTGGCTAAGTGTCTTTATTTAAATACTTATCATGCCTGATTTTTACATGAATGAAAATAGTTTCAAATTTTTGACCCTGATTCGATCTTTGATTAAATGGCTCAAGTATTCCTGTAATTCGAGCATATTTTTGTGTTGCATTTCATCGCATCCATTTGCATGATAAAAATCAAATAAAAAAATGCATGTTTTATGATTACACAATGCATATTGTCTCGTCCTCAAGCATTCATTGACCTACTATTTATCAATCCAACACTTAATAAATATAATAAGAGTCTAAATACGACGAGAGAGGCTCGTGTCCCTAAGTTCGACCTTGGGCTTGCCCAAGCAAAATATAAATACGACCATTTGATTTTATTGACATATTAAATTATATGGTTTTTCACGGATCGAATTCAACCCGACTGTAATGACAAATCTGAATGTTAATTCCACACCATTAGAGGGATGGATTTCGATCTGTCAAATGGGGCATAATTAAAATCCATGGTGTTTTTAGCCTTAAAAATATCGTCAAAAATATTTTCCACCCTTAAATGACCTCATCTCCGTTTTTGGTCAACATGAAACTTGTAGATCTCATTGAAATCTACAACTTTCATGTTTTGAGTTTTTCCAAATTCAACCATCTAATCCCTCATAATTCACTTTCTTTTTTTGAATAAACTGATTGGGCCACGTGGCGCCATCTGGTTGCACCACACGGCCCGTTCCTCGCATGCCACGCATCCTCTGCTGCCCGTCGTCCGATCATCATCTGGAGCTTAGATCTCCACCACACCTTCCCGCAGCTATTCCTAGCCGTCCGATCAAGCTCTAGATGCCATCGCCACCGTCTGCTAGCGCCTCTTCCTTAGCCAGCCACGTGTCACATCCTCCTCCGCCCGATCTTCTCCATCTCAACCGCCCAAACCACTTCAAACCTCAACCCTCTGATTACCTTCCAGATGTGATCTGGGCCGCCCGCCAGCGCCACACTCTTAGCACGCCTCGTGGCGTGTCTAATCACCCTTCGATCGCGTAGCCCTAGATCTAATCTCAGCTGCCCCGTAACGCCTAATTCTCAGCCGTTGGATCGCTAGATCCAACGGTAGAGACCTCATCGTTTACCTCACGCTGCCCTCTTTCCCACGTTCTCAATCTCGCACAACCACCTCGCCCTTCCCATTTTCTCCACCATCTCCGTCAACCTTCTCTCTCACTAACCGCCCCAGACCTTCCCCACTCATCCCTCATCTTCGCGGGTCGTCATGTATCCCATGAGTCCCCTCCACTCACTCCATATCTCCCCCGCAAATCATACCCATCACCATTGAAACTGCCAACGCCAATCTTCAAATAACCCTCCTCCAGCCACTATCACAGTGGTCCACCTTTACGAGGGGCTCCACCCAGCTCCTCTCTTCCTCCCCGTGACAGGGGGAGGTTCGATCAAGGCGCAACAACGACGGTAGCTCTCGGTGTCGACCCCTGGCCTTTATGGCCAGGTCTGCGGTGGCTCAGCCCCACCAAGATGCAACCCATGGCTGGGGGAGTCCAGCGATGACCGCAGTGCCATCGACACTCAGCCCAAGCCGCCGACGATCGCCCTCTTCTCAGGTAAGCTCATTCGATTCTCTTTATAATTTTCATCTCTATTTCTCGAAATTAATTAGGTCGCTACACACCTTATTGTCCCTCATTGATCACTCCTACAGCTCCGCCTCGCCTCCATCATCCACGCTCTTACCTCCGACCATCTTCCCTACCCTCCATAATCCCAAAACACCTCCGACCCAACTCCTCCGGGCTTGCCGGAGAAGACACCCGGCCTCCACTTGCTGCGCCCCATCACAACCATCCGTCTCGTTCCACCTCGCTTCCACTTTGTGCACAACACGCTTCGGCTATGAGACTAACCATGTAGGTACTCGCATTCTCAATGGTCGGAGGTCTCGCTGGCGCGATCTTGAGCAGCTTCGTCTCCTTCGACCAGACATGGTTGACCACCTCCGGATCGCGCGGTGCATTCCCACGAGCTCCAGCTACCTCGCCCACCTTCAAAGGAGCTCCAAGGAGATGCAGCGTGGCCTAGAAAGGAAGGTGGAGCTCGGAGCCATTTGCAGGAGGCCAGAACTAACCGCCACCTAGCAGAGGAGGAATGAGTAGCAGGTGCCGTCAGATGCTCCCTCCCGGAGCTCATCCAACAACGCAGAAGCGTTCACGTCACTTCCCTAGGAGCGTACAGCAGCCACCCGATCTTCATGATCGGATGGTTCACATCGATCCACGTGGCATCACCAAAGCAGCTCCGAGCCTCCTCCCCGACCCATTAGGCTCGGAGCTCCCGAGTCTATACCGAGCCTCCCCAGAGCTTCGAGTCTCTCCGAGCCTGCATCGAGCCAAAGCCTGATCCCGAGCCTAGCCGAAGCTGCCCTGAGCCTCCTTCGAGCCTGATCTTCATCGAGCCTGGAGCCCACGTGCCTCGCATGTGCGTTCTGGGAAAATTGCAGGGAGGCCCACCAGATTCTTTAAAATTGCAACCAGGTCCTAGAATCATGTGCCGATCATGTGCATCGGGGGTATTTTGCATTTATACCATCGCGAGTTTTAATAATTGCAAAAATACCCCTGTGCATGTGGGTTATTTACAGGGAGGATATCGAACTTTCTTTTAATTACATTTTAGTCCTTCCGAGGGACCTGTTTGCTATTTATCTTTCATGTTTTCTTGCATTTATGCCCCTGACTTCACTCGTGTATATCTTGAGCATCCTAGCTCCGATTGAGTCGATTTCAATGGCGTTTTGAAGCTCTTTTCACTTCTTCTTTATGGCATGCTTGACTTTCAGATTTGACGCTACGAGTTTTGATGTATTATTTTATTGGCTAAGTGTCTTTATTTCAATACTTCTCATGCCTAATTTTCACATGAATGAAAATAGTTTCAATTGTTTGGCCCCGATTCTATCTTCGATTAAATGGCTCAAGTATTCCTGTAATTTAGGCATATTTTTGTGTTGCATTTCATCGCATCCATTTGCATGATAAAAATCAAATAAAAAAATGCACGTTTTATGATTACACAATGCATATTGTCTTGTCCTCATGCATTCATTGACCTACTATTTATTAATCCAACACTTAATAAATATAATAAGATTTTAAATGTGACGAGAGAGGCTCGTGTCCCTGAGTTCGACCTTGGGCTTGTCCAAGAAAAATATAAATACAACCATTTGATTTTATTGACATATTAAATTATATGGTTTTTGACGGATCGAATTCAGCCCGATTGCAATGACAAATCTGATTGTTAATTCCACACTATTAGATGGATGGATTTTCGGTCCGTCATGGAGGGTCCTATTTGCCAAGGATGAGGACTAAGTCTGGGCCATCTATGAGGAGATGGTAGAGAATTACACGGTGATGTCCCAGGCTAGGGTCTACACTCAGGGGAAGCCCCGTTCACAGGCCGTATCTTACCAGAGGATTGCACGGGTCGATGTCATTCCTTCTACTTCGTCAGCAGCAACACATGCTGAGTCCTCAGCTGCTGACATGGGGATCATCAGCGAAAAGCTGGACCGCATCGAGGTCATTGAGAGAATAAGTTCCAGGGCCTTACCTAGATTGATCAGTTGGCATATACACTGAGTGACATGAAGACTTAGATCATGTGTCTCTAGGAGGAACAGACGGCTCCATAGCCCTGCCTCCAGTCACAGGCCGATTCCAGCAGTAGCAACTCCACCTTGCCATCTGCCACGTACCGATAGGTCCACCACATTCAGGCAGAGCTGGTCCAACCACTGCAACACTACTCTTAGCCACCACCATCTCAGGATACTCAAATGTTGGTCTACCAGCCGGATCAACCCCTGGCAGTTCTTCCCCCTCCACCTTTCGAGCAAGAGCTATTGATAGAAGTCAATGGGACTTGGTACGACCGATACCAGCAGCTGCTCGGGATCCGTCATGATCATTTGGGTTTCCAATGGTCCACCGGATGTACCTCGTCCCAACGACAGCCTCCAGCTCAGGTCAGACAGAGCATCCGGCAACAATAGCAACCCCATCACTTCTAATAGTACCAGGAACAACACCAGTAAGGTCCTCGTCCCTATCATTAAGGATAACCGTAGAGGTAGCCACAGTAGCCTCAGCAATACTCCCAGCCTCTCCCTCTCTACCAGCAGCATGCTCAACCTCATTTCTAGTGAGGCAACCCATCTGGTTCTCATGGACTTGTATACGAGAACCCATCCCTCGACAACCTTGTCCGCCTACTTTCTGACCAACAAGCATCCTTCTGGCGAGAGATAGACAAGTTCTAGCAGGAGATGAGGGAAATGAACAAGGGTAAGGCCGCCATACCAGCTCAGATTGAACCCAATCCAAACAACCTGAAGAGGAAATATGAGCACGTACAATTTACAGAGACTACCACTCCTAGTGATACTTTCGGTGATATTTCTTCCTATGTATTTAATACTGATTTTGTGACACTTATGAGTGGTAGGATGTCAGCCAGCATTGCCTTGTCTGAGCGATGACCACTTGGAGATTTTGGATCACGAGACGAGGAGGGAAGTAGTGATGATGCCGCTCATGATGATGATGACGATGGTGCTGAAGCCACCAAAGATGTTGATCCAGCCGACAACACTGAGGCTCTCGTGATTCCAGATGCAGATAGTGGTGTTGATGCCACCTTGTTGAGAGATGCTTGGCCGGAGAGCGGTGCTAATGCCGCGAGATCAGATGTTGTAGGTGGTACTGAGGCCACCAACTTTCCTTCAGTTGTGTTACCTTCTCATGTATCTCAGGACAGAAAAATACAAAAAAGGAAAATTTGAAAACAACAAAAATACGGATAAAGGAAAGGTTTCTGTTTCCCATACGAGTCCACTTGTGTTCCATGATGATATTGGTGTGGATTCTACCCTTGTCCATGCACAGGAGCCTAATCCTGACCCTCATCTTTCTGGAGAGGGTCCACCCATCCCCTTCCCTCAAGCACTCCGCTTAGCGAAGGGGAAGAAACCAGAACATCCCAAAAAGAGACACCAGCTAGAGTTCAGCCGACAGATGATTGAGAGATTCTAGATGCAAGTGACTCTACAGGAGGCACTAGAGAACGTCCCCCTCTTATAGAAGAATTTGAGAGAGAAGGCCACCATCCGCAGGAAGAGGAAGAACCACAATGCATAGATCCATGTGCTTACCCGTGCCACCTGCTTCGCCATTCAGAACCAATTGCCAGCCAAGAGACCTGATGCAGGGGCTCCATATGTCAGATGTCATATCCATGAGTAGTGGTTCAATCGTACTCTATTACATAACAACTCTTCAATTAACCTTCTTCCGGCAATCTTACTCGACCGATTCGAGTTCGATCCTCTTCAATAGAGCATGACAGTCCTTCAGTTTGCTGATAGATCTGTCAAAATGCCGAAGGGGTTATTGAAGGATGTGGTCATCAGAATTCAGTGCCTGAAATTCCCCGTGGACTTTGTTGTATTGGACATGGAGATCCATGAGTCTGTGACAAATACCCCCATCATACTAGGACGTCCATTCTTGGCCACAACCAAGGTGGTGTCTGACCATAATAGTGGGAAGGTTTACTTTCACGTCGACGGTGAAAGTGTACAAATAGAGACGATCGAGGAGACCAGAGAGAGAGAGAGAGAGATTCAGCCTGCTCCAAGTAGTCGAGAGATTCAAAGCAGATGACAAATGCAGAGCAAGATGTCCACCAAGAGTGTGACTTTGTGATCTCAGACGATGAGGCAGTTTGGTCAGACCCCGTATCACGAGCCCTTGTCAAGCCATCAAACACTGCAGATCTACATATTATGGCAGATGAGAGTTCAGAGAGCACACTACTTTGCACGAGACACATTCGAGGCTGATGATTGTGGGCAGGATAGCGAAGTAGAGTATATTTCATGTTCTTCTGATTCAGATCCCTTAGATTCATGCATTGATTGGGATGATTTTGATGATTATTTGCCATGCCTGATTCCTTCAGATCCAACAGCTAGGACGGAGAGTGAGCCATCACAGATTACAGAGACACCAATCGGAACACCTTCGTCAGATTCTCACATGCAACGAGAGTTCTCCCATGTAGATATGGTAGCCTTCACTCAGACATTTCAGAAACCAGATTTGCCATCTCTCAATTATCTAGAACTGAAGACCTTACTACAGTCAATGAAGTACAGATTCCTTACGAGTGAGCTAGAGATGTTCCCAGTCATTATCTCAATAGATTTGATTGGAGATCAAGAATCATGTTTGATGGATTTTCTTGAAAGAAACTACAAGACGATTGGATGGAGTGTAGCTGATCTCTAGGGGATAAGTCTGGCCCTGTACTCCCACCATATTTATCTTGAAGAGGACGCCAAGCCATTGCGTGAGTTCCAGTGATGGTTGAACCTGAATCTTCTCGATGTGGTCATGAAGGAGATATCAAAATGGTGGAGCATCGATTTTATCTACCCCATCTCCGACTCCAAGTGGGTTTGTCCATTACATGTGGTACCCAAGAAGCTGAGTATCACTATAGTTGTGAGCGAGTCTAGAGAGGAGATAGCTATTGGGTACCCACTTCTTGGAGGGTTTGTGTGGACTATAGACGATTGAATCAAGCCACCAAGAAGGATCATTTCCCGCTACCATTTATTGACCAGATTATCGAGAGGCTAGCTGGGAAGAGTCAATATTATTTCCTTAAAGGGTACTACGGATATAACCAGGTGGCCATATCACCCGAAGACCAGTAGAAAACGACATCACATGTCCGATTGGGACGTATGCCTTTAGACGGATGCCCTTTGATTTATGTAATGCCCTGGCTACATTCTAAAGGTGCATGCTTTCGATATTTTTGGACATGGTGGGTGACTGTTTGGAGGTCTTCATATGACTTTTAGGTCTACGATGATGGGTTCGATGCTTGTCTTGACTGCCTAGACCGTGTACTTCAGCGTTGTATAGAGGTACATCTTGTATTATCTTGGGAGAAGAGTCACTTCATGGTGACTCATGGGATGATGCTTGGCCATATCATCTCCAACAAGGGCATGAAGGTCGATCTGGCCATAGTGGATATCATCAAGAAACTCAATCCACCGTCCACTCTACGACGGTTGTGGTCTTTTCTAGGGCATGTCAGTTTCTACCGACAATTCATTCAGGATTTCAGTCGTATTGCCCGACTACTCACTGATCTACTGACGAAAGAAACTGAGTTCATTGTAGATGATAAGTGTCTACCGTCATTCGAGACTCTCAAGGGTTTATTTATTGAGGGTCCTGTCCTTCAGCCACCCGATTGGTCTCTCCCATTCGAGATCATGACAGATTCTTCTGATTTTGCCGTAGGGCTGTGCTAGGATAGAGGAGGGATGGATTACCTTATGCCATACACTACGTTATCCGGACTTTGGATGCCGCTCAGTGGAATTGCAGATTGAGAAGGAGATACTAGACGTAGTCCTTGCTTTGTATAAGTTCAGATCATATATTATTGGATCCCGAGTGTCTATTTTTACATATCACACTGCCATACGATACCTCATGGCAAAGAAGGATGCCAAAGCCAGATTGAGTAGATGGATCCTTCTACTCCACGAGTTTGATATTGAGATTAAGGATAAGCTTGGAGTCAAGAATGTGGTGGTGGATCACCTCTCCCGTTTAAAGAACCTTGAGGATTATGATCATATGGCACCTATTACAGAGACCTTCCCAGACGAAGTGGTCCTTGCTATCACCTTGCGTCCATGGTACACTGACATTATAAACTATCTTGTCGTGAAGAAAGTTCTACAAGGTTGGTCCAGACAACGACTTGAGACTTTCCTTGCGAAGGCCAAGTCGTACCATTGGGAGGATCCCATCCTTTATCAGGGTGGATAGCGTCTGGCATCGGTGCATTCCTTAGGAGGAGCACCACAACGTCCTCACATACTACCACAAGCATGAGGTAGGAGGACACCATTTAGGAGGAGGACAACACAAAAAGTGCTCCAATCCGACCTATGGCGGCCTACCATCTTCAAGGATTCTGATGAATTTGTGAAGAGATGTATTGGCTGTCAGAGGATGGGCACTTGTGGACAGTGTGATATGATGCCGATGCAGCTCATTCACTTCTGTGAAGTTTTTGATGCATGAGGCATCGATTTCATGGGTCCATTCCATAATAGTCAGAGATTTGAGTATATTCTGCTTATTGTAGATAATGTGAGTCATTGGGTTGAGGCCATCCTTGTCCAAACCTCGGATGCTAAGATCATTTGTATATTCTTGAGGAATAATATCATTTCACGGTTCGGTGTACCTAGAGTTTTGATATCCAACTGGGGGACTCATTTTAACAATGACAAGGTAAAGGTTCTTGCTAACGAGTTCAGCATTGACCATCGAGTTGCCACTCCATATCACCCTTAGACCAATGGTCTTGTTGAAGTATCGAACAGGGAGATTAAGACTATATTGCAGAAGGTCGTCCGCCCAGATTGGAAGGATTGGTCATAACTTTTGGACTAGATTTTGCGGGCCTATCAGACCTCCTTCATGACACCTTTGGGTACATCTCCCTTTCATCTCGTTTATGGCAAGCCATGCCATTTACCCGTGGAGATCAAGCACAAGTCACTATGGACAATTACTGAGTTATTATTGGATCCCAAGAGTATAAGAGATCAAAGAAAAGCAGAGTTGGCAACACTGGAGGAGTTGAGAGAAACAACCTTTTCGAGTAGCCTACAATACAAGGAGAGGGTGAAGATATGGCATGATTCTCATCAACCATAAAAAGTTTGAGTCGAACCAGAGAGTATGGCTATTCGATGCTAAGTTGAGATATTTCCAGGAAAGTTGCAAAGCAAATGGAAGGGACCATATATGATCCGAAAGGTACACGACAATGGAAGCATCGATATATCTGAATTGTCATCTGAATCCAACTTTCGAGTTGACGGTTAGCGCCTAAAGCCATATCTTGATCACGATCTGCTGATCATTGGCGTTGTCCCTATTCATTTTGCATGAGATGTGATCTTTGACTCACATCATTTGCATCCCATGCCTGATTATCACTTCTCTTCCACAGTTGTATAGAGCCAGTTGTCCATATCATTCATTCTTTTTGTCTAATACCTCAACTTCATCTTATGATTATGCTATAAATAGGGTGTGCTTTACCCTAAGTATAGGAGGGTATCATACTTGTGATTATTCATTTCATTCCTTTTACCTCTGTTTTGTTGCCTATACTTAGGGATATTTTATCCTAAGTATAAGGGAGGTAAATATTGAACATCCTAACCCTCAGTTTTCCCCTTGTGTACAGACTTCTATACTTAGGATTACTTAATCCTAAGTATATGGGGATCACCGACCTCTATTCATTACATTCTTTTATTTGTCATTGTAGTATAGCATTCTTTTCACTTCCCAATACTCAGCACAAGTTATGTCTTCTTTTCATCGCTCTTTGATCACTCTGAAGACATCATTCGAGCTAAGTATAGGGGGGCGTCATATATATTATATATGTACTTTAGCCATAACTCATATTTTGTGTGAGTATGTTAATAGATAATATAGCTAAAAACCACAAAACCAAAATAACAAAAATTTTAAAATTTTGGAAATCTTTCTTGTACATAGATGTTTGTAAATAGCTTTTGTAAAAACTATTTTTGTACAAATGTTTGTAAAATTGTTTTGATTGTAAAGATTTTGTAAATATTTTCGTATCAAAATTATGTATATAGTATAATTTTTTTGAAAATATTTGGAAAATAAAATTTTGCAAAACATTGCTAGTAAATGTTTGTAAATATTTTGCAAAACTTTCTCTTCCTTGCATTCAAAAATTTTGCATAAAAATTTGAATATTTGGAAAATTGCATAAAAGAATTTTATACATAATTGCTTGTATACTCTTCTGAATCCTAGTTGACATTTAAACTAACCTAGAATTAAATTGGAAAATAGAGCTTGATTAATACCTTAATCGACCTAACTTCAGAGGAACCTTATAGGATATAGGGTTGAGACTTTTCAGGTCCATTAGCAACTTAATTCTTTGAGTCCACTAGGTTATGTTCACATGTCATCTTGATGAGCCTAAGTAGAACACTTTACAATGCACACATGACTCTCAGAGACAATGGCTTGACTTGGACACGTACCTTACACGTAGCTCAACAGGGATGAGGTGGTGAGGAGACATAGTTCCTTAGCGTGGGGTAGCGTATGAGGGTAGTACTTCTAGGCAGAACCTCTCATCTTCCTTTAGGGAAGGATGTGCATCTCAACCTGGTCTAGTAGCAGTGATGTCTAAAGACAAGAGTCTGTGGGTTACAATAATGCTTCAAAAGAGGGATAGTCTACTGGCTCAAGAAAAAAATCCTTATGTACATGCTGCACCATGTAAATATGTTGTATATATGCACATTAAAAAATGTGCAAAATTATGAAAAACTCCAAAAAAGGGGACATGCCTGATTGAAATTAAAATGCCTGCCGGAGTGTATATAGTTAATAAGCAGAGCTTATGTATTCCTCCTTCTCATCTCATGAAAGCTTGCAGTTAAATACTTAGCTACATTGTCTTTGCTCCAAGGGATACGTGGCTACACTAGTCACGGTCCATTCTTTTCTTTCCCCTCTTTTTAAGCTGGTTGAACTTGAACTTAGAAGGGAATACCACGCTCCTCGAGGAAAGAGCTGCTACACTGGAGAATTAGAGTTACCTTGTTAATGAAGGTTGTTTCTTTGTCATTTCTGAGGTGAGGAGCTACATATCACTTACACAGTACAGGGAAAGATGCATAGTCATTAGAGTTTGCGCATGTAGACTTGTTCTGACCTGGTTTATTAAGGAGTCTTGACCATAGAATAGTGGAACTTAGAGGATGTTGAGTCTTAAACCTATTTCCCAATAAGGTTCTGACAAACAATTAATCCAAATGTCTGACTAAGCTCCATACTCCAATTTAATAAAGATAAGTTTAATAATCAACCTTGATTCTTTTTCTTTTCTTTTTGATTTTCACTTATTTTCCAAATAAGTGTTTGCTAAGGGACTAGCAAAGGTAAAGTATAGGGGGTGATCAATCCATGATTATAATTCTTTATTCTTTTATTTTAGCTCTTCTTCTTGGCAAAATACCCTGTAAATATCTGCAAATATAATAACTTTGTTTTATGCATGACATTATTAATATTGTATGTTTAGCATGTACTTTTAACAAAAATAAACTAATAAAGGAAAATAAAAAGAATGATGTATTTAGAATAAATACAGAGTGTCCTAGACCCTAAGAGAAGGTCAAGTCTTGACCTGATCGCAAAATAAAATAAGTAGAGAGAGATAAGGTTCACTTTATAGTGTATATATCACCTATACTTGTACATATTTTTTTATTTATTTTTTATAAAATAAAAATTATTTTATTCTTTTACACCCTTGTATATAGTTATAATAATATTATAAAAATAAAATAAAGATTAGAAAAATAAAAGAAAAATAAAAATAAAATCATCAAACCTTGGTATAAAAGATACATGTACATATCACATCCACTATTTATTATATACCCTTAATAATTTGTAAAAATAAAATAAGAATTATATTACACTTCAAAAATTATATTGTATATAAATAAAATATAATATAAGGGTATTTATGTAAAAATAATAAAATAAAAATACTTGTACATAATACATATATATAATATACCTGTATATACTACTATATACTGTGTATACATTAATTTATTTTTCATAAAAATAATTAAAACTCATAGAAAATACTTTAGAAAATAATAAACATTCTTATTTTATACACTTGTTATTTTAAATTCATTTGTTATTTTTTTAATTTTTCTTTAATTTATAAATCTTGATTTTCTATTGGTTCATGTGAGTTTGTCGACCCTGGTCAACGTCACCCCGCAGGTCGGGTTGGGTCTCGCCTCTCTCGCAGGAGCCACTTCTCCGAATTCTTGCACCCAACCCCGATTGACTCTTACCTTGATAGTCAAACCCGAAATTCCTCATACATCTGAGATTCACGTGGATCCCTAAAATCACCTGGATCTCCTAGTGTTGCGCTCCACCTCTCGATCTTTCCAGGCCCTCGGCTATATCTATAAATCATCTCTTCAGCTCTGCCAGTCGCCAAGCTCATCCCTCGTGTCCCCATTCTTCCCTAGACACCTTAAGTGGAGTGACAACCACTCGAGGAGCCGTTTAGGATCGTTTGGAGGAACTTGGAGGCTCGTAGATCAAACGTGGCCAGACATCTCCACCGTGTGAAGCCTCCCGACCGGCCGCAACTTGTTTGGGGCCAAGACCTCGATGCTCGCATTACCCTGAAGCTCATGAGTTCATCCGAACCTTCAGGTATAGATTGCATCCACCTCGATTCCCTGTTTGATTCCATTTATCCATTTCACTCCGCCGCACGCTCCTTTGCTCTGGCCAATCGGTCGGAGCTCCATCTTACCCATTTATCCGTAGTGATCGACATGCTTAATCATTGTCCATCTTCTCCCACAGCCTTTCCCCTTGAATACGGCTCATCGGAGCAGGATCAAGTCGGGTCTCCCTCCCTCGTGTTTATCGGAGACCCAAATCATCATTACCCTTTGCTTTTCTCATTTCCTTGCACAATAACCTCGGTCGAAGCTCGATCTTCGAGACTTGAGTATATCCTATAGGTCTGAGGTGCTTCGATAGCCATTGGGGCATCCCCCGCTTAGGCGGAGCACTCCTCGATGGCCATCTTTGCCTCGCCCATCTGCCAGCCATCCACTTCATTGGTCTCAGCCATTCGATGTGTAACACTTTCACGATTGAGCTGGACCTCTTGGCAACCTCATCGGTGCTCCTTGCCTCCGGTATCGCTCATGCGAAGTTCGACTGGGAGGAGTTCGTCCAACATCCTTCCATGCCGTCCGATCTGACGCAGCTTGCCAGTTTTGATTCAAGCCGCACGTCGTTCCCTTTTGTCAAATTCGTCAGATTCACTTGATAACGGCCAATCCTGACTGTACGCCTGCGCCATGCTCCTGCGCCGTCATATCCCTTTGTTAGGGAATATCAGAGCCATCCACCTTCGCCCTCCTGTGCGAGCGTCACGTGTCCTTAGGGTATATTTCACTTTTTATCCTACATGTTTCGATATTTCATTTTAGTCTAGTAAATAAATTTGTAGATAAGTACATTTTGCAGTTTGGACCTCTTGTTTTTAGATATTTGCGTTTTAATCCCCTCGAAGCTGAAACACGTGTATGCTCACGTGAATGTTGGGTTATTTGTATGTTTTATCCCGAACTCTTGTGCTGTTAGTTAATGAATGGTATGTTTTCGAAAATTGCATTGATGCCCCTGTGCGCCCAGTATTAAGCATGTGCATGATTAGTTTGGGATTTTTGCAGATAAGGCCCTCGGCTTTTTTGCTGTGTTATCTTTTTGGTCTGTAAACCTATTATATTTACAATAAGGTCCCTATGAACTGTGAATAATTACACATTGTATTTTGGACTTAATAATTATTAAATTAATTCAAAAAATGACCGAAAAATTACAATTAACTCTTGTTAGTGTGTAATATTTTCTATGATTTTCTTGGACTAACTTCTTTATATTTTTTAATTTTAAAAATTCAAAAACCATCAAAAATATCCCTTTTTGCCTTAGGAAATTTTTAAAAATTCGAAAAATATCTTAAAAATTTTATAAAAATTCCTGTGGGTGACTTTTTCTGTGTTTTATTTACATGTTAATTTTATTTGAAAAACCCTTATAAAAACCCTAAGAATAACAAAACTCTTATAAAAATCATATAAAATCAAAAAAAATACAAAAATTTTATTTTTAGTTCCTATTTGTTAGTTTTTATTCATATTTTATCATAAAATTTATATCTAGGACTTTAGGTCATATTGAATATATTTAACTTACAATTTAGTCCTAGTTGTGCACTGCTTTCCATTTTTAGCTTTATTTAATTTTTATTGTAAAACCTCTAAAATTCAAAAATATTTTTATCTGAATTTTCTGAGCATTTTTAGTTATTTAGAAAAATCCAAGAAGATCCTTGTCTTGTTTTCTCTTATCTTGTTGACTTTGTTTTCTTATTAAGAATAAAAAATTTGAAAAAATAAAAACCACTAAAATGATTTCTTTTGAGAAATTTACCACTTCATATTTCTTTCGTGCTCCTTGTGTTCGAACCTGGTGGCTATACCAAGTGAATAAAATAGCGAACCGCTTACATTTCATGAGTGTTGATTTCTTTTGAGTGGTTTATTTCTTCTCATTGATTACGCTTGGTGATTCAGGTCAAAACGACCTTGTTTATTTGCATACTTAGCCCGAGTGGTCGATCGTTGTCATCACCCACTCCTCTTCTTCAAGAGTTCAAAGGTCATCACTCGATCGGATATTTCATTCCCATACTCCTGACTTTATAAAAAATAGCTATAAATTTTAATATTAAATATAAAGAACAATTATGATATTTAAAGATTACCCAATTAAGCTTCATCTGATCAACACTCATGTTTCTATGTCCATGTGTTGCAACGGGTTGCTTGTCTCCATCTGACTTATTTTTAGATGAACTCACCTATAACTGATATTTAAAATATAATACGAATTTATAAAATTCGACGACTTTAAAATATATTTTACTAGTTATCTTAAAAACTTCAAATGATCAATAGTTACAAGATTCAATTCAATCTGGAGAGATTGGGTGGAAGAAAATATCTAAAAGTAAAATGGATAAAAATAATATGACAAAATCTCAGAAAATAATTTATTAAAACAACTCACATATCGATAACTATCTCCCCAATCTCTGTTTATCTTCGTCACACATAAGAGAGTTCCAGTAGAACTAAGGGATTATCATCCCATTCAAAATATTACTTCATAAGATAAAATATTGAATCGTGAAAAGAAATAAAATATATAAATGGAGCAATTAATCATACTCACTACAAGTTCACGTAAAATTCGATCTTTTCTCTTCTAATGCACACTATGCATGTCTCTAATATAATGGGAACATGCGTTTGGACAAGCATCCCCAAGCGGTTGATGAATTGGGGACAATCATAAGCATGTCCCTCAATAGTGACTTGCACCCTTATCCTCTCCCCAGGATGCAACTGTCCCAAAGATACACAAGCAGCCAGTCTTTGACCAAGACACATCCTCCCAAAATAAAATATCAATACTTAAAAGATAGTGAAAGAAAGGAAAAAATACATTCATACAATATACTCATACCGCTCGACTCCACCCCATCCTGATTAACACCCTTATCCACAACATCGACAGCCCTCACGAGATCAACATTATTAGAAACACCCTCGACTAGATACTTTGCCTTGAATCCTCTATTGTCATGCGGGTCCATCCTCTCCTCCTACGAAGGATGTCGACGAGCTATAAAACGTGTTCAAACCATGTCCAAAAAAATGAGTCAATTATAACATTTTGAAAACAAATGTTCAAAATAAACATTAAAAATCTATTGTTAGTCACTAACATTCTGATAAGCAAACTCTTCTATGTTAATAACTATTTTACTAACTTTCAATATCATAATGACCTCAAAGAACATATTTAATCGGAATAACACATTTATGATACTTATTATCAGGAAAATAGAAAACTTGATAAACCTGAAAAGCGAGAAGAAATGGATCATTATTCTATAATATCATACGTCTTTTATTAAGATAGATATAACCATGATGAGGATCAAACTTAAAACTGACCTCAATAAATACATCGAACCAATCAAATTTGAACAACACAATGTGACGATTATGATCGAATGACATTTCAACAATCTCCTTTATGATGCCATAGTAATTGTCACATCCTGATCTCATAGATCTCTTTACATAAACACCGTTCAAACGATGGTCTTCATTTGCCCTTGTTTTAAACCTATACCCACTAATTATGTATCCATGGTGAAAATGAGCGTAAGATAAAAGTCATAATGCTAAGTTTTTAAAATAAGATATCCATCATGGATCTCATTGGACTTAAACATGGAGATCTTATTCTTAACCACGAGACAAAGTTCGAATAATCTTTGCCACCAAAACTTGTTAAAAATTCTTCATACAAACTGTTAATATTTGGAACTTGTTTTAAAATGTAAAGGTGAGCAAGCTCATGGTTAACTATATTTATTGGCTCCATAGTTGTCTTTATAATAGGCCTTCCTTGTATTTCAAATATAGATAAATGAGAATAATCATACTCAAGCTTTTTGAAGTTATGAGCTTCTAAATCTAAATATAACAAGCAGAATGAGATACATTCTTCAACAAGATATTTCTATATAATGGAACCATCTGATTTTGCATGATTCAAGATGTAATTTTTCAACTTCTTCAGAAATCTCTCTACTGGATACATCCATCTGTATTGAACAAACCTCCGATCTTCGCTTCATTGGAAAGGTATATACATAAATGCACCATAATATTGAAGAAATTGGGAGGAAAAACTTGCTCCAACAAGATATTGTAGTAACCACTTTCTCATCCCAAATCTCAAGTAATTATAAATTGAGTGTTGTAGAAGAAATATATTTGGAAAACAAGCTGATATTTGCTAACAGCTCTGAAACCACAGTTGATATCAATCCTGAATGGTCAAAGGAAAGAATACTTGCATCAAAACTTGAAAATCACGACTTTCCGACCCACTGATTTTGCTTAACTGTTTATTGATGCAGTGCGATGCATTATATGAAAAATTATCAGGAACTCTGACCGCTTTTAAATATGATAAAATTTCCCTTTGTTTGTCCGGAGACAATGTATAGGGAGCTTCTGGCAAGAAAAATCCTCTATTTTATGTTGCTATGGGATGCAAGTGTTCTTGTATTACCAATTGTTTCAAGTCATTTCTATTGCATAATGTATCTTTCGGAGAATCTGAGGGATTAAAAACATCGTAGATGTGTTCCATCACATTTTTTAATGTGCATCACATCCAGGTCGTGTCTTATTGTAAGATGCGGTCAATAAGTTAATTCCGTAAAGGAAATACTTCTTAAAACCCACACCGACCAAGACCGTTAATTCACTTGAAAGGCCAGTCCAATCTAACATTTGGAAGTTTCAATAACTGCTCTAGCACAATCCCACCTGACCATAGTATAGTTCCAATTGAAAAAAGATTGCCCGGATTTTTTTGGAAAACTATACGATTTCCCATCAAAATTATTGTGAAATTCACTTACATGCAATCTATTTGAAACATGCAATACTCACCTATGTCCCAAATAACGTATCTTCTTACTTTCATATAAACGTAAACTATGTGTGTCGTACATACACACTGACAAACCAATTTTCCCTTAGTACTCCACTTAAATGGTCTAGTTATAGTGCAATGTTCTATCCCCCCCCTCGAGGAGGGTTGTGTTAGGTAGTTGGCATACACCATAAAAAGAGCTGAATCTTTTAATATGGATTTGAGCAACAATCCATGTAGAAGACCGTACTTATAGTGGGAGAATGCTTTATCATTTTTTACTCCAACTCGATAAGTTTGAAAATACTAGAAAATTATTTATACTCCACAACAAAGCTGCCCTCATATGAAAAGATACTTTTTTGGCAATAGTAAGTCGAAATACCGACCATCCACAACAACTTCAATTCTTCAACTAAGGGATGTAGATAAACATCAATAGCATTATTTAGATCTTTCGGCATATGTATTAATAGCGACAACATCATAAAGTTTGATTTCATCCACATTCATGGATGCAGATTGTAAGTCGTCAAGACTACTAGCCAAATCAAATAAGAACGAAACATCAATTTGTAAGGGTTAAAATCATCACTAGTCAGACCCAATCGAACACTTCTAACCTATGAATCAAAGTCGGAAAACTTCATATCAAATGATTTCCATTCCTCTGAATTTGTTAGACTCCCCATCATCTTATCAATCGACTTGTTCTCAAAATGTTAAGTCATCTACTTTGCAGTTCGAGATGACATGTATAATGATGTAACCGCAGAATCAAAAGAAAGTATTGCAAAACTTTCACTGCTTCATGATCCTTCTTTGTTCCCTCACTATCAATTCCTTTGAATTGATGGACATTACAAATTGGACATGCAGTAAGGTCTTTGTACCCATTTCGAAATAAAACACAATCATTGGGACAAGCTTCAATGTTACGTGAGTGCAAATCTAGTTTCTTAAATTATTTCATGTACGACAAGTAACATTATCATTTTGTACATGTATCCCAAAATACAATAGCAAAGAAGGAAAGCAAAAGAGAATTACAATATCTGTACAATATCTATAATGTGTACCATTAAAAAAATGTCTGAACCTCAGGAGTTGAAAGACCAACTATCAAGCCACTATGTCTCAGGCACCTTCCTTGCCATCTATGTTAGGCAAACGGATGTCAACAAATTTGAGTACGAACATTTATTTAAAATAAACAGTTATTTAAGTAGTTACATAAGGAAGCAAGTAGATAGGTGATGACATTTAAGACACTTGCATTGAAAGTTGATTTTCTAGGTATTCCATATATGAAACTCCATTTTACACCTCAACTCTCAACCATTAATACTTCCCTTGTTTCATTATAAGTTTATGAAGGAATAAGTGATCCATATCAAAATTATTTCCTCTATCATTGTTATGAGATGAAAGATATGATGATGGATCTTATTAAGCTTGATGATTGATGATTTCCATGATCTAAACTTTATCCTCGCCAACGTCTAGTGGTGGAACAGTAACCAAATTCAAACGGTGAGGAAGCCTCCTAAGATACTCTTCCTTCTCATCTTCCCAAAGAAAGAGCGGTACAGGAGAAGGCTAGGCTCACTCCAACTACTCCCCTGAGACAGGTTGGAGATACTCCCCGTTCCAAGTCTCTCCAGTCTGTCCTGACTAATGTATGGGCAAAACGAGCTCATAAAACAAAACTAAGGGTCCTCCTACCTAGGGTCCCTACTGAAACATGATCAACGGAATCAGTCAAACTAAAACACTTGGATCCCAACAAAATGTAAAAACCTCAAGCTCGCTAAAAATCGTAAAGAGACTGGGATCCTAGACCCACACACTAGTCGACCGCTGCCCTAACAAGGTTTCCTAACTCTCGCCCAGTTGAGGGTCACCATACCCTCGCATAGTCAGATGTAAGGGTCACCATGACCAACACAAATATCAGTCATCACTGATTCATAACAACAAAATATCTCAAGGATTTCAGATGAATGTAGATCACTAAAGTTCTTTGGTATGTTAAAGCACTGAGATTCTTAGATACTAATGATAGGGTCTAGAATTTAGAGTCAATTTCATGCAAAATTCCCAATGTTTTCATTTTTAAAATCCTGAGATTAGAAGCTACTCATTGAATCTGGATTTTAGTTCAAATCAATGCAAAATTTCCCTAATTTTTTGAATCATGAGATTAGGAGCTACTCATTACATCTGAATTTAAGATTAATTCTATGCAAAATCCCAGCTTTTCTCCTTTAAATCATGATATTTAGAGCTACTCAATATATCTAAATTTAAGTTCAATTCTATGCAAATCCCCAAATTTTCATCTTTAATTATGAGATTTAGAGATACTCATTAGATCTGAATTTAAGTTCAATTCAATGCAAGATCCCCAACTTTTATTCTTTAAATCGTGAGATTTAGAGCTGCTCATTAGATCTGAATTTAAGTTCAATTCTATGCAAAATCCTCAAACCTTTTCATTTTTAAAGCATGAATTCTGTAGACTAATCATTAGTCTAATAAAGATTAATTGCATGCCAAATTACCTCCAAATCATTCATTCTTAAGGCATGAAATTAGATCAATTGCATGCTAAATTACCCCCAATTCTTTCATTCTCAAGGAATGAAATCTGTAGCTAATTAGTGGTTTGAAATTAATCACAATTTCATGTAAATCACCCTCAATTTCTCATATTTCAAGCATGAAATCAGTATCTACTTAGTGGTCTAAAACTAGACTCAATTGTATGTAAAATACCCTCAATTTCTCATCTTTCAAGTATGAAATCTGTGGCTAATTAGTGTTATGAAATTAGATTCAATTACTTGTAAAACAACCCCAATTTCTCATCTTTCAAGTATGAAATCTATAACAAATTAATGGTTTGAATTTAGATTCAATTGCATGTAAAACACCTCTAATTTCTCATCTTTCAAGCATGAAATCTGTACCTAATTAGTGTTCAGAAATTAGACTCAATTGCACGTAAAATGCCCCTAATTTGTCATCTTTCAAGCATGAAATTTGTAGCTATTTAGTGTTCTGAAATTAGACCCAACCGGATGTAAAACACCCCAATTTCTCATCTTTCAAGCATGAAATCTGTAGCTAATTAGCAATATGAAATTAGACTAAATTACATCTAAAAGGCACCTAATTTCTCATCTTTCAAGCATGAAATATGTAGCTTAACAGTGGTCTGATAATAAAGCTAATTGTAAACCAATCACTGCCAACTTTTCATCTTTCAAGCAGGAAATCCGTAGATAAATAAGGGATTTTGAATTGGTTCTTAGGAAGCATGAATGGAAGCAAGAGGTGGGTTGGATTGTACCTTTGATGATCTTCAAAATTGAGGAAGATCATGCATGCAGCAACATGCAACAACATGAGGATCGACAGCTATGGAAACTCTTTGGCGGTAGCTCCAGTTGCAAGAAGCACAACATCAAGGCTGCTTTGGGAATAACACAACAGAAACCGTAGCTGCTTGGGAGTGGCTGCAACTGCAACTACAAGTAGCAATAAAAATGGAGGGTTGGGGATCCATTGATCGAGAAGAAATGTGGTTGGGGGGGGGGGGTATCGTATTCTATGAAAAATGAGAAGGGGTTTTTGTGGTGATATTTATAAGAAGAGAGGGGGTTTAAGGTCTTGACAAGAGGAGGGAAGAGAGGCCACTTGTGGGTTGTGCTGGAAATTTTGTATAAATTATTTTATTATTTTTTAAAATCTTTATCTCTAAGGTTATGTGAAATATAATAGTCCTCATTTTCACACTGAATCTCAAATTCAGATGAATGATGGCTCATTTCGACTGTCTCGAGTGACGATCAAAATGAGTTTTCATATACTTATGTTCTAAGATGAATTCAAGAATTAATAAAATACGGTCTTGATTTGTGATTAAAATCTTATGATTTAAATGGTCAAACGACCTCCAATTGATGAATGATCGATTTTGTTGGTTTGGTTTCGACGATACAAATTTTGTGATCTCAGATCATTTTTGTGGTTTCGATTGCATCACGGCTTTTCCCAGTGACAAGAATTATGATACAATCATTTTTAGATTATTTGATTCCAATCAAAATTTGATTTACGATCTATAGATCGATTCATATCATTTAATATCGATTGGTAGTTTTATCAGATCATATGGACCCTAATCAGGTCAGATGCCATTTCAAATATGAGTGTTACAAAAAACCTCACAGAGAGTTTCTTTCTTGTGTCTCGTGTCAATGTCACTATGTATTTTATCTGGATTTCACCTATGATTTCTTACCATAAAAACCTCAAAGGTTATTAAACTTATAAAAACCCCAAAGAGGAAACAAGCCATAATCTAAAACATAGAATTTAGTTAGACTTGAAATGATATTTACCTGGAAAGAATTGCAGGTATCTAGCCGCATGTCTGCTTCGTGCTCCCATGTTGCTTCTTAGATCACTTATCGGTGCCATAATACTCCGACTAAGGAAATCTCTTTGCCACGAAGCTTTCTCACAATTCTGTCCAATATCTAAACTAGCTCTTCCTCATATGACAAGTTGGGCTCTATATCAAGATTCTCATAACTGATACGTACTTCCTCAAGTTGGATATATGAAAAACATCGTGAATGGACGATAGGTGTGTAGGAATGGATACTCGATAGAATACCTTTCCCAAACGAGCAATAATCTCAAATGGTCCAACATATCGTGGCACCAACTTGTCAAAAACACAAAATCTCTGTACTCCCTTCATGGGAGATACTCATAGGAACACCAAATCTCCCACTTCTATTTAAAGGAATTTCATCAGTATATATAATTAAATTAATTATATTTGAAAATGAATTTAGAGAAGAGGATTGGATTACTTGAAACTCCAAATATCTTCTCTGTCAATTTGCATAGTTCTTCTGATGTCTTTGTGCCATCTGAAGCTTTCGCCTCACAAGGTCAACAACCCTCGTAGTCTCCTCTAGGAGATCCATGGAGTAAAGAGCATGATCACCAACCTCATGCCAACTGAGAGTTGTGAGACATCCCCGCCCGTATAGGGCTTCGAATGGTGCCATGTCGATACTGGAATGATGGTTGTCGTTATCTGTAAATTCTACCAATAGTAGGTGGTCCTTCCTGGACCCGTTCCACTCAAGAGCACATGCACATAACAAAACCTAAAGTGTCTAGATAGTGTGCTTACTTTGGCCTTCAGTTTGTGGATGGTAAGCATAACTTATCATTAGCTTTATCAATAATGCTGACATAAATTGATGCCAATAGTGAGATGTGAACCTCTAATCTCTGTCAGATACAACCTCTCGAGGTATACCACGCAGCCTAATGATATTCTGAACATATGACATGGATAATTGAGATTGATTATAAGTCATGTTGACATGTATGAAATGAGTCGACTTGGTTAGCCGCTCAACAACAACCCAAATAGAATCATGGTCACCTGATGTCCTCAGCAATCCTGTGACAAAATCCATAGAAATACTCTCCCACTTCCACTCAGGATTGGGGAGATACTGCAATAACCTTGACGATCTCTTGTGCTTTACCTTGACCATTTGATAGGTCATGCACTTGCTAACATGAAAAACCTCCACCAAAAATGCTTGTGCAGGTCATGATACATTTTCGTACTATCATGATGAATATACAATCGTGAATTGTGTGCCTCATCAAAGATATCCCTGCGTAACTGCTCAATGTCGGGCGCCACGACTTGACCAGCCTTCCACAAAATGGACTCTGTCACTAGAAAATCAACACATTTGTCCTTGATGGAATGCATGCATCTATCTCTAATCCAAGGATCTGTCTTCTGACCTTCTACTATGCGATCGCATAAGCTATTGAATCATGGAGGTACGACAGTAGATGTCGATGCACTCTCATGAAGGTGACAATTAGTCGAAGCTGCGAACATATCCCACGTGTATAACCATTTTGTTGTACCCTCTTCATGAGCCCTCCTACCAAGCATATCTGTCACCATGTTTTCCTTACCGAGATGGTAAGAGATCGTACAATCATAATCCTCTTGTAGCTCGAGCCACTTGCGTTGACTAATGTTCAGCTCATTCTGATCAAAAATGTACTTCAAGATCTTGTGATCTATGAAAATCTCAAAGTTCACCCCATAGAAATAGTGGTGTCAGATCTTCAAAGAGAAGACAATTATGGCCTCAACTGCCGTGATGCATATTTAATCACATAATCTCGCTGCATCAATACCACTCCTAAACCTTCTCCTGAAGCATCGTGTAAATTAAATAATACTTAGTGCCTAAAGGAAGTGCAAGAATGGACACAGTTGTCAATCTTTCCTTCAATGTCCTGAAAGCGTGCTCACATGAATCGTCCCAAATAAAAGGAATTCCCTTCTGTATCAATCATGTGAGAGGAATAATAACTAAGGAAAAACTACTGACAAAGCGTCTATAATATCCCGCTAGTCCAAGGAAACTACGAATTTGAGTGACTGTCTTAAGCCGCTCCTAAGACATAATTGTCTCAATGTTCGCATGATCAACTATGATAATGCTCCAGAAATGACATGCCCAAGGAATGAGACCTGAGATAACCAGAACTCACACTTGTTTATCTTGACATACAACTTGTGCTTTCGAGGTGTGTCTAATACTATATTCAGATTATTTGTGTGTTCCCATTCATTTAGAAAATATACCAACACATCATTGATGAACACAACTACAAACTTGTCCAAATAAGGACGAAAGATCTTATTCATCATGTCCATAATGTTGCAGGGGCATTTGTGATCCCAAACGACACCACAACAAACTCATAGTACCCATATCGAGTCTTGAATGTTGTCTTCGGAATATGATATTCTCGAATCCTCAGTTGATGGTAGCCAGATCTATCTTTGAAAACACTGAAGATCCTTGGAGCTGATCAAATAAGTCATAAATACACGGTAAAGGATACCAATTCTTCGCCGTTCTCGTGTTCATTTACAAATAAGCAACACACAACCTCATAGATCCATCATTCTTCCTGACAAAAAGAATAGGAGCACCCCAAGGTGAAGTGCTCAACCTGACAAAACCGAAGTCAAGTAACTACAATAACTGCACCTTCAGCTCTCTCAACTCGGTTGGTGCCATACAATATGGAGCCATTGAGATCGGTTTTGTGTCTTGTAGCAATGTGATCTCGAACTCAATCTTTCTCTCAGGCGAAAATTCTGGCAAGTCATCAGGAAATACATCTAGATAGTATGATACCACTATGATGTCCTGCGTCATCGGCTCCCAATCAGATGTCTCTCAGACAAATGCTAGGTAAGTATAACATCCCTAATCAACAAGTCTATGAGCTCTCAACACTGAAATGTACTCCATTTTAGAGTCATGTAAGGTACCCTCAAAAGTGAACTTAGGCAAATTCAGAATCTTGAAGACAACCATCTTCCTAAAGCAATCAACTAATGTATGATGAGCTGACAACCAATCCATACCCAAAATCAAGTCAAAACCCATCGACCTCTAATTGAGAGAATATGTGATCTTTCATGACTGCCAATCAACACTGGTAACCTTCTGACTACCAAGGAAAATAATGAATAATTGTCTACCTGGCCCATGGATGTGATATGGAGGATCGGGGGGCTCTGTGTGAATCCGTGATTCATCACCTTTATTCTTTCATTTTGGCTAAAATCCTTGATAAAATACATGTAAATAATCATTAATTCCAACTAATTATCATTCTAGCCACAATTGTTAATATTATATATTCAACACTTATTTTACCCAAAATAAAAAATAAAGAGAAAAGGGGAAATAAATAGAAAAGAAGGCTGTAAATATGAAATATATACAGAGTGATCCTAACCCTGAGACCAGGTCAATATTGACTTGGTCAACAAAATAAGTAAGTAGGGGAGATAAGGATCCTAACCTATAAAAATAATAGAAAATCAAGACCAAAAATATAATTAAAGCATTTTTCACATTGTAAATATTTCACCTATTTTATTTATCACTTATATCATTCCAGACCAAAACACTTCTTTTTTAAAAGTTGTTCACAAATATATATTATTTTTTAAAAATATCAGGAAAAATAATTCATCACAAAAATAAAATATTATAATGGACCGAAAAAGCCACAAAAGCCGACTTCCTAGGTTCATAACTAATTATAGAAAACTCCAAACGGACCAAGCTCACTTTTAAACTATGTTTTATAGTTATTACTATTTATTAAAAATATCAAGAAAAATATTCCAATAAAACTGGTGAGTTTTGGCGTTACGACCCCGTTGTATATGTGTATTATATGTAGAAACTTCCCGGATTTTTAATTAATTAACTATAAACCTGATTAACTTAATTTATTTTTTAAAATTCTTCTAAAAATATATAGAATAATATAAAAATAAACTAAATCAGAATACCAATAAAACTCAAAGCTATGAAGTCGCTACGTAAATTTTTCGGACCTCATAACATGTTTATACAGTCTCTGAATTGGACAAACTCGGTTTTGAAAATTATTTTTTTTAATTATCTACAAAATGACACTAATTTCGTTAAAATCAGAGTTAGTATGAAAAACGTGGGTTTCTGGACAATATTGGTATATTGTAAAATGTACCGTAATTTATTATTATTTAGTATATTATATCTATATGCATTATTAATATTTTATCAAATAAAAATTAATTCATTATTTAATTAATAATTTATTTACTTATTCACTTATTTATTATTTAATTATTAATTATTATATAATTATTCATAAAGTTATTTAATTAATCTAATAACTAATATTAATTAAATTTTAATTACGTTATTAATCTTTTAATTACCTTAATCTAATTATTTAATTTAATTTCTATTTATTTTTATTTTCCCCTTTCTCTCTCTTCCTTTTTCTCTCTCTTCCCCTACCTTCCTTCTTCCCCACACCGTTTGCCTTCACCCTCTTCCTTCCTTCCTTCTCTTTGCCACGCCAACCTCGTCAACGATTGGTCGGTGGTAGGCCATTTACCCAACCGATCAGCTTCCCCTCACCTCCTCCGGTGATGAGATCACTTCTCTCTATATATCCACCCACATGTGTCCTGCAGGAGGTATCCTCCATTATCGTTCATCTTCAGAAGGTTAGAGAGAGAGAGAGACAGAAGGAGCAAGTGTGACAACCTCAGATCCTCCTCCATCGATGTGATCGCGCTGGCATCGCAACACCTGTTCCTTCGTGTGATGAATCCATGATTCATCATCTTAATATCTTGATCTTTGCGAAATCCCCGAGTGAAATCCCATATAAATGTCCATAAAATCAATAAATTAATAAAATAACTCTTTTAAATAAAACACACTAATTATTGTATATTAGATTGTACAAAATAAATTAACAATAAGAAGCCGCAAAATCAAAGGAGTTTTATACATGTAAATAGCCCAAAACTTCATGTATTTTTAATAATTTCATTTCAACTCCTTTTTGGCTAATTCTTTCTCTATCTTGTTCACAACAATGTATATAAAAATACAAAAATACAAAACAAATTTTACCTCAAATAAATGCTCCTAGATCCCAAAGAGAAAAAGCTGTAAAGTCCAACTTCCAAGCCAAATTCCCTCTTCATGTGAACTCCGAATTCACCAAACTCACTTTTAAAGTTCAAGTTAGAAAATTTTCTATCCAACGGAAGTGGTTTCATTAAAATCGGAGCTCGTTTGCAAAAGTTGGATTTTGGGACCTAGATGTACATTGTATATTATGTATATATTCATTCTTTCTTCATTTTTTATTTTATCCTTCCTAATAACTAAAAATACAAAAAATATTATGGTTGTGTTGTATTTTGATTATACTATTTTACTGTATTTTTTTCGTTGTAGATATCTCTTATTAAAAAGATAAAAAAATACATAATAGAAAAGCAAACAAAAAATGTACATGTTGTATGTATTCTTTTGTAAATTCTCCACTATTTATTTTCTCCTCTTTTATTTTGTTGTATTTAAAGTAGCCTACTTTATTTTACTTTATTTATTTATTTTATTTTCATTCTCTACAATAACCACCAATTCAACTCCATTATTCCACCATTTTTTCCAACTTCCCATTCAGCTCCATTAATAATACAACCTCCCATTCAACTCCACCACCTTAATAACTTCTCATGTCATCCTCTTTATATACATCTCATCCTCCTCAATTTGCACTTGATCCATCTTTATGTGAGGAGAGCCTAGTTCCCAGAGTTGAATCGGTGACAGCGACGCAACCGCGATCGAGCGACGACATCCCTCTTTCCGGTGAGATCCGTTGGCTTTTTGGCCAACACCGCAGCCGCCTCCGCGTGCTGCTCGAGCTCGTCGCTCGCCGGCAATTCGAGCGAAGATCGTGCTCTCATGAGCACATCATATGCAACCGTCCATCTTAGGTAATTTTATTTTCATCTTGTTGTCATTAGTTTTATCTTTGCATTTTTTAGTCCATCACATTACCATCTATATACCCCCATTTGTTCATCTTCATCACCATCATTCACCATTCCCTTTACCAGTTTTTATGTATATATTTGTTTCATGTTTTAAATTTAATTATAAAAATTAAAAATCTAAAAAAATCAAAGCAGCAAATTTTATAAAAAAAAATTAAAAAGAGGGGCACGGGAGGGAGCAACAACACCACCGCCGCCCCCATCGCCGCTCCTCCTCCTTGCGGCAGCGGTGGGCGGCACCGCCCCCCTCCGCGCGCAGCTCCCACCGCCGCGTGCCGCCCCATCTCCTCCTCGCGCGTCCGTACGCGGCCAGCCCCACCTCCGCTAGCGGCCCTGCCCTCCGTCGCTCTTCGCCTGCAACCCTTCCATCGCGCCTCCGTCCAACCGCGGCCCAGATTTGCGGCCACCGTGCCTGCCGCCATCGACCTCCCTCTTGTTGGGTTCAAGCTCACCGACCAAGGAAGAAGAAGGTCCACATTATCCATCATATTTTATTGTAAATATTGCATGTTTTTCCCTGTTAGTTTATGTAATTACAAAAGTGCCCCCGTGCACAGTTGTGTTTTTTAGTTCAATTTCCTCTTTGCACAGATACCCCTGTATTTGACTATTAATTTGGACATTCAACTTGCATCTTTTTATTTAATGAAAAATACTTTTATATTGAGCAACTAGTTCTCTACCATATGGATTTTTAATTATATTTTTCTGATATTTGAGTAATTAATTAAAATTGATTAATTGAAATTCTTCATATTTTATCCAATCTAGACTCTTAAAATTATATCTCGCACACGGTTGCTTTAAAAGTTTCACAAAAATTAGGAATGATGCCTTGATATGTGATTGAGATACTATCCAAATTTCATCGAAAATGGAGTTGTCTTGTGCCTGAAATAAATTGTAGAGTGATTTTAGTATCTGATTTTTAATTAAATTTACGTACATCATTTTTGTGAAATTTCAGTCTCCTGGATGCTATATGAAAATACCTTTTTGGGATAACTCACACTTTGATTAATTTGACATTGTGGATTAATTAGAAATTATTTACTCATTGTCGCTCTGTTTTCACTAAAAAATCCATAAAAAAATCATATTTTGTCAAAAAACTCCAAAAATATTATTGTAGCTTCCTTTCATCATGTTTACATTACATTAAATTTTTCATAATTTTTGCTTACTGTTTCTGTGAGAAATTGCGAAAAAACTCATAAAATGTGTGCATTTTTAATTGTTGCATCTTAACCCCTAAAATTCTAAAAAAGTGTCTTGCATTCATCATTGGATTAGGACTCTAGGAAAATTATAACTTGGCTAAATTGGACTGATTTGACATTAAAAATTAATTTAACTAAGTTGTGTGATTTCTTAGTATTTTAATTCATCCACATTTTCCTTTCACCTTTGTTTTTGAATTAAAAAAATACAAAAAATCCCATTTGAAATCTAGATCTTGATTTTCGAATTAAACACAAAGTTATTCCTTTGCCTCCCTGTGTTCGACCCCGAACTTGCCCGCGATATAAATTAAAGCCGAGACACTCTTCACGGAGATCCTTCTCTCGGTTTCTTACTGAATCGCTAAGTACATGTACTACAACGTGCCCAAATTAATCATCGTATTTAGTGACCCGTCATCGTGCCCAGCCTCCATCTCCGCCGGGTGTTGAGGTTGTGATTCCTGGAGCTTTTCGAGCTTCAGATCCTTAGGCGAATACCATCGTCGACAACTCCATCCATATAATCCAAGTAGGTTTTCCTTCCGATTAACTTATCTTCTCTTCCTTCTCTTCCATTTCATCTTCTATCCCCAATCCCTCTCTTCTCCTATCAATCCTTCTCTTCTCCGTCACTTATCTGCAATCATCTCCCCCGATAATCACCTTCATATCCATTTCAAAAGTCCCCTCTTTTATGTTCTACCTTTTAATCTCTATTCACCTCTGATCATGCATGACGATAGGAGTCAGGAGCTATTCACTACATCTTCGTCAGCTCCTTCACTAACCCATGTTCCCGTTCATCTGAGATCGAGTCTCGAACTCGAGTCAAACCGCTCACTTGCAGGTTCTCCAGTTGATCAGCACCTAGATATTCCTGCATGTACCAACAGATTCAAGCATCTGGAGACATGACCAGATCCGTTGTGAAGCAACTTTAATCGAGAGAGTAGCGAGTTGAATCAACATCTAAAGCGCATCATCAAAGCGTCAGATCCAAAGCACTGCAACCGATTTCAGCCACAAAGAACGGAGCATGTATCATCAATCGAATCACCTTCATTCGCACTAGTGAGGAGAGTGCATGTATCTTCATCTGCACCTATAGTGTGATCATCTAATACCGATGGGATGGCACTACACAACACGCTGAAGAATCGCTCCCGATCTGAGCATGGAGCAATGGATTGGAGATTGAATCACCGTTGCCTAGACCCCTTTTGCAAATGGGGAAGAAAAAAGAGAACAATTACCGTTGATTAATGTGATAGGAGATCAATCCTAGCCACCGGGTGAAGGCTCATTACAACCATCAGATCGATCGAGAGAATCGATCTAAGCCACTCGTCGCCTCACCGTTCGAGCACATCACATGCACCTCACGCACATGATCAGAGATATTTTGGTGCATTTGCTCGAACACCCTCAAACTCATCCTAATTCTTAACAGGTCTGACCATTGCCTAGCACGTGAGCAAGCACATGGATTTTGGTGATTTTTGCACGCATACCTCGCTAATTTCTGATATTATCACACACTCCCATAAATTTCTAGAATAATCACATATATACCCATGTAACAGTATATTCTATACTATACATAATAAATACGAATAAATAAAATGCCAAATATAAAAATACAAAAAATATATAAAATATATAAATAATATATAAAAATACCACTTTTACTCTATATACAGTATAAACTAATATTTTGAAAATAAAATATGTTCTATTAATAATCAATCATTAAAAACATCATAAAAATATAACAAACTTTAAAAAAATAGATGAACACCTTAAAAAAATCCAATAAAAATTACCTATAGCATATTTTACCATATTTTACACATAAATCCAAAAACAAAAAGCTAATATTAAAACCAATAAAAAAATACAAAATTCATCAAAACTTCTAAAATCATAACTAAATAAATAAAAATAGTCCAAAAACACACAATATATCATTTTAAAGATAATTTCATCTACTTTCTATTGAAAATAAAAGAAAAATATTTTCTCATTGCTTTTACTCTGAAAAAAGCAAAACAAATCTGTTTTAAATAACAATTCAATATTCAACATTAAAAATAAAATAAAATCTTTAAAAATCTTAAAAACCCCTTTGAAATTCATAAAAATAATATAAAATTTATTAAAATTCAAATAAAAATCCAGAAAAATTTTTAAAAATAAAATAAAAATTAAGAAATCGTTTACCTTACTTTGTCTATAGTTTAACCCTAGTTTTCAATAGTTTGCCTCCCTGAGTTCGACACTCTCGTAGTTTCACTATTCATCAAAGTTCAGGAGTATAAATAAAATAAATAAAAAGATTAACAAAAATTAATCGTTTTCTACAAAAATTTCACATGGTCGATTCAATGATATTGTTCTTCTTTTTTTAAAGTAGATAAGGTGATTTTTCAGATGGCGTTGTTGCCGGGGAGGCAGCGCTAGGGTACCATAGACTTTTAGGTTTAGGGTTTCTTTTCACCATCTTCTTATTTTTCCTAACCTCTTGGCTTTTAGTTTCTGATTTGTGTAGCACAGGTTGAGCAGCACGAGATAAAATTGTAAACCCATTAGTTGTAATTTTTTATAATAAAAATATAAAAAATAATTCGTAGGATGGGGCCCCTTTAGGAAATCCCGACTTGTACCTCCCTCCCTTGTTCTCGGGCTTTGTTTTCTCAGGGGTATACTCTTGGTGGAGCAGAGCACCCACCACGATTTTCTCGCTTCACGGTTCTTCTCGACGATTTTCCGCAGCTTTTCGAGGATAGGTGCTTGTTAAGATTTCTCGATTTTTCCCTTCTCCATGCAATCGTAGATAGATGCTTGCTTAGGTCGCATCACCTAGATGCTTGTGATCTAGGACAAAAACAAAAAGACAAAAACATCATTAGAAGATTATTTGAAAATACTAAAAAAAAGTGATAACCAAAAATAAAATAGGGACTGCTAATTATATCTGATCTAAATGAAACGTAAGGACTTCACTTGAATTTAGGTGACCAGTCCCCCGCAAATGAACTGTAGGTACACTTTGCAGCTTTGTGAGTGAGAGATGACCCATAAGATAAAGCAAGAGCCTGGGCTTCTTTCGAAGTACTACTTAGTTCATACTTGTAACCAGTTAATCTCTAGTGGGTACTCTCGGGTAACCAGAAATGGTCCGAGTTTACTTAGCAGAGTGGGAGGTTTAGAGGACATACAGTAGCACGGTTCACAAGTAACACGGGTAGCCGGCAACGGTTTGTACTTACTCCCATACAGGATGAGAATAGGTGATTTCTTCTTAGAACTCACAATAATATTTTGGGGATGTTTTGGGCATCTATCAGCTCACGCTAATCTGTGAGAAGATTTCTATGCCAAATAACCCTAAAATTGAAAAGATAAACGACCGCACTCTTACGATCATCACCAGGTGAAGTTGGTGAATTTAGAGTTTGCTTTCTGTTTGACTTGTGGTGTGAGTCCTTCATATTCGAAATTTTGATCAACGACTATCTATCAAGATGATGGGTAGGCGATCACTTTGGTCTACTCTGACCGATCCACTCTCTCGTGCACCTGCCCATTCATCCAGATCGTTCAGGATGTCTCTCTTCCCAAACTGAGATCGACTCGAATTGCTACTTTCAGGCGTGACTCTAACCTTGGAAGCTCGTCGTTGATTTCTTCTCCTTCTCATTCATCATCACCTCAGTTCTAGAAAACTATCAACAGTTACATGTTGACCTGGCCGAGTCTGATCTAGATTCTTTCTCTTTTCCAGAAGACATGGATGGAAAGGGACTGCAGGCTACCTCGATTGTTATAGATCAAGTTATGATTAACAACAGTCTACTTGCTTCCCTCAAGAATATGTAGAACTAGATTAGGGAGCAAGGTAGACTCATAAACAATGTCAGAGCTGAGCTAACTTAGCTGAGGGTACAAAGGGATAATTCAAATGCTAACAATCAAGGAGCTGAGGAACCAGAGCTACCTGATGGTGCAGAAAGACCGCCGCTGGATCAAAACCAAACGATGCAGCAGCTCCACAACTCTAGAGCTACTACGACTCATCGGTGGATCCATCTCCTGGTTATTCACGGAAACTTTGAGCTCCGGCCTTAGACGATCCAATTGTTCCCCAAGTTTCACGGGATTTCTACTGAGGAGTCGCATCTGCAACTTCAAGAGTTAGAGCTTATCTGCAGTATGATGCACGATGTGCATGTTAATGAGGACACGATCATATTGATCTCCTTTCCTTTCTCCCTCGTAGACCGAGCAGATACTAGCTAAAATAATTAGGGAGATATGTTTCGACATGAGAGTAGCTACGAACCACATATCTCAACAAATACTACCCACTTGATCGAATGAATGCTGCCAGAGCCATGATCGGTAATTTCACCATGATTGGGAACGAGCAGTTCCACGAGGCATGGGACCGTTTTAGAGAGCTCATTGGTCGGTGTCCCCATCATGAGATATCGAAGCCAACTCTTGTACAGAGTTTCTTCAGTGGGCTGACACTATAGTTACAGGGACTAGTGAATACATCTTGCAGTGGATCCTATTTTTCGATGCATAAGAATCAGGTCTGGGCCATTTACGAGAAAATGGCAGAGAATTATACCACAATGTCCTAGACTCGGGTCTTTAATCAGACGAAGCCACCTACATATCACCAGCACTCCCGAGTGGCACAAATTGAAGGGAATTCATTTTCTGCTATCTCGATACCTATCGAATCATCATCGAATAATATATGGATCATTTGTCAGAAGTTGAATGGCATGGAAATTATTGTGAAGAAGTGCCAGAATTTAGACAAGCTCGATAAGATCAACGAGCTTAAGAGATGCCTTAGTGATCTGAAGAGACAGATGTGCCTTCAAGAGATTCAAGCAGATTCCAACAAGTCTTCCAGATCACAGGCTGACTCAGGAAAACGAGACCGAAGCATACTTCTGTGGCCTCCAGTGCAGCACATTTATCATGTGTACTCTGAGCTGACCCATCAGTCTTCGACATACCCACAACACCAGCAGACACCACACTCAGATGGTGGTATATCAGAGCAATCAGCTGTTGGCATCAATTTCCCCAGTTTACTCTGAGATACTTGAGCCATTAACCGAGGTCAATGGACTTTGGTACAACCAGCCGCAACAACCAGGGATCTGTTGTGATAACCCTGGTTTCCGTTGGCTTATAGGAGGTGCCTCTTCCTAGCAGCCACTATAGGCACCGATGGGGCAGAGCAGAGAACATCAACAACATTCCAGTCCTCGTCATTACCAACAAGCTCAGTGGAGGCAGAGCACATATCAGTCTCAGTATCAATAGAATTATCCTCCACAGCAGTAGCCACAATACCATCGAGGCGACTCATCCGGATCTCATGGTCCATTCCATGACAACCCAACCTTAGGGATCGTTTGGTTGGTGGGTTGGGTTGGAGTAAACCTGTGAATAGTAAACTGTGAGGAGGGTTGGGAGGGTTGTAATAGTAGGTGTTTGGTTGGGAAGGGGGTTGGGTTGGAGATGAATGTGACACGATGTGATGTTTTGATTGGATGTAATGACCGGTTTCATGGTTGAGGGATAATGTTTATTTTCTTATTGAATGAAATAGAAAGCATGAGTTTTCCTATTTAAAGAAGTAGACAAATTCCGTCGCGCCACGAAAAAATCGCATACACAGTACTTTTCATGTACCGCCGATATGTACAAAAAAATAATCAGTAGAAGAAGAAGCACTGAACAAATTCGGTAGATTCCATTTAGATCCTAAACACGATAAGTACAAAAAAATAATCAGTACAAAAAAATAATCAGTGAAAAATTATAACTTTTAATTCGGAGGACACCAATCCTAAACACGATCTCCAAAAAAGACCATTACGTCATACGAAAATGTCAATGCATAGAGATTTTATCAGGACAGCTTGTTCGATACAAGTGTGAGAAAACGGCACTGAATACAGATTGACTCGTACAATGGATGCACTGAGTCCGGCCTGACACAGCATGACACATCAGACGACGTGTTTGTCCACCACCTGGTCGTCTACTTCCGCTAGTCCGGCGTCCCGCAGCTGCAGTCGAAGTGACTCCATCATTTCCAACAGGGAAGATCTCTGCCCTCTTTCATCCTCTAGCTCTGAGTAAAGGTGACCCAGTTCTAGCTCCTTCTCCTGAACCTCTCGCAAGGTAGATTGAATCTGCTGCTGCAGTTCTCTATTCTAAGCCTCTTTTCCCCATAGACATTGCGCTATGAAGAAAAACTCATCTGCCAAATTTTCCATCGTCCTTGAATCTCCGCATACGGCTTCCGAGTTCCGCATCGATTTACCGAGTAGACATAGAATAGACGTCTCACTGGATGTTCTGACCCCTCCTCATACCGAAGAAGCAACGGATATCCACAACTGCACCTCTCCTCGGTAGAGTCCATTTAGATCGTGCGGTATGCTAGAAACTAAAATGAGCACCGAAATGAATATGACAATGTCATAGAAATAGAAAATGTCTCCAACAGATTCAGGTAAAAGTTCTATTAACCAACTACAAACAACATTAAAAAACAAGCAAGACACATTTATATAGAAATGAAGGCACCACATCTTCGCGGTCTATGATTGCCTTGTGCATCTGTTGTTCCACATAGCATTAGCAATTCTATCCCTCAACACCTGCCCCCGCCGTATGTCATCACGAAGGATGCCCACGACCCTGTGTTGCTCCTCATCTGGCTCCTCCGACAATATCTCCTCATCCTCATCATCAGAAATGAAATCCCCACCATTGAGCCGTATGAAGTTGTGGATTATACACGTGGACCTCATAACATCACGTTGTATGTTGATTGGATACGCTGGCATATCACGAAGGCAACGAAATCTTTTCTTCCATACTCCGAAGGTGCGTTCCCTTACATTATGCAGACAGGCATGGTGGTGGTTAAATAGGTCCTTATGGTTTTCATAATGACTCCCACGAGCCCTCCAGGCAGGGAGATGATATAGGGAGCCTCTATACGGTGCTAAGAATGTTAATATTGGCGTATCCACAATCCACTAGATACTTGCAACCTTATGGTACAACGAACGACCCGCTCTCCACTGAATGGCGCAGTTGATGAATCTGTGATTCATCACATCAAAAGTCAAAAATAGAGCCTTGTTCCCGAGAAAATAGAGGCATATTTCCTTTTATCTTGCATAAATAACACTCATGCATGCATCCATAATTCATGCATTATAGCAGCTCATCTGCATTTAAATAAGAAGCCAAAAATCCCCTGTAAAAGACATCTTCATCAAAATAACTTCTTCTCTATACTATATATATATTCATTAATAAAACAGGGAGGAATCACCCTTGTAAAATAGCCCAAGTATCCTGAGAACCCCTGTACATTAAAACACACATAAAACCCGCATACAAACCCCTACTTAGGTCTACTCACTCTTAGAATATTACATATCAAAAGACCTTCAAAATGAGACTAATTTCATTGAAATTGGAGCTTGTATGAGAAACTTGGGTTTTTGGGTCATGTTGTATACTACATATGTATATTTATGTATCTTTGTATTTATGTACCATATTTGACCTCACCTCCGTCTTTGGTCAACATGAAACTTGTAGATCTCATCAAGATCTACAACTTTCATGTTTTGAGTTTTTCCAAATTCGGCTTCCTCTTCTCTCTACACGCATTTCTTCCTCCAACCATTCACAGCAGGCCACGTGGCGCCCTCTGATTGCGCCACGCGGCCCGCTGCCCTTTGTCTGATCCGCCTTCGCCCCCCACCGTTGGATCGCGCTTCAGATCCAACGGTCCCTCTGTGACCACGTGCGCTCACTCCCTCAGCCGTCCGATTATCTCCCACTTCTCATCACCACCATCCGATAGCGCAGCGCTCTCAGCCCTTGGATGACGCACGCCGCTGTCCATCGCAACCTCTCATTCCACCTTGCATTCCGACCCTCCGATCTAAACCCTAATCTCATCCACACCGCTCGCACACGCTTCGCTCACATCACGCCACGTGGTGGCTCCACGACCCTCAGATCGCCTCCCCTCGATCTGATCTCGCCCGCTCCCTAGTGATTGAATCTGGGCCGTTGGATCACAAGATCCAACGGCCAAGACTTCGTCTCCTACCTCCAGGCGCCCCTCTCCCCCACGTTCCTTGCCTTGCGGGAGGGGCGCCCCCTTTCCTTTTCTGGGCACACGTCAGCCATCTTCTCCGGCCGCTGACTGATGAATCCGTGATTCATCGCCTTTATTCTTTCATTTTGGCTAAAATCCTTGGTAAAATGCATGTAAATATCCACTAATTCCATTTAATTAACATTCTAACCACAAATATTAATAATATATATTTAACACTTATTTTCACCAAAATAAAAGAATAAAGAGAAAAAGGAAAATAAAAATAAAAATAAAAGAAGGATGTATATGTAATATACAGACTGATCCTAACCCCGAGACCAGGTCAATATTGACCGGGTCGACAAAAGAAATAAGTAGGGGGAGATAAGGATCATAACTTATAAAAATATTCAGAAAATAAAGACCAAAAATATAATTTACCCATTTTTCATAATGTAAATACTTCACCTCTTTTATTTATCATCAAAACAACTTCAAATCAAAACACTCCTTTTGTAAAAAATGTTCATAAAAATATGTAATATTTTATAAAAATATTAGAAGAATATTTCGTCACAAAAATAAAATAACCGCAATGAACCGGAAAAGCCATAAAAGCCGACTTCCGAGGTTCATATCTATTTATAGAAAACTCCAAATTGACCAAACTCACTTTTAAAATCCGTTTTATATATAGTACTATTTATTAAAAATATCAGAAAAATATTCGGATAAAACCGGTGAGTTTCGGCTTTTTGGACCCGTTGTCTATATGTACAATATGTAGAAACTTCCCCGATTTTTAATTAAATAACCGTAAACCGTATTAACTTAATTCTTTTTCTAAAAATCATCTAAAATTGTAAATAAAAATATAAAAATAAAAATAAATTAAAATACCGAAAAAATCCGGAGGCCCGAAGCCGCTACTTTTTTCGTCCGGGCCTCATAACTCGGCCGTATGAACTCCGAATTGAGCAAACTCAGTCCCTAAAATTATACTTTTCAATTATTTACAAAATGACACTAGTTTCGCTAAAATCGGAGTTAATGCGAAAAATGCGGTTTCCGGGGTCCGTATTGGTATATTTGTACAATAAGCCGTAACTTATATTATTATTTAATACATTAACCATTCGTTTTTATAAATAATACTTTATTTATTTATTTAAATTAATTAATTAATTAATTAATTTATTAATTTAATTAATTATAATTTATACCTACATTATTCAATTATTTAATTTAATGTATCATTAACCTATTTTTAGGTGGGATATAACTCTTTTGTCTTTTCTCTATTTTGTCCTATTCATATTATTTATTTCTCCCCCATTTCCGCCACATGGCAGGCTGTCATTGGTCCTTTTTTTTTTTTTTGCTTTTCTCTCTCTCTTCCTTTTTCCTTCTTTCCACGTCACCTTCTTCTTCCTCCTTTTTCCCTCCTTCCTCCAAACCCATCTCCTCTCCATCGACCTTCCTCCTTCCTCTCTCGCCAGCCGCGCCAACGGCCCGGCCGTTTGCCGGTACGCCAACCGACTCTCCTTCGCTCGAACTCCGTCTAGGTTCTTCCTCGCCGGATTTCCGTCCAGATTCATCGAATCTAGACCTTCTTCTTCCTCTCCTCCGTCCCCGCCAACCGCGCCAACGGCCCGGCCGTTGGCCGGTACTCCAACAACTTCCTTGCTCTCGTCACCGCCGGTGGTGACGAGACTCCACCTCCTCTATATAAGGCCGACCACCTCCTCTGAATCATTTCATCCGCCATTTTCACTTCCTCCACCTTCCCTGTGAGCTCCGGCGTGTGAGAGAGAGTCTCGTGACAGGAGTTTCGTCTCCTCCGGCCGTCGAGCGAGGTAGATCGACGAAGGATTCGGCGAGATCGGGTCGCCGGTGTTGAGCCCTGCTCCTCCGCGCGCAGCAGCCTCCGCGGAGCGCCGCCGTGTTGAGGCGATAACTTCGGAGCTCCTCCGCAAGCTTCGATCCAGAGGCGCATCATCTATTTCAATCTCCCCCGTTCCCGTGCATTTCCAGGTTAGCAATCCTCTCTTCTCTTCATCTCTCTATCTCTCTCTCTCTCTGCTTTAATTCCGTTTTCTCTTCTCCTGCATCTATTTCCCCTCTCAATCCCTCTCTGCTATTCTACCTCTCTCTTCTCAATCAATTTTTTTTCTCTCTGTTGTCTCCAAATTCTCTTCTGAATCCTACCTAATCAGATCACTCATCACCTTCATCTTCGATTCCCTCCATCCTACTTCTACATTACGCAATCTACCGCTTCCAGTCACGCACAGGGGCTGGAAATTTAAGGCTCCGACTCTTCCACCGTCTACGGAGTCCCGCTCATTTTCCAGTAGTTTTTACTCACTGCACCTATCTGCAATTGTTTATACTTCCTATAGATTTGAAATCACTGAGATTAGATAATCATACGAAACTCGTCGTTGATTTGAATTTGAACTGGGGAGTAATCAATGGGTTATTCTGCTTTGGAATCTAATAGTTGTTGTGCTGATATGTAAAAATCCACTAGAGATTCGTAGCTTGCTGATTGAATGTTTAGATGCTTGGGTAATAATTAGCATAATAATATCATGATATATATGCCCTTGGTTGATTTGGATCCGATTATGTGAGAATCGAGAGAGAGAGAGAAATTTCTATTTGCAGGAATTCTATCACCAGGAGCCAATTCCGTTGCCGCAGTACACTGAAGCATCTTCGTCACAAGGAACATCTGCAAAAATCGGACTATTCATGAGCACAACGCCCCACCGCTTCGACGTCGACGACGACCTACAGATACCGAACTCTGTCCTATCCTTCGAAGAGTCGTTGCCGTGCGACTATTCTCCAGTGTAGTTCTGATTAGCGAACATCTACTTCAGAGAATGATTACCTGCAGGTGCATGTGTTGCTGGAGATTTAATCAAGCATCGTCATTGAACCGCAACTGATCGAAGACAACCTGGAGCATCGCAGCCTGCAAAACAATTCGGGAAAACAAGAGGCAGATTCTAAATCTATCAGCACCCGATTTCAGATCATTCAGGAGCCTTTCGATTATCCGTTGATCGGACGCATAACAGCGAACCACGCATCGACCTCGAATCCGTCGCCTCACCGTATCTCCTTACTCCAGCCGCGTAACGTCCTCACGTGCGCGGCACGTGAGACGGAGATATTTTTAGTGAACTTTGCGTTTATGCCTTCGGAACTATTGTATACTCCAAACAGGTCCTGAAGGAGTTCCAGCCACGTGAAGACCACAAGCTATCTGGTGACTTTACGGGCGCGCCCCTCCAATTTCTGCGGATTTACACGCGCCCCTGTAGTTTCTGCATTTTTACACCTATACCCCTGTACAGTTACCTTAACACCATACATAACTTCTACCTAATAAATAAAAGTCTAAAATACATAAAAATATAAAAAATATTAGTATAAATACAGTATTTCATATATATACAGTATTAAATACGTCTGAAAATAAGAAAAAAATAATAAAAATAATAAAACCAATAAAAAAATATAAAACATACCAAAACTTCAAAAATTCATAACTAACTCAAGAAAAATCCCCCAAAAACGCACAATATATCGTTTTAAAGGTAATTTCATCTAGTTTCTACAGAAAATATAATAAAAATATTTTACCATCATTTTCACTCTCAAAAATCAAAAATGCGTCCCTGTTTTCAATAACCTTTTTGTTTTCTACATTAGAAGTTAACCAAAACCTATAAAAATCGTAAAAATCCTTTAAAATCCATAAAAACAGTAAAGGACATTAAAAATGTAAAAAGTATAAAATAAAAATCAAATAAAAATCCAGAAAAATTATTAAAAATAAAATAAAAATTAGGAAACCCTTTACCTAAGGTTTTCTACCGTTTTACCTAGTTCCAACAGTTTGCCTCCCTGAGTTCGACACTCCCGTACGAATCACTATACACATTTGTTTAGGAGTATAAATAAAATAAAGAAGATTAACTAACCCTTAATCTTTTCTGGTAAAACTCACCTGGTCGATACAACGACCGAAATCTTCTTTCTCTGATTTCTTCGCAGGAATTCGAGAAGACAGCAGATCAGGTGACGTGTTTATCAGATGGCGCCGTTGCCGGGGAGGCAGCGCTAGGAGGATCGCGAAGACCTTAGGATAGATTTTATTTTCGCGATCTTATTTCTCTGACCTCACGGTTTCTTGTTTTTGATTTGTGCAGCACAGCTCAGCCGCGCAGCTCAAAACCGTGAAACCAAGTAGTTTAGAATTCTTGTAATTTTCTTGTAAAAAAACATATAAAAAAGTGTCGTAGAAAGGGGCCTCGTAAAGGCATCCCGACTTGTATCTTCTCGGGGTCTGTTTCACCAGGGCTGTACTCCTGGGGGAGCAGGGCACCCACCGCGGCTTTTCTCGATCGTGATTTTCTCGACGGTTTTCCGCGGCTTTTCCGAGTTAGGTGCTTGTTAGGTGTTTTACGGCTTTTTCCCTTCTCTGCGCATCGTAGCTTAGCCTAGATTAGATGCTTGCATAGGATTCGACACCTAGGTGCTTGTATCTAGGGCCAATCCCAGAAACACAAAAACACGTTAGACGATTTTTCTCTGAAAATATCCAAAAAAAGTGAAAACCGAAAATTAAAACAGGGACTGCTAATCTATCTGACTTTAAAACAAACGTAAGGACTCACTTGTTTTGGGAGAGCAATCCCCGAAAAACTGATACATCGATCTCATCTCCAGATCAGCGAGAGAGAGACGACCCATAAGGTAGAGCCAGAGTCCGGGCTTCTATCGAAATACTACTTAGTTCACGCCTTCAATCACCTTATCTTCAGTGGGTAAGCTCGGGTAGCCGGAAACGGTCCGAGTTTACTTAGCAGAGTGGGAGGTTTAAAGGACACTGCGTAAGGCTCGGTCCTTAAGGAATACGGGTAGCCGGAAACGGTCCGTACTTACTTCCATACTGGCTGAGACTAGATGATTCCTGGCGAGAACTCGGGACAGTACGACGTCGAAGTCTCGGGCACCTATCTGATCTCGCTAATCTGTGAGAACGTTGTTTGCCAATCAACCATAAAATCGAAAAGATAAACGACCGAACTCTTACGGTCATCACCAGGGTTGCGTTGGTGAACTCGGGGTTTGTCTTGTGTTTGTTTGCAGTGTGAGTCTAATCTTTCTAGATCTAATCAATAATCTCTCAAGATGATGGGAAGGCGATCGCTTCGTTCGACTCTGAACGATCCACTCTCTCGCGAGCCAACCCGTTCATCTAGATCGGTTCGGGATGACTCTCGTCCCAAATCGAAAACCACTCGATCTGTTCCTTCCAGGTGTGACTCTCACCCTGGAAGCTCATCGTCGATTTCTTCTCATACTCATTCTCTACCATCATCACCTCCACTTACAGATCAACAGCAGCTACACATTGATTTGGCGAAGCCTGATTTGGATTCTTTCTCCTTTCCAGACGACATGGCTGGCAAAGGACCGCAGACTACTTCTGTTGTCATCGATCAGGCTGCGATCAACAGCGGTTTACTTGCTTCCCTTGAGGCAATACAGAATCAGATTAGGGAGCAAGGCAGAATGATGAACGATGTCAGAGCTGAGCTGACTCAGCTTCGCGCGCAGCGAAATCAGCCTGCAGCTGAGCTTCCAGGACCTGAGGATCAGGAGCCGCAAGATGGACCAGAGAGGCCTCCAGAGGACCCGAATCGCACGATGCAGCAACTCTACAACCCTGGAGCTACTACGACCCATCGATGGATCCGTCTCCCTGTCATCCGCGGTAACTTCGAGTTCCGACCTCAGACGATCCAGTTGCTGCCCAAGTTTCATGGGCTATCTACTGAGGAGCCGCACTTGCACCTTCAGGAGTTCGAGCTTATCTGCAGCACGGTGCATGATGCGGAAGTGAACGAGGACACGATCAAACTGATCGCGTTTCCTTTCTCCCTGATTGATCGAGCAGCCTACTGGCTGAAACACTTAGGGAGATACATTTCGACCTGGGAGGAGCTGAGAACCGCATATCTGAATAAGTATTACCCTCTTGGTCGAACGAATGCTGCTCGAGCTATGATTAGCAATTTCTCCATGATCGGGAACGAACAGTTCCACGAGGCATGGGATAGATTTCGAGAGCTCATTGATCGGTGTCCCCACCATGACCTTTCGAAGCCGACTCTTGTACAGAGCTTCTTCGGTGGGCTGACACCGGAGTTACAGGGACTGGTGAATGCCGCCTGTGGTGGATCGTATTTCTCGATGCACGAAGACAGAGTCTGGGCCATTTACGAGAAAATGGCAGAGAATTACACCACGATGTCTCAGACTCGAGTATACAACCAGACGAAGCCACCTACATATCACCAGCACTCCCGAGTGGCACACATTGAAGGGAATCCACCTTCTGCGGTTTCGACTCTGATCGAATCCTCATCAGCTGATATGGGGATCATTTCCCAGAAGTTGGATCGCATGGAAATAATCGAGAAGAAGTGCCAGAATTTAGACAAGCTCGATAAACTTGATGAGCTTGAGAGATGCCTCAGTGATCTGAAGACACAGATTATGTGCCTTCAAGAACTACACACAGATTCCAACCGGTCTTCGAGGTCATAGGCTGACTCAGGTAGCCGAGACAGAGGCATACTTCCGAGGCCTCCAGTACAGCACATCTACCATGTGCATTCTGAGCATGTTCATCATCCCTCGGCATACCCGCAACTTCAGCAGACACCATCATCTGACACCCAGATGGTGGTGTATCAGAGCGATCAGCCCTTGGCATCTATGCCCCCAGCTTATTCGGAGATGCCTGAATCATTGACTGAGGTCAATGGGATCTGGTATGATCGACCACAGCAACCAGGGATCCGTCGTGATCACCCTGGTTTCCGTTGGTCTACAGGAGGTGCCTCTTCCCAGCAGCAACCGCAGGCAACCATGGGGCAGAACAGAGATCATCAGCAGCAGCATTACGGTCCTCGGCAATACCAGAACCCTCAGTGGAGGCAGAGCACTTACCAGCCTCAGCAGCAGCAGCAATATCCTCCACAGCAGCAGCCAGCTCCGCAGCAGCCTCAGTATCACCAAGGCGACTCATCCGGGTCTCGTGGACCTTTCCATGACAACCCAGCATTAGAATATCTCGCTAACCTTATCACTGATCAGCATGCTTCTTTCAGGCGAGAAATGGATGAGTTCAAAACCCATGTCACTGACCTCGTCAAGGGGAAGTCCGTCTTGCCTGCCCAGATAGAGCCCAACCCGAACAACCTGAAGCGAAAGTCTGAGCAGGTAGACTTGACCGAGCCCACCCTCCAATCACAGGTATTCTCCGATGACTATCTTTACTGTGATGATGCTGACTTCATCTCTCTTAGGAGCGGTAGGATTCCAGTAGGCGGAGACTCTACTAGGCTCGAGGACGATATCTCAGATCACGCAAGCGAGCCTGTAGAAGACACTAATGGTGGTGCTGAAGCCGCGACCTTTGACGATGAAGATGGTGGTGCTGAAGCCACCAATTCTGAAGAGCAGCCAGAGCCGAACGTCGACATAGCTGCTTTACCGTGCTTTGTAAATAGTAGTGATGATGATAGAAAATCACAAAAAAATGTAAAAAAGAGAAGAACTCGAAAAAGGAATAAAAAGATTGTTGATTCAGATCTTGATCTTTCTGATTGTTCGAAGAAAGCAAGTCCCCGTTCTCCAAAAACATTTGCTTCTACTTCTTCTGATCCTCCGATTGTACAGACTAACCCGGAGGATGTACAGATACCTTTTCCGAAAGCACTCTGCTTAGGAAAAGACGCTAAAAAAGAAAATTCCAAAAAGATTCAGATGAATGATCTGACGAAAGAGATGCTCGAAAAGTTTACGATTCAACTTACTCTTTCGGAAGCCTTGGCTCACATTCCTCTTCTGCAGAAAGGCTTAAAAGAACGAACCACCATCCGCAGAAAGAAGAGGCAGCGCAATCATTGTTCTGAGATCCATGTGTTGACCAAGGATACATGTTACGCTATTCAGAATCGACTCCCGGCCAAGAGATCAGATACGGGAGCGCCGTATGTCAGATGTGAGATCCTCGATCAGACTTTCGATCGGACTCTATTAGATAGCGGATCTTCGATTAATCTCCTTCCATCTTCCTTACTCGACAAGTTCGAGTTCGGGCCTCTTCAACCAAGCCGAACGGTCTTGTAGTTTGCTGATAGATCAGTCAAGAGGCCTAAGGGTTTAATCGAAGACGTTATCGTCACCATTCAGGGTTTGCAATTCCCCGTGGACTTCGTCGTGTTGGACATGGCGGTCCCTGAATGTGTGTCCGATACCCCGATCATATTAGGACGACCTTTTCTGGCAACAGCAAAGGCCGTATCCGATTATGGTACTGGGAAGGTGTACTTTCGCGTCCAGGGCGAAAGTATACATATAGAGACGATCCAAGATCATAACTCTAGAGCAGCTGGATCAGAGAGAGCATCTGATGACGAGCCCGACAGTCATCAGGATTGTGACTTCGTACAAACCGATGATGAGGCCATCTGGGCCGAACCGAGTACCCAATCTTTCATTCCACCTTCAGTTGAAGCCGAAATTCAGATATCTGAGGATGGGAGATTGGAGAGCACAATCCTAGAAGAGAACATCAAGAATCTTGACAGAGACGATTCTGATACTTTTTCAGATCATTCATGCATTCTATATCCCTCCGAGTCAGAAGTGAATACTCAGAGTCATCAGTCATCCGCAGATCATTCCGATTCCGACGATGCTGATTGGCAGTGCTTTGCCGAATTCCTATCACTTCAGACTCCTTTATCAGAGCCTACAACCAGTCTGGAGATCAAATCAAATCAGAACACCCAACCATCTCCAGATCTTTCTGAGTCAGAGCAGGCAGAGCTCATGCACACCGATCTAGTAGCCTATACCCAGGCTCTAATCAAACCCGCCCTCCCTGCCCCTTCTCCCCCTGAACTCAAACCGTTACCTCAAAGCATGAAGTACCGATTCCTTGCGGGTGAATCGAAAATGTTTCCGGTCATCATCTCTTCTAATCTGACCGAAGATCAAGAATACCGTCTGATGGCGATTCTTGAAAAGAACCGCAAGGCGATCGGGTGGTCAGTAGCCGATCTCCATGGGATTAGTCCGGCTCTCTGCTCCCACCGCATCTTTCTCGAGGATGACGCCAAGCCATCTCGTGAGTTTCAGCGCAGGCTGAACCCAAATCTTCGAGAAGTGGTTATGAAGGAAATATCCAAGTGGTGGAGCGCCGACTTTATCTATCCCATCTCCGACTCGAAATGGGTTAGTCCTTTGCATGTGGTACCCAAGAAGACGGGTATCACCACAGTGATCAACGAGGACGGAGAGGAGATCGCTACCCGAGTACCGACTTCTTGGCGCGTCTGCGTGGACTACAGACGTTTGAATCAAGCGACCAAGAAGGATCACTTTCCGCTACCATTCATCGATCAGATCATCGAACGGTTAGCCGGGAAGAGCCATTATTGCTTTCTCGATGGGTACTCGGGATATAATCAAGTAGCCATTGCTCCAGAAGATCAAGAAAAGACGACATTCACCTGTCCGTTCGGAACGTATGCTTTCAAACGGATGCCCTTTGGATTATGTAATGCTCCGGCTACATTCCAGAGGTGCATGCTTTCGATATTCGCAGACATGGTGGGAGATATCTTGGAGGTCTTCATGGACAATTTCTCGGTCTACGGCGATGATTTTGATTCTTGCCTTTCTATCCTAGACCGCGTGCTTCAGAGGTGCACAGAAGTTAACCTCGTGCTTTCTTGGGAGAAGAGTCATTTCATGATGACTCAGGGGACGGTCCTTGGTCACATCATCTCCAACAGGGGCATGGAGGTGGATCCGGCCAAGGTGGATATCATAAAGAAACTCAATCCACCGTCCAATCTGAAACAGCTACGGTCATTTCTTGGGCATGTCGGTTTCTACCGACGTTTCATTCGAGACTTCAGCAAAATTGCCCGACCGTTATCTGATCTTCTAGCGAAAGACACTGAGTTTATAGTTGATGATAAGTGTCTTTCGGCTTTCGACACTCTCAAGAACATGGTTGTAGAGGCTCCTGTCCTTCAGCCACCCGATTGGTCTCTCCCATTCGAGATCATGACGGATGCCTCAGATTTTGCCGTTGGGGCTGTGTTGGGACAGAGGAGGGATGGCCTTCCATACGCCATACACTACGCTAGCAAGACTTTGGATTCCGCGCAGCGGAATTACACGGTTACAGAGAAAGAGATGCTAGCCGTAGTATTTGCCTTAGATAAATTTAGATCCCACATCTTAGGATCCAAAGTCACAATCTTCACTGATCACACCGCCATCAAGTACTTAATGGATAAGAAGGATTCGAAGCCGCGTCTGACCAGATGGATCCTTCTACTCCAGGAGTTCGACATTGTTATCAAGGATAAGCCTGGAGTCAAGAATGTGGTGGCGGATCACCTCTCCCGACTAGAACTACCCGAGACTTCTGATTTTGATACACCAATCACCGAGACCTTCCCCGATGAGGCGATTCTTGCTGTCGCCTCGCTGCCATGGTATGCCGACATTGTGAACTTTCTTGTTGCTAAGAAAGTTCCGCAAGGTTGGTCCAGACAGAGACTTGAGACTTTCCTCGCGAAAGCCAAGTCTTACCATTGGGAGGATCCGGTCCTTTATCATGAAGGAGCGGATTCCGTCTGGCGTAGGTGTATTCCTCAGGAGGAATACCAGAGTGTCCTCATGTATTGTCATCGATTAGAAGCTGGAGGACACCATTCAGGGAAGAGGACAGCACAAAAGGTGCTCCAATCCGGCCTTTGGTGGCCTACGCTCGTTGCGGATGCTCATGCATTCGTAAAGAGATGTATTGACTGCCAGAAGATGGGTACTTGTGGACATAAAGACATGATGCCAATGCAGCCGATCCACTTCTGTGAAGTGTTCGATGCATGGGGTATCGACTTTATGGGCCCATTTCCGAAAAGTCAGGGATTCGAGTATATCCTTTTAGCTGTGGATTATGTGAGTCGTTGGGTGGAGGCTATTCCTGCCCGAGCCGCGGATGCGAACACGGTTTGTAAGTTCCTGAGAAAGCATATCATTACGCGGTTCGGAATCCCTCGTGTTCTGATCTCAGACGGGGGTAGCCACTTCATCAACGACAAGGTAAGAGCACTTGCTAACGAGTTCGGCATAGACCATCGGGTTGCTACTCCGTATCATCCTCAGACGAATGGTCTAGCCGAGGTTTCGAATAGGGAGATCAAGACGATCTTGCAGAAGGTTGTTCGCCCAGACCGAAAGGATTGGTCGCAACTTTTGGACTCGGTTCTCTGGGCATATCGAACATCCTTCAAGACTCCATTAGGCACATCTCCCTTTCGACTCGTTTATGGCAAGCCATGCCACTTACCTGTTGAGATCAAGCACAAATCCTGGTGGGCAGTGAAAGAAGTGATCTTTGGACTAGATGATTCGGGAGATCAGAGGCAGACTGAACTGGCAGCCCTGGAAGAGCTGAGAGATCAAGCCTTCACGAGTAGCCTACATTACAAAGAGCGGATGAAAGAGTGGCATGATGCTCACATCAGCCACAAGCAATTTGAGCCGAATCAGAAAGTATGGCTATTCGATGCGAGACTGAAACTATTTCCAGGGAAACTTCAGAGTAAATGGAAAGGCCCTTACATTGTCAGAAAGGTGTACGGCAACGGTAGCATTGATATATCTGAGTTGTCATCTGAGTCCACCTTTCGAGTCAACGGTCAGCGATTGAAACCATTTCTCGATCATGATCCGCCGACCGTTGAAGTTGCCCCGATCCATTTTGTATGAGATGATCTCTTCACTCTTACACTTCGCATCTCATACCTGATTTTCAACAATCATTTTGTATATATTTCCGATTTCATCTTTTTTTTCTTTTCGTTTGTCGTACACCCTTAGGTTCATCTAGATTTTGCTATACTTAGGATGTGCTTTATCCTAAGTATAGGGGGGTGTAGACACCATGTTGTTTGTATCGTCCTGTTCGGTCACCCCTGTTGTTGCTTATACTTAGGGTGTATTTTACCCTAAGTATAGGGGGGGTGATCTCGCTCATATCCCCTTTTGATCGTCGTCGTTTTTGTCTCGTCTGCTCCCTCGCTTGTCCCTCACCTTTTGATTTTCGTCTCTATACTTAGGGATATTTTACCCTAAGTATAGGGGGGACAAGTCGAGCCGTTGAGTGTGTACATTCTCTTGACCTCGATCATCTTCGGTTTTGAGTCTGCTATTCTTAGGATCACTTGATCCTATGTATAGAGGAGATGACCGACTTCTATTCTTTTATTCGTTATTGAGTCGTTGTAGTATAAATTCTTTTCACCGATCTATACTTAGCCCGAGTTATGTCTTCCTTTGCCGCTTCTTTGGTCACTATGAGGACATAGTTCACGCTAAGTATAGGGGGTGTCGTATATATATGCTATATATACTTTAGAAGCCATAACTCGTACTTTCTCGTATTTTTAATAATAAGGCTTCTTAAAAGTATGGGTGTATATTTTGGGTTTTTAAAAGCCGCAAGAAAACCGTAAAAATGTTTTATAAAAAAAATGGATTAAAAATCGTATAAAAAAAGTTGTAAAATTCTTTGATAAAATCCTTAAAAATTTGAAAAATAAAATCCTCATAAAAATCTTGTATAAAAGCCGTATAATCTTGTATATAAAACTTGTATAAAATCCTTTGTAAAATACAAAAAAAAAACCGTGTAAAATTTTTGTAAATAGAATTAATCCACTAACTTTTACAAAAAGACCCCTAAAAATTGAAAAGTTTTAAAATCCAATAAAAATTTGAAAAATCCTTTAAAATTCCACTTAAAACATTTAAGCCGAAAAATCTGCCTCATAAAAAAAATTGTTGCATTCATTAGCATTTTTCAGAACAAGTTTGATTCTTGAACCGCATTGATCTAAATCCGAGAGATGGAGCTTGGTTTAGGCCTTAATCCACTTAATTCAAGAGGGACTTTATTAGGATCGGGAATTGAGTCTCTTCAGGTCTTGTAGACTTAATTCTTTGGGTTCCATGAGACCGTGTTCGGAATTCAACTTGAAAGTGCCTAAGTAGGACACTTGGTGTCATCCGTTAAACTCTTCTCCATTTGAACCAATTTTGAACTCATGCACTCTGCACTTAGCTCGACTTGCTTGGGGCTGCGAAGGACAATCCATTTCGGTGGTGCGTTTCCATCCTTATCTGGTGGTGGTGATGTCTAAAGACGGGAGAGATTGGGGTTGAAATAAAGCTTCGGATGAGGGAAGGATCTGCTGGCACAATTTTTCCAAGACCCCAAAAAATGGGCGGAATGAAAAGATGCTATATCCGTCGGGGCACAAAAGACCGATGCAGTGCAACAATCATTACTACCAAAGAAGCCAAATACACCAAATTCCAAAAATGACCACAATGGTCCGAGCTTCAGAAAAGCCTGCATGTCTTCGTGGAGACTTGGCTAAACTGGTCAGGCTTCACCGGAGATGTGATTACACTGATCACACTCCAGTTCTCTTCTCCTTCTTCTACCTTCTTTCTTACTCGATTGTGGACACAGCACGACCTGACCTCATAAGGAAATACCTCCCTCCTCGAGGACTGAGTTGCTGGATAAGGGCCCAATGGAAGTGTGTAGCTGTATGGGCGGTTTCTTCGCTTCTCTAAGCGGGAAGAGCTAAAACTTTTCACACACAGTACAAATTGCTTTCAAAGATGAAAAGTTTGCGTGATGGATAGGTGGATCTGAGCTGGCTGTTGAGGTGAATCTGGATAAGGATTTTGTGGAACTTGAGGGCTGTCGAGGCTTAAATCCTAAGTCTAATAGAGTCCCGACACACTATTAATCCAAAGGTCTAAATCCAGGCTCCAGATTTCGTATAAAGTGAAATTCGGTTTAAAGAAACTAGCATGTTCTAAGTTCTTTTATTTTCCTTTTTCTTTTTCTTTTTGCTTGCACTTATTTATAGAATAAGTGTTTGCTAAGGGACTAGCAAAGGTAAAGTATAGGGGAATGATGAATCCGTGATTCATCGCCTTTATTCTTTCATTTTGGCTAAAATCCTTGGTAAAATGCATGTAAATATCCACTAATTCCATTTAATTAACATTCTAACCACAAATATTAATAATATATATTTAACACTTATTTTCACCAAAATAAAAGAATAAAGAGAAAAAGGAAAATAAAAATAAAAATAAAAGAAGGATGTATATGTAATATACAGACTGATCCTAACCCCGAGACCAGGTCAATATTGACCGGGTCGACAAAAGAAATAAGTAGGGGGAGATAAGGATCATAACTTATAAAAATATTCAGAAAATAAAGACCAAAAATATAATTTACCCATTTTTCATAATGTAAATACTTCACCTCTTTTATTTATCATCAAAACAACTTCAAATCAAAACACTCCTTTTGTAAAAAATGTTCATAAAAATATGTAATATTTTATAAAAATATTAGAAGAATATTTCGTCACAAAAATAAAATAACCGCAATGAACCGGAAAAGCCATAAAAGCCGACTTCCGAGGTTCATATCTATTTATAGAAAACTCCAAATTGACCAAACTCACTTTTAAAATCCGTTTTATATATAGTACTATTTATTAAAAATATCAGAAAAATATTCGGATAAAACCGGTGAGTTTCGGCTTTTTGGACCCGTTGTCTATATGTACAATATGTAGAAACTTCCCCGATTTTTAATTAAATAACCGTAAACCGTATTAACTTAATTCTTTTTCTAAAAATCATCTAAAATTGTAAATAAAAATATAAAAATAAAAATAAATTAAAATACCGAAAAAATCCGGAGGCCCGAAGCCGCTACTTTTTTCGTCCGGGCCTCATAACTCGGCCGTATGAACTCCGAATTGAGCAAACTCAGTCCCTAAAATTATACTTTTCAATTATTTACAAAATGACACTAGTTTCGCTAAAATCGGAGTTAATGCGAAAAATGCGGTTTCCGGGGTCCGTATTGGTATATTTGTACAATAAGCCGTAACTTATATTATTATTTAATACATTAACCATTCGTTTTTATAAATAATACTTTATTTATTTATTTAAATTAATTAATTAATTTATTAATTTAATTAATTATAATTTATACCTACATTATTCAATTATTTAATTTAATGTATCATTAACCTATTTTTAGGTGGGATATAACTCTTTTGTCTTTTCTCTATTTTGTCCTATTCATATTATTTATTTCTCCCCCATTTCCGCCACATGGCAGGCTGTCATTGGTCCTTTTTTTTTTTTTTTGCTTTTCTCTCTCTCTTCCTTTTTCCTTCTTTCCACGTCACCTTCTTCTTCCTCCTTTTTCCCTCCTTCCTCCAAACCCATCTCCTCTCCATCGACCTTCCTCCTTCCTCTCTCGCCAGCCGCGCCAACGGCCCGGCCGTTTGCCGGTACGCCAACCGACTCTCCTTCGCTCGAACTCCGTCTAGGTTCTTCCTCGCCGGATTTCCGTCCAGATTCATCGAATCTAGACCTTCTTCTTCCTCTCCTCCGTCCCCGCCAACCGCGCCAACGGCCCGGCCGTTGGCCGGTACTCCAACAACTTCCTTGCTCTCGTCACCGCCGGTGGTGACGAGACTCCACCTCCTCTATATAAGGCCGACCACCTCCTCTGAATCATTTCATCCGCCATTTTCACTTCCTCCACCTTCCCTGTGAGCTCCGGCGTGTGAGAGAGAGTCTCGTGACAGGAGTTTCGTCTCCTCCGGCCGTCGAGCGAGGTAGATCGACGAAGGATTCGGCGAGATCGGGTCGCCGGTGTTGAGCCCTGCTCCTCCGCGCGCAGCAGCCTCCGCGGAGCGCCGCCGTGTTGAGGCGATAACTTCGGAGCTCCTCCGCAAGCTTCGATCCAGAGGCGCATCATCTATTTCAATCTCCCCCGTTCCCGTGCATTTCCAGGTTAGCAATCCTCTCTTCTCTTCATCTCTCTATCTCTCTCTCTCTCTCTGCTTTAATTCCGTTTTCTCTTCTCCTGCATCTATTTCCCCTCTCAATCCCTCTCTGCTATTCTACCTCTCTCTTCTCAATCAATTTTTTTTCTCTCTGTTGTCTCCAAATTCTCTTCTGAATCCTACCTAATCAGATCACTCATCACCTTCATCTTCGATTCCCTCCATCCTACTTCTACCTTACGCAATCTACCGCTTCCAGTCACGCACAGGGGCTGGAAATTTAAGGCTCCGACTCTTCCACCGTCTACGGAGTCCCGCTCATTTTCCAGTAGTTTTTACTCACTGCACCTATCTGCAATTGTTTATACTTCCTATAGATTTGAAATCACTGAGATTAGATAATCATACGAAACTCGTCGTTGATTTGAATTTGAACTGGGGAGTAATCAATGGGTTATTCTGCTTTGGAATCTAATAGTTGTTGTGCTGATATGTAAAAATCCACTAGAGATTCGTAGCTTGCTGATTGAATGTTTAGATGCTTGGGTAATAATTAGCATAATAATATCATGATATATATGCCCTTGGTTGATTTGGATCCGATTCTGTGAGAATCGAGAGAGAGAGAGAGAAATTTCTATTTGCAGGAATTCTATCACCAGGAGCCAATTCCGTTGCTGCAGTACACTGAAGCATCTTCGTCACAAGGAACATCTGCAAAAATCGGACTATTCATGAGCACAACGCCCCACCGCTTCGACGTCGACGACGACCTACAGATACCGAACTCTGTCCTATCCTTCGAAGAGTCGTTGCCGTGCGACTATTCTCCAGTGTAGTTCTGATTAGCGAACATCTACTTCAGAGAATGATTACCTGCAGGTGCATGTGTTGCTGGAGATTTAATCAAGCATCGTCATTGAACCGCAACTGATCGAAGACAACCTGGAGCATCGCAGCCTGCAAAACAATTCGGGAAAACAAGAGGCAGATTCTAAATCTATCAGCACCCGATTTCAGATCATTCAGGAGCCTTTCGATTATCCGTTGATCGGACGCATAACAGCGAACCACGCATCGACCTCGAATCCGTCGCCTCACCGTATCTCCTTACTCCAGCCGCGTAACGTCCTCACGTGCGCGGCACGTGAGACGGAGATATTTTTAGTGAACTTTGCGTTTATGCCTTCGGAACTATTGTATACTCCAAACAGGTCCTGAAGGAGTTCCAGCCACGTGAAGACCACAAGCTATCTGGTGACTTTACGGGCGCGCCCCTCCAATTTCTGCGGATTTACACGCGCCCCTGTAGTTTCTGCATTTTTACACCTATACCCCTGTACAGTTACCTTAACACCATACATAACTTCTACCTAATAAATAAAAGTCTAAAATACATAAAAATATAAAAAATATTAGTATAAATACAGTATTTCATATATATACAGTATTAAATACGTCTGAAAATAAGAAAAAAATAATAAAAATAATAAAACCAATAAAAAAATATAAAACATACCAAAACTTCAAAAATTCATAACTAACTCAAGAAAAATCCCCCAAAAACGCACAATATATCGTTTTAAAGGTAATTTCATCTAGTTTCTACAGAAAATATAATAAAAATATTTTACCATCATTTTCACTCTCAAAAATCAAAAATGCGTCCCTGTTTTCAATAACCTTTTTGTTTTCTACATTAGAAGTTAACCAAAACCTATAAAAATCGTAAAAATCCTTTAAAATCCATAAAAACAGTAAAGGACATTAAAAATGTAAAAAGTATAAAATAAAAATCAAATAAAAATCCAGAAAAATTATTAAAAATAAAATAAAAATTAGGAAACCCTTTACCTAAGGTTTTCTACCGTTTTACCTAGTTCCAACAGTTTGCCTCCCTGAGTTCGACACTCCCGTACGAATCACTATACACATTTGTTTAGGAGTATAAATAAAATAAAGAAGATTAACTAACCCTTAATCTTTTCTGGTAAAACTCACCTGGTCGATACAACGACCGAAATCTTCTTTCTCTGATTTCTTCGCAGGAATTCGAGAAGACAGCAGATCAGGTGACGTGTTTATCACTGACCTCGCCACGACGCTCCCCACTCGTCCCTCTCCCTCGCCAGCACCCTCAATCGCCACCACCTCCACCACATTCGCCCCACGACGACCACCAACTTCACCAATCCACCAGCTAACCCATCAACTCCACCTTATAAATACGCCATCACCAGCGACCTTCATCTCTATCCGCCACTCCAGAGAGATCCCTCGAGCTCCAAGCTTCCTATTGGTGACAGCAATCGGCTGATTTGTCGAGCGACGACAGCGATCCAACTCCGGCGAGATCCTCGGCCCACCGCCGTGTCGCAGCCACTCCTCCGAGCAGCTGCACGAGCTCGGGACCTTACCGATCCCTCGAGCGACGACCCTGGAACTCCCAGCAGAGCTCCAATCCCCAGGTAACCTCCTTCATCTCCTCCGATCTTCGTCTTTGTTTTCTTGTTCTCTTTCTCCGATTTTATTCACCGTCCACGACCATCCTCGCGCCTTCCAATCACTCCGCCGAGCTCCGCGTCGGAGCTCTCATCCTCGCTGACCCCTCCGCACCCTCAGACGCTCCACTCCACCGTCCATCGATCTCCAGCTCCGCCATTTGGCCGGAGCAACGTCGCCTGACCACCTCACGTCGCCTTAGGCCTCGCCAACCAGCATCACGTCTCCACAAACGCACGCACGAGCTCCGGCTCTCTATTTAACACTTGCAGGTGCTACTTTCATCATTGGCCGGAGCCTCGCCGGAGCTCTCCTCGAGCTTCATCGACACCGAGCTCCAGCCATCCTCCAGGGATCCAGAGACCACCGGAGGCCTCCTCGTGCTCTTCCGCTTCTTCCGAGCTAGGTGGGAGCTGACGAAGCTCATCACCGGAGCTTGGACACCGAGGCGGAGCTCGGCTGCCTTCACCGGAGCACAGGCCTCTCCTCCGCAGGCGGCGGAGGACCGTTAGAGAAGAAGAAGCAGCCACCGTTCGATCATCTGATCGAACGGTCCTCGCCTCGCCACGCGTCCCTTCTCCGCCCTCGTCCTCGATCGTTCATCGCACTCCTGATCGGACGCCTCGCAAGTCGCCACGCGCCTTCATTGACATCCCTTGGATTCATCTTGATCCAAGGGCCTTCAGGCCGCCACGTCGCCTTGTCCGAGCCTCGGCCTCCCAAGCCTAGGCTCGGGTAACCCGAAGCTGCACCGAGGCTAGACCGAACCTCCAGAAGACCCGAGCCTCGACCCGAGCCTCCGAAGCCCTCCGAACCTAGGTCGACCACGTGAAGCGCACGTGCGACCTGGGTTATTTGCACCGACGCCCCTGGAGCTTTCAGAAATTGCGAAGAGGCCCCTGTGAAGCAGACATCACGTGAGGAGCACGTGTTTCGTGGATAAATTGCATAAAAGCCCTGCATACTATTGGTAATTGCATTTTAGTCCCTGTCAGCACGTTTACTTATTGAAATTTTATTTTCCAGTATTGCATTTACACCCTTGTGTTTGCACGTGCCCATAGCATGCATTTTTCATCATTTTGAAGTTTTAAAAATTGCAAGTTGTTGAGAATTTTGTCCTCTACCTGTTTGTACACGTGTCTGATTTTTGTTGGCTTAATTGAATTATCAATGAATTAATTGGTTCATTTGAGATATATTTTGCCCAGTGATGCCTTTTGATTTTTAATTAATTATCAGTGCCTTCAAAAATCACCAAAAATTCACAGTAGCTTAAGGACATCATTTTTAACACTCCATAAAAATTTCATACCATTTGCACGCATATCGAGGCCTGAATAAATAGTTTAGTGATTTTCTTGAATTAATTTTAATTAATTCATTTCACAACAAATTTTAGATCTATTAATTTTCCTAGGTCCCTGATCATTAGACCTTCCTAGGATAATTTTAGTTCTTGGAAAAATTGTGATTTGATATTTATTAAAAATTAAACACTGAAAATCACTCTGTCTGTTTATTTAATTCATAGAAAAATTATTTTGAGTCGAAAAATTCCAAAAAAATTAGTGTAGGTCATTTTCATCATAAATAACCATCTGGCCAATTTTCATTATTTTTGGACTTCGTTTGATACATCAATTAAATTTAAAGTTAAATTGGCTAAGGCTTGTCTGCATATGTCTGCATAAGAAATAAAAAGACCAAAAAATTGACCCTTGAACATCAACACTTGAAAATTGCTGTAATCCACCTAAGGAGACAGTTGCCTCCCTGAGATCGACCTTGGACTCTACCAAGTAAAAAAAAAAATATCACCGCTTAAAATTGACCAAAAGCTGATTTAAGTGGTTTTTGATCAACCTCTCGTATCCGACTGCAACGAACACTAAAAATTAATTTGGACCATTAATTTGACCGAATTAACTAGGGTGCGGGAGCGCTCATCAAAATGGCGCCGTTGCCGGGGAGGCACGGCTTAGGTTAATTTGTAGCATTTTTTTTGAAGTGTTTGATTTCTAATCCCCGGGTAGTCTGACCCCCGGTTTTTCTTGTAATTATTTCTCTTATTTGTTTTCTTTTTGCTTCATTTTTGTGTCACTCTCTGACCTCTATTTCATTTTTTGTGCGAGGGCTGCGAGGAGTCGGCGACGCTTCAAGGACTTAGCATTTAAAGTGTGTTGAGAGGAAGAGAGGCATTGTTTTTTTTATTTTATTTTTCTTTTGCATTATTTCCAGCGGTTCCCGTTTGGGAGCTCGCGCGTGTAAATATAGTGGAAAACCGTGTCCCGTGTGCTGTGTGGGTGATTGGTAATTTAGCTTGCACTAGCGGCTCCTCGAGCCACTCTAGGACTTGTTTGTGCGCTTAATCAATAGGACCACACAACACACTTAATAGACGCACCTAGACCGCAGGACTTAGTTCAAATTAAACTGTTCTTCACGCTAATAGAACTGCCTGTCTAGGAGCGGCTTTCATCACTTGCATTTGCATGTAGAGTAAAGTTTTCAATTCTGTATAGCATCCTGCATCAAAAAGCGAAGGATCACTGTAAGTATTCTGTACTCAGCATACGCATCATCGATTTCAACTTGCATCGGCTTTTCTCGATTTCCCTCTCTGATTTTCTCACTTAATTTAAAAAGGAAATTGGGACTGTACGATAGGCGTGCTTTGTGGTGATTAATTACAGTGATAACCTAACTTTAAAACCGGGACTGCTAACAGTATTGACCATAAAAAGGGAATAAAAGCTGAAAATTGTTTGCGGGAGACTAATCCCCGACCTTGTTTTCAGGCTGAGTGAGGGTACCTGAGTGTGTGTGAACACCCTAAGGTAGAGCCCAAATCCCCGTCTTCCATATCACGTTCTAACTGATCCTAGCAAATATCACGAGCCGAATATTTTCAGATTCTTTGACTAGTACCAAGTAGCCTCCGCCTGTCTCAGGTAGATAGGGGCGAAATTGCGGTACTTCGCGACAAGCTGCCAGTAACCCCCCGGGGCGAAGTTCCGGCCTTGTCAGCCTCCGCCTGCTTGCAGGTAGATAGGGGCGTGGTCACTGAGTCCATCGGCTTGGGATAGGAGCGAAGAAAGGAAGGAGCGGTGGTATCTTAGACGATAGGATAGACAGGGAAGACGCATCCGGCTCTGAGCCGACTTCCCTCTAGGCCGCGTAATCCTTGCTAGATTTGCTTGAAAATCACACTTAAAAACTACAAGATAAATTGGACTCAACTTTGAGTCCTTCACCGTGTTGAGTGTGAACTCGGGGTTTTGCTCTTGCGTTTGTCTTTGTGTCTGTCCGTGTGCGTTATCCTGTGTAATTGCACATTTTCTACCTCAATCTTCTTGCATTCATCATTCCCTCCTCAAGATGTCGGGATATTGGTCCCCATACCCCGTGACCTCTGGTCACTCCTCCTCGACCATATACCGATCATCTTCGCTTTCTCCTCCGTCATCCACGGGAGACCCTTACCCGTGGTCGGCTCCTCCTCAACCCGATCATGAAGTCAGAACTCCGACTGACTTCTCCATTTCTTCTCATTTCTCACCTACTCCATATTCTGACATTCCGGATTCACTTCCATCTTGGGCTGACTGTCCTTATTCTCGAGAGCTTGCAGGAACCAAAGAATCAAATGAAGAGCAAGCCACGGCTGAGACAGATGATTGGCAGAATTATATGCCCCCGTTTACTTCATTCTCACCTCAAGTAGGGACCATACAACAATTTACATATACACCTCCCGACTTGACCTTAGGGCATCATTTGATCGATCAAACAACCCGAATTGAGGGGCCTGAATATCATGATTTTCCAGACTTGATTGACTTTAGTGATCAAGCCTCCATTAACCAGCCTTCATTCGGAGAGCCTATACATTCACAGGAGTGGACTAATGAGCTAGACTTAATAGTCCCTCGTTCATTGACTCCATCATATGAGGCTCTGACCAATATCTGCCATTCGGATGATCCATACTCGACCCAGGAATACATGCCAGAGTATAGGTATGTTGAGTATGAGACCTCAACATCTCAGCAGTCTCCTCCAATTGAGCAGAACTCTCCCATGAATTGTCATGGGAATTTTGTGGAGGATGACATTTCCAGACTTATTGAAAAAAGTGAATCATTCGGTAATGAGTTGAGAAATGTCATGGAAATATTGAACTCAATTTCTGCCAGCTTGAGAATGAAAGTGGAAAAGGATATGAGTAATTTTGAGGTTGAAAGCCAAGCAAACATTAGGAAACCCACACCGTCTGTACAGCTGGAGTCCATTCTATCTTCCTCTTCTACTAACCACTTGCCCTCCAATCCAGAGTCCAATCATTCATCTATCCAAAATACCAAAAAAATTGAAAAACCAAAAAACCACATAAAAATTGAAAATGAAAATGACCTAAAAAAATTGGATCCTGCCCTAAGGGAAGCACTCGATGAAGAACTGATTTTCAAACTTCCCTTAATAAAGGTCATAGATCACTTTCCCGACCTCAAACGATTTGTGAGAAGTAAATTGATGCCCAAGAGGTCGGGCAATAAGAGAACAAGGACTGAAAGACACATAGTGTCTATGGCCACCTCCTTGGTGATGGGGAGAAAGACCAAGAGCCGCAGAGTCAAACGGTTGCCTCGAGTTGAATGTGAAATCAAAGACACCATATTTACCCATGCAAGAATCGATGATGACTCACCGATTAATATCCTCCCGACCTCTGTGTTTGACAAGCTCAAACTCAGGCCACTTAGGAAGTCGAGAGAGATCGTTCAGCTGGCTGACTGATCCATCAAACGGTCGAGAGGAAATATTTCAGTCATCGTTACTTTCCAAGGTGCTCTACTCCAGGTGGACTTCACGATCATTGACATCGAGCACCGAGGAGAGTTCTCCCAGTCTCCGATTATTCTCGGGAAGCCGTTCTTAGCCTTGGCTAAGGCGACTATAGATTGCGAGACTCGGGAGATCGATTTTTCAGCATTGGGAGAGCTTCGACCTCATCCATTCTTTGATAAACTTTACTCTAAGGAGACCCACACATCCGCTGACAGTCGTGACCATCGAGAGGAAGATGAGTCCCACCTCTCTACTACACCTGAGAGACCGATTGTCCGGACGACCATTGGATCAAAGACTCCCCACACCTCCACTTCATCAACTGCTTGCACCACCACCATGACAGCTTCTAAGGAGGACTCACGACCGGAAGCTATCATTGAGTCGGACATGATATTTGAGGAATGCCTTGATCATTTCAATGATCCGACACAAGAGCTCAATAATGCCAAGCCAACTGAGACCACTAGCTCCTTCCCGAGACGCGTGCTGACCCTTCAGGAATATTACAATCTTTATGGTGACTCGTCTGATGAGGAACCCATAGTCAGCACCACACCACGACTCGGACCTTCTAAGGAAACAACCCAGACAAAATTGACTCCACATAAAAGCACGGTTGCTCCCTCTTCTAGTCGGTTATCTAGTGAGAGGAAGTTGAGAATTGATTCCTCGAGGTGTTCCCCCGAACCTCTCAAGGCGCGTCGCTCTCATCTCCCTCTCAATGATTCAGGTTTTAGAAAATCGACTAAGAAAGTCTCCTTCACCACTCCGAAGAAGGAAGCTTTAGAGGAATCCTCATCTGGTCCGGATAAGGTGATTTATATGAGTGAGCTCAGTTTGGCTGTTCTTAAGCCTTATCTAAGCAAGCAGCCATGTGTCGACCCTCGTTGGACGATCCCTACACCTCACTATTATTCATCTGAGGACGATTCCGACAGCGACACATATGTATATTATCCACCTCCTCGCGTCCGCAAGAAGGTTCGTCACAAACCTTCTTAATCCTTGTATATTCTCACTCTTTCTTGTACATACATTTCTTTCCCTCCCTCCCCAGTGATTCGAATCACTCGCCCCGGTTCCATCTCATGACTATACTTAGGATAACCAGATCCTAAGTATAGGGGGAGAGTGACCCGCATCTATTCATTGTACATCCTCCAGATCACATTGGTCCTCTTACTCACTCATGTCCTATACTTAGGCTGACCAGAGCCTAAGTATAGGGGGGACCGATGCCCACCGTGTATATATTCATTTATTTCCCCTCTTTTCCTCGTACGCCCCATTTCTGATCTTCTTCTACACTTAGGCTGCCAGAGCCTAAGTATAGGGGGGCGAGACGACTTCTATACTTCTGTTATTTTAGCTCTCCTACGCTTAGCCCGAGCTATGTCTTTTTAGTCGCTTTCGTGCTCTGAGGACATAGCACACGCTAAGTATAGGGGGGCGTGTATATATTACATATATACTTTACCCATAGCTCGTACTTTCGCGTATTTTTGTATATATTTACAATAATTACGGGTGGGTAAAAATGCGAAAAAAAAATAATAAAAAATAAAATATAGGCTTCTTATTTACTCTTGCACATCATCTCTGCATAAAGAGTCTTGCATTTTCATAGCATGACATCTCATCTGCATATCTTTGCATATGCAAAGTGAAAAGCTAGTGGGTTCTGAACCAAGTCATGAGTAGATATTGAGGATGGACTTGATTTGACCTTAATCCACCTAATTTCAGAGGAACCTTATAGGGACTGGAATTAAGATTTCTCAGGTCAAGTGACTTAATTCTTTGAGTCCACAAATCTATGTTCACATGTCATCTTAATTAGTCTAAGTAGAATATCTCGTGCATACGCAGGACTCTTTTAGATAATGACCTAACTTGGACAAGCACAATGCACATAGCTCTTCATTGATGAGGTGTTGAGGAAGTAGTTTCCTTTGGCTTGGGGTAGCATATGAGGGTAGTACTTCTAGGCGGAACCTCTCTTCTTCTTCTAGTGAAGGAAGTGCGTCTCAACTTGGTCTAGTGGTGATGAAGGCTAAGGACGGGATGCTGTGGGTTGCAATAATGCTTCAAAAGAGGGATAGTCTACTGGCTCAAGAGGAAAAACTCCTGATGTACATGCTGCACCTTGTATATAGTTCCAAAAAAAAAAAAAGAGAAAAGAAAAGAAAAAAATGCAAGAACTCCAAAAAAATCAGACAGGTCCAAGAAAAAAATAATAATACCTGTCGGAGTATGTATATTAGCAAGGAAAATGCAGCTGGATGACTTGGCTACACTGGTTAGGCATCCCGGGATAGGTGGCTACACTGGCCACCGTCCATTCTTTTCTCTACCCCCTCCTCTTGAGTTGGTCGCACTTGAACTTAGAAGGGAATACCCCGCTCCTCGAGGAAAGAGTTACTGGACCAGGTTATTGAGTTACCTTGTTAGAGGAGGCTGGTTCCGAGTCATTTCTGATATGGAGAGCTATATCTCACTTACACAGTACAAGTAAGAATCATAGTCATCAGAAATTTGCGTTTGAGGAATTATTCTGACCTGACTGTTAAGGCGTCTTGAATAGAAGACTTGTGGAACTTGAAGTCTGTTAGGTCTTAAGTTCAGGTCCCAATAAGGTTCCGCCACACAATTAATCCAAAGGTCGAGTCAGGCTCCATTTTCAACTTTTGTTCATGACCTTGGCATGGAACCCAAAATCATTTCACTCTTGCATTTCATTTAGTTGCTCGGGGACGAGCAAGGTTTAAGTATAGGGGGTTGATGAATCTGTGATTCATCACATCAAAAGTCAAAAATAGAGCCTTGTTCCCGAGAAAATAGAGGCATATTTCCTTTTATCTTGCATAAATAACACTCATGCATGCATCCATAATTCATGTATTATAGCAGCTCATCTGCATTTAAATAAGAAGCCAAAAATCCCCTGTAAAAGACATCTTCATCAAAATAACTTCTTCTCTATACTATATATATATTCATTAATAAAACAGGGAGGAATCACCCTTGTAAAATAGCCCAAGTATCCTGAGAACCCCTGTACATTAAAACACACATAAAACCCGCATACAAACCCCTACTTAGGTCTACTCACTCTTAGAATATTACATATCAAAAGACCTTCAAAATGAGACTAATTTCATTGAAATTGGAGCTTGTATGAGAAACTTGGGTTTTTGGGTCATGTTGTATACTACATATGTATATTTATGTATCTTTGTATTTATGTACCATATTTGACCTCACCTCCGTCTTTGGTCAACATGAAACTTGTAGATCTCATCAAGATCTACAACTTTCATGTTTTGAGTTTTTCCAAATTCGGCTTCCTCTTCTCTCTACACGCATTTCTTCCTCCAACCATTCACAGCAGGCCACGTGGCGCCCTCTGATTGCGCCACGCGGCCCGCTGCCCTTTGTCTGATCCGCCTTCGCCCCCCACCGTTGGATCGCGCTTCAGATCCAACGGTCCCTCTGTGACCACGTGCGCTCACTCCCTCAGCCGTCCGATTATCTCCCACTTCTCATCACCACCATCCGATAGCGCAGCGCTCTCAGCCCTTGGATGACGCACGCCGCTGTCCATCGCAACCTCTCATTCCACCTTGCATTCCGACCCTCCGATCTAAACCCTAATCTCATCCACACCGCTCGCACACGCTTCGCTCACATCACGCCACGCGGTGGCTCCACGACCCTCAGATCGCCTCCCCTCGATCTGATCTCGCCCGCTCCCTAGTGATTGAATCTGGGCCGTTGGATCACAAGATCCAACGGCCAAGACTTCGTCTCCTACCTCCAGGCGCCCCTCTCCCCCACGTTCCTTGCCTTGCGGGAGGGGCGCCCCCTTTCCTTTTCTGGGCACACGTCAGCCATCTTCTCCGGCCGCTGACCTCGCCACGACGCTCCCCACTCGTCCCTCTCCCTCGCCAGCACCCTCAATCGCCACCACCTCCACCACATTCGCCCCACGACGACCACCAACTTCACCAATCCACCAGCTAACCCATCAACTCCACCTTATAAATACGCCATCATCAGCGACCTTCATCTCTATCCGCCACTCCAGAGAGATCCCTCGAGCTCCAAGCTTCCTATTGGTGACAGCAATCGGCTGATTTGTCGAGCGACGACAGCGATCCAACTCCGGCGAGATCCTCGGCCCACCGCCGTGTCGCAGCCACTCCTCCGAGCAGCTGCACGAGCCCGGGACCTTACCGATCCCTCGAGCGACGACCCTGGAACTCCCAGCAGAGCTCCAATCCCCAGGTAACCTCCTTCATCTCCTCCGATCTTCGTCTTTGTTTTCTTGTTCTCTTTCTCCGATTTTATTCACCGTCCACGACCATCCTCGCGCCTTCCAATCACTCTGCCGAGCTCCGCGTCGGAGCTCTCATCCTCGCTGACCCCTCCGCACCCTCAGACGCTCCACTCCACCGTCCATCGATCTCCAGCTCCGCCATTTGGCCGGAGCAACATCGCCTGACCACCTCACGTCGCCTTAGGCCTCGCCAACCAGCATCACGTCTCCACAAACGCACGCACGAGCTCCGGCTCTCTATTTAACACTTGCAGGTGCTACTTTCATCATTGGCCGGAGCCTCGCCGGAGCTCTCCTCGAGCTTCATCGACACCGAGCTCCAGCCATCCTCCAGGGATCCAGAGACCACCGGAGGCCTCCTCGTGCTCTTCCGCTTCTTCCGAGCTAGGTGGGAGCTGACGAAGCTCATCACCGGAGCTTGGACACCGAGGCGGAGCTCGGCTGCCTTCACCGGAGCACAGGCCTCTCCTCCGCAGGCGGCGGAGGACCGTTAGAGAAGAAGAAGCAGCCACCGTTCGATCATCTGATCGAACGGTCCTCGCCTCGCCACGCGTCCCTTCTCCGCCCTCGTCCTCGACCGTTCATCGCACTCCTGATCGGACGCCTCGCAAGTCGCCACGCGCCTTCATCGACATCCCTTGGATTCATCTTGATCCAAGGGCCTTCAGGCCGCCACGTCGCCTTGTCCGAGCCTCGGCCTCCCGAGCCTAGGCTCGGGTAACCCGAAGCTGCACCGAGGCTAGACCGAACCTCCAGAAGACCCGAGCCTCGACCCGAGCCTCCGAAGCCCTCCGAACCTAGGTCGGCCACGTGAAGCGCACGTGCGACCTGGGTTATTTGCACCGACGCCCCTGGAGCTTTCAGAAATTGCGAAGAGGCCCCTGTGAAGCAGACATCACGTGAGGAGCACGTGTTTCGTGGATAAATTGCATAGAAGCCCTGCATACTATTGGTAATTGCATTTTAGTCCCTGTCAGCACGTTTACTTATTGAAATTTTATTTTCCAGTATTGCATTTACACCCTTGTGTTTGCACGTGCCCATAGCATGCATTTTTCATCATTTTGAAGTTTTAAAAATTGCAAGTTGTTGAGAATTTTGTCCTCTACCTGTTTGTACACGTGTCTGATTTTTGTTGGCTTAATTGAATTATCAATGAATTAATTGGTTCATTTGAGATATATTTTGCCCAGTGATGCCTTTTGATTTTTAATTAATTATCAGTGCCTTCAAAAATCACCAAAAATTCACAGTAGCTTAAGGACATCATTTTTAACACTCCATAAAAATTTCATACCATTTGCACGCATATCGAGGCCTGAATATATAGTTTAGTGATTTTCTTGAATTAATTTTAATTAATTCATTTCACAACAAATTTTAGATCTGTTAATTTTCCTAGGTCCCTGATCATTAGACCTTCCTAGGATAATTTTAGTTCTTGGAAAAATTGTGATTTGATATTTATTAAAAATTAAACACTGAAAATCACTCTGTCTGTTTATTTAATTCATAGAAAAATTATTTTGAGTCGAAAAATTCCAAAAAAATTAGTGTAGGTCATTTTCATCATAAATAACCATCTGGCCAATTTTCATTATTTTTGGACTTCGTTTGATACATCAATTAAATTTAAAGTTAAATTGGCTAAGGCTTGTCTGCATATGTCTGCATAAGAAATAAAAAGACCAAAAAATTGACCCTTGAACATCAACACTTGAAAATTGCTGTAATCCACCTAAGGAGACAATTGCCTCCCTGAGATCGACCTTGGACTCTACCAAGTAAAAAAAAAATATCACCGCTTAAAATTGACCAAAAGCTGATTTAAGTGGTTTTTGATCAACCTCTCGTATCCGACTGCAACGAACACTAAAAATTAATTTGGACCATTAATTTGACCGAATTAACTAGGGTGCGGGAGCGACCATCAGCAGTACGATCATATCTGTGCATGAACCCTCCCAGCCTATAACCACATAGGTGAAACAAAGGTTGAAGTCGACCGTGACCATCACATTCTGGGGTATCCTAGAAGCGCTATTCCTGCCAATACTATTTAAACCATTTCGCGAGACATGGAACAAGGATTCACATGTAATCTAAAACAAGTTAGACAAAATCTCTGCAAATAGTATTTACTCCACACCCCGAAGGCTGCCTGCAAGAAATTATGTTTATGCTGGATTAGCAACTGCACGGATTAAATAACGATGATGATGAATCCGTGATTCATCGCCTTTATTCTTTCATTTTGGCTAAAATCCTTGGTAAAATACATGTAAATATCCACTAATTCCATTTAATTAACATTCTAACCACAAATATTAATATTATATATTTAACACTTATTTTCATCAAAATAAAAGAATAAAGAGAAAAAGGAAAATAAAAATAAAAAGAAGGTTGTATATGTAATATACAAACTGATCCTAACCCCGAGACCAGGTCAATATTGACCGGGTCGACAAAGAAATAAGTAGGGGGAGATAAGGATCATAACTTATAAAAATATTCAGAAAATAAAGACCAAAAATGTAATTTACCCATTTTTCATAATGTAAATACTTCACCTATTTTATTTATCATCAAAACAATCTCAAATCAAAACACTCCTTTTATAAAAATTGTTCATAAAAATATGTAATATTTTATAAAAATATTAGAAAAATATTTCGACACAAAAATAAAATAACCGCAATGAACCGGAAAAGCCGTAAAAGCCGATTTCCGATGTTCATATCTATTTATAGAAAACTCCAAATTGACCAAACTCACTTTTAAAATCCGTATTGTATATAGTACTATTTATTAAAAATATCAGAAAAATAATCGGATAAAATCGGTGAGTTTCGGCTTTTTGGACCCGTTGTATATATGTACTATGTGTTGAATCTTCCATGATTTTTAATTAAATAACCGTAAACCATATTAACTTAATTCTTTTTCTAAAAATCATCTAAAATTGTAAATAAAAATATAAAAATAAAAATAACTTAAAATATCGAAAAAATCCGGAGGCCCGAAGCCGCTATTTTTTTTCGTCCGGGCCTCATAACTCGGCCGTAGGAACTCCGAAATTGGCAAACTCAGGCCCTAAAATTATATTTTTCAATTATCTACAAAATGACACTAGTTTCGCTAAAATCAGAGTTAATGCAAAAAATGCGGTTTTCAGGGTCCGTATTGGTATAATTGTACAATAAGTCGTACTTTATATTATTATTTAATGTATTAATCCTTTAGTTTTTATATAAATAATACTTTACTAATTTATTTATTTAAATTATTTAATTAATTACAATTTATATCCTCTTTATTTATTTATTTATTTTAGTGTGTGGTATTTATTTGGTATACTTATATGATATATAACTTCTTTGTCTTCTTCTCTATTTTGTCTATTCCTATTTTATTCCTCTTCTGCCACATGGCATTCTCTCATTGGCCCCATTCTTTATTTTCTCTCTCTTGCTTTACCCTTTCTTCTTCTTCTTCCCCGTTTCACCTTCTTCCTCAACCCCATCTCCTCCAACCTCCCAACTCCCTCAACTACTCGACCACCGCGGTCACCACATCCACTGCCGGTGACGGGATCCAGCAGCGTACTCCCCAAGAAAACTCACCTACCCCGGTTTCCGTCCAGGTGCATCCTCTTCCCCGCCTATATATACCTCGTCAACCCCCCTCACAAAGGCATCCGCCATTAGCTCCATTTTTTTCCACCATCCCGAGAGCTCCCGTGAGAGGAAGTGCCTGTGACAGGGGCGATTCCTTCCGAGGTCGAGCGTGGGGAGGCGAGGAGCGGCGAGATCGCCGTCGGAGTTCTGCACCACCGTGCTTCTTCGTCGCAGCTCAGCCTCCGGCCACGCCGACCGTCGAGGCAAGGATCCTCTGGAGCCGCTGCTTCAGATCCACAGGCGAGATCTGTTCATCCTTTACTCCAATTCCCTGGTTAGTTCTCTGATTCTAATCTCTTCTCTTCTCTCCTCTCTCTTCTCACTTTCTCTGTCTACTTCCTATTTCCTCTATATTTCACCTCTGTTCAAGCCAAATCCACCTCCAGCAAATCCATTTTCCTTCTTAAAACCTCCATTCCAAGTTCTACTTTTCACACTTGCACAACTCCTGTCATGTACGACTCTTTACACAAGCGATTCTCAAACATCTGGGATCTGGAAATCGGAATTTTCTCTTTGAAACCTTCCGTATATCCATCCGCACATCAGAGATTTGATTCTACAGAGTTTTGAACAAATGGACACTTTCGCATGTTTATCCACAAGCTTCAACTAAGTATTACATTTGGAAATCATCTAAGGGCACTAAGATTTAAGGCATCCATTCGTATATAGCAATCACTTGAAGTCACATTCTGGATTTGATCTTCCACACCGATTGAATCCCTTGTATTTGGATCGTCTCTGCCGGCCGCCGTTTATCGTGAAATCCTCCCAGCCGCGCCACCTTCGCCTCGCGCGACTCGAGCTCTCCCACAGGTCCCTGCCATCTGATTGCTCGCGGCCACCAGTCGACCCCCGCTTCCATCTCCTAACGATCATCCTACATCAACATTCCGCGTATTCCTCCGTATTCATTAGAGGTCGTCATTGTTCGAGCAGCCACCGAAGCGAGTTGTAGATCGAGTGTTGAAGTTCATATTGAGATCAATCACCGTGAATGAGATCTGATATCCCCCTGCCCGTGAAGCTTCGCCTGGAGATTCAATCGCGAACCATTGAGAAGCACTAAAACGTGGAAACCATCTGCAGGCGAAATACACATAAAGGATATACATCCGCTTGACGGAGAATCCCGAGCCGCAACAAACTGTAGCACGACGAACATCTCACCTCTACAGGAATCGTATTGAATCGTTGTTCGACAAGCATCTTCATCGGAGTCCAATGATCGGAGCTCGATAGCATCGCCGGAAGAACGAATCTGTTTCCAGATTTGATGATAGTCATCAGATTCAAGCAAAAATCAACGCTCGAGATTCAATAGTATTCGCCTAATTGAAGCCGATCGAACGGCCTCAATTGCATTACACACGTCGTGACCAAAATTGAAGGCAACTGTAAGATCTAAATCTGACGCTTCCAGAATCAACAAGTGTCTACACTGCATTGGCCACCGCCCCACCGCTCAAGCGTGGTCACGCGCGAAGCGGGTGCCGTTGGGATTTTTTTGGCATATTACAGAATTCACCCTGCAAGTTTGATAATTGGCAAACAGGTACCAAGCAGGTTCATTAACGTGGTCGTGCAAGTGTTTTTCCGGTCAAAGTGCAGCAGCGTCACGTGGAGCGGCACGTTTTTCCAGGGAAAATTGCGTAACAGTTTCTAAGTTTTTGAACTTTTACAGACGTACCCCCAGCTTCCATTTTTTTACATATATACCCCTATTACTGTATATAATATACTATACGTACCCTACACATATTAAAATACCATAAAAATATAAAAACACTACCAAAAACCATATGAAAAATAGCTATAGTATATTTTACCATATTTTTCGTATTAAACCCAAAACAAAATAAAAATCGGATACAAAATCAATAAAAAAATATAAAACACACAAAACTTCAAAAATTCATAACTAACTGAAGAAAAATCCCCTAAAAACGTACAATATATCGTTTCGAAGATAATTTCATATACTTTCTACAGAAAATACAATAAAAAATACTTCCACATCATTTTCACTCTTAAAAATCACAAAAAACGTCACTGTTTTCAATAAAAATTACATTCATCACCTTAAAAATCAACCATACACCATAAAAATCATAAAACCATCTAAAAATCCATAAAAACAGTAAAGCACACTAAAAATATAAAAATAATAAAAACTAAAATCAAATAAAAAATTAAATATTTTCTAATAATAAAAAAATCATAAAATAATTAAAAATTACAAAAACAATATAAAATCAATTAAAAATCAACTAAAAATTCAGAAAAATTCTTTAAAATAAAATAAAAATTAGGAAACCCTTAGCCTAAGTTTTTCTACCGATTTCCCCTAGTTTAACAACAGTTTACCTCCCTGAGTTCGACACTCCCGTACGAATCCACTATACACATTTGTTTAGGAGTATAAATAAAAAATAAAGAAGATTAATTAACCCTTAATCTTTTCTGGTAAACTCACCTGGTCGATACAACGACCGCGATACTTTTTCTCTGATTTCTTTGCAGGAATTCGAGAAGCTGATCATGTGGTGTTTTTCAGATGACCACGTAAAATATATAACAAAAAAACCACATGGTGAACATATAACCTGCAGAACATAGCACCTGCACATGCACGAAAAAAGAAGGTTATGCTTACATCTGCACCTACGATAATATCCCTCATATAGGACATGGGACCTGCTTAGTACATGCACACATTATGTAACGACGACATGTAAAACATAAAACCAGCATAGCACCTGCACCTGCACGAAAAGGTAGGTTATGTTCGGCATACATCATCCTAGTAGTAGTAGCAAAATGTTCAACTTAAGACAACTATGCGTGTTCTCTTGGGAAAATGTTCGTTAGGGGAACGAGTATGGGTAATGAATAGGAAGTCGTAGTTCCTGAGGAGTCATCAATGCGAGATGGTCCTTTCAATCCATTCGTTCAACTTTGCTGGGTCCCCTCAAACAAGCATGTATATGTTCTGCCCGCTTGGTGTAGCCAACCTCTCGGCAATCTTCTCGAACTGTTCTACGGCCATGTCAGGTCGCATTGCGCCTATTTTTGCGTATGCTGCATGTGCAACTTCATCAGCGCTACTCTTGGTCTCGGTAATCTTCTTCGACAAGTTCACCAGAAAATTCTCAAGTAGCTCCTGACCTACTTGAGCCCTGGAGCCTCCACTCCTTGACTTCTTTGTATTGCTTCCTCTGACGCATGAACTTCTCTTCCTAGATAAATGCGTGAGGGTAAACTCCTCGCTCTCATGCGCCTCATCTTCAGGTTCTGGCATACACTCGTCTAGGTCATCGCCAAAATTAAGCTCACGATGGCTTGAAGGAGGGTGTGCGGTGGATGCTCCCATTGTTGGATTGTCGTAACATGGACGAGAGGAGGTGGCATGCACCCCAGTGGCGACGTCCTTACAGAGAAACCTCTGTATGTCACCAAAGTGCAAGAAGGGCTTGTTGCGATATTTACGGTATCTATCTGCAAGCTATACATAATACAATAATAAGATGACTTAAACTATCAAAAATAAGTAGGTAGTCATCTTCTGTTTCTTACCTCAAACCAGGCTGAGTCGGATGGAGGAATAGGTTTGTTGTAGAAGGCATCCCATCCCCACTCGGATTTGTTGCGTAAGTAGAGGTAAGCTGCGTAGTCCCTTTTCAAGTTCTTCCATCTGCACAAGAGTTGGGCCTTGCTATAATTAAGACAACTGATGTCGTTGAACCTGGTTACAATCATCTGCCATCCGCGCACCGTGAACGTGCTATCAGCCCACGATGACTCGTACTCTAGCAAGGTGTCTACGAAAATCCTGTCCAACCCAGGATTCTAATGCACATTCTCCGAAGCAACTGCATATGTGCACTCAGATGAATCCCCGACCACTCTGTGACCACTGCTCGCCCTTGGTGCCATCACACTTAATTTTACAGGGAAGAAATTTCGATAATGGATTATGCACGTATAAGCAACATCAAAAATTTGGCCACCAATATGCAACTAAAAGCAGGATGAGTGTAAACCATAATACTCAAGTCAGTGTAATATCGGTGGTGTCGATCATATCGGTGGTCTCCACCATGAAGACCACCATCATAGGCCATCCCAAACCCCTTTACCGCACCTCCAGCCACCCCAACCCTCTACCGGACCTCTAGCTGCCCCCAAAACCTCTGTTTCCTCACCTCCAGCCACGCCCCAAACCCCTTTACCGCACCTCCAGCCACCCCCCAGAGATGCTGCTCCTGGAATAATACATAACCTGACTATCCTACCCAAATTACCCACAACGTGTTCGGCACTCACAACCTGAGTCAAGCATGGATCATCACCTTCATTGATGTAAAACCTTTCAAGAATCAACTTTGATTTATAAGCAATATACTCATGTAGACAATAGCATGTTTATAATAAGTAAAACTACGGTTCCAGAAACTACTAGGATGAAACTACCTTTCCCAAAAAAATTTCAAAGAAAAAGGTACTCGTCAACCACAAAAGTAATTAATAAATAATCAATATTTTAGAACTCATTAGATCAAAATGTTACATGATAAGCATATCTCAGCTTTATGCATTATCAAAAACAACTAGGACGTGTTTATATAAAACATCATGATCGAAAACCCAGAAAATGATCATCGCAAGGCAAAATTCCAGTTCGATTTGCAGAGAAGGCCCTCTACACTGCATACAAACGAGCCATGGTAACAACATGCCCTTCCATGAACCATCGGCAAGCCCTTCCATGATCAATCTGTAAATAACTAACAGCATGCCCTTCCATGATCCGTGGTAAATAACAAACGAGCCATGGTAAAAAACCTTGTTCGACATCAGATTATTGGGGAGTTGTTGGACATTGGTTTTATACAAGTCAAGGTTTTCAATGTATTCGGTTCAGTAGATAAGATAGAAGACAAATTTAATTGCTAAGATAGACTTCTAAATACAGCTTTTATAATAGTAACGGCAAAGGATGATATGGAGTAAGGCATGTAATGTACCTTCCTGCAATCCGGACGATGGTCCTTGCAAACGCCAAGGTCTCCTCCTCTCCAAGCTTGACCCCAACGCGTGCGAGTTCGTACAACGCCAACAAGAAGGTCGCGCAATACTTATAGGCGAAGAGCTCTTCGTCGAGCTTACACGTTCCCCTTCCTCCCCTCAATGGATGAGGAGACACGCTCGGGACTATGGACTCACAAGATGTGGTGCTCCTTCGAGGACATGATCCCTTCACTGTGTCGACCCCAACCCCCATCGTGTTGTCAAGAAGGTTGCGACAGGCGTGGTCCACGCAGAGGAGGACCGAGTGCAGAGGGAGGAAGAGGACATACGAACCGGGATGAAAAGCTTCGAGAGGACCGCCACTCGTTCTGCTGGTGGCGCATGCGTCGAGGTGGGATGTGACATGACATGTTGAGGGAAGAAAAGGGCATCATTGCAGGTGCGGGTGAGTAAAAAAAGGGAACCCTACAACACGCCCGTATGCCCTCCCCAACCCGTTCGGACTACGAAACAAACGTGGGTTGCAAGGGGCTGACCCGCTCTGACCCGGGTCACCCCTGCAACCAAACGATCCCTTAGAGTATCTCGCCAACCAGATCACCGACAAACAAGTCGCTTTTAGGCATGAAATGGATGAGTTCAAAACTCATGTCACTGATTTGGTTAAGGGGAAGCTCGTTTGCCTGCTCAGATAGAACCAAATCCGAACAACCTAAAGCGAAAGTCGGAGCAGGTAGATTTAATAGAGCCCACCCTCCAATCACAGATATTTTCAGATGATTATCTTTTATGTAATGACACTGATTTCATTTCTCTTAGGAGCGTTAGGATTCCAGTATGTGGAGACTCAATTAGGCTCGACGAAGATATACCTGAGGATACAAGTTAGCCTATTGAGGATGTTGATGGCGGTGCAGAAGCCACCTATCCCTTTGATGATGAAGATGGTGGCGATGAAACCACTCTGAAGAGCAGCCAGAGTCGAACGTCGATACAACTGATTTATCTTTCTTTGTATATAGTGATGATGAGAGAAAATCACAAAAAAATATAGAAAAGAGAAGAACTCAAAAAAGAAATAAAAGACAGTTGATCAATCTCCATCTTTCTCTGATAATTTGCAGAAGAAAGTCCCCATTTTATAAAACTATTTCCTTCTTCTTCTTCTGATCCTCCGATTGTACAGATTAACCAGGAGGATATAAAGATTCCTTTTCCCAAAGCACTCTGCTTAGGAAAAGGCGATAAAAAAGAAACCTCCAAAAAGATTCAAACAAATGATCTGATGAAAGAGATGATCCAACTCACTCTTTCGGAAGCCTTGGCACCCATCTTTCTTCTACAAGAAGGCTTAAAAAAACGAACCACGGTCCACATAAAGAAGAGGCAGTGCAATCATTATCCTGAGATCCATGTGCTGACCAAGGAAACATGCCATGTTATTCAGAACCATCTCCTAGCCAAGAGATCAAATAGAGGAGCACCCTGTGTCAGATGCGAGATCCTCGATCGGACTTTTGATCGGACTCTATTTGATAGCGGATCTTCGATTAATCTTCTTCCTTTTCCTTACTCGACAAGTTCGAGTTTGGACTCTTGACCAAGCTGAACGGTCTTGCAGTTTACTGATAGATCGGTCAAGAGGCCTAAGGGTTTAATCGAAGACGTTATCGTCACTATTCAGGGTTTGCAATTCCTCGTGAACTTCATCATGTTGGACATAGCAGTCCCTAAATGCCTGACCGATACCCCGATCATATTATGACGACCTTTTTTAGCAACAACTAAGGCCGTTTCTGACTATGGTATCGGGAAGGTGTACTTTCACGTCCAGGGTGAAAATATACATATAGAGACGAACCAAAACCAACAATCCAGATCAGCTGAATCAGAGAGAGCATCTGTTGACAAACCTGATAGTCATCAGGATTGTGATTTCGTACAAACAGATGATGAGGCCATCTGGGCCGAACCTAGTACCCAATCATTCATCACACCTTCAATAGAAGCTGAGATTTAAATATCAGATGATGAGAAATTGGAGAATACAGTCCTAGAACCAAATAGTGAGAATGTTGATAGAGACGATTCTGAGACTTTTTTAGATCATTCATATATTATTTATCCCTCCGAGTCAGAAGTGAACAATCATAGCTGTCGGTTACCCGTAGATCAGATAGATTCTGAAGATGTTGACTGGTAGTGTTTCACCGTATTCTTATCACTTCAGACTCCATTTATAGAGCGTACAACCTGCCTTGAGACTGAATCAGACCAGAATATCCAGCAATCTCTAGATCTTTCTGAGTCAGAGCAAGCTAAGATTACACAGACAGACCCTAGTTACATATACTCAGGCCCTAGTCAAACCAGCTCTTCCTGTTCCTTCTCCCCTTGATCTCAAACCGTTGCCTCAGAGCATGAAGTACCGATTCCTTACTGGAGAGCCTAAAATGTTTCTGGTCATCATCGCTTCTGATTTTACTGATGAACAAGAATTTTGTCCAATGGAGATTCTTGAAAAGAACTGCAAGTCAAACGGATGGTTAGTAGTTGATCTCCATGGGATTAGTTCGGCTCTGTGCTCCTACCGCAATTTTCTTGAGGATGACGCCAAACCATCTCGTGAGTTTCAGCGTAGACTGAACCTGAATCATATAGGAAATCTCCAAGTGGTGGAGCACCAATTTTATCTATCTCATCTCCGACTCTAAATGGGTTAGTCCGTTACATGTGGTACCCAAGAAGACGAGTATCACTACAGTGATAAATGAGAACGGAGAGGAGATCTCTACCTGAGTACCGACTTCTTGGCACGTCTGTGTGGACTACAAATGTTTGAATCAGGCAACCAAGAAGGATCACTTCTCGCTACCGTTTATTGGTCAGATCATCGAACGGTTAGCCAGGAAGAGCCATCATTGCTTTCTTGATGGGTACTCGGGATATAACCAAGTGGCCATTGCTCTGAAGACCAATAAAAGACGACATTCACTTGTTCGTTCGGAATGTATGCTTTCAAACGGATGCCCTTTGGACTATGTAATGCTACAACTACATTCCAGAGGTGCATGCTTTCCATTTTTGCGGACATGGTGGGAGATATCTTGGAGGTCTTCATGGATGATTTCTCGATCTACGACGATGATTTTGATTCCTACCTTTCTAGCCTAGACCGCGTGCTTTAGAGGTGCACGGAGGTTAACCTCGTACTTTCTTGGGAGAAGAGTCATTTTATGATGACTCAGGGGACTGTCCTTAGTTACATCATCTCCAACAGGGGCATGGAGGTGGACCTGGCCAAGGTGGATATCATAAAGAAACTCAATCCACCATCCAACTTGAAGCAGTTATGGTCTTTCCTCGAGCATGTCAGTTTCTACTAACATTTCAAACAAGATTTTAGTAAAAATTCTCGACCATTATCTGACCTTCTCATGAAAGACACCAAGTTTATCATTTATGATAAGTGTCTTTCGACGTTGGAAAATCTCAAGAACATAGTTGTAGAGGCTCCTCTCCATCAGCCACCCGATTGGTCTCTCCCATTTAAGATCATGATGAATGCCTCTGATTTTTTCGTAGGGACTGTGTTGGGACAGAGGAGGGAGCCTTCCATTTACCATACACTACGCTAGCAAGACTTTGGATTCCATCCAGCGGAATTACACGATTACTGAGAAAGAAATACTAGCCGTAGTATTTGCCTTAGATAAATTTAGGTCCCACATCTTAGGATCAAAGTTTATAATCTTCACTGATCACACTACCATCAAGTATTTAATGGATAAGAAGGATTCAAAGCTGCGTCTGACTAGATGGATCTTTCTACTCCAGGAGTTCAATATTGTGATAAAGGATAAGCCTTGAGTCAAGAATGTGGTGGCGGATCACCTCTCCCGATTAGAAACACATGAGACTTCTGAGTTTGATGCGCCAATCATCGAGACCTTCCCTAACGAGGCGATTCTTGTTGTCACCTCGCTGCCATGGTATGCCAATATTGGCAACTTTCTTGTTGCTAAGAAAGTCCCACGAGGTTGGTCCAGACTGATACTTGAGATTTTCCTCGTGAAAGCCAGTCTTACCATTGGGAGGATCCGATCTTTTATCATGAAGGAACGGATTCCGTCTGGCATCTATTCCTCAGGAGAAATACCAGAGTGTCCTCATGTATTTCCATAGATTAGAAGCTGGAGGACACCTTTCAGGGAAGAGGACAACACATAAGATGCTCCAATCCGATCTTTGGTGGCCTACTCTCATTGCGGATGCCCATGCGTTCGAAAGAGATGCACTAACTATCAGAGAGTGGTTACTTGTGGACATAGAGACATGGTGCCAATGAAGCTGATTCACTTATGTGTAGTGTTTGATGCATGGGGTATCGGCTTTATGGGCCCATTCTCAAAAAGTCAGGGGTTCGAGTATATTCTTCTAGCTGTGGATTATGTGAGTCATTTGGTAGAGGCTATTCCTGCTCGAGACGCTGATGCGAACATGATTTGCAAGTTCCTGAGAAAGCATATCATTACACAGTTTGGGATCCCTGGAGTTCTGATATCATACGGGATAGCCACTTCATCAATGACAAGGTAAGAGCACTTGCTAATGAGTTCGGCATAGATCATCGGGTTGCTGCTCCGTATCATCCTCAGACGAATGTTCTAACCGAGGTCTCGAATAGGGAGATCAAGATAATCTTGCAGAAGGTTGTTCGCCCAGACCGAAAGGATTGGTTGCAGCTTTTGGACTCAGTTCTTTGGGCATATAGAACATCCTTCAAAACTCCAAGGGGTACATCTCTCTTTCGACTCGTTTATGGCAAGCCATGCCACTTACCTATTGAGGTCAAGTAAAGATCCTTGTGGGCAGTGAAAGAAGTGATCTTTGGCCTAGATGATTTGGGAGATCAAAGGCAGAATGAACTGGCCACCTAATGAACGCGAAATTTGCCTCTTTAAGAATGGTGAATAAGTCGTAGTATAGGAGGCGAATTCGGTTCAGCAAAAACCACAGTCTTTTGAATGCTGTGGAGTATTTATACTTGGCAAGTCTACCAAGGTCGAACACAGGGACACAACTACTTAATATGTTTATCGAATCTTGATTCATGAAGCACAATGTGAGTTAATTTCAATTTCAGGTCCACATGCGAATTATGCAATTTAAAATGCAATACTAAGATGCATGCATTTTTTTAAATAGTTTTTATGCAAGTTAAAGTGATGCATGAATGATTGTGCAAGGTTACAAGTGTGCTAAATAAAAATCTACAATTATACCCTAAAAATGTGAGCAACAAAATAGAAATGTGAATCAGTGTCAATTTAATCTCAACAATAAAAAGCAGTCATCAGATCAAAGCAAGACAAGAAGAGCAGGGTCCCAATTACCACATAAAAATTCACTTCCATTAAAACAATAGCAAATGAGAGAATTAAACATGCTAAGATGTAGAGGACAAAACAAGGATCAAAACGACACTAAAATCATGCAATTTGGACCTACGATGCTCAAGTTATGCTAAAAACAATGTAGGGGCATAAATGTAATAAAAATGCAATAAAATAAAGGGATAAATATTGCATTTAGGTCCCTAGAGGGACCTAATTGCAAATAGCAAAAATTGCCTGGGCCCTTATGCAATTTGTCCATGTGTGCGGGGACCTTTTTGTAATTTCTAAAAAGTCGAAGGGCTTCCCTGTAAAATACCCAGGCACGCACGTGACACATGCCTGGGGACCAAAATACAATTTCATAAAACTTCTAGGTCTGTCCTGCAATTTATCCAGGCCCTCATGTGCAGGTCACGTGAGGTGCCTAGGCTCGGGAAGAGGCTCTGGCTCGGGCCACGTGGCAAAGTCTCGAGGCTTGGATCTGGGTTCGGATCCCCCGAGCCTGTAGGGTCAACGTGGAGGCTCGGGTGGAGGCTGGGGCTGCCACGTGGCTTGATCATAGCCGTTCGATCAGGATGATCGGACGGCACCTGCATCTTCTTCTTCCGCCGTGGGCCACCGGATGAGGCGGGGCTCCGGCGACACGCTTGTAGCTCCGTCGTGCTCCACGTTAGCATCTGAATGTCGAGGAAGCTCGCTGGAGGCATGGCGAAGGTCCTGGAGCAGAGGCGATGCTCCGTTGTTGTCTGGAGTTGCTCGGCGAGGCAAGGTCGTCAGAGGGAGAGCTCGAGAACGGTGGGGCGGCACGAGCTCCAATCAATGAAGGGAATGGACCTGCAGACGTCAGAATAGCCAAAGCGTGCATAGTGCAGTGCGTGGGAGTGACGCGAATGAAGTGGGGGCCGTGTGGGGCGACGGGAGTGAAGGCCCAGTGCTCCTTCTCCGGCGAAGCAGAGGAGGAGGTGACGGAGAGTGGTTAGGGTCATGGAGAAGGGAAGGTGCTGTTGGAGGGGGTTGGCGAGGATCGGAGTCGTCGGGTGGAGCTTAAGGGATGCATAGATGAGGGTGACGGTGACTGTAGGTGGCGTGATAAATCGGAGAAAATAAAAGAAAAAGCAAGGAGGAAGAAGACCTCATCGAGGAGGGGACCTGGTGGAGGAGGATGCTTGGGCTGAGGCTCAGACGAGCCTCGGGGTCGTCGCCCAGCTGGTCAGCAAGCCAACGAGCTCGGTGGTGCGCGGAGATACCGGGACACGGCGGAGCATCACCGTTGGTCGACACCGATCTAAACCCATCTCGCCTCAACGTTCTGCCCCTCCGCTATCTCCGGAGGGGCGGAGCAGGCTGAGGCATAGCCCAATAATGGTGGACAAAGGTGCTTGGAGGCGGGCGAGGGCTTAAATAGGTTGAGGCGTCCATCGGTTACGGTGGTCTTCAGAGGTTTTCGAGCGGGGGTTTAATGGTCGAGGAGTAAAGGAGGGGAAACGTGGACGTTGCGCGAGGAAGGCGGAGGAACGGGGATGGTGTTGGTGGCGTTACGAAGCGGAGAAGGTGGCTGGGGAGATGGGTAAAAATGGAAGGGGGAGCGGGGGTCGCGAGTCGCAATGCCTGGGGGCAAGGGGGTTACGGAGGTTGACGATGAACCATAGCCGTTGGATCTAACAATCCAACGGCTGGGTGTGGAGCACGCGGAGGGCCACGATCAGATCCGAAGATCTGATCGAACGGGTGGTGTTGAGGTGTGAAGGAGGGGTTGCGATTGGAAGATGGGGGAAATTGAACGGTTGAAAATGAATAGGCGACGTGGCAGGTGGAGGGGCGTTAGATGGAAAGAAGATCGGATGGTTGGAGTTTGGGCGCCAGTGGACGATTGGGATTTGATCTGGGGGTCAGATCAAGGGCTGAGAGTGAAGCGGAGGTTTACGGTGAAGATGAGATGGCTGACTTGATCGTATGGTGGAAAAGTATGGGGTGTCGTGGAGCGTTGAGGGACGTTGGATGAGCAGGAGATCGGACGGCTGAGGATTAGGCGCTAGTGGGCAGCTAAGATTTGATCTGGAGACGGATCAGATGGCTAGGAAGTGAGGCGATGATGAAGGGCTCAGATGCAGGCGGGAAGAAGAGGATCCAACAGCCCAGATGGGCGCCGGGTGGCGCGAGAAGAAGCAGGCCACGTGGGCGGCCCAGGGGGTGCCACGTGGCCCAATCAGAAAAATTCAAATAAAAAATACAAAGATAAATAGAAAGGAAATAGTTAGAGGCTGAATTAGGAAAAAGTCAAAACATGAAAGTTGCTCGTCTCGACGAGATATACAACTTTCATGTAGGTCAAAAAGCCAAAGGAGGTCATTTGTACAAAACGTATTTTTGTGGGTATTTTTAGAGGGATAAAAACACCGATTTTGTGGTTTTTGAGATGTTTTTTGTATTTTTTAGTATTTTTAATGGTCAGTGAATTATAGACAATTATTCTACCTAATTTTTAGGGTTTTTGAGGATAAAATAATTACAAGAGAAATAAAGAAAATTAAAGATAATAATTTAATGGTAAATTATACACAATATAATACAGGATAAAAATAAAGAATTAAAGGGTAATTTTATTGATTGATTAAGCAGGGGGTTTAATTTACAGCTTTTAGCATGATGAATACAAGATTCATCACCATCCTGGAAGAATTAAGAGATGAAGCCTTCACGAGTAACCTTCACTACAAAGAGCGGATGAAAGATTGGCATGATTCTCACATCAGCCACAAGCAGTTTGAGCCGAATCAGAAAGTATGGCTATTCGATGCGAGAATAAATCTATTTCCAGTGAAACTTCAGAGCAAGTAGAAAGGACCATATCTTTTGTGAAAGGTGCACACCAATGGTAGCATCGATATATCTGAGTTGTCGTCTGATTCCACCTTTCGAGTCAATAGTCAGCATTTGAAACCTTTTCTTGATCATGAACCGCTGACCATTGAAGTTGCCCCTATCTCTTTTGTATGAGATGATCTTTTCACTCTTACACTCTGCATCTCATACCTGATTTTCCATATCACTTGTATATACTTTTGATTTTATTCTTTCCTTCTTCCGTTTGTCTTACACCCTTAGGTTCATCTAGAATTTTGTTATACTTAGGATGTTCTTTATCCTAAGTATATGGATGTGTAGATACCGTTGTTTCTCATTTCGTTCTGTTCTATTATCCCTGTCATTATCTATACTTAGGGTGTGCTTTACCCTAAGTATAGGGGAGTAATATCACTCATTTCCTCTTTTGATCGCTTTCGGTTTTTGTATAGTCTACTCCCTCGCTTGTCCCTCGCCTTTTGATTTTCTTCTCTATATTTAGGATATTTTACCCTAAGTACAGGGGAGACAAGCCGAGCCATTGATTATGTACATTCTCTTGGCGTCGACCATCTTCGGTTTTGAGTCTGTTATCCATAGGATTAACTGATCCTAAGTATAGAGGAGATGATTGACTTCTATTCATTTATTCGTTATTCTTTGAGTCATTGTAGTATAGGATTCTTTTCACCAATCGATACTCAGCCTGAGTTATGTCTTCTTTTGTCGCTTCTTTGGTCACTATGAGGGCATAGTTCATGCTAAGTATAGGGGGTGTCGTATATATATGTTATATATACTTTAGAAGCCATAACTCGTACTTTATTATATTTTTAATAACATAGATCTCTAAAAGTATGAGTGTATATTTTGGGATTTTAAAAGCCACAAGAAAATCATAAATATGATTTATAAAAAAATGGCTAAAAAATGTACATAAAAGTGTTGTGAAATTCTTTGATAAAATCCTTAAAAAAGCTATAAATAGAATTCTTGTAAAATCTTGTATAAAAGCCATATAATCTTGTATATAAAATATGTATATAATTCTTTATAAAATATACAAAATTCATGTAAAATCTGTGTAAATTGAATTAATCCACTGACTCTTTCAAAAAGATCCTAAAAATTGAAAAGATTTAAAATTCAATAAAAAATTGCAAAAGTTTTTAAAAATCACTTAAAAAAATTAAGCCGAAAAATCCACTTCATAAAAAATTTTGTTGCATTCATTAGCATTTTTCAGAACAAGTCTGATTCTTGAACTGAATGGATCTAAGTCCGAGAAATGGAGCTTGGTTTATGCCTTAATCCACTTAATTCTAAAGGAACTTTATTAGGAACTGGAATTAAGACTCTTCAAGTTTTTTTAGACTTAATTCTTTGGGTTCAATGAGACCATGTTCGGAATTCAACTTGAAAGTGCCTAAGGGATACCTAGTGTCATCCGTTTAACTCTTCTCCATTTGAACCAATTGTGAACTCATGCACTCTGCACTTAGCTTGACTTGAATGGGGCTGTGAAGGACAATCCATTTCGATGGTGTGTTTCCATCCTTGTCTAGTGGCGATGACGTCTAAAGACGAGAGATATTAGGGTTGAAATAAAGCTTCGGATAAGGGAAGGATCTGTTGGCATAATTTTTCTAAGACCTCAAAAAATGGATAGAATGAAAAGATGCTCTTTCCATCGGGACATAAAAAGACCTATGCAGTACAACAATCATTTCTACCAAAAAGAAATCGAATATATCAAATACCAAAATGACCACAATGGTCCGAGCTTTAGAAAAGCCTGCATGTCTTAGTGGAGACTTGACTACACTGGATATGCTTCAGAGGAGATGTGATTACACTTATCACACTCCAGTTCTCTTCTTATTCTTTTATCTTCTTCCTCTATTCGATTGTGGAGACATCACGACCTGGCCTTAGAAGGAAATACCCCCTCCTCGAGGATCGAGTAGCTGGATGAGGGCCCAATGGGAGTGTATTACTGAGATTGGTGGTTTCTTCGCTTCTTTAAAGCGGGAAGAGCTAAAACCTTTCACACATAGTACAAATTACTTTCAAAGTTGAAAAGTTTGTGTGATGAGTAGGTGGAACTGAGCTGTCCGCTGAGGTGAACCTAAATAAGGATTTATGGAACTTGAGGGTTTGTCGAGGCTTAAATCCTAATTCTAATAGAGTCCTGATACACTATTAATCCAAAGGTCTATCCAAGCTCTAGAATTTTGGGTGAAGTGAGATTAGATTCAAAGAAACAAGCATGTTCTAAGTTCTTTTATTTTCCTTTTTCTTTTTGCTTGCACTTATTTATAGAATAAATGTTTGTTAAGGGACTAGCAAAGGTAAAGTATAGGGGAATGATGAATCCATGATTCATCGCCTTTATTCTTTCATTTTGGCTAAAATCCTTGGTAAAATACATGTAAATAATTACTAATTCCAATTACTTGTCATTCTAATCACAACTGTTAATATTATATATTTCACACTTATTTTACCCAAAATAAAGAATAAAGATAAAAAATAAAAAAAGAAAAGAAGAATGTAAATATGAAATATATACAAACTAATCTTAACTCCGAGACCATGTCAATATTGACTTGGTCGATAAAATAAATAAGTAGGGGGAGATAAGGATCCCAACCTATAAAAATAATAGAAAATCAAGACCAAACATATAATTAAACATATTTTCACATTGCAAATATCTCACCAATTTTATTTATCACTAATATCATTCCAAACCAGAACACTTCTTTTATAATAGTTGTTCACAAGATAGATATTATTTTATAAAAAAATCAGAAAAATAATTCATCACAAAAATAAAATATTATAATAGACCGAAAAATCTGCAAAAGCCGACTTCTTAGGTTCATAACTATTTATAGAGAACTCCAAACAGACCAAACTCACTTTTAAACTTCGTTTTATACTTAGTACTATTTATTAAAAAAATCAAATAAATATTCGAATAAAACGGGCAAGTCTTGACGTTTGGGCCACGTTGTATATATGTATTATATGTAAAAACTTTCTGGATTTTTAATTAATTAACCGTAAACCCGATTAACTTAATTTCTTTTTTAAAATTCTTCTAAAAATATATATAAAAAAATACAAATATATTTAATAAAAATATCAATAAAATATGAAGCCATGAAGCCGCTACCTAAATTTTTCGGACCTCATAACTCAACTATACGGACTCTGAATAGGACAAACTCCATTTTAAAATTCATATTTTTTAATTATCTGCTAAATGACATTGATTTCGCTAAAATTGGAGTTAGTATGAAAAACGGGGTTTCGGGACCGTATTGTATATCGTACAATATACCGTAATTTATTACTATTTAATACAATATATCTATATATTTTATTAATATTTTATCAAAAAATACTTAATTATTTATATAATAATTAATTAATTAATTTACTTATTTATTATTTCATCATTATTAGTTATTCATTAAGTTATTTAATTAATCCAATAATTAATATTATTTAATTATATAATTATTAATTACGTAATTAATATTTTAATTATACTAATATAATTATTTAATTTAATTTAATTTTTATTTATTTTTATTTTATCCCTTTCTCTCTCTTCCTTCTTCTCTCTCTTCCCCCACCTTCCTTCTTCCCCATGCTGCTTGCCTTCTCCCTCTTCCTTCCTTCTCTCCACCAAATGCCAACCTCCTCAACGGTCAGCAATTGGTCGGCCGTTTGCCCAACCGATCAACTTCCCCTCACCTCCTCTAGTGATGAGATCACTTCTCTCTCTATATATACGCCCACAAGCGACCTGCAGGTGGTATCTGCCATTATCATTCATCTCCAGAAGGTTAGAGCGAGAGAGAGGGAGAGAGAAGGAGTAAGTGTGATAGCTTCGGCGCCTCCTCCATCGGCGTGATCATGCTGACGCCGCAACACCTGTTCCATCGTGCCCAATCTCCATCTCCGTCAGGTGTTGAGGCTGTGATTCCTGCCTTCATCGACAACTCCATCCGTACAATCCAAGTAGGCTTTCCTTCCGATCAACTTCTCTTCTCTTCCTTCTCTTCCATTTCATCTTCTCTCCCCAATCCCTCTCTTCTCCTCTCAATCCTTCTCTTCTCCGTCACTTATCTGCAATCATCTCCCCCGATCATCACCTTCATATACATTTCAAAAGTCCCCATGTTTATGTTCTACCTTTTCATCTATATTCACCTCCGATCATGCACAATGATCGGAGTTAGGAGTTATTCATTACATCTCCGCCAGCTCCTCCGTTAACCCCAGTTCCGTTCGTTTGAGAAAGAGTCTTGAACTCAAGTCAAACCACTCACTTGCAGGTTTGCCAAGTTGATCAGCACCTGGAGATTCAGCATGTACCAACATATTCAAGCATCGGCAGACATGACCAGATCCATTGTGAAGCAACTTCACTAGAGAGAGAGAGTAGTGAGTTGAATCAATATCTAAAATGCATAATCGAAGCATCAGATTCAAAGCACTGCAGCCAATTTCAGCCACAATGAACAGAGCATGAATCATCAATCGAATCACCTTCATTCGCATCAGCGAGGAGAGTGCATGTATCTTCATCTGCACCTGCAATGTGATAATCTAATACCAACGGGATGGCACTGCACAACCCACTGAAGAATTGCTCCCGATCTGAGCATGAAGTAGAGGACTGGAGATTGAATCATCGCCACCTAAACCCCTTTTGCAAATGGGGAAGAACAAAGAGAATCGTTGTCGTTGATTAATGTGATAGGAGATCAATCCCAGCCATCGTGAAGGCTCGTTACAACCATCAAATCTGATCGAGAGAATCGATCTAAGCCACTCACTGCCCCACCGTTCGAGTGCAACACATGCACCTCACTTAGAGATATTTTGGTGCATTTGCTCAAACACCCTCGAACTCCTCCTAATTCTTAACAGGTTCGACTCTTGCCCAGCATGCGAGAAAACATGTGGATTTTGGTGATTTTTGCGTGCATACCTCGCTAATTTCTGCTATTATCACATGCGTCTGCAAATTTCCAGAATAATCACATATATACCCCTGTAACAGTTAACAGTATATTCTACACTATACATAAAAAATACATAATAAATAAAATACTAAATATAAAAATACAATAAAAATATATAAAAAATATCATATTTTACTTTGTATACAACATAAACTAATATTTTGAAAATAAAATAATTTCTATTAATAGTAAATCATTAAAAACATCATAAAAATAGAAGAAACTTTAAAAAATCATAAAAAATAGATGAAAGCCTTAAAAAATCTAATAAAACTTACTATAGCATATTTTACCATATTTTACACATAAACCCAAAAATAAAACAAAAATAAAATATTAAAATCAGTTAAAATACAAAATTTATTAAAACTTCTAAAAATAATAACTAAATAAATAAAAATCATCAAAAAATGCATAATATATCATTTTAAAGATAATTTCATCTACTTTCTATTGAAAATAAAAGAAATATAGTTTTTCATTGATTTTACTCTTAAAAACTCAAAATGCAAATATGTTTTCAATAAAAATTCAATTTTTAACATTAAAAATAAACCAAAATCTATAAAAAAACCTAAAACCCCCTTTAAAATTCATAAAAACAGTAGAAAATTCATTAAAATTCAAATAAAAATCTAGAAAAATCTTTAAAAATAAAATAAAAATTAGGAAACCGTTTACCTTAGTCTGTTTATGGTTTAACCATTGTTTTCAATAGTTTGCATCCCTGAGTTCGACACTCATGTACTTTCACTATACATCAAAGTTTAGGAGTATAAATAAAATAAATAAAAAGATTAACTAAAAATTAATCTTTTTCTGCAAAAAAATTCACATGGTCGATTTAGTGACATTGTTCTTCTTTTAGAACAATAGATCAGGTGGTTTTTCACTATGCAATTCTACCTACTGAAGCTACTAATCTCAAGCAATAAATGAATGGGTCACACTCCAGAAAAAATAAAACATAGAAATAATGACTCAAAATTGAGGCCATACCTTTCACCGATTTAGCTGTTGATCGTGCCTTGCTCCTGTGTCACTGCATGTAATTGTCCTTGTCTCATTGATACAACAATCAAATCGACCACACTTTCGGTCTATCTCTGCGGCCTCCTAAAGTTGGAGCTTCTACTATGGAAACTCCCAGTATGTTGTATCTGTGACTGAGAAGGTTGTGGTTGCGATCGAGGCTCACTAGAGGCCTGGGGCACTAAGATCGGTAGTGACCTCACTTATTGCACAACTAGAACCACAAAGACGGAGTAGGCATATCAGTCATGTCGTTGCTCCGAGTCGGTCCTGTTGAGGGTCTCTGCACCTCCCTGTGACCTAGATGGTGGTGCAGTACTAGTGCCACGCCTGGCTAGTACTCCCCCCAAATAAGGTAATCACTGGAAATCAGCGAGCACCGCCAGAAAATGCTAATCCCGTAGGATGAAATGGTCGATCTGACCTCTGATACTAAAACAATCACTGCATCGGTCCAAATGATCGTTGTGGTGTAGGTGCTGCTCCATAAGAACTCCCAATACGTCTCTTTCTGATATTCTTGAACTTCTCTGATGCATCAGTAGCCTCGAAGATAAAAGTAAGACGTAGTCCGGCTAACTTCTCCAGCACCTCTTCCACTATCCCTCTTATGAACTTCTCTAGATTTTCCTCTATAAATGCACCATCTATAGGTGTGTGGTGAGATAGCGCGGTGTAATGAACAAAATATTCTCTGGTTGTCATCCATTCTTATTTGAGCTCTATGAAAAGTCGGTGATGGGACTCCTTCCACTTCCCATAGAAGATGTGGGTACTGAAACTCATCTCAAAACCATCCCATGTAGACTCGCAACCCATCTCTGAAACAATCGCCTCCCACCATCTCTCAATGAATATAGTCAAAGAGTACTCCGCAAAAGGTAACAATGTGTCTCGTCGTGCCTGAATCATATGGAGTACCTTCACCACTCTCTTCAGCCACTGTTCCACCTCATCTGATGTCCATGTACCCTCAAATGCGATCACATTGGCTCGCTGATATGAAGTGAAAATCGATTGATGCATGTATATGGCTGAGTGCTCATGCATGCCCTCATCTGCAAAAAGTACAAGATCATGTTCCCTGCCATAATCTCCCTCATCTGCTCCATGTGATAGTACCTCATCATGCATATCTTCAATATGAGGCTGTTGACCTCCACGGACTGAGGTTGTACCTGTGGTATCTCATCTTGTGAATGATGGTAGGTGAAATCAGATAGCTCCTCAAATCTCGTCTCGATACCCCCTGCATGTCAGCTATCTCAGTCTAGAGCTAAAATCTGATCCTAATGGCCTCTCATGTCTCGTTGTTAATCTCTCATGACATTTGTTGTTTTTGGAGAACCGTAAGTGTAGCCATTATGTGCGTCAACTAGTGTGCTATCTCATGTTCGATCCTTGATGTCATGATTTTATACAAGAACCAACATCATTAGTCATAATAGTGATCGTTTGCAATTATATGATTGTGCTTCTTCTCTTTCTAAGATTACTATATGAATATTAAATGCAAATGTGACACTTGTGTATTAAATTCCATTCATTTCTTCTTAGACTTGCGATTAGTTAGAGAACTGCCGCTATCTGAGAACTTAATACGACAGATTTATTATGAATATTGTGTAGCAGGGTACCACTGCTATGATATCTTTCCAGCGATGGGTAACCTAGATCTTTAGGTCGTCACAGAAATTAGATGCACAATCAACCACAATATATAAGTACCTAGGAAAAAGACACAAGATATGATCATGAACGATCACCTCTCATGATGACTGCAAAAGAAAATTCACTAAGAAGAAAAACAAGCAACAATCTCTCAAATGCCTTTACTCAAAACTCCCTCGAATGCCTTCACTCTTCTATATATAACATAAGTACAAGACCCATAATCATATTCTTGAAAAGAATATATATGATACAACTCAATACTTGTTAGGATTAGAAGCCTGCTTCTTTTACGATTCTTTCCTAGCATTGCTCTAATTAAAAAGCAAAATCTAATCAATGATTGATCATTGGTTGTCAGTTCGAATGTTTTAAAAATTGAATCGAACATCAAACTGGGCATTCATTAGTTTTGGGCTTTTATGGTTGGAAAATGAGACTGACCAGTCAAATCAGTCGGGACTTTAACCGTTCATAAAGACATGAAAAAAATTGAATTGTTGTATTGTCGGTTTGATTCATATTATTCAATTGGATAGAACTGAGTTAGATTGGCGTTCCATACAAATTAATATAAACAATTCTACATCATACATTTAAAGGATGTTGACACTTGTGTCCTTACAGATTTTTTCAATAACATTTATACTTGTATTTTTTACAATTACATGTGTCCCCTTATATTTTTACAAAACTGACGGTAGTAGTGTTTTTTAATACACTTGTGCTCCTATATTACACAAACATAAGGACAATATTGTGATTTTTTTTAAAAATATAGGGGCACAAGTGTAATTGCTAAAAGTTAGAGGTATAGATGTTATTAGAAAAACTCGAAAGGGATTAATAATTATATTTTATCAAATTCATATAAATACACATATGTGATGGGTAAAATTACCTTAAAAAACTATTTAAAGTATAATTCGTGACAAGTGTTAAGTTATCGCTTCTCATAGCGGGACTATGCCAACTTCTTTACGTAGAAGCATTGTTTGTTGCTCTAGGAAGGGGACAACCTTATACACACTATGGAAAGAGAGTCAATGTTCACAAGGAGGGAAGAGAGAAGTGGCATTGGATCAAGACTCATGGAAAGAGAAGAGATAAAGGAATACCATACTGTGAGGTAAAATTTTACTAAATTATAAATACTTTTTTAAATATTCTGATTTATTAAATAGCAAGAAATGGTCAAAAAAATAGACGATTGAAACAACGGTTTGATTCAATTGGTTTAACCGGTTCAATTAAATTTTGACTGGTTGGATACTTTTTTTGTCCGGTTAGATTCAATTTTTAAAACATGTAGTGGGCAAATAAATAATCGGTGACCACTTCTTCCTTGCGTACTTTCCCAAGTAATTGGCAAATACACTATAATGGTCATGATAGCAAAGGAGACAACAGGACATATAAGTAACTAAGAAACGTCACTTCTGACTGCAAGGAATAAGAAATCAATACAAATATTTGTGTTTCTAGACGACACCCTTTAGAAAATGGTGTATGCAAGAAATCAATACAAATATATGTGTTTCTAGACGACACCCTTTAGAAAAGGGCATATGGGTCGATGTCCGGTGCATCATAAAACGCAGATCGGGTGGTGGATCCACAGCCTAACTTAACTTAAAAGGAGGAGAAAGATGATAGTGCTGGAAGTGGGAATATAATGCATCGAATCTGAACACAAGATTACGCTCGATTAAATAAACGAACTGGACCTAAAAATCATAGGTTTGCTCAAGTTCGATTCGTTAAAATCTCGATAAACACACACATACATACATATTTACATATCCTTATCTGAATAAGTGGACCTTATTTTGAGATAAGTGGATTTTGTCCCATGATAAGTGAACTTTGCCTGGAGATACGTGAATATTTACGAGATAAGTAGGTTTTATCTCGGTATAAACTATCACAAAATTTATGTGTCGAGCACTTTTCCTATCTTTATCCTCAAATCAAAAGAACAAGTATAAACCTTACATATTGCATATCCCATCGGATATAAAAATATATTATAATTATACCTTTTTCAAGGAGACGAATCATTATTAATCTAATTTTTTCAAAAGATGAAAAAGAGTTAGATAATGAAAAAAATTGAATGAAAGTTTATTCTAATTATAGACACATATATATTTCCATTTTTTTCCCTTTTCACTCCCTCTTATTAGAGAATTCTCAACTTTGATATTCTCTTAGGTTCGATTAAAAAGAGGTTTTATTCAGATTCGATTCGAAAATAAATGAATCGAGCATGAACACAAGTTTATGCTCGATTAAATAAACTAACCGAACCTAAAAAATATAGGTTTGCTCAGGTTCGGTCCATTTACACCCCTAATAGTAAATCATCGTCATAATAATCATTAGAAATGTATATGAAATTATTGCAAATTAAAAGAGTAAAAAAATATGCAACAAGTAGTATGCTTTATTAGAAATTTAAGAATTGAACATAAGGCAATTAGTAGCCAAACTATTCATTGCCATAAACGAGTTTCAATGCATAACGAGTTGTATTGAGATTCGAGAATACGCAAAAAATATATAATACATAAGATACTGAATTTATAATCGTAACAAATATATCGCTTATAATTTCAATATTGTACGGAGTACATCATAAAATCAAGAAAATTGATAAAAAAATGTTTGAAAATTGATAAAGTGATAAATATTTTGTAGCAGGTAATATTTTTAAATCTTACAAAGATATATAACTGCTTTGATGACATTTAAGCCACTTGCATCGAAAGTTGGTTTTCTAGCTATTCCATATATGAATCTCCATTTTCCTCTTATTACACCTCAACTCTCAACCCTTAATTCTTCCCTTGTTTCATTATAAGTTTATGATGGAATAAGTGATCTAGATCTAAATTATTTCCTTTATCATTGTTGTGAGATGAAAGATATGATGATAGATCTTATTAAGGTTAATGATTGACGATTTCTATAATCTAAACTTTATCATCGCTAGCATCTAGTGGTGGAACAGTAACCAGGCTCAAGCAGTGACGAAGCCTCCTAAGAGACTCTCCCTTCTCACCTTCACAGTGCTAGAGAAGGCTAGGCACACTCCAACTACACCCCTAAGACGGGTTGGAGAGACTCTCCGGTCCAAGTCTCTCCAGTCTAGCCTGACTAGTGTACGGGAAGAACGAGCTCGTAAAACAAAACTAAGGGTCCTCTAACCTAGGCACCCTACTGAAAATAGGATCAGCAGAATCGCTTAAACTAAAACACTTAGATCCCAACAAAGCGTAAAAACCTCTAGCTCGTTAAAAATCGTAAAGAGACTGGGATCCTAGATCCACACACTAGCCGATAGCTGCCCTAACGAGGCTTCCTAACTCCCACCCAGTAGAGGGTCACTGTACCCTCACACAGTCAGGTGTAAGGGTCACCATGATCAACGCAAATATCAGTCATCACTGATTCATAACAACAAAATATCTCAAGGATTTCAGAGGAATGTAGATCACTTAAGTTCTTTGGTCTGTTAAAGCGCTGAGATGCTTGGATACTAATGATAGGGTCTAGAATTTAGAGTCAATTCCATGCAAATCACGAGATTAGAAGCTACTCATTGGATATGGACTTCAGCTCAAATCAATGCAAAATTTCCCCAACTTTTTTTCTTTGAATCATAAGATTAGGAGCTACTCATTACATCAGAATTTAAGTTCAATTCTATGCAAAATCCTCAGCTTTTCTCCTTTAAATCACACGATTTAGAGCTACTCAATAGATTTGAATTTAAGTTCAATTCTATGCGAATCCCCAAATTTTCATCTTTAATTATGAGATTTAGAGCTATACATTAGATCTGAATTTAAGTTCAATTCTATGCAAAATCCCCAACTTTTCTTCTTTAAATCGTGAGATTTAAAGCTGCTCATTAGATCTGAATTTAAGTTCAATTCTATGCAAATTTCTCGAACCTTTTTATTTTTCAAAACATGAATTCTGCAGACTAATCATTGGTCTAATCAAGATTAATTGCTTGTCAAATTACCTCCAAATCATTCATTCTTAAGGCATGAAATTTGAAACTTAATAGTGGTATGAAATTAGATCAATTGCATGCTAAATTACCCTAATTCTTTCATTCTTAAGGCATGAAATCTGTAGCTAATTAGTGGCTTGAAATTAAACACAATTCATGTAAATCACCCTCAATTTCTCATCTTTCAAGCATGAAATCAGTAGCTAACTAGTGGTCTGAAATTAGACTCAATTCTATGTAAAATACCCTCTATTTCTTATCTTTCAAGTATGGAATCTGTGGCTAATTAGTGATATGAAATTCGACTCAATTGCATGTAAAATACCCCCAATTTCTCATCTTTCAAGCATGAAATTTCCAGCTAATCAATGGTCTGAAATTAGACTCAATTGTATGTAAAACACCCCTAATTTCTCATCTTTCAAGCATGAAATTTGTAGCTAATTTGTGATCTTAAATTAGACTAAATTGCATGTAAAAGACACCAAACTTCTCACCTTTCAATCATGAAATCTGTAGCTTAATAGTGGTTTGAAATTAAAGCTAATTGTATGTAAATCAGCCCCGGCTTTTCATCTTTCAATCATGAAATCAATAGATAAATAAGGAATTTTGAATAGGGTCTTAGGAAGCATGGATAGAAGCAAGAGGTGGGCTGGATTGTACCTTTGATGATCTTCAAAGTTGAGGAAGACCATGCATGTGGCAGATGCAACAACACATGGAGCAACAGCTATGGAAACTTTTTGGCAACAACTACTGTTGCAAGAAGCACAACAACAAGGCTTCTTTTGGAGTACCACAACAGAAACTGTAGCTGCTTGGGAGTGGATGCAACTGCAGCTACAAGCAGCAACAAAAATGGAGCGGGTTGGGGCTCCTTCAATGTAGAAGAAATGGGGGGGGGGGGGGGATTTGGGGAATTCTATGGAAAAAAGGAAGGAGTTTTTGGGGTGGTATTTATAACAAGAGAGGGGGCTTAAGGTCTTGACAAATGGAGGGAAGAGAGGCCACTTGTGGGCTATGCTGGAAATTTTGATATAAATTAATTTATTATTTTTTAAATATTTATCGCTAAGATTATGTGAAATGTCAAAGTAATCCTCACCTTCACCCTGAATCTCAGATTTAGATGAATGATGGCTCATTTCGACCGTCTCAAAGTAACGATCAAAATGAGCTTTCATATACTTCTATTCTAAGATGAATTCAAGAGTTGGAGAAATACGGTCTTGATTTGTGATTAAAATTCTATGATTTAAATGGTCAAACGACCCCCGATTGATGAAGGATCGATTTTGTTAGTTTTATTTAGATGATATGAATTTTGTAATGGTCTCAGATTATTTTTGTGGTTTCTACTGCATCATGGCTTTTCCAATACAAGAATTATGATGCAATCAATTTTTTATTGATTAATCCCAAACAAAATTTGATTTATAATATATAGATCGATTCAGATCATTTAATATCGATTGATAGTTTTATCATATCATATGGACCCTAGTCAGGTCAGATGCGATTTCGAATCCGAGTGTTACATAAATAAAAACCTTAAAGAGAGTCTAATTCTTGAGACTTGTGCCAATGTCACTATGTGTTTTATATGGATTTCACCTATGATTTCTTACAACCTCAAAGGGGAAACAAGCCATGATCTAAAATGTAGAATTTAATTAGGCTTGAAATGAGAGTTACCTGAAAAGAGTTGCAGGTATCTTGCATGCATCTCTACTTCGATCCCCCATGTTGCTTCTTCGATTGCTTATCGATGTCATAATACTCTAACTAAGGAAATCTCTTTGCTGCGAAGCTTTCTCGCAGTTCTGTCCAATATCTAAATCGGCTCTTCCTCATATGATAAGTCGGGCTCTATAACAAATTTCTCATAATTGATGATGTGGTGAGGGTCATGTATGTACTTCCTCAAGTTGGATATATGAAAAATATTGTGATTTGCCAATGGGTGTGGAGGAAGGAATACTATATAGGACACCTTTCCCACACGAGCAATAATCTAAAATGGTCCAGCATAAAGTGGCACCAACTTTCCATGAACATCAAATTTTTGTACTCCTTTCACAGGAGACAATCGTAGAACACCCAATCTCCCACTTGTATTTACAGGAATTTCATCTGTATGTATAATTAAATGAATCATATTTGAAAATGAATTTAGAGAAGAGGATTGGATTGCTTGAAACTCCAAATCTCTTCTCTGTCGATTTGCATAGTTCTTCATGTGTCTTTGCGCCTCAGAAGCTTCCACCTCACAAGGTCAACAACCCTTGTAGTCTCCTCTAGGAGATTCATGGAGTAAAGAGCGTGATCACCAACTTCATGCCAACTGAGAGGTGTGAGGAATCTACGCTCGTATAGGGCTTCGAATGGTGACATATTGATACTGAAATGATGGTTGTTGTTGTTGTATGCAAATTCTAATAATGGTAGGTGATCCTTGCAGGACCATTTCCACTCAAGAGCACATGTACGTAACAAAATCCTAAAGTATCTGGATAGTGTGCTCGCTTTGACTATCAGTTTGTAGATGGTAAGAAGCGCTCATCTTTAGCTCTGTTTGTAATGCTGACATAAAATAATGGGATGTGAACCTCAAGTCTGTCATACACAACCTCTCGAGGTATACCATGTAGCCTAATGATATTCTGAACACATGATCTGGATAAATGAGATTGATTATAAGTCATGTTGACAGGTATGAAATGAGATGATTTGGTCAGCGATCAATAACAACCCAAACAGAATCATGGCCACCTGATGTACTCGACAATCATGTGACAAAATCCATAGAAATGCTCTCCCACTTCCATTCGGGAATGAGGAGAGACTGTAATAACTTGGCGGTCTCTTGTGCTCTACTTTAACCATCGGACAGGTCATGCACTTGCTAACATGACATGATACATCTCGCTTCATTCCGTCCCACCAAAAATGATTGTGCAGGTCACGATACATTTTCGTGTTGTCAGGATGAATAGATAATTGTGAACTGTATGCCTCATTAAAGATATCTCTATGTAACTGCTCATCATCAGGTACAATGAACTGACCATCCTTCCACAAAATGGTCTCTGTCACTAGAAAAGCATCACATTCATCCTTAATGGAATGTGTGTATCTGAAGGATATGGGAAGATCCTTAAGCGCATCACAGAAGCGTGATGATCACATAGTATGCGATCAGGAGCGACTAGTCGTACTAGTTGCTCGAGGCAACGGAATTTAAAATATTTCGATGATGAAATCACATGATCGAAGAACACTTCTCAGATCATTACATCTAAATCACAATTAGGCATTAAGATTACCTCTTGAAGCGTGGTTACGATCGAGTCTCTAAACGAAGAGACCTCCTGTCTCAATTCTGATCCGACGGAGGAAATGCTTGCGAGCACGTTGATGGGACACGTGCTTTTCGCAATCCATGTTGATGATCGAATCAACGAATCTCTTGATCTAGTCACACGAGATCTGACGTATTCTTCATGAGCAAGGCACACTGAAGGAGACAACAATCCACGAGTAAATAATCCAGCAGCATAACGATGATGTTGCGGCGATGGTGACTCTCTCTAAGGCTCCATGATGGATGGCCACAAGAGAGAGAGAGAGAGAGAGAGAGAGACTTGGCATGTAGAGAATGATAGAGAGAGAGAGCAATTGTTAATAATGTATCTAGAAGAGCAAGGGGTGCCTCTTCTTATATAGTGTTTTGGGATCCATGGATCACAATCCATGGACAACATAAAATCAATGGTTGACATTGATTAGTGTTTCTTTCAATGGTCATGATCTTGTTGTAAAAACACAACAATAACTAATTTAATTTAAATTAATATATATATATATATATATTGATAAATCAATATAAATTAATTTCAAATCAAATCAATTGACTAGTCTTGGAGATAATGAGAAGATTGACCACATCCCATAAAAGAGGGGGGGGGGGAGGGAGGGGACGACCACCTTTTTGAGATGGAATGGGTCTATCTCCTCAATATCTCATGAGATATCATGATATCTACAAGATTTACAACAACATTTGTTGTAAATTAATTCACAATTATCTTGTGAATACTGCAATCATGCCATTGGAAAAATGTGAATCACATTCACATCCGAAAATAAAATGTAAATTATATTTTCAATTAATTATCCAATGTAAATCCAATTCACATCAATAATTAACCAACAAATATAAATCACAATGGGCTCTCTCTAATATATTATAAATCACATTTATAATATATATGATTACTATGGATAGTGCTATCCACATTATTCATATCTATGATAATTAAATCATATTTAATCATCTTGGATCTCTATTCTCATGCGTCCAAATAATATGAATCACATTCACATTATTCACATCTTTAATAATTAAATCATATTTAATTATCTTAGATAACTTTCCTTATAATATGAATCAAATTCATATAACTCATGATAATTAAATCATATTTAATTATCAATTTACTTAATGCTCGGATACATATATCAACAATGAAATTATCATGAACTCTTTCAAGGATAATGCGCTTTCTCTGCGGATACTTGGAGATAAGGACATGGCGATTGTACTGTTCCACGTATAGTGACTCGAATATTGAGATCACATTTCAAATCCAGATCTTGCGTACCTCCCATAGATGTTTGATTAAATCAAAGTCGTGGATCTAATCTTCTCATTGCATCTGAACCATATTCAGATCAATGTCCAACATTTGGACCAAGATCATATCACTTCTCTACTAAGAGGAGTCACTAAAATCCAGACCTGTTTCATCACTCCCTCGGATTGGAAGCGTCATGGTTATACAATAGTTTATAATCACATCACCCTCATGTATTCCTAATACCTATACATCATGCATACTGGAAGACCTAGAGTAAAAACCAAAACTATCAGATTAATTTTACACTGTCTACTTCAGGGATTTATCATTAAGTTTCTCATTCGATCATTAGGAGTTGGTATCGATCATATACTTTCTAAAAGCATATATCATACTCAGGTGTTGATCATATACTTTCCAAAAGCATATATCCCACTTACAAATTCAGTAAAGCTTCCAAAGTGAGACGACCGTGCATGAAGTTTGATTCTTCCCAATCTCATGAGTGAGGTCATGTCTTCTGGTTTAGTAAATGAACTTGTATGATCCATTTGAGAGATCATATTAGTCATACGCCCTTGCGTGCACACCCGTGTGTCAGTATATAGACCTTGGTTAGGTCATCAATCTATTGGTCTGCCAAATGTACATACGTACATACTCAGACATAATAACACATCTGTCTCTGGTCAGAGGATGCGTGCCTATATCGTGACAGCCTATGATGTTGGTCTTTGGTTATCTTGATCTCATTAAGTCAGCTCTTTGATCTAACTAATCTGATACCTCTGAATCTCTATTCCCATGCAGAGGACCTCCATCAAGAGATCGATCAGATATCAACCTAATGAGAAAGGATTGTCATCTCCTACTCAGGCTGGAGATCATCTTTTAATAATCATTTGACGGTGCTTGATGAGCCCTCAATCTAACTCCTTAGATATTCATCCAAGCACCAACCTCTATGATTCAATTATTGAATCAACAATTGTATGATCATTAAGATGGCCATGGTACATTACCCTAATTGTACTAAGGGACCTATTACGCAAATTAGTTATTCTTCATTTCAAATCAGTGGATGATATTTGCAATAACATTTATTGCATAATGGTCACCGTGAGCTCGCATGTCCAATAGTATCCATCTCTGATCCAAGGATCTATCTTTTGACCTTCTATTATGTAATCCCATAAACTAATGAATCATGGAGGTACGACAGTAGATGTGGATGCACTCTCATGAGGGTGCCAATTAGTCAAAGCTATGAGTATATCCCACGTGTATAACCAGTTTATTGTACCCTCTTCATGAGCCCTCCTACTAAGCATATCTACCACATGTTTCCCTTACCAAGATGGTAAGAGATCGTGCAATCATAACACTTTTGTAGCTCAAGCCACCTGCGTTGCCTAAAGTTCAGCTCCTTCTAATCAAAAATACTTCAAGCTCTTGTGATATGTAAAAATATCAAAGTTCACCCCATAGAAATAGTGGCGTTAGATCTTCAAACCTAAGACAATTGCCACCAGCTCTAAGTCATGGGTGGGGTGATTCCACTCATGCAGCCTCAACTGGCGTGATACATATGCAATCACGTGACCTCGCTGCATCGGTATTGCTCCTAAACCTTCTCCTGAAGCATCGTGTAAACTGCATAACTCTAAGTGTCTGAAGGAAGTTCAAGAATGAGCACAATAGCCAATCTTTCCTTCAATGTCCTGAAAGCTTGCTTGCATGAATCGTCCCAAATAAAAGGATTTCCCTTATGTGTCAACCATGTAAGAGGAAGAACAACTCAGGAAAAATCACTGATGAAGCATCTATAATAGCCCGCTAATCCAAAGAAACTACGAATCTGAGTGACTGTCTTAGGCTGCTCCCAAGATATAACTGCCTCAATCTTTGCAGAATCAACTGTGATACCTGCTCCAGAAATGGCATGCCCAAGGAATGAGACATGAGATAATCAAAAATCACACTTGTTCAGCTCGTCATACAGCTTGTGCTCTCGAAGTGTGTCTAAGACTATCTTCAGATTATTTGCGTGTTCCAATTCATTTAGAGAATATATCAACACATCATCGATAAACACAACTAGAAACTTTTCTAAGTATGGACGAAAGATCTTGTTCATCATGTCTATAATGCTACAGGGGCATTTGTAAGCCCAAACAACATCACAACAAACTTGTAGTACCCATATCGAGTCCGGAATGTTGTCTTCTGAATATCCGATTCTTGAATCCTCAACTGATGGTAGCTGGATCAAAGATCGATCTTTGAAAACGCCGAAGATCCCTGGAGCTGATCAAACAAGTCATCAATGTGCGGTAAAGGATAACAATTCTCTGTTCTCGTGTTCAGCTATTAGTAAACAATGCACAACCTCATAGATCCATCATTCTTCCTGACAAAAAGAATAGGAGTACCACAAGGTGAAGTGCTCGGCCTCACAAAACCTAAGTCAAGTAACTACTTCAACTGCACCTTCAGCTCTCTCAACTCGGTTGGTGTCATATAGTACGGAGACATCGAGATCGGTTGTGTGTATGGTAGCAATGTGATCTCGAACTCAATCTCTCTCTCAAGCGGCAATTATGGCAAGTCATTAGGAAATACAAATGGGTAGTATGATACCGCTCTGATGTCCTGGTCATCAGATCCTATCGGATGTCTCTCGGATAAATGCTAGGTAAGTATCACATTCCTTATCAACAAGTCTCTAAGCTCTCAATACTGAAATGTACTCTATTTTGAAGTCATGTAAGGTACCCTATGATCCAAAAATTAAGCGGTCTTGTATTCCACACAAGGCGGGAACATAGTTGAAGTGTTGACCACTCAAAATCTGAAGTTGATCAACAATTAACCCACATTAAAGAATAAATCAATTAAGCCCCAAAATTTGTGAATTAACATTTAACTCTACCACAAAATGCATAGTGAATAAGCATGTAGAGGTCAACCACAGAGAGCAATACAAAAATGAGATAGCCTATGATGTTCAAGTACAACAGAGTCATCCTTGTATGAATCCTATTTTTGTGGGTTTTTTCTCTTTTTTTCTTTTTTTTTTATATATTTTTTTATTAATATATATATATATATGTTGTTTAATATTATATATTTATATATATTTATATATATATTTAATATAGATAAATAAAGATATACACCCATAAAGGGTATGTATAGAGAATATAATACATATATATATACATAGATATATTATATATATATATTATTTTTTTATTATGTATATATTATTTTTTTATTTTATATTTTGATTTTTAATTTTCAGATTTTTATAAATATATATATATATATGTATTTATATATTTTTAATTTTCTTTTTCAATATTGGAATGTATATACAATGTGGTGAGAGGGGGGTTATAATATTTATAAAAATATAAAAAATGCTCACAAATTTAGAAATAAACTATTTTTGGTCTTTTTATAAATTTTTACTATTTTTATGATTTTTAGGTATTTTTCAGAATCTTTTTGGTATTTTTAAAAGGGAAAATAAAGGAAAACAGGGACTTAAGCTACTGGACAGAATTGAAATGAGGTTTAAAAATAGGAAATGACATCCAAAAATCCTCAAATCAATTTTAAATTATAAATAATAAAAGAAGGAAACTACAGAAACTTAATTTGTATTTTTAGGATTTTTCTAGGATTTTTTAGATTTTTATGAAGTTTCTAAGAGTTTTCTTATTTTTAGGGTTTTTGTTTTGAGTTTTTTAGTGATTTTTGGATTGACACTAAAGTATGATAAAATAGACAATAAATAATTTTTTTGGAATTTTTCGAGGTGGTTTACTTTTTTTTGGTATTTTCTAAGCTAGACAGTAGATAATATGCATGTTTTCGATTTTTAATAAATGCAAAAATACGACAAAAATAAAAATTAAAAATATGGAGTGCAAGAACATGCTAACAGAAGCTTATATTAATTTTTGTAGAATTTTTCAAGTTAATAGGATGCATAAAATAAATGGAACAAGCAAGCAAAAATATATGGCCTCGCAGGGGCATTTTTGCAAATAAAAACAAAGGCAGAGGCTGCAGTGCAAAAACACCAAAAATACAACACATGATCTGCAATTTTAAGGACTAAGATGAAATACAAAACCAGCCAGGGACCCCCGCGTAAAATGACCATCATGTGGGACTACACGTGATCTGCACCCACAGGGACCAAAAAGTAATTTCAGAAAGTTCCAGGTCCTCAATGCAAATTTTCACAAAAATATTACTTGAAATTTTATTTTATGGACTAAAGATAAATATACAAACATACAGGGGGTCTTGTGCAATTTAGCCACCTCACGTGGGACTGCACGTGAGGTGACGTGGACTGGACCTCGAGGTAATATCATAAGGGTACAGGGAGGTCCATGCAAAATTTACACAATAAAATGAACTTCGACTTTTATTTACAGGGCTAAATAATAAATACAAAAAGGCTGGGGTTAAATAAGGAATTTACCCCTTATTTAGGCGCTAACGGACGATGATGAAGAGGTCACTTGGACACGCATCGCGCATCCGACGGCTGGTACCGGTTCGTAGATGAAGGCTCCTGATTAGATCCGCCTCACGGATAGGACGGTAATGGCTGGGCTTCATCTGACGGTTCTCGTTGAATCTGGGGCGCTCCTCCTGATCGGACGACGATGAGGGGTCTGGAGGAACAGGGGAGGAACTCACACCAGGAGAGCTTCGATCTTGGAGCATGGGCTCCTCGGGCCTTCTTCTTCGCGTCTGAGATATTCTACTCGTAGCTGGAGACGTTCCGCATCTGCCGGTGGTCTTCGCATGGCTCCTGGAGGTCCAAGGTGGTCAGGCGAGGTCGATGAAGGTCGGGACCTCCAGGAGCCTCTTCCTGAATCCAATTGAGTCCCAAGGGGCTCGGTGCTCTGTGATACCTGCACAGGAAGAACCAGGGGACCGAGGGCTATCTCCTCGACCCCAAGCTTTGAAGCTTTGCAGCAAGGTGAGGTGAGGCGGAGGAGCTCCGGCGATAGGCGGAGGTGGAGCTCCGATTCGCAAGGACTGAGGGTCCTTGGTTGAACAAAAGTGATCGAGGGATGGAGAATGCGATGGGGAACGAAGTGAGGTATATATGGCAGTCGGAAGCAGTGGGTATCACGGTGAAGAAGTCGCCGGAACGGAGCTCTGGCGAACTTCAATTTGACGATTTCACGCTACGCTACTGAACTAGGAACTAGACTAAGCACGGGAATGAAAAGCTGGAACTAAAATCTACCTAAAACGCAATAAAGAACAACTCTTATACCTGGGGGCCACCAGGGAGCAGGACGGACGTCGGAGCTCCGCCACGACAAAATTGATCCCTCCTCCGGCCGATTCGCGATGCTGAAATGGTCCTCCTGTCATGAGGAACTTCCCATGAACTGAATCGAGGCTTTTGGGTGGATGGAAATTGGCCAAATTTGTGGAGGAGGTTGAGGGCTCTTATTTATAGACATTCTGGGCGCCCTACTTGGCCCGCATATTCCGGCCAGTGCAATGATCGTTTTCTCGATCCAACAAGCATGCGTGATAGATGGATGATCCCTCTACAGATCTCGTGAAGGCGGCGAGCGAAAAGAAGGGACGAGATGCCCAGGAAAAATGGCGCAAGTTAAGGGAACAACAAGGTTCAGAGGCGCCAGGTCCCGATGGGACAGTTGACCAGAGGTCAACAAAGGCTGGCTCCCCATTGGTCCACATCGGCCGCTAACGGACAAAATAGGGAATCTTATTCGAAAATGATTTATTTAACATAATAAATGATTTTATTTTTTTGCTTATAAAATAAAAAATGTGTATTAATTCATGTAGTATTTATTTATTATTTTTATTTATTTTTTGATGTATTTTATTATGGTTTTATTTTCATAATGTATTTATGCATGTATTTACATGTATTTTGTATATTTTTATTTTTATTTTGTTTATTTTGTTTTATTATTTTATTGTCTTATTTTATAAATTTATAATTTATTTTTGTGAGTGTGAGGGTATTTTTATTTAATTTTTATGAGTTGATTTTCATATTTAAATAAATAGGTACATATATATGTAGGTATACCTATAGGTAGTTTACCTATATTTTATATATACTTAATTTATTTAATGTATTTTCTTGGTTTTTATTTTGGATTTGTATTTTTAATAAGTTATATGTAATATTTACATTATTATAAAAATATGAAAGAATAAAATAATTAAAGAATGTTTTCCTCTTTATTTATGTGCGTACTTATCATAGGTATTTTGCCTATTATCTTGCATAGACTTATTTTATTTTACAAATTCTCTTTGGTTTTATTAAAATTTCAATATGTACATGTATTATATACATTATTTACAAAATTCTAAAAATATAATTTTATAAAAATAATGATCAATGAATAAATTGAATATTTTAATCAGGCAGATTGCACAATGAAGGCAAAAAACCTAACTTTTACAGATGAACTCCGAAAATTATGAAACCAATTTTATTAAATAGTTCTTGAAAAGTTGTATACAATTAAAGGTGATTTTGGGTGATTTTGAGTTTTTATTTGCAAGATATGGGTCTGTGAAGTTGAGATTCTGGCTTTTTATTCTGTGTATAAAATGTACACTGTGTATTATTTTTATACAAACTCAATTTTGTAATTTTATTCACATTATTTATTGTATTGCTGGCCCTTATCTCCCCCTACTTTATTCCTTGTCGACCAATTCCATGCTGGCCTTGGTCTCGGGGTTCGGGTCATAAAGTATTTGTAATATTTTATTCCTTTTTCTTTTCTTCTCTTTATTCTATATTTTTGGCATTAAAAACTTTATTTTATGTACAACGAATGCAACAAATAATGAATGCTTTTTATAGACAAATTAATGTTATTTTCATGCATTTGCTGGAGTTTTTAAGGCCAAAATGATAGAATAAAGGTGATGAAATGGAGATTCATCACCCCCATATACTTGCCTTTGCTAGTCCCTAGCAAATACTTATGCAATAAGTACAAAAAGAATAAAGAAAAGAAAAAGGAAAGAAGGATAGAGTGAATAGGGGTGCTTTCAGTGCAATGTATGTCTTTATAAAATCTGAATTTGGAGCTTCTGTCAGACCTTGGGTGTAGATTGTGTGGAACCTAGTCAGGAACCATCTTTAAAATACAACAACCTTCGAGAGTCACAGAACTTGGTTCAATCCACCTCAATAGCCTGGTCAAAACTGGTCTACATCATACGCAAACCCTTATAACTATGAAGCTGACTTGTACAATGTAAGTGATAGTGGCTTTCCCCAACTGAAATAACAAAGGAACTGACTTCTCCAGAATGACAACCCAATGATTCCCCAATCCAACAGCTCTTTTCTCGAGAAGCAGGGTATTCTCTTCTAAGTTCAAGTGGCAACTAGCTCAAGAGGAGGGGGTGAAGAGAAGAATGGACGGTAGCCAGTGTAGCTACCTATCCGAGGATGCAAGACCAGTGTAGTCAAGTCATCCAGCTGCAGGCTCACATATTTGACTTTGGAACTCAAGCTTGCTTATTGGCTTTACAACATATGCACATACTTTGCAGGCATTTTATTTTTGTACAGGCCTGACCATTTTTTTTGAAATACTATTCACAGCAGCATTTACATAAGGAGTTTTTCCTCTTGAGCCAGTAGACTGTCCCTCTTTTGAAGCTTTCTTGCAACCCACCATCTCCTGTCGTTAGACCTCATGGCTATTGGACTAGGTTGGGGTGTACTTCCCTCCCTAGACGAGGACGAATGTTTCCACCCGTGTGCGTCTCAGATTGGCAAATCCAACCCCCTCACCACTCCAACTGAGTTGAGCCAAGTGAAAGGTGCAAGTGTCCAAGTTAGGTCACGGTCGGCAAGAGTCATGCGTGTGTCTCGAAAAGTTCTAGTTAGTCAGTTGAGGTGACTTGAACCCAGCCCCGATTTCTCAAAGAATTAAGTCTGCATAGACCTGAAGTACCTTAAACCTAGTTCCCATAAGGTTCCAGTGCAGTTAAGTGCGGTAAGGTCTAACCAAGCTCCAATTTTAGACTTTATTGGACTGATTCAATCATCAAGCTCACTCAAAAAGTATATGAATGGTATGCTTATGCTATGTACAATGAATGATGCAATTTTTTACAAAGAATTTACAAGAATCAAAGAATAGTTTCACACACTGAATTTTTGCAAATAAAAAGCTTGACACATACAAAAAGTACATATAATTATTTACACGGCTTGCCACTTTATTTACAAAATTTATAGATTTTAAAATCTTTACAGGTTTTACTGAAGTAGTTTATTCAGGTTATCCTTTTTATACAGAAAGAATTTTATGTATTTTATTTATGATTTACAAGTATTTGTAATGATGCTTTTATTCCTCAGATCTAGTTTGAAAATAATTTTGCAAACTATAGTACACGATAATTTTTGCAATCATTTACACACATTTGAAAACTATTATGCAAAGATTTTTCACACTATATATACATTTTCCACAATAGTTTTGACAAACATTTTTCAAAACATTTGCACATAGGTTTTTCAAATCCTTTATTCCACACAAAGAAAAATTTTTTTCAAACCAAATAATTTTACACAGGTTGAAAACATTTCACAGCAAATTTTCCAAACAGTTCACACTATTTTCAAATCATATTGTAAAGGTATTTAGCCTGATTTATTAATCAGTGTATACAAAGAAAAACTGTATTTTATGTACAACATGGTTTAGGCCCTTATAAGCTTTATTTGGGATTATTGCTTCTTTTCGTATGAGAGATTTTTGTGCGGACTCCTCAGACTTATTCAAGAATCATTTTCAAAAGTTTTCTGAAAACTATAGTCCAAAATAATTTTGCAAACATGTACATGCATTTGAAAATGATTTTACAAAAGGTTTTTCATACAGAATAGATAGATTTTTCAAAACAATTTGACAACCAACTTTTCCAATCATTTGCAAACTAATTTTCACTCATTTTTATTTCACTTAAAGAAAATAATTTTTACAAACGAAACTGATTTTACAAAGGTTGAATACTTATACACACTATTTTTCAAGCAATTTTCAAAAGATTTTTCGAAGAGAGTATTTTGCACAAAATGCTTTTCCTGACTTATTAATCAGTACAAGTACAAAGAGTCTGAGGAGCTCACAATCATCTTTTTATTATAGAGTTACTTATTACTTTTTAGATTGAGTTGATGTTTTATTTTTCAGTATGAGTTATGGCTTATAGTATATACATGGTATATATGACCCCCCTATACTTAGCTTGAGCAATGTCCTCATAGGTCGAGAAAAGAGAAGACATAACTAGTACTGAGTATAGACAAGTCTAAAGAATATATGAATGAAAAATGAAAGAATGAGAAGTTGACCGTCCCCCCTATACTTAGGATCAAGGAATCCTACGTATAACAGACTGTACAAAAAGCAGGAAGGGTCAAGGGTGGGAATACACATATCGTACTCAGATTGTCTCCCCCTATACTTAGGGTAAGATACTCCTAAGTATAGACAAGAAGAGGAGACAATGGAGAGGATCGAAATGAAAAAAAACTTGGGCTCCCCTATGCTTAGGACAAAGTACGCCCTAAGTATGGAAAACTGTCTACAAGGGCGGCACCTTTTTGATACAAAAAGAAGATAGAAAAGGAAAAGAAGAAAAGAAGAAAAGAAGAAAATCAGATAAACAGTTTTTGGGGTGCATCGTCTGAATCTTCTGATGCTCTCACTGTTGTGGATATGTCATCATGGTGCACGAGCTGAATGGAGTCTACAACGGCCAAGAATGTATCTGGTTCGAGGTAAGGCTTCAGGAGTTGACCGTTGACGATGAATGGCTGTGTGTCAGGAGACAATTCTGATATAGCAATACTTCCATTATCATGCACTTCACAAACTCGAAATGGCCCTATCCACTTGCTCTTTAATTTGCCCGAGAATATCCGCAACTTTGTATCAAATAACCACACCTTCTGTCCAACATCAAAGGTCTTTCGTCTGATGTGCCGGTCATGCCAGCTTTCACATTTTCCTTGTACAGTAATGTGTTATTGTATGCATAGTCTCGGAACTCCAAGAGTCTGTTCAGATCATCCTTTCTTTTCTGACCACTTTTTCGTGAGTCCAAATTGCAACTGTTAACTGCCCATAAAGACTTGTGAATTAATTCGACAGGCAAATGGCATGGCTTCCCGTATACAAGATGATAGGGCGACATGCCCAAGGGAGACTTGTAGGCGGTTCTGTAAGCCCATTGGACCGAATCCAAGAGTTGGGACCAGTCTTTTCTGTTTGGCCTAACAAGTTTCTGCAGGATAGTCTTGATTTCTCTGTTTGATAATTCTGTCATGCCATTGGTCTGAGGATGGTAAGGAGATGCGACACGATGATCGATGTCGTACTCCTTCGTCAATTTCTTGACCTCTTTGTTAATAAAATGGCTACCCCCGTCTGATATGAGAATTTTTGGTATCCTGAACCACGAAATGATGTTCTTCTTCAGGATCTGACACACTGTTCGGCTGTCGGCGGCTCGAGCAGGGATAGCTTCAATCCAACGACTCACGTAATCGACGGCAAGAAGGATGTGCTCAAAACCTTGACTGTTAGGAAAAGGTCCCATGAAGTCAATGCCCCATGCACCAAAAACGTCTGCTATCTGAATGATTTTCAGGGGCATTGAATCTTTTGCAGTGAGTGTACCTTTCAATCTCTGACAGTCAATACATCGTTTGACAAATTCTGCTACATCCTTAAATAATGTGGCCCACCAGAAGCCACACTGAAGTACTTTGGATGCCGTAAGATCTCTTGAGTGATGTCCACCAGATTCGAGCGAGTGACAATGCTCGAGGACACTAAAATGCTCCTCCTGAGGGATGCACCTGCGCCAAATGCAATCCGCTCCTTCCCTGAATAAAAGAGGATCCTCCCATTGATAGAATCGGATGGTCGACATGAATTTGTTCTTCTGATTCTTTGTCCAATCCGACGGTGTTACCCTAGAGGCGAGGTAATTGACTATATCAGCATACCAAGGAAGAGAATCCACTGCTAAAATTGATTCATCAGGAAAGGTTTCTGTAATGGGTGCACTGTTCAGAGGAGGCTCGTGCTGCTCAATTCTGGAGAGATGGTCTGCTACCACATTCTGAACTCCAGGCTTGTCCTTGATTTCCAAATCAAATTCCTGGAGGAGAAGGATCCATCGAATCAGTCTTGGCTTGGCATCCTTCTTCTGCTGGAGGTACCGGATAACAAAGTGGTCTGTAAAAATTGTGACTTTTGATCCAAGCAAATAGGATCTGAACTTCTCGAGGGCGAAAACCACATCCAGCAACTCTTTCTCTGTCATTGTATAATTTCTCTGTGCTTCATCTAATGTTATGCTGGTGTAGTGAATGGCATAGGGCGCTTTCCTCTTTCCTCTGCCCAAGAACAGCCCCGACCGCAAAGTCTGACGCATCGGTCATGATTTCAAAGGGAAGAGACCAGTTAGGCGGCTGTAAGATTGGAGCCTGAGTAATAAGCTCCTTCAGCTGATTGAAAGCAAGGAGAACCTGCTGATCTACATTGAACTCGGTTTCCTTGCACAGAAGTTTTGTCAAAGGTCGGGCAATGTGGCTGAAGTCCTTGATAAATCATCTGTAGAATCCCACATGTCCCAAGAATGACCTTACATTCTTCACTGACTGAGGTGGCTCTAGATTTGCAATAACATCCACCTTCGTCGGGTCGACTTCCATGACACGTTTGGAAACGACGTGACCCAGCACGATACCTTCGGTGACCATGAAGTGGCTCTTTTCCCATGAAAGCACTAGATTACTTCACGACACTTCTGAAGCACTTTGTCTAAGTGCTCAAGACAAGAATCAAAACTATCACCATAGACAGAGAAGTCGTCCATGAACACCTCAAGAAAACTGCCTATCATCTCGGCGAAGACTACTAACATGCATCTTTGGAAGGTTGCAGGTGCATTGCATAATCCAAAGTGCATTCTCTTGAAGGCGTAGGTGCCAAACGAGCAAGTGAAGGTAGTCTTCTCTTGATCTTCAGGAGTGATTGCCACTTGGTTGTATCCAGAATACCCATCCAAAAAGCAGAAGAACTCCTTGTCTGCTAGTCTTTCCAAAACTTGATCAACAAATGGCAAGGGGAAGTGGTCCTTCTTAGTTGCTGCATTAAGACGACGGTAGTCAACACACACCCGCCAGGATGTTGGTACCTGAGTGGATATTTCCTCTCCTTTGTCATTTGTAACCACGGTAAGCCCGGATTTCTTTGGAACTACATGCAGTGGGCTTACCCATTTTGAGTCAGAGATGGGGTAGATGAAGCCTGCATCACACCATTTGGTTATTTCTTTCATGACGACGTTCCAGAGGTTAGGGTTCAACCTTCTTTGAACTTAACAGGACGGCTTGGCATCTTCTTCCAGATAGATGTGGTGTGAACACAAAACTGGATTTATCCCTCGGAGATCTGATATGCACCAACCAAGTGCCTTGCGGTTCTTTTCCAGAACCTCGAGAAGACGAGATTCCTGATCCGAATTCAGTCTGCTGCTGATGATGACCGGATACATTTGTTCTCCACCCGCAAGGAAAGCATACTTCAGGCCTGCAGGAAGTGGCTTGAGTTCTGGTTTTGACCTGTCCAACTTGTCAGTCACTTCAGATACTATGTTGGTGGTGGGATGTAATTCTTTGAGGGGGATACCATCCTCATCATTCTGCTGAGATCCTAATGAGGTGCCGAACGGTTCTGTGCTAGGCCGATCGTGTTCGGTCTGGAGTGAATGATCAAAGAGATGCACCTGCATTTGAGAATCTGTCTCCCAGGAATCATCGGAGCCTAAGGTAACTGTGCTTTCCAAGTCCTCCTCAAGAGTGAGGATTTCTCAGGTCCATGAATCGTTTAAAGACAAGAATGAATCTCTGATCTCTGGAATAAAGTCACAGTCTACTTCAGATGCTGCATGGCTCTCATCAGTCGTGGCGTTCGGCTCTCTGCTCATGTTGATAGTGATTTGCTTGGTGTTCGAGCTAAAAGTAATCTTGCCAGACCCGTAATCAACTACGGTACCTGAAGTACGTAGGAATGGTCGGCCAAGGATGATAGGGGTCTGGAGCAGAGGTGCTGGTGAGTCCATATCAAGGACTATAAAGTCAGCTGGGAATTGCATCTCCTGCACTTTAACTACAACGTCTTCCAAAAGACCCCGGGGCTGCTTGATGGATCTGTCAGTGAACTGAAGGATCATTTGTGTCTGCTTGAGCGGACCCAGCCAAATTCTTGCATTATGGATGATGGCAAAAGGTTGATGGAAGACCCACTATCGAGGAGAGTGCGCTCGAAGACCTGGTCAAAAATCTCACAATTGATAAGAGGTGCTCCTGTGTCTTGCTTCTTCTGTGGGAGGTTGCTTATAGCTGCCATAGTGGCCATGGAGAGCACGTGCTTTTCTACATCTCTGCGTCTGTTCTCTTGTGCTAGGCGATGCTTGTTGGTACATGCCTCCTTGAGTCCTTTCTTCACATCTGACATGTACTCCACGGCCTTCAATAAGGGAATCTCCAGTCAACTTGTCTAGTATTTCCACAACTCCTGGATCAGACAATGCCTTTTTTCGTTTTGCAATTTTTTTGTATTTTTCTATTGCATGAGGAAAAGGAATATGTACATCTCTAGCAGGAAAAATAGAGTTCTTATTTACATCAAAATCATCGCCCATAGAATGTTGTACATCAGGACTACAAAAAGGAGTACAAAATGTATCCTGATATGCGGGTGCTACAGGGCGAGCAAAACGTATAGCGTCTGCTCCGTTGGCTGGCGAGAGATCGGCTGTTGCTGGCGGCTCCTCCAATGCTGGCGCGGCTTCGCTTCGGCTGCAAACTTCCTTTTGTCGTTTTTGATTTTGCTGATTTTTTTGTATTTTTAGCTGGGGGTGCTGGCAATGCACGACGGCTGGAATGACTTCTCCTTCTTCTTCCTCCTCACCCGCCCCTGTAGTTGGCACGGCTGATGCCGAAGAGGACAATCCACATGTTTCTTTATTCACCACATTCTTAGTGGCAGGCGAAGGCAAGGCCCTACCGCTCCTGAGAGTAACAACATTAGAATAAACAGTAATATCATTTTCAGACACGGACATGACATCACATTCTACCTGCTCTTTCTTTTTGAGGTTATTGGGGTTGGCCTCGACCTGCGCTGGAATGGTGGTTCTAGTGGCAGTCAGGTCGTCAAGCCTCTTGGTCATTTCCGTCAGCCCTTTGACAAGTTGGGCCAGCCAATCCATGGTAGGGTTCACAGGGGGTACCTCGGTGGGTTCAACGTGCAGACCACGCTGCTGTTGCATGGATGGGTGCGGAGGTTGTAGCTGGTGGTGTTGGGGTGGTGCAGGAAGTTGAAGTTGCTGATAAGAGTGGGAAGGATACTGCTAATACTGCTACGGTGGGGCAGCCACATACTGATGAAACGGTTGTGGATGGCGGTATTGCGGTTGCTGGTATGGCTGATTCTGCCTCCATTGATTTGTATACTGGGGAGGCTGATGATACTGCTGATGTGGCTGAGAGGACTGTCCAAAACGACCACCCTGAGGTTGGTGGTATTGCCGGTTGGCAAGTGGCTGACCCTGGGGTTGTCCCATAGGACGGGTCGGTTGTGCATCGTTGGTCCATACCCTGTTCACTTCCTGAATCAGAGGTAGTGGTGGGAAAACTGGATCAGGTCCTGAAAGAAACTCTGGTTAGTACACAACCATCTGCTGCTGCGGCTGGCCCTAGTCGGGCGCCTGCACGTAGTACACGTGCTGGACTGCCGGTGGCTGCTGGCTCGGCTGAGGTTGATGCTGCGGTTGCTGCTCGTCCTTCTTCTCAGCTGGAGCTTCTAATGGTGTCGCCGACTGAACAGAGTTGATGATGCCTACCAACAGTTCAAGGTACTTGTTGATCTGATCAAGCTTGTCTAAATTCTGAGTCCTCTTCTCGATCACAGCGAGTTTCTCAAGATCCTGTGATCTCTTCTCAATGATATCAACTTTAGAGAGATGGCCCCCGATGATACTAAGGTTGGAGCTCTCATCTCTCTCTACCTCTTTGGACGCTGCCATGTATACTTGTTTCCGGAGGATCTGGGGCTGCTTCTGATATGCCTTGGATGAAGAGAGGGCGGCCTCTCCTTCGGCCATTTCTTTGAATATCTACCAGACTACGTCTTCATCCTTGTTGAAGTGCGAACCCCCACATGCTGCGTCAACGAGCCTTTGGCTCTCGATGTTTAGCCCCCCAAAGAAGTGATGGACCAAGCTGGTCTTCGGAATCTCATGATGGGGACATTTCTCCTGCAGATCGGTAAATCTCTCCATGCTTCGTGTACTGACTCATGGGCTCCTTGGTAGAAATTACTGATTCGGGCTCGCATCTGGTTGAGCCGACCGAGAGGGTAATACTTACGCAGAAAAGATGACTTCAGCTCCTCCCAGGTCGTCACAACCTTCCCCAAATGGTTGACCCAATAAAGGGCCTTGTCTTGTAAGCTGAAGGGGAATGCCAGCATCTTGACAATGTCCAAAGGGACATTGGGATAGTGAGTGGTACGGCAAATGCGTGAGAATTGCTGCAGGTGAATGTACGGCTCTTCACCGGTGTTTCCATGGAATGCAGGGAGAAGAGCAATGAACTGGGGTTTCAGCTCAAAGTGAGCGTGTATCGGTGGAATGAGGATCCACTCAGTCATCAGGCTGTCTCCCGGATTGTACGTCTCTTTGAGTGTAGGCTTGGGTGGTGGTGGGAATTTTGGATCGTCATTGTTAGGCCCACCACCACCTCCACCTCTACCTGCTCTTCTGCCTCCTCCTCCCTCGTCTCGGTTCATCATATCGTTCAACATATCCTGAAATGTTGTCTGTGTGAGGGCCTGCTCGGTCAGCTGCTGTTGGATGGCCTGGATAGACGCCAGTAGTTGTGCATTGACTTGATTCTGGTATGGCATCTGTCCTTCTGGTTGGGGTGGCTGCTGACCCTTGCCCTTTCCTTGGGGAGCCATATCGGGGTCTGAGTCGGACGAAATGAACTCCGGAGTAGTCTCCAGGGCTCGCTCTGTCTTCTATATGCAGAATGAGATAGTCCAAATCAGCCCACTTGCAATATTGTTTAGCTGTCATGATGAAGCTAGAATTCAGGTCAACCCTAGCATGTTGTCAATGGAAAAGGATGTGGACTGTAATCGACTTCCATTCACAACGGCGAAAGCGGGACAAAAGTGATCCCAGTTTATTATGTGGTCAAGAGAAAGGTAGAAAACGAGGAGTCTGGAGATCGATCCGCAAATTCCGGATCGGGTTCTCGGGAATCGCCTCGAATTTATTGGCGGAGTTGAGTTCATGGAATCGATGTGGGTGTCGACGAGGTCCCGACGGAAACCATCCATGGATCAACTTTGCGAAGCACAAAAGCGGGTTGGATGTTGGAAGAAGGATACGATGGTCAACGAGGAATAAAAGGAGTGCAAAACAGTAGAAAGGCTCGGCTGAGCAGGGTGGTCAAAGGAGAATGACATAAAAAATTTGCGCAAAGGTGCGGGACTCAATCTTTGAACCTTAATCTAGATCCATACAAACACAATACAAAATTGGGTTCACCAACTCACGCCATGTGAAGCCGTGAAGGTTCGGCTATTTATTATATTTTCATTTTTAGAGTTGTGATTTCAGGCAAATCTTTTAACAAGTCCTTAGTACGCTACCCTATAGGAGAGAGAGTACCGCCAGAAGAGTATCTCGTACTTGTCCTCCTCCTGTGTAACCTGTAGTCTGTACTTTTTGAGGTCCTTGTAACCCTTCCTGGATCCCTACTCAGCCAAAGAAATAGAGAGAGAAAGCCGATAGGCGAAACCACTACTTCAGTTCTTGCTCGCAACGGAATCACCCGTGAGCGTACAAGAACCTACTCGGACGCAGGACGATGAGACAGACACCCTCGTGAAGGCGTGGCCTATGCTCAATACTTCGGACAGGGTCGATGCTCTACACAACAGAGAGTCATCATTGGTGACCAAGTCCTACTCGCCTACGTACGATAGAAGCGCCATTACTTCGGAAATCCAGGCGATACACAAGGCAGTTGCAGACTAGGTTTTTGGCTTTAATCCTTATGGGTTCGCACTCACTCAAGGGGGTAGGGTTTTGGTCCCCCTCCAAATAACCTGAAAACAATGAGGGCTTCATGAACCCGGTACAATGATAGTCCATTACAGATTTTAATTTAGGTCAAAGTTTATTTAGCAGTCCTCTTGTTTTAATTTTTTGGGTTTTAACTTTTTTTGAGTCTGTTTTCATACCAACGCCTAACGTTTTTGTGGATTCTCATTTAAGTCCTAGGTGCTCAAAATCAGAGGGAGATAGCAGAAAAGCCATGTAAGTGGTTCCATGATGGAAATCTCACCATTGAATCGAATGATGCATGCTGAGTTAGAAGACTTACAGTGCATCCCAGCTCTCTCCATGTGGTATGCAAAACAGAATTTTTAAACCTATCTACATGTCGGTATGCAAGGCACAAAATCACCCTAAACAGTAGCTGCTATTAGCGTGAAGAGCCATAAGTCGCTCATTCATCTTTAGCCTAAAAAGTCTGGTCTTGGCTCACCCCTCCTCTACTCAACACACTTGAGTTAGGAGATAGCGCTTTGTGGGGATCGCTGTGGCACAAGGGCTAAGAGACAAATGAACGGCTTGTTTAAGTTTGACTAGATCCATACGAAGTATACTATAGGAACATGCATTCTTATTAATGTTTGGACCTAGCTACCGAGTCAAGCAACCTATATCTAGGGGCTCCAAGCACACAAAACAAAGTAAAATAAAGGCGGAAAGCTCAAAACTGCGGGAAACAAAGAAAAGAAAGCGATGGAAAACTCGAAAAACCGCGATGAGGCCCCCAGGTGAACAATCACCCGGGCACTGGACCTCATTGTGAAGAGTAGAGTCCTGCTAATTATTACATGCCAAAATATCTCTCTCTCACCATAAATTACAAAAATAATCCTAATTGCTTGAAGCATATCTAATTCCCATCTCCTTGCATGCTTGGTGCTCTCTCCAGTTGGTCACGAGGTGAAGACTAACCTCCTCCAAGCTCAGCTGCCTTGGCTTCCTAAGAAACCATCCTTGCGTGGCGGGCCCTCGCAACAAAGTCACAAAGAGATTGAATTAGTATAAGCTTAATCAATAAAATAAATTAGATAGGAATTAATCACAATAAATAAATAAATCAAGCATGGTGATCAATTGCAAAAGAAATAGCTGCTCACAAAAATTAATGATGAATCAATTTCTTAAACAAGAACGACAAAATATAATAGGCTACGCTCATTGCTCCCCGGCAACGGTGCCATTTGATAAACCCAAAAATTAAGCGGTCTTGTATTCCACACAAGGCGGGAACACAGTCGAAGTGTTGACCACTCAAAATCTGAAGTTGATCAACAATTAACCCACATTAAAGAATAAATCAATTAAGCCCCAAAATTTGTGAATTAACATTTAACTCTACCACAAAATGCATAGTGAATAAGCATGTAGAGGTCGAACCACAGAGAGCAATACAAAAATGAGGTAGCCTATGATGTTCATGTACAACAGAGTCATCCTTGTATAAATCCTATTTTTGTGGGGTTTTCTCGTTTTTTTTCTTTTTTTTGTTATATTTTTTTATTAATATATATATGTTGTTTAATATTATATATTTATATACATATATATATTTAATATAGATAAATAAAGATATACACCCATAAAGGGTATGTATAGAGAATATAATACATATATATACATAGATAGATTATATATATTATTTTTTATTTTGTATATATTATTTTTTTATTTTATACTTTGATTTTTAATTTTCAGATTTTTATACATAAATATATATATATATATATATTTATTTATTTATATATATTTTTAATTTTCTTTTTCAATATTGGAATGTATATACAATGTGGTGAGAGGGGGGTTATAATATTTATAAAAATGAACAAAAATGCTCAAAAATTCAGAAATAAATTATTTTTGGTCATTTTATAAATTTTTACTGTTTTTATGATTTTTTAGGTATTTTTCAGAATCTTTTTGGTATTTTTAAAAGGGAAAATAAAGGAAAACGGGGACTTAAGCTACTGGACAGAATTGAAATGAGGTTTAAAAACAACAAATGACATCCAAAAATCCTCAAATCAATTTTAAATTATAGATAATAAAAGAAGGAAACTACGGAAACTTAATTTGTGTTTTTAGGATTTTTCTAGGATTTTTTAGATTTTTCTGAATTTTTAAGAGTTTTCTTATATTTAGGGTTTTTGTTTTGGGTTTTTTAGTGATTTTTGGATTGACACTAAAGTATGATAAAATAGACAATAGGTAATTATTTTGGAATTTTTCGAGGTGGTTTACTATTTTTTGGTATTTTCTAAGCCAGACAGTAGATAACATGCATGTTTTTTATTTTTAATAAATGCAAAAATGTGAAAAAAATAAAAACTAAAAATATGGCATGCAAGAGCAAGCTAACCGGAGCTTATATTAATTTTTGTAGAATTTTTCAACTTAATAGGATGCATGAAATAAATGGAACAAGTAAGCAAAAATATATGGCCTGGCAGGGGCATTTTTGCAAATAAAAACAAAGGCAGGGGCTACAGTGCAAAAACACCAAAAATATAACACATGATCTGCAGATTTAAGGACTAAGATGAAATACAAAACCCGCCAGGGACCCCCGTGCAAAATGACCATCACGTGGGGACTACACGTGATCCGCACCCACAGGGACCAAAAAATAGTTTCAGAAAGTTCCAGGTCCTCAATGCAAATTTTCACAAAAATATTACACTTGAAATTTTATTTTATGGACTAAAGATAAATATACAAACATATAGGGGGTCTTGTGCAATTTAGCCACCTCACGTGGGACGGCACGTGAGGTGACGTGGACTGGACCTCGAGGTAATATCATAAAGGTACAGTGAGGTCCATGCAAAATTTACACAATAAAATGAACTTCGACTTTTATTTACAGGGCTAAACAATAAATACAAAAAGGCTGGGGTTAAATAAGGAATTTACCCCTTATTTAGGCGCTAACGGACGACGATGAAGAGGTCACTTGGACACGCGTCGCGCATCCAACGGCTGGTACCGGTTCGCAGATGAAGGCTCCTGATTAGATCCGCCTCGAGGATAGGACGGTAATGGCTGGGCTTCATCCGACGGTTCTCGTTCAATCTGGGGCGCTCCTCCTGATCGGACGGCGATGAAGGGGTCTGGAGGAACAGGGGAGGAACTCGCATCAGGCGAGCTTCGATCTTGGAGCATGGGCTCCTCGGGCCTTCTTCTTCGCGTCTGAGATATTCTACTCGTAGCTGGAGGCGTTCCGCATCTGCCGGTGGTCTTCGCATGGCTCCTGGAGGTCAAGGAGGTCAGGCGAGGTCGATGAAGGTCGGGACCTCCAGGAGCCTCTTCCTGGATCCAATCGAGTCCCAAGGGGCTCGGTGCTCTGTGATACCTACACAGGAAGAACCAGGGGACCGAGGGCTATCTCCTCGACCCCAAGCTTTGAAGCTTTGCAGCAAGGTGAGGTGAGGCAGAGGAGCTCCGGTGATAGGCGGAGGTGGAGCTCCGATTCGCAAGGACTGAGGGTCCTTGGTTGAACAAAAGTGATCGAGAGATGGAGAATGCGATGGGGAACGAAGTGAGGTATATATGGCGATCGAAATCAGTGGGTATCATGGTGAAGAAGTCGTCGGAGTGGAGCTCCGACGAACTTTCGATTTGACGATTTCACGCTACGCTACTGAACTAGGAACTAGACTAAGCACGAGAATGAAAAGCTGGAATTAAAATCTACCTAAAACGCAATAAAGAACAGCTCTTATACCTGGGGGCCACCAGGGAGCAGGACGGACGTCGGAGCTCCGCCGTGACAAAATTGATCCCTCCTCCGGCCGATTCACGATGCTGAAATGGTCCCTCCTGTCACGAGGAACCTCCCAGGAACTGAATCAAGGCTTTTGGGTGGATGGAAATTGGCCAAATTTGTGGAGGAGGTCGAGGGCTCTTATTTATAAACATTCTGGGTGCCCTACTTGGCCCGCATATTCCGGCGAGTGCAATGATCATTTTCTTGATCCAACAAGCATGCGTGATAGATGGATGATCCCTCTACAGATCTCGTGAAGGCGACGAGCGGAAAGAAGGGACGAGACGCCCAAGAAAAATGGCGCAAGTTAAGGGAACATCAAGGTTCAGAGGCGCTAGGTGACAACGCAAAAAGCCGAACGACTGAGGTAAAAGGTATGAAATGAGGTCGTTGCGACCTCAGTCACTCGAATGCGTGTATCAAGAAAAATCAACCACTCACAGAGATAAAATCAATCAAAACAAAATGGAGCGGTCTAGCTATGTGATTAACCTGGTATAGCTCCCAGGGTCGAACACAAGGAGCACAGATTGGCTAAACAGCCTACGATGTAGTCAGAAATCCGAGGGAATCTTTTTTAGTGGTTTTTATTTGTTTTTACATTTTTTTAGATTTTTTAAAAGATAAAGAAAATAAAAGAAAGTAAATACAAGGGAACTTCAACAATTTATTAAACACACCAAAAATGATTGCAAAAAAATTAAGGAAAAATTGTTTTTAAGTTTTTTAAGTTTTTTACTATTTTTGGTGAATATTTGGAATTTTTCTAATGGATAAATTATTTTCTAAAAATCAAACAAGGCAAAAACACCTAGGTACTGTCCAGCAAGGCTAGAAACTCAAAAAATAAAATACCTAAGAGTCTCAACCAGCCCTGGAGGTAATTTTCCTGTAATCTAGGTAGAATGAGGAAAATTTAGGCACCTTAATTATTATTTTTGGATTTTTAATTTAATTTTTATAATTTTTATGGATTTTTAAGGGTTTTTCAATTTTTAAGGTTTTAAGTGATGAAAGATCACAAAAAAATGGCTGGAAAATCAAACAGCAAGCAAACTACAATACCTATTTTTTTAGAATTTTTGGTGGAGTTTTTATATTATTTTGGTGTTTTTAAAGCTAGATAGTGACTAAAAAGGGAGTTTTTGAATTTTAAAAATACTAAATGAAAATAAAAATGTCCTCAAAAATCACAGAAATTACTACACCATGGCAGGAGCCATGTGTCGAAATTTCATTAGATTTGGAGGTGGGTTGATATTTATTCAAAAATGAAGAAGAGGGTACTGTGCACAAGGACCAATGTGCAAATACCCGAAGACCTGGGGTCGCTGGTGCAAAATGCCCAGCAAGTCACGCGCGTCGCGCGTGGCTGGGGCACACAGGGACCAAATTGCAAGAAAAACTAAGTCCAAGGGCCTTTTGATAACTCGTATCAAAAGCCCAGGGACGAAGTTGCAAAAAGCCCACTAAATAACGCACATGCGCATAAACAAGGCTCACAGGGGTATAATTGCAATTACACCAAAAGATTCATGCATTCATTAACACTCCAGATCTACAGGACAATATATGTAAAAAGCCCAAACATACACGTGACGAAGCACGTGGTCACACACACACAGGGGCATACATGCAATTAAAATAAAGCACACGGTCCTAACTGCAATTTACCCTACGCTAATAAAGTTTTAAAACTATTTACAGGACTGAAAAGAAAATAACAAACTACGAGGGGGCCCTACGATATTTACCCCTTTATTAGCCGACGGCCGGATGTGCGCCACGTGTTGATCGGACGGTTGGGATGGGCGGCACTCTTTCTCTCTTCTCTTCCTGGGCTCGATCGACGGTCGAGGTGAGACCACGTGGCTGATCTAACGTCGCTAGACTCCGGGTCTCTCTCCTCTGCTATCAATGGTCTGGATGAACTCCTCAGATGAATCGACGGTCGCTGCTCCTCGAAGAATGGACGGACACGATCAGAACTGGAGCAGAGGTGCATCGGACGGCTCTGGAAGATGGATGAAGAACTCGACGCCGGCGAACTTCGCCGACGTCCTGCGTGCGCTCCGATCCTCCTCAGCTGCTGCAAATGATCCGAACACGCTCCTGGTGCAGGCCCCGCAGCTGGTAACGATGGCCGATGGCCCAGCCGAGCCCTGGAGGGGCTCCGGCGAGGCTTGGCGGCGCGAAGCTCCGGTCTCAAGTGAAGAGAGGCTCAGGCACCTCTCTTTGAACCTGCAAAACAGCCAGAACGCTTCGCGGGTCGAGGGCAAAGTGCCTCGACCCAAGAAAGCGGGGTGAAGGTGGTATGTGCGGTGTGGCGAACGAGCTCCGGCGAGGTGGAGACGATGGAACTCGACTCCCAGCTCCGGGGCGAGCTGGGTTGAATGAGCGGGCGTAGAAGGTGCGTGGGGATACGGCGGAGATGACAGGGTGTTCCGATGATCAAAAGGGTACTCGAGATAGTCGGAATCAGGGAAGCACGGCGATGGGTCGATTTGGGCGAAATCCTAAATTAGATGAAACTAGAAGGAGCTAAGGTTACCTGGTGGCTGCAGTAGACTATGCTGGAGCTGCTCTTGCTCCTGGTCCTTGCCTCAAGGGCCGTCTCCTCCCGAGGCTCAAGCTCCAGATGGTGGTCGGAGCACGGCGGCGAAACGCGGCCGGATCGATGGTCCTGCTCCTCTTCCTCGCTGCAACACCGGCTGGGGCAAGCTGTCACCTTGCTCGTCTCGATGGAGCTCACTGGAGAGAGAGTGGATAGCCAAAGATGAGGCGCGGAGGCGGCGGAGGTCGGGATATATATGGTGACAGGTGCGATTAGGGTTGAGTGGAGACAGCGATGGAAGGCGTTGATTTCATGGCGAAAGATCGGGCGAGGATGAGGGATGATCGGCGAAGAATCCGGGCACGGGGTTCGCGTGGGAGACAACCTGGAGATGCGTGGAAAAATCGGCGAAGGCGGGGCGGCACGCATCTTCCAGAAAAGGAAGGAGTCCGCGGGGGAGTTGACCGGGGTCAACAATCCCCCGTGGACCAATCAGAAGCTGCCACGTGTATTTAATTTTTGTTTATTTATTTTAAGGTAGAAATAGGCCGAATTAAAGAAAACTCAAAACATGAAATGTTTTTCTTTTATTTTTTCTATTTTTTGGTGATTTTTAATTAATTTTTGGAAATAAAAATAGGGTAGCTATGTATATAGGTATATGTACACTATATGGATTTTTATTTTTGATTTTTTTATTTGTTATTTTTATGTATTTTTATGCTCATTTTGTATTTTATTTATTTACATCATAAAATATGGAATAAAAATGGTATTTTTATTTTATTTTAATTATTTATACACAAGGGTGAAGTAAATAATTGTATACATTTATATACATGGTATTTATACAATGTATTTTTGTATTTTTCATTTTGTAATTTTTATTTGATTTTTGTTTTGTTTCTTGTTATTTTATGTATTTACCATATGTAACATAGAATATTTACAAAAAAGTTTTAGAAAATAATTTTATTTATTTATAGGGTTAAATAAATAAAGGATGATGGTCTACACATGGTGAAAGGGCATTTTTGAATTTTTGATTTTTAAATTTTTATTTTGTTTTTAATAAAATATACACACAATATGTACAAGCATATTTTTGGGTGAGGAAAATATAATTTTATGTATTTACAGAAGTATATACACATGAGCTCCTATCTCCCTCTACTTTGGCTTTTATGCAGTCAGGCCCATGCTGAGCCCTCCCTTGGGTTAGGTTGCTCAATATTTATTCTAAATATTTCCCTCTTTTTCTTTTTTGCTCTTTATTCTTTTTTTATTTTTGCACAAAAACATGCTAATTATAGGTTTTTACACAATGCATACTTTTGGTAATTATTTGTATTTACACATATCTACATGTATTTGCAAAGGTTTTTGTAGCTACAATAGAAGAATAAAGAGTGATGAATGGGTATTCATCACCCCCCTATGCTTAACTTTGCTAGTCCCTTAGCAAACACTTATTTGAAAAAGAAGTGAAAAAGAAAGAAAAAGAAAAGAAAAAGAGGATGTACATGGATCAAGGTTGACTTATTAAATTTTCCTTCATTAAATTGAAATATGGAGCTCGATCAGATCTTTGGATTATTAATGTGTCGGAACCTTATTTGGACTTAAGCTTAAAACTCAACAGCCTCCAAGTTCCACCAGTCGATGGGCAAGACTCCTCAATAAACCAGATCAGAACAAGTCTACATACACAAACTCTAATGACCATGAATCTTTTCCTTGCGGTGTAGGTGATATGTGGCTCCCTACCTCAGAAGTAACAAAGAAACAACCTCCCTCAACCTGGTAACTCTAATGCCTCAGTCTAGCAACTCTTTCCTCGAGAAGCGGGTATTCCCTTCTAAGTTCAAGTGCAGCCGGCTCAAGGAGAGGGGGTAGAAGTATAGAGTTTTGGAAGCTTAGCCAGTGTAGCTAAGTCTCCCGCTGCAGGCTTCATGAGATGTAACATGGATACCATAAGCTTTTGCTTTATACTCCGGTGGGGTTATTAAATTTTCAATCCGACCCACCACTTTTTTGGAGTTCTTTTTGTATTTTTGCACATTTTTTTTTCAAGAACTTCTGTACAACATATCTACATGGTGCAGCATATAAGAAATTTCCCCTTGAGCCAGTAGACTATCCCTCTTTTGAAGCTTTATTGCAACCCACAGCTTCTGTCTTTAGCTTTCAACACCACTAGACCAAGTTGAGGTGCACTTCCTTCACTATAAGAAGAAGAGAGGTTCCGCCTAGAAGTACTACCCTCATATGCTACCCCAAGCCAAAGGAAACTGCCTCCTCACCACCTCATCCGTGGAGAGCCATGTGTAAAGTGCAGGTGCAAGTGAAGCCATTGTCTCTGAGAGTCATGCGTGTGTTGTTAAGTGCTCTACTTAGGCTCATCAAGATGACATATGCTCATAGCCTAGTGGACTCAAAGAATTAAGCCCTTATGGACCTGAAAAGCCTTAACCCTAAGTCCTACAAGGTTCCTCTTGAAGTTAAGTGGATTAAGATCTTATTCAAGCTCCATTTCTCAATTTAATTCCAGGCTTAGTTTAAATGTCAACTCTCATCCAGGAAAAACTATATACATATATGTACACAAGATGCTATAAAAAATTTTTTACAATCATGCAAAATTTTTGAATAATGTTTTGTAATCATGAATGATGCATGAGGTGCAAGTTTTGCAAACTGATATTCACAATCTTTTACACAAGATTTTTGCAAACTTTTGATTTTCAAAACATTTTGGAAAAATTTTGTACTATATACATAATTTTGATACAAAATATTTACACAAGTTTTACACAAAAGATTTTTGAAATCATTTTTACAAAAATACTTTATACACTAGCTATGTCTGTGCAGGAATAAAAGAGGTTTATGTACATGAAAAATTTTTAAATTTTTGTGATTTTTAGCCATTTTATTTATTAACACACTCACACAAAGTACGAGTTATGGCTAAAGTATATATGAAATATATACACACCCCCCTATACTTAGCTCGAACGATGTCCTCAGAGTGATCAAGAGCGATGAAGAAGACATAACTCGTGCTTAGTAAAAGGGAAGTGAAAAGGAATGTCTAAGTACAGGAACGAATAAATGAATAAAATGAGAGGAACTCGGTGGTCTCCCCCTATACTTAGGATTAACTAATCCTAAGTATAGAAAGCTGTACATGAAGGGAAAGCCGAGTGAAGAATATACAGAATCTGCCCCCCCTATATTTAGGGTAAACTATCCCTAAGTATAGGCAGCAAAAACAAGAGCAGAAAGAATGAAAAGAATACTCACAGGTCCGACATCCCCCCTATACTTAGGGTAAAGTACACCCTAAGTATAGCATAATCATAAGATGAGAGACGGGATGTGGGACTAAAGAATAGAATGATATGGACAACTGGATCTATACAGGCGGAGGAACAGTGAAAATCAGGCGTGAGATGTAAAAGATGTGAGTCAAAAGACCACATCTCACGCAAAATGAATAGCGGCAATAATAACGTCCCGCGGCTCATGATCTAGAAATGGTTTGAGCCGCTGGCCGTTCACTCGGAAGGTACTCTCAGAAGATAACTCAGATATATCAATGCTACCGTTATCGTGTACCTTTCTGACCAAATAGGGTCCTTTCCATTTGCTCTGTAGCTTCCCTGGAAATAATCTAAGCCTCGCATCAAACAGCCATACTTTCTGTCCAATCTCAAAATGCTTGTGGCTGATATGAGAATCATGCCACTCTTTGACTTTCTCCTTATAATGTAGGCTGCTTGAGAAAGCTGCATCTCTAAGCTCTTCCAATGCGGCTAACTCTGCCCTCCTCTGGTCTCCTATACCATCTGGATCCATCAATATGTCTGTAACTGCCCAGAGTGACTTGTGCCTCAGCTCAACTGGTAGGTGACAGGGCTTGCCATACACGAGGCGAAAGGGAGATGTGCCCAAAGGTGTCTTGAAAGACGTCCTATATGCCCATAAGACCGAGTCCAATAGCTGTGACCAATCCTTTCGGTCAGGGCGGACGACTTTCTGCAGAATCGTCTTGATCTCCCTATTCGACACTTCGGCTAGACCATTTGTCTGTGGATGGTATGGTGTAGCAACACGATGGTCTATGCCGAACTCGGTAGCAAGTGCCTTCACCTGGTCGTTGATGAAGTGAGCCCCCCATCAGAAATAAGAACTCGTGGAACCCCGAACCGCGTGATGATGTGCTTCCTCAAAAATCTGCAAACTGTCCTCGCATCAGCGGCTCGGGTGGGGATAGCCTCCACCCAACGACTCACATAATCTACGGCCAACAGAATGTACTCGAATCCCTGACTCTTAGGGAATGGACCCATGAAATCGATGCCCCATGCGTCAAAAACCTCACAGAAGTGAATGGGCTGCATCGGCATCATATCACGTTGTCCACAAGTGCCCATCCTCTGACAGTCAGTACACCTCTTCACGAACTCATCTGAGTCCTTGAAGAGGGTAGGCCACCACAAACCGGACTGGAGCACTTTCTGTGCCGTTCTCCTCCCCGAATGATGTCCTCCTGCCTCAAGCTTGTGGCAGTAAGTGAGGACGCTATGGTGTTCCTCCTGAGGAATACACCGACGCCAGACGCTATCCCCTCCTTCGTGGTAAAGGATGGGATCCTCCCAATGGTAAGACTTGGCCTTCGCAAGGAAGGTCTCAAGCCTCTGCCTGGGCCAATCTTGTGGGACTTTCCCAACAACGAGAAAGTTCACAATATCGGTATACCATGGGAGTGAGGCGATAGCAAGGATCGCCTCATCTGGGAAGGTATCTCTGATCGGATCAATCTGCTCTGTCTCCTCAGGCTGCTCTAATCGGGATAAATGGTCCGCCACCACATTCTTGACTCCAGGCTTATCCTTGATCTCAATGTCGAACTCCTGGAGTAGAAGGATCCATCTAGTCAGTCTAGCCTTGGCATCCTTCTTTGCCATGAGGTACCTGATGGCGGTGTGGTCAGTATACAAAGTCACTCTAGATCCAATGATATATGATCTGAATTTATCTAGGGCAAACACTACTGCTAGCATCTCCTTTTCTGTGACTGTATAATTCCGCTGGGCGGAATCCAATGTGCGGCTAGCATAGTGTATCGCAAATGGTACTCCATCCCTCCTCTGTCCCAGCACTGCCCCTACGGCAAAATCGGAGGCGTCCGTCATGATCTCGAATGGGAGAGACCAATCAGGCGGCTGAAGGACAGGAGCCTCAATAACACATTGCTGGAGAGTTTCAAAGGACGAAAGACACTTGTCATCGACAAGGAACTCGGTGTCTTTCGTCAAGAGGTCAGTCAACGGTCGGGCAATCTTGCTGAAACCATGAATGAATCTCCTATAAAAACCAACGTGCCCCAGAAATGACCGTAACTGCTTCAGATTGGACGGCGGTGTGAGTTTCCTAATGACATCGACCTTGGCCGGATCAACCTCCATGCCTCTGTTGGAGATGATGTGGCCAAGCACCGTCCCTTGAGTCACCATGAAGTGACTCTTCTCCCAAGACAGAACCAAGCGGGTAGCAATACATCGCTGGAGCACTTGATCTAGGCAGTCAAGACAGGAATCGAATCCGTCGCCGTAAACCGAGAAGTCGTCCATGAAGACCTCCAAACACTCCCCTACCATGTCCGAAAATATCGACAGCATGCATCTCTGAAAAGTCGCAGGGGCGTTACATAGCCCAAATGGCATGCGTCGAAAAGCGTATGTACCGAAGGGACAGGTAAAGGTGGTCTTCTCCTGATCCTCAGGAGCGATGGCCACCTGGTTGTAGCCCGAGTACCCATCTAGGAAGCAATAATGGCTCTTCCCTGCCAGTCTCTCTATGATCTGATCAATAAAAGGCAGGGGGAAATGGTCCTTCTTGGTGGCCTGGTTGAGTTTTCTGTAGTCAACACAGACCCGCCAAGAGGTGGGTACTCGTGTAGCAATCTCCTCTCCCGACTCACTGATCACAGTCGTGATGCCCGTCTTCTTGGGCACCACATGCAAGGGGCTAACCCACTTGGAGTCGGAAATGGGATAAATAAAATCTGCACTCCACCATTTTGATATTTCCTTCATAACAACCTCTCTTAGGTTGGGGTTCAGTCGCCGCTGGAACTCACGCGACGGCTTTGCCCCTTCCTCGAGATAGATATGGTGGGAGCACAACGAGGGACTAATCCCATGGAGATCTGCTACGCTCCATCCAATTGCCTTGCGGTTCTTTTCAAGAACCTCCATCAGACGGGATTCTTGCTCTCCAGTCAGATCGGCAGAGATGATGACTGGGTACATCTCAGACTCTCCCGCAAGGAATCTATACTTCAACGAAGTAGGGAGCGGCTTTAGCTCTGGACAGCTGGGTGCTGGCAAATCTGGCTTCTGAAGAAGATGTGTGTATGCGGACAATTCTGCCAAATCTACCTGGGAAAATGATAAAGAACTCTCACAAACTGGATCTGGAGAAGGCGGGTCCTCTGCATTGTCTCTGATCTGTTCTGCCTCTACCTCCTCCTCATCTATAGGCTCAGGTGGATCCAGATCTGGCATCTGATTATCACAATCTGCCCAATCAGATTCTGAATCCGAGGGATCTGTATCAACTGCGGTGGCATCAGTACCACCGTAGAGCAGGGTGGCTTCAGTACCACCATCACTGAAAATCGTGTCGCGATCAAGGTCCGACTCTGCTGACTCAATAGTATCCTGAACCAGGGTTGTGCTCTCCAGACTATCCTCTGCTATCATCTCTGCATCAGCTGTATCTGAGTATGAGAGGATGGTCTGTGCTGCAGGATCTGCCCAAATTGCCTCATCATCTGTGATCACAAAATCACAGTCCTGGTGGATGTCTGGCTCTGCGTCTGTCAGCTGCTCTGAATCTGTACTGCCATGTGAGCGGGATCTATCTCTGGTTCTGTGGTCCTCGACCGTCTCTATTTGTATACTCTCGCCCTGGACGCGAAAGTACACCTTCCCGCTATCATGATCAGTCACCGCCTTGGCTGTGGCCAAGAACGGACGACCAAGGATGATGGGGGTATCGGCCACTGATTCAGGGATCTCCATGTCCAACACTACGAAGTCCACGGGGAATTGCAAACCCTGAATAGTGACGATAACGTCTCGTAGCAACCCCTTCGGCCTCTTGACAGATCGATCAGCGAACTGAAGGACTGTCCTGCTCTGTCGAAGAGTGCCCAACTCGAAGTGGTCGAGAAGGGCTGCCGGAAGTAGGTTGATCGAAGATCCGCTATCTAAAAGAGTACGGTCGAACCACTGCTCTCTGATCTGGCATCTGACATACGGGGCCCCTAGATCTGGCCTCTTAGTCGGCAGATGGTTCTGGATCGCGAAGCACGTGGCTTTGGTCAGCACATGGATCTCTACGGTCTTGTTCCTCTTCTTCCTCCTGACTGTGGTCCTATCTCTTAGGGATCGCTGAAGAAGAGGAATGCGCTGCAAAGCCTCATTGAGGGTCAGCTGGATGTGAAATCGGTCTATCATGCCCTGGCTGAACTCCTCCTGCTCTCTCTTTTTTGGATCTTTTTCTTTTTTCTTCCCCTTCCCCAATTCAAGGGATCTAGGAAAGGGGATCACAGGGTCCTTCTCTGATGAAGGACTAGGAATAGGCTTAGACGGTTCGATGACCGGATCCTCACAAACATCATTCACCACAGTGGGATCAGAAGAAACTAAACCTTTTCCTTTATTCAAATTAGAGTTCTGAGATACATTCATGCGAGGAAAGACAACATTTCTATCAGAATAAATGTTGGTGGCGTTAGTACCACCTCTAGCTGGCTCTACAACTAGACGTCTTGCGGCCTCAGTACCGCAGGCTGGCTCGGCTCTGCTGGTGGCGTCAGTACCATCTCCTCGATGTGGTGAAATGGCGGCCTCAGTACCGCCGGTGGAATCAGCATCTCGGGTGGCCTCAGTACCACCGTCACCATGATGTGCGGCTTCAGTACCGCTCTCCTCTTCCTCATCTGGCGCTCTAGATGATTCCTCGTGTTGTCGCTCAGATGAGGCGCCGCCTGCTGGTCTTCTACCGCTCCTAAGTGTAACAAAATCAGCATCAAATATATCCGATGACATATCATCAAATGAGTTATTAGGAGTGGTAGGCTCAGTGTGAACTACCTGCTCAGATTTCCTCTTCAAGCTATTCGGATTAGGCTCGATCTGTGCAGGGATGGCAGCCTTCCCTCTCATCAGGTCCCGCATCTCCTGGCGGAACTCGTCCATCTCCCGTCTAAATGTAGCCTGCTGCTCTGTGAAGAGGCGGGCTAGATCATCCATGGCGGGGCTCTCATGGGAGCCCGACGGGTTGCCTCTCTGATAATGAGGCTGCTGGACCTGGTGCTGCTGCGGCTGAGAGGGGTAAGAGGAATGATGCTGCTGCTGGTGAGCCTGCTGCTCACGTCTCCAATTCTATCCCTGCTGCTGGTAGGGACGAGGTACGAAGGATGATGGCTGGTGTGGTTGGTATGCTGGGGGCTGCTGGTGATCTCTCTGCTGGGAGTACTGCCCTCCCTGACCGGCTGGCTGTTGTTGGGACTGGTTACCCCCATTCCCCCACCTGAATCCGGGATGGTCTCGTCGGATTCCAGGTTGAGGACGGTCATACCAAATCCCGTTGACATCCATCAACGGCTCATCATCGAAGGAGTCTGGCGGTAGTGCTGCCAGAGGTTGATCTGGCTGAAATACCACCATCTGTAAGTCTGGAGATGGTGGTGACTGGTAAGAGGGCTGCTGCTGCTGGTACGGCTCCGCCTGTACAAGGTGAACTTGTCTAGGCTGCTGCAAGGAGCTGGAGCGCTGGGAGGAGCTGCGGCTGCCGCCGGAATCGCCTCGCGACAGAAGACGGGGCTGAGGAGCCGTCTGTGCCTCCTGAAGACACAAGAGCTGGGTCTTCATGTCGCTCAGAGTTTGTGCCATTTGCTCCATCTGAGTTATGCCCTGGCACTGCTTCTTCTCTATTATTTCCATGCGGTCCAACTTCTCGCTGATAATCCCCATGTCCGCAGCGGCCGACTCTGCCTGTGCGGCAGCAACTGTGGACGAACTGGATGGACCTGCATCAACCCGTGCCATCCGCTGATACTGCACGGGTCCTGGCGGCTGCTGAGATCTCTGTGTGTACAACCGAGTCTGGGACATCACCATGTAATTTTCTGCCATCTCTTCGTAGATGGCCCAGACTTGGTTGTGGTCCTTGGCAAAGTAGGACCCGCCGCAAGAAGCATTCACCAGACCCTGAAGCTCTGGCGTCATCCCACTAAAGAAGCTTTGAACTAGGTTCGGCTTCGAAATGTCGTGGTGTGGGCATCTATCCAGAAGCTCTCTGAACCTCTCCCATGCTTCGTGAAACTGCTCGTTAGGGAGCATGGAGAAGTTGTTGATCAGGGCCCTCGCTGCATTCGTCCGCCCGAGTGGATAGTACTTGTTTAAGTACTCGGTGCGGAGCTGCTCCCAGGTGTAAACAAACTTCCCTAGATGTTTCAGCCAGGCGGCTGCTCTATCTGCCAGTGAAAAAGGGAAGGCCATCATCCGAATCGTATCTTGGTCCACATGATGGTCGTGGACAGTGCTGCAGATCATCAAAAACTCCTGGAGATGGAGATGGGGCTCCTCAGTGGCAAGTCCGTGAAAATGAGGAAGCATCTGCAGGGTGTTCGGAGGGAACTTGAAATCCCCCACGATGGCCGGTACCACCACCCAATGGTGCATCAGTGTAGATCCGGGGTTGTGTAACTCCCGCATCGGTCTCGGTGGTCCTGCTCCGGCTGCGGCTGCCGCTGCGGCAGCTGCTGCTGCAGCTGCTGCTGCCTCTGCATCAGCGTCAGGAATGTCCTCAGGCTCGCTCGGCTCGTCTCGCTCTCTGAGTCGCTCCAACTCCCTTCTCATCTCGATCATGAATGCCCCTTGATCGCGTAACTGCTGCTGAACTGTCTCTAATGATGCGATCAGGGTGGAGTTGATCGCCCCTTGGTCAAATACAACATGCTGCTCTCCCTGCTGACCTCCAGGGTAATCGTCTGCTCTGGCGGCCATACCGACGTCTGCAAAATCAGATGAGCCCAACTCAGGTTCTGTCAAATCAATTCGTCTTTCCTCGGGCTCATGTCTCTCAGTAGCAAAAGAAAGGGGGTCGAGGGGGAACAGGGTGGAATCGTACTCGGGCCCGGAGGGCTGGTCTTGACTCTCACGGGCCAACCTAGATGATGGAGTAGACGCGCCTGAAAGCGGTGCAGCCAGAGGCTGCCTAAGAGATCGTCTACCCATCATCGTGATCTTGGCGAGTTGGGCGGATGGGATCTGGAGAAAATATGATCGCAAAGCAAACCCCCGGTTCACCAACGCAACACAATCTGAAGACCGTGAAAGCTCGGTCAATTTATCTTGTCAATTTTATTTGGTGAACACACAAAATATCAGAGCGCTTACGTGACCTGTTAGGATACCCGATGCTACTTCAACCGACTGGCCCGCACGGAAGAGTCGGTAGTCAGCTAGAAATAACACCGGAGGGTTCTACCTAGGGTGCGGGTCACTCTCTCGTGCATCCAAACCATACAAGGAGGGGGTTGCTCTCCCCAAGACAAATTTTTAATGTGAGTGTCTTTTAGGGTCAATAATGTTATCCAGTCCCAATTTTTTTTTCTTTTTAATTTTTTTCAAAATAAATACAAGCGGCCTAACGGTTTTTCCGATTCTCCTGATGATTAAGCCAAAAACAGAGGGAGAAGATGAAAAAGCCGATGCGCGAAGAAATCAATGATGCATGCAGAGAAAGAAATGCGTACCTTGTCTCCAGCACTCTACATGCAAGTGATCCGCGCAGAATTTAAAGAAAGAATAAAACTACCTAAATGGTGCAACGGGAAAAACCGGCCTTAGACAAGCAACTTCTATTGATCGTGAAGAACAATAGTTAGCTAACCGAATCGAGTCCGGAGTCCGATCTTGGGAGTCACTCGGTGCCCGCCACAACGGGTCCTGCCAGCGCTGTATGTGACTCCTCACGGCTCGTGGTCTCAAATCCAATTAAACTAACTTTTTCAGTGAATTTTATTAAGGTCCAATTACGTTCTATAGGAACAGATATTCTATTAGGTGTTGGGCCTTAGAAATTTACGTCACAAGCAAGAGAAATTCCTAAATCTAGGGGCTCGAGAAAAACCGCGTAAACACCGGAAAAGGCAGCTAGCTATAAAAACCGTAGAAAAAACCGCGAAAATCCAAATGGGTCCCCCGAGCACACCGGTGCTCGGCGAAACAGACCCGCTAAGTTACAAATGTCCACAGTTCAAAGTCTAAGTTATTACAACAAATATTGTTCTCTCTCTCTCTCTAAATAGAGAATTTCTTCTCCTCTCTCTCTTCTTCCTGCGCGGGTCCTCTAAATAGTAAGCTCCAAGTCGTCCAAGCAGTACCTCGCACAAAAATCAAAGAGAGAAGGTCAGAAAACAATAATAATATAGAGAGAGACAATATGGAAAAATGACTACAAAGCCGTGCTCCCCGGCAACAGCGCCATTCTGACAACGCAAAAAGCCGAACGACTGAGGTAAAGGTATGAAATGAGGTCGTTGCGACCTCAGTCACTCGAATGCGTGTATCAAGAAAAATCAACCACTCACAGAGATAAAATCAATCAAAACAAAATGGAGTGGTCTAGCTATGTGATTAACCTGGTATAGCTCCCAGGGTCGAACACAAGGAGCACAGATTGGCTAAACAGCCTACGATGTAGTCAGAAATCCGAGGGAATCTTTTTTAGTGGTTTTTATTTGTTTTTACATTTTTTTAGATTTTTTAAAAGATAAAGAAAATAAAAGAAAGTAAATACAAGGGAACTTCAACAATTTATTAAACACACCAAAAATGATGCAAAAATTAAGGAAAAATTGTTTTTAAGTTTTTTAAGTTTTTTACTGTTTTTGGTGAATTTTTGGAATTTTTCTAATGGATAAATTATTTTCTAAAAATCAAACAAGGCAAAAACACCTAGGTACTGTCCAGCAAGGCTAGAAACTCAAAAATAAAATACCTAAGAGTCTCAACCAGCCCTAGAGGTAATTTTCCTGTAATCTAGGTAGAATGAGGAAAATTTAGGCACCTTAATTATTATTTTTGGATTTTTAATTTAATTTTTATAATTTTTATGGATTTTTAAGGGTTTTTCAATTTTTAAGGTTTTTAAGTGATGAAAGATCACAAAAAAATGGCTGGAAAATCAAACAGCAAGCAAACTACAATACCTAATTTTTTTAGAATTTTTGGTGGAGTTTTTATATTATTTTGGTGTTTTTAAAGCTAGACAGTGACTAAAAAGGGAGTTTTTGAATTTTTAAAAATACTAAATGAAAATAAAAATGTCCTCAAAAATCACAGAAATTACTACACCATGGCAGGAGCCATGTGTCGAAATTTCATTAGATTTGGAGGTGGGTTGATATTTATTCAAAAATGAAGAAGAGGGTACTGTGCACAAGGACCAATGTGCAAATACCCGAAGACCTGGGGTCGCTGGTGCAAAATGCCCAGCAAGTCACGCGCGTCGCGCGTGGCTGGGGCACACAGGGACCAAATTGCAAGAAAAACTAAGTCCAAGGGCCTTTTGATAACTCGTATCAAAAGCCCAGGGATGAAGTTGCAAAAAGCCCACTAAATAACGCACATGCGCATAAACAAGGCTCACAGGGGTATAATTGCAATTACACCAAAAGATTCATGCATTCATTAACACTCCAGATCTACAGGACAATATATGTAAAAAGCCCAAACATACACGTGACGAAGCACGTGGTCACACACACACAGGGGCATACATGCAATTAAAATAAAGCACAAGGTCCTAACTGCAATTTACCCTACGCTAATAAAGTTTTAAAACTATTTACAGGACTGAAAAGAAAATAACAAACTACGAGGGGGCCCTACGATATTTACCCCTTTATTAGCCGACGGCCGGATGTGCGCCACGTGTTGATCGGACGGTTGGGATGGGCGGCGCTCTTTCTCTCTTCTCTTCCTGGGCTCGATCGACGGTCGAGGTGAGACCACGTGGCTGATCTAACGTCGCTAGACTCCGGGTCTCTCTCCTCTGCTATCAATGGTCCGGATGAACTCCTCAGATGAATCGACGGTCGCTGCTCCTCGAAGAATGGACGGACACGATCAGAACTGGAGCAGAGGGTGCATCGGACGGCTCTGGAAGATGGATGAAGAACTCGACGCCGGCGAACTTCGCCGACGTCCTGCGTGCACTCCGATCCTCCTCAGCTGCTGCAAATGATCCGAACACGCTCCTGGTGCAGCCCCGCAGCTGGTAACGATGGCCGATGGCCCAGCCGAGCCCTGGAGGGGCTCCGGCGAGGCTTGGCGGCGCGAAGCTCCGGTCTCAAGTGAAGAGAGGCTCAGGCACCTCTCTTTGAACCTGCAAAACAGCCAGAACGCTTCGCGGGTCGAGGGCAAAGTGCCTCGACCCAAGAAAGCGGGGTGAAGGTGGTATGTGCGGTGTGGCGAACGAGCTCCGGCGAGGTGGAGACGATGGAACTCGACTCCCAGCTCCGGGGCGAGCTGGGTTGAATGAGCGGGCGTAGAAGGTGCGTGGGGATACGGCGGAGATGACAGGGTGTTCCGATGATCAAAAGGGTACTCGAGATAGTCGGAATCAGGGAAGCACGGCGATGGGTCGATTTGGGCGAAATCCTAAATTAGATGAAACTAGAAGGAGCTAAGGTTACCTGGTGGCTGCAGTAGACTATGCTGGAGCTGCTCTTGCTCCTGGTCCTTGCCTCAAGGGCCGTCTCCTCCCGAGGCTCAAGCTCCAGATGGTGGTCGGAGCACGGCGGCGAAACGCGGCCGGATCGATGGTCCTGCTCCTCTTCCTCGCTGCAACACCGGCGGGGGCAAGCTGTCACCTTGCTCGTCTCGATGGAGCTCACTGGAGAGAGAGTAGATAGCCAAAGATGAGGCGCGGAGGCGGCGGAGGTCGGGATATATATGGTGACAGGTGCGATTAGGGTTGAGTGGAGACAGCGATGGAAGGCGTTGATTTCATGGCGAAAGATCGGGCGAGGATGAGGGATGATCGGCGAAGAATCCGGGCACGGGGTTCGCGTGGGAGACAGCCTGGAGACGCGTGGAAAAATCGGCGAAGGCGGGGCGGCACGCATCTTCCAGAAAAGGAAGGAGTCCGCGGGGGAGTTGACCGGGGTCAACAATCCCCCGTGGACCAATCAGAAGCTGCCACGTGTATTTAATTTTTGTTTATTTATTTTAAGGTAGAAATAGGCCGAATTAAAGAAAACTCAAAACATGAAATGTTTTTCTTTTATTTTTTTCTATTTTTTGGTGATTTTTAATTAATTTTTGGAAATAAAAATAGGGTAGCTATGTATATAGGTATATGTACACTATATGGATTTTTATTTTTGATTTTTTTATTTGTTATTTTTATGTATTTTTATGCTCATTTTGTATTTTATTTATTTACATCATAAAATATGGAATAAAATGGTATTTTTATTTTATTTTAATTATTTATACACAAGGGTGAAGTAAATAATTGTATACATTTATATACATGGTATTTATACAATGTATTTTTGTATTTTTCATTTTGTAATTTTTATTTGATTTTTGTTTTGTTTCTTGTTATTTTATGTATTTACCATATGTAACATAGAATATTTACAAAAAAGTTTTAGAAAATAATTTTATTTATTTATAGGGTTAAATAAATAAAGGATGATGGTCTACACATGGTGAAAGGGCATTTTTGAATTTTTGATTTTTAAATTTTTATTTTGTTTTTAATAAAATATACACACAATATGTACAAGCATATTTTTGGGTGAGGAAAATATAATTTTATGTATTTACAGAAGTATATACACATGAGCTCCTATCTCCCTCTACTTTGGCTTTTATGCGGTCAGGTCCATGCTGAGCCCTCCCTTGGGTTAGGTTGCTCAATATTTATTCTAAATATTTCCCTCTTTTTCTTTTTGCTCTTTATTCTTTTTTTATTTTTGCACAAAAACATGCTAATTATAGGTTTTTACACAATGCATACTTTTGGTAATTATTTGTATTTACACATATCTACATGTATTTGCAAAGGTTTTTGTAGCTACAATAGAAGAATAAAGAGTGATGAATGGGTATTCATCACTAGGTCCCGATGGGACAGTTGACCAGAGGTCAACAAAGGCTGGCTCACCATTGGTCCACATCGGCCATAACGAACAAAATAGGGAATCTTATTCGAAAATCATTTGTTTAACATAATAAATGATTTTATTATTTTTTGCTTATAAAATAAAAAATGTGTATTAATTCATGTAGTATTTATTTATGATTTTTATTTATTTTTTTATGTATTTTATTATGGTTTTATTTTAATAATGTATTTATGCATGTATTTACATGTATTTTGTATATTTTTATTTTTATTTTATTTATTTTGTTTTATTATTTTATTTTCTTATTTTATAAATTTATAATTTATTTTTGTGAGTGTGAGGGTATTTTTATTTAATTTTTATGAGTTGATTTTCATATTTAAATAAATAGGTACATATATACGTAGGTATACCTATAGGTAGTTTACCTATATTTTATATATACTTAATTTATTTAATGTATTTTCTTAGTTTTTATTTTGGATTTGTATTTTTAATAAGTTATATGTAATATTTACATTATTATAAAAAAATGAAAGAATAAAATAATTAAAGAATGTTTTCCCTCTTTATTTATGTGCATACTTATCATTAGTATTTTGCCTATTATCTTGCATAGACTTATTTTATTTTACAAATTCTCTTTGGTTTTATTCAAATTTCAATATGTACATGTATTATATACACTATTTACAAAATTCTAAAAATATAATTTTGTAAAAATAATGATCAATGAATAAATTGAATATTTTAATCAGGCAGATTGCACAATGAAGGCCAAAAACCTAACTTTTACAGATGAACTCCAAAAAATATGAAACCAATTTTATTAAATAGTTCTTAGAAAGCTATATACAATTAAAGGGATTTTGGGTGATTCTGAGTTTTTATTTGCAAGATATGGGTCTGTGAAGTTGAGATTCTGGCTTTTTTATTCTGTGTATAAAATGTACACTTTGTATTATTTTTATACAAACTCAATTTTGTAATTTTATTCACATTATAATCTACAACTTTTATGTACAAAGTTTCTCTATTTGATGAGTGAATAATTATATACAAAATAGGTGTTAAAAATGCATAAATAAATGAATAAATAAATGAGGTATTTATTGTACTGTTGGCCCTTATCTCCCCCTACTTTATTCCTTGTCGACCAATTCCATGCTGGCCTTGGTCTCAGGGTTCGGGTCATAAAGTATTTGCAATATTTTATTCCTTTTTCTTTTCTTCTCTTTATTCTATATTTTTGGCATTAAAACCCTTTTTTATGTACAATGAATGCAACAAATAATGAATACTTTTATAGACAAATTAATGCTATTTTCATGCATTTGTTGGAGTTTTTAAGGCCAAAATGATAGAATAAAGTGATGAAATGGAGATTCATCACCCTCAAAAGTGAACTCGGATAAATCTGGAATCTTAAAGACAACCATCTTCTCAAAGCAATCAACTAAGACATGATGAGCTGACAACAAATCCATGCCCAAAATCAAGTCAAACTCATCGAGATGTAGTAAGAGACAATATGCAATCTTTTATGACTGCCAATCAACACTGGTACCCTTTTGACTACCAAAGAAATGATGAATAGTTGTGCATCTGGCCCATGGATGTGATATGGAGGATCTAGGGACTCTACAATTTTACCTACTGAAGCTTCTAATCTCGAAGCAATAAATGAATGGGTCACACTCCATAATCAAATAAATCATAGAAAGGATGGCTCAAAATTGAGACCATACCTTTCACCACTTTAGTTGTTGATCGTGCCTACTCCTATGTCACTGCATGTAGTTGTCCCTATCTAGCTGATACAACACTCAAACTGACCACACTTTGGGTCTATCTCTGTGTCCTCGTAAAGTTGGATCTTATATTATGGAAACTCCCAGTATGTTGTGTCTACGACTGAGAAGGTTGCGTCTACGGTCGAGGCTCACTAGAGGCTTGGGGGCACTAAGATCGGTAGTGACCCTACTGATTGCACAAGTAGCATCGCATAGATGGGGTAGGCTTAGCAGTCATGTTGGTGCTCTGAGTCGGTCCTACCGAGGGTCTCTCCCCTCCCTATGACCTAGATGGTCGTGCCGTACTAGTACCACGTCTGGCTAGTGCCCCTCCTATGGTAGTCCCTGGAAATGAGCGAGCACCGCTAGAAAATTCTAATCCAGTAAGATGAAATGGTCGGGCTGACCTCTTCTACTAATATGATCACCACATATGTCCAAATGACCGTTGTGATGTAAGTGCTACTCCAGAAGAACTCCCAAAATGTCTATCTCTGATATCCTTGAACTTCTCTATTGCATCAATAACCTCGGAGATAGAAGTAAGACGTAGTCCGGCCAGCTTCTCAACCACCTCTTCCCCTATCCCTCTGATGAACTTCTCTAGATTCTCCTTTGGAAATGCAACATTTGTTGGAGTGTGGCGAGATAGCTCGGTGTAACGAACAAAATATTCTCTGGTTGTAATATGTACTTATTTGAGCTCTATGAAAAGTCGGAAATGGACTCCTTCCACTTCCCAGAGAAGATGCAGACTCTAAAACTCATCTCAAAATCATCCCATGTAGGCTCACGTCCAATCTCTGAAACAAACGCCTCCCACCAACTCTCAGCAAACATAGTCAAAGAGTACTCCGCAAAAGGTAACAACATGTTCCGTGGTGCACGAATCACATGGAGTACCTTTATCACTCTCTTCAGCCATTGTTCTGCCTCATCTGATGTCCCTGTACCCTAAAATGCGGGCACATTGGCTCGCTGATATGAAGTGAAAATCGATTGTTGCATGTATATGGCTGAGTGTTCATGCGCACCCTCATATGCAAAAAGTACAGGGTCATACTCCCTGCCATAATCTCCCTCATCTGCTCCATGTGATAGTACCTCATCACACAGATCATCAATCTGAGGCTGCTGACCTACACGGACTGAGGTTGTCCCTGTGGTATCTCATCTTGTGAAGGATGGTAGGTGAAATCAGATAGCTCCTCAAATCTCATCTCGATGTCCCCCTACATGCCAGCTATCTCAGTCTACTGAGCTAAAATCTGATTTAGATGGCCTCTCATCTCTCACTGTTGATCTCTCATGACAGTCTGTTGTTGCTGGAGATCTGGAAGTGTATCCATGATGCGTGCCAACTAGTATGTTATCTCCTGACTGATCCTTGACGTCATGGTTTTGTACAAGAACCAACATCATTAGTCATAATAGTGATTGTTTGCAATTATATGATTGTGCTTCTTCCCTTTCCGATATCACTATATGAATATTAAATGCTAATGTGACACTAGTGTATTGAATGTCATTCATTTCTTCTTAGACTGGTGCTAACTGTCGATATCTGAGAACTTAATACGATCATATTTATTATGGATATTATGTAATAGGGTACCGCTGCTCTGATACCTTTCCTGCTGTGGGTAACTCAAATCCCGAGGTCGTCACAGAAATTAGATGTACGATCAACCACAATATATAAATACCTATAGAAAAAGACACAAGATATGATCATGATCGATATTCTGAAGACCGACCAAGCGACATAGGTAAAGGTATCTAGATAGGTCGTTGCGACCTCAATCGCTCAGCTAAGTCAATCAAGAAAAATATCAGACCACTCGAAACAAATAAAATCAATCAAGCACGAAGATAGCGGTCCAGCTATGAGTTTAACCTGGTATAGCTCCCAGGGTCGAACTCGAGGAGCACGGGTTGGCCAAAGGCCTACGAAGTAGTAAAAATGAAATAAAATAAAGACAAAATATTTTTAGTGATTTTTGATGATTTTTATATTTTTTTGGATTTTTAATATGTGGAGAAAATAAAAGAAAACAAAGACAACCACACTTAAGCAATTTATTTAATGCCTCAAAGATCAAGAAAAAATTCAAGCAAAAGTATTTTTATGTTTTTTAGGTTTTTTAGTGTTTTTGGTGAATTTTTGGAATTTTTCTGATGGATATTTTATTTTCTAAAAATCAAACAGTAGTAGAAATGCAAGGTACTGTCCAGCCAAGCCTAAAGTCCCTAGATAAAATATCTAAGAACCTCAAAAGGACCTGGAGGTATTTTTCCTGTAAACTGGGTAAAACAAGGAAAATTTGAGTACCAAAATTATTGTTTTTGGGTTTTTAGATTATTTACTAGAATTTTTATGGGTTTTTAGGTGTTTTTAAGTTTTTATGGTTTTTAATCAATGAAAAATAGCCAAAATTGGCTAGAAAATAAAGGAGCACAAAATAAACAGTATCTAATTTTTATAGAATTTTTGAGGGGGTTTTTATATTTTTTTTGGGGTTTTTAAAACTAGACAGTGGCTAAAATGATGGTTTTTGAATTTTTAAAAATAACAAATAAACTAAAAAATGTCCTCAAAAATTCTCAAAAATCCTACAACATGGCAGGAGCCATGTATCAAATTTTCATCGAATTTGGAGGTGATTTGATATTTTATTCAAAAATCACAAGAGGGCACTGTGCACAAGGACTGAAGTGCAAATACCCTAAGTTCTGGGGGTCCCGATGCAAAATTCCCAGCAAGTCACACGCGCGGCGCGTGCCTGGGGCACTCAGGGACCTCTATGTAATAAAACTAAGTTCCAGGGACTAATTGGTAACACGTACCAAAAGTCCGAGGGCCTCAGCTGCAAATATCCCAAAAATAAACGCACATGCGTAATAAAACCATTCACAGGGGTATAGATGCAATTACTCAAAAAGTTTCATTCATTCATAAACATCAAGAACTACAGGGAATATATTGCAATTAACCCAAAAATACACGTGACGAAGCACGTGGCTCACACAGACAGGGGTATAAGTGCAAATAAACTAAAGCTCGTGGTCCAACATGCAAAATACCCTAAAACTAAACAACTGACTAAAATATTTACAGGACTAAAATGAAATAAAAGATAAGGAAGGGCCTAAGGGTAAATTACCCTTTATTAAGTCGCCCGATGGATGCGCGCCACGTGTGTAGATGGACGGCTGGAAATGGCTGGCGCTCCAACGTTGAGGTCCTCGCAGCGATCGGACGGCTGAGGGTACGCCACGTGGGAGATCGAAAGGGTGCGGTGCTCGGTGGCTACCCCTCGTGCAACGGACGGTCCTCATCGCCTCTCCAAGATCTGACGGTGTCTGGCTCTCCTCAAGTGAACGGTCTGGATACGAACTGGAGGTCGAGGACGATCGAACGGTCGGGGAAGATGATGGAAGAACAGTCGGCCGGCGAGCTTCGCCGGCCTCGTGCGAGCGCTGGTCTCCTCCCCTGCTGCCTCTGAAGATCGGAAAAGGTCCGCGATGATGCTCCGCAGCTGCTGGTAGGCTCCGATGACCCAGCCGAGCCCTGGAGGGCTCCGGCGAGGTCGGCGGAGGAGAAGCTCCTGTCTGAATGTCGGGAGGCCTCAGATAGCCTCCTCTGGTCCTGCAAAATGGCTAAGAAGCTTCGCGGGTCGAGGGCAAAATGCCTCGACCCAGTTAGGCGACTTGGGGATGGTCTGTGCATCGGTGCAGACGAACCCCAGCGAAGCGACGGCGAGGGGATTCGAATCCCAGCTCCTGTGCGAGCTGGGTTGAACGGAGGGGCGGAGAAAGTGCGCGGAGGGAAGGCGGAGATGAATATGGATTCCGATGATCGAATGGGTGCGCGAGGTGGTCGGAATCGACGAAAGACGGCGGCGGTGCGATTTGGGGCAAAGTGGAAATTAGACTAAACAGAGGGGCTAAGGGACTACCTGGGTGGATGAATCGACTGTGCTGGAGCTGGGGGTGCTCCCGGTCCTCGCCTCAAGGAGCGTCGACGTCCGAGGCTCAGAGCTCGCACCAATGGCGGAGCTACGACGGAGCTACTCGCCGGATCAGTGGTCCGGCCACTCTCTCCTCGCTGCGACACGGCCAACCTGGAGCTGTCACCTCGGGGGTAGCTGTGGAGGTCACGGGACGAAGAATGGAGAGCCAAAGATGACGCGGGAAGGCGGCTGAGCTCACGATTTATATGGCTAGGGGTCCGAAAAGAGGGGGTCCAGGCAAGCTCAGGAGCGCGCGGATCCCAAGGGAGCGGCTCCGGCGAGGATGCCGGATGCAAGGAGGACGATTCGGACCCGGGGGTTGGCGGGTTGGTGATCGGGTTGAGCGGGTATTAAATGGAGAAGTCGGGTTGGCCGCTCAAACCCGTGGGAGGTGGTCCTGGGGGGGCCAGTTGACCGGGCGGTCAACATCCCCAGGACCCAATGAGGATGGGCCACGTGGCCGGATTTTAAAGCTTAAATTCAAGGTAGCTAGGGCCCGATTTTGTAAATACTCAAAACACAAAATATTTTTATTTTATTTTTTTTCTATTTTTTGGTGATTTTTAATTAATTTTTGGAAATAAAAATAAGGTATTTACACTATATAGCTATATATAGGTATATATACAATATGTAGGTTTTTAATTTTTGATTTTTAATTATTATTTATATACAATTTTATCCTTATTTTATATTTTATTTATTTATAGAATAAAATAAGGAATAAAAGGGTGTTTTTATTTTATTTTTATTATTTATGTACATAGGTAAAATAAATAGATATATACATCTATATACATGGTATATGTACAATGTCTTTTTATATTTTTAAATTTTGTTATTTTTATTTGATTTTTGTTTTGATTATTTTATTTATTTACAATATATAGCATAGAGTATTTATAAAAAGTTTAGAAAATAATTTTATTTATTTCTATGGTTGAATAAATATAGGAGTATGGTCTATGTACATGGTGAAAGGGCATTTTTGAACTTTTTGATTTTCAAATTTTTATTTTGTTTTTAATATTTTCTAAATATATACAAATATGTACAAGCATATTTTTGGGTGAGGAAAATATAGTTTTATTTATTTACACTAATATTTACACATGAGCCCCTATCTCCCTCTACTTTGGCTTTTATGCGGTCAGGCCCATACTTGCCCTCCCTTGGGTTAGGTTGCTCAATATTTATTCTAAATATTTCCCTCTTTTTCTTTTTAATCTTTATTCTTTTATTTTTGCACAAAAACATGCTAATTATAGGTTTTTACACAATGCATGCTTTTGCTAATTATTCCTATTTACACATATCTACATGCATTTGCATAGGTTTTTGTAGCTAAAATATAAGAATAAAGAGTGATGAATGGGTATTCATCACCCCCCTATACTTAACTTTGGTAGTCCCTTAGCAAACACTTATTTGAAAAAGAAGTGAAAAAGAAAGAAAGAAAGAAAAAGAAAAAGTGGATGTACATGGATCAAGGTTGATTATTAAACTTGCCTTCATTAAATTGAGGTATGGAGCCCAATCAGATCTTTGGATTATTAATGTGTCAGAACCTTATTTAGACTTAAGCTTAAAACCTAACAGCCTCTAAGTTCCACCAATCTATAACCAAGACTCCTCAATGCTCCAGATCAGAACAAGTCATCAAGCACAAACCCTGAAGACCATGAATCTTTTCTTGTCCTGTGAAAGTGAGGTCTAAGCTCTCCACTTCAGAAATGGCAACTTGACAACCCTCCCCGACAAAGTAACTCTATGACCTCAATCTGGCCACTCTTTCCTCGAGGAGCGGGGTATTCCCTTCTAAGTTCAAGTACAACCGGCTCAAGAAGAGGGGGAAGAAGAGAATGGGTCAAGGCCAGTGTAGCCAAGTACCCTTGGGAGCTTAACCAGTGTAGCCAAGTCTCCCTGCTGCAAGCTACAACAGGTGGATCATGAAACCAAGCCTTGCTTATTGCACTTATATACATACTCCGGTGGGATTATCATTTTCTCTCAGACCCACCACTTTTTTGGAGTTTTCCTCTTTTTGCACATTTTTTTTTCGAGTGCATCTATACAACATGTACATGTGCAGCATATATACAAGGAGTTTTTCCTCTTGAGCCAGTAGACTATCCCTCTTTTGAAGCTTTATTGCAACCCACAACTCCCGTCGTTAGACCTCATGGCAACCAGACCAAGTTGAGACGCACTTCCTTCACTATAAGAAGAAGAGAGGTTCCGCCTAGAAGTACTACCCTCATATGCTACCCCAAGTCAAGGAAGACTGCCTCCTCACCATCTCATCCGTGAAGAGCTCGGTGCATAGTGCTGGTGTCCAAGTAAAGCCATAATCTATATGAGTCATGTGTTGTTGTTAAGTGCTCTACTTAGGCTCATTGAGATGACATGTGATCATAGCCTAGTGGACTCAAAGAATTAAGTCACCATGGACCTGAAAAGCCTTAAACCTAAGTCCTATAAGGTTCCTCTTAGAAGTAAGGTGAATTAAGATCTTAATCAAGCTCCATTTCTCAATTTGATTCCAGGCTAGTTTAGATGTCAACTATCATCCAGAAAAACTATATACATATGTACAAAAAAAGATGCTTATTTACACAAATTTTACAAACATGCAAAATTTTTGAAAAATGTTTTGAAATCATGAAATGATGATGCATGAAGTGCAAGTTTTGCAAAAAGATATTTACACACATTTACACAAGATTTTTGCAAACTTTTGATTTTCAAAACATTTTGGAAAAATTTTGTACTATATACATAATTTTGATACAAAAATATTTACACAAGCTTTACACAAAAGATTTTTGAAATCATTTTTACAAAAATAATTTGTACACTAGCTATGTATGTGCAAATAAAAGAAGATTATGTACATGAAAATTTTTAATTTTTGTGGTTTTTAGCCATTTTATTTATTAACACACTCACACAAAGTACGAGTTATGGCTAAAGTATATATGAAATATATACACACCCCCTATACTTAGCTCGAACGATGTCCTCAGAGTCAAGAGCGATGAAGAAGACATAACTCGTGCTAGGTGTAGGAGAGTGAAAAGAAAGGCTATACAAAAAGGAAATGAAAATTCAAGAGGGACTCGGGTCTCCCCCCTATACTTAGGATCAAGTAATCCTAAGTATAGCAGGCTATATACTAAGGGAAAACCTGAGTGCAGAATGTACAGGGTCTACCCCCCTATACTTAGGGTGAAATATCCCTAAGTATAGGCAGCAAAACAGGGATAGATAGAAACAAAAGAAATACCCAAAAGGTCTCACATCCCCCCTATACTTAGGGTAAAGTGCACCCTAAGTATAGCATAATCACAAGATGGGGAAGGGGATGTGGGACTAAGGAATGTGGTGATATGGACATCTGGATCTATATACAACGGAAGATCAGTGAAACTCAGGCGTGAGATGCATTATATGTGAGTCAAAGACCACATCTCACGCAAAATGAATAGGGGCAAGATCAACGACCCGCGGCTCATGATCTAGAAATGGCTTGAGCCGCTGGCCGTTCACTCGAAAGGTACTCTCAGAAGACAACTCGGATATGTCGATACTACCATTGTCGTGTACCTTTCGAACCAGATAAGGTCCTTTCCATTTGCTCTGTAGCTTCCCTGGAAATAATCTAAGCCTCGCATCAAACAGCCATACTCTCTGTCCAATCTCAAAATGTTTGTGGCTGATATGAGAATCATGCCACTCCTTGACTTTCTCCTTATAATGTAGGTTGCTTGAGAAAGCTGCATCTCTAAGCTCTTCCAGGGCAGCTAGCTCTGCCCTCCTCTGGTCTCCTATACCATCTGGATCCATAAGTATGTCTGTAACTGCCCAAAGTGACTTGTGCCTCAGCTCAACAGGTAAATGGCATGGCTTGCCATATACGAGGCGAAAGGGAGATGTGCCCAAAGGTGTCTTGAAAGACGTCCTATATGCCCACAAGACCGAGTCCAAAAGCTGTGACCAATCCTTTAGGTCAGGGCGGACGACCTTCTGCAGAATAGTCTTGATCTCCCTATTCGACACTTCGGCTAGACCGTTCGTCTGTGGATGGTAAGGTGTAGCAACACGATGATCTATGCCGAACTCGCTAGCAAGTGCCTTCACCTGGTCGTTGATGAAGTGAGATCCCCCATCAGAAATCAGAACTCGTGGAACCCCGAACCGCGTGATGATGTGCTTCCTCAAAAATCTGCAAACTGTCCTCGCATCAGCGGCTCGGGCGGGGATAGCCTCCACCCAACGACTCACATAATCAACGGCCAACAGAATGTACTCAAATCCCTGACTCTTAGGGAATGGACCCATGAAATCGATGCCCCATGCGTCAAAAACCTCACAGAAGTGAATAGGCTGCATCGGCATCATATCACGATGTCCACAAGTGCCCATCCTCTGACAGTCAGTACATCTCTTCACGAACTCATCTGAGTCCTTGAAGAGTGTAGGCCACCACAAGCCGGATTGGAGCACCTTCTGTGCCGTTCTCCTCCCAGAATGATGTCCTCCTGCCTCAAGCTTGTGGCAGTAAGTGAGGACGCTATGGTGTTCCTCCTGAGGAATACACCGACGCCAGACGTTATCCCCTCCTTCGTGGTAAAGGATGGGATCCTCCCAATGGTAGGACTTGGCCTTCGCAAGGAAGGTCTCAAGTCTCTGCCTGGGCCAATCTTGTGGGACTTTCCCAACAACGAGAAAGTTCACAATATCGGCGTACCATGGGAGTGAGGCGATAGCAAGGATCGCCTCATCTGGGAAGGTATCTCTAATAGGGTCAATCTGCTCAGAATCCTCAGGCTGCTCTAGTCGGGAGAGATGATCCGCCACCACATTCTTGACTCCAGGATTATCCTTAATCTCAATATCGAACTCCTGGAGTAGAAGGATCCATCTAGTCAGTCTGGCCTTGGCATCCTTCTTTGCCATGAGGTACCTGATGGCGGTGTGATCTGTAAATAAAGTCACTCTAGATCCGATGATATATGATCTGAACTTATCTAGGGCGAACACTACGGCTAGCATCTCCTTCTCTGTGACCGTGTAATTCCGCTGGGCGGAATCCAATGTGCGGCTAGCGTAGTGTATGGCAAATGGAACTCCATCCCTCCTCTATCCCAGCACTGCCCCTACGGCAAAATCGGAGGCGTCCGTCATGATCTCGAATGGGAGAGACCAATCAGGCGGCTGGAGGACAGGAGCCTCAATAACACACTGCTGGAGAGTAGCAAACGACGAGAGACACTTGTCATCGACAAGGAACTCGGTGTCTTTCGTCAAGAGGTCAGTCAATGGTCGGGCAATCCTGCTGAAATCCTGAATAAATCTCCTATAAAATCCAACGTGCCCCAGGAATGACCGTAGCTGCCTCAGATTGGACGGCGGTGTGAGTTTCCTAATGACATCAACCTTGGCCGGATCAACCTCCATGCCCCTGTTGGAGATGATGTGGCCAAGCACCGTCCCTTGAGTCACCATGAAGTGACTCTTCTCCCAAGATAGCACCAAGTGATAATCAATACATCGCTGGAGTACCCGGTCCAGGCAGTCAAGACAAGAATCGAATCCGTCGCCGTAGACCGAGAAATCGTCCATGAAGACCTCCAAGCACTCCCCTACCATGTCCGAGAAGATCGACAGCATGCACCTCTGAAAAGTCACAGGGGCATTGCATAGCCCAAATGGCATGCGTCGAAAAGCATATGTGCCGAAGGGACAGGTAAAGGTGGTCTTCTCCTGATCCTCAGGAGCGATGGCCACTTGGTTGTAGCCCGAGTACCCATCCAGGAAGCAATAATGGCTCTTCCCTGCCAGTCTCTCAATGATCTGGTCAATAAAAGGCAGGGGGAAATGGTCCTTCTTGGTGGCTTGGTTGAGTCTCCTGTAATCAACACAAACCCTCCAAGAGGTGGGTACTCGTGTAGCGATCTCCTCTCCCGACTCACTGATCACAGTCGTGATGCCCGTCTTCTTGGGCACCACATGCAAGGGGCTGACCCACTTGGAGTCGGAAATGGGATAAATAAAATCTGCACTCCACCATTTCGATATTTCCTTCATCACAACCTCTCTCAGGTTGGGGTTCAGACGCCGCTGGAACTCACGCGACGGCTTCGCCCCCTCCTCGAGATAGATATGGTGGGAGCACACTAATGGACTAATCCCATGGAGATCTGCTACGCTCCATCCGATCGCCTTGCGGTTCTTTTCAAGAACCCCCATCAAACGGGATTCCTGCTCTCCAGTCAACTCAGCGGAGATGATGACTGGGTACATCTCTGGCTCGCCCGCAAGGAATCGATACTTCAGCGAAGTAGGGAGCGGCTTCAGCTCTGGAATGCTGGGTGCCGGCAAATCTGGCTGCGGAAGAAACTGAGTGAAAGCTGCAAGGTCGGCCAAATCTGCCTGGGAAAGTGAAAGCGTACTCTCGCAAACTGGATCGGGAGAAGGCGGCTCAACTGTACTGTCTCTGCTCGACTCTGCATCTACCTCCTCCTCATCTATAGGCTCGGATGGACTCAGGTCTGGCATCTGATCATCACAATCGGCCCAATCAGACTCTGGATCCGAGGGATCTGTATCAACCGCGGTAGCATCAGTACCACCGGAAAACAAGGTGGCCTCATCACCACCATCACTAATCATCGTGCTGCGATCAAGGACCGGCTCTGCTGCCTCTATGGTATCCTGGACCAAGGCTGTGCTCTCCAGACTCTCCTCTGCTATCATCTCGGCATCAGCTGTATCTGAAAGTGAGAAGATGGTATGTGTCTCAAGATCAGCCCAAGCTGCCTCATCATCTGTGATCACAAAATCACATCCTGGTGGATGTCTGGCTCTGCGTCTGTCAGCTGCTCTGTATCTGTACTCGTATCTGAGCGGGCTCTCTCTAGCTCTGTAGTCCTCGACCGTCTCTATTTGTATACTCTCACCCTCGACGAGAAAGTACACCTTCCCGCTATCATGATCAGTCACCGCCTTGGTTGTGGCCAAGAACGGACGACCAAGGATGATGGGGGTATCGGCCACTGACTCAGGGATCTCCATGTCCAACACTACGAAGTCCACGGGGAATTTCAGGCCCTGAATCATGACGATAACGTCTCGTAATAACCCCTTCAGCCTCTTGACAGATCGATCAGCGAACTGAAGGACTGTCCTGCTCTGTCGAAGAGTGCCCAACTCGAAGCGGTCGAGAAGGGCTGCCGGAAGAAGGTTGATCGACGATCCGCTATCTAGAAGAGTACGGTCGAACCTCTGCTCACTAATCTGGCATCTGACATACGGGGCCCCTGAATCTGGCCTCTTGGCTGGCAGGCGGTTCTGGATCGCGAAACACGTGGCTTTCGTCAGCACATGTATCTCTGAAGTGTGGTTCCTCCTCCTCCTCCTGACTATAGTCCTCTCTCTCAAAGATAGCTGGAGAAGGGGGATGTGCTGCAAAGCCTCCTGGAGGGTCAGCTGGATATGGAATCGATCGATCATGCTCTGGCTGAACTCCTCAAGCTCTCTCTTTTTTGGATCTTTTTCTTTTTTCTTCCCCTTCCCCATCTGAAGGGCTCTAGGGAAGGGGATCACAGGGTCCTTCTCAGATGAAGGACTAGGAAAAGGTCTAAGCGGTTCAAGGACCGGATCCACACATACATCATGCACCACAGTGGGACCAGAAGAAAGTAAACCTTTTCCTTTATTCACAACAGAGTTCTGAGATACAGGAATACGAGGAAAAACATCATCTCTATCTGTACAAACACCGGTGGCCTCAGTACCACCATGGGCTGGCTCTGCTGCTGCTGCTGGTAGACGTCGTGCGGCCTCAGTATCGCGGGCTGGCTCGGCTGAACGGGTGGCATCAGTACCACCTCCTGGATCAGGTGAAGTGGCGGCCTCAGTACCGCTGGTGGGATCAGCATCCTTGATGGCCTCAGTGCCACCGTCATCGTCTGGAGCGGCCTCAGTACCGCTCTCCTCCTCCTCATGTGGCGCCTCTGGGATGTCCTCGTGGTGAAGCTCAGATGAGGCGCCGCCGCCTGCTGGGGTCCTACCGCTCCTAAGTGTGACAAAATCAGCATCAAATAGATCCGAAGATGTATCATCAAATGGGTCACTAGGAGTGGCTAACTCAGTATGTAATACCTGCTCAGATTTCCTCTTGAGGTTGTTCAGATTCGGCTCGATCTGGGCTGGTATGGCAGCCTTCCCTCTCACCAGGTCCCGCATCTCCTGGCGGAACTCGTCCATCTCCCGTCGGAATGTGGCCTGCTGGTCCGTGAGGAGGCGGGCGATGTCATCCAAAGCGGGGCTCTCGTGGGAGCCCGACGGGTGGCCTCTCTGTGGGTGAGGCTGCTGGAACTGCTGTGGTGGGTAAGAAGGGTAGGATGGAGGGTGCTGCTGCTGATATCTCGGGTGAGCCTGCTGCTCACGTCTCCATGACTGTCCCTGCTGCTGATAGGGACGAGGACCGAAGGATGATGGCTGGTGCTGCTGATATGCTGGGGGCTGCTGCTGCTGCTGGTGCTGGTCTCTCTGCTGGGAGTACTGCCCTCCCTGTCCTGACGGCTGCTGCTGGGGCTGGGTACCACTACTCCCCCACCTGAATCCGGGATGGTCTCGTCGGATCCCAGGCTGGGGGCGGTCATACTAAATCCCGTTGACATCCATCAACGGCTCTGCATCGTAGGGGGCTGGCGGGAGTACTGCCAGAGGCTGGTCCGGCTGGTAGACCACCATCTGCATCTCTGGAGATGGTGGGGACTGGTAAGTGGGCTGCGGCTGCTGGTACGGCTCCGCCTGTACAAGATGGACCTGTCTAGGCTGCACGTGGGTGCTGGAGCGCTGGGACGAGCTGCTGCTGCTGCCGGCGTCGCCTCGCGACTGAAGACGGGGCTGAGAAGCCGTCTGTGCCTCCTGGAGACACATGAGCTGTGTCTTCATGTCGCTCAGAACCTGTGCCATCTGCTCCATCTGCGTGATACTCTGGCACTGCTTCTTCTCGATCAGCTCCATGCGGTCCAGCTTCTCGCTGATAATGCCCATGTCCGTAGCTGATGACTCTGCCTGTGCTGCTGCGGCTGCGGACAAACTGGATGGACCTGCATCTACCCGTGCTATCCGCTGGTACTGCACGGGTCCTGGCTGATGTGGCTGGGTCTTCTGAGTATACAACCTGGTCTGAGACATCACCATATAGTTCTCAGCCATCTCCTCGTAGATGGCCCAGACCTGGTCGTGGTCCTTGGCAAAGTAGGACCCGCCACACGAAGCGTTCACCAGACCCTGAAGCTCTGGCGTCAACCCGCTGAAAAAGCTCTGAACTAGGTTCGGCTTGGAGATGTCGTGGTGCGGGCATCTGTCCAGGAGCTCTCGGAACCTCTCCCATGCCTCGTGAAACTGCTCGTTGGGGAACATGGAGAAGTTGCTGATCAGGGCCCTCGCTGCATTCGTCCGCCCAAGTGGATAGTACTTGTTCAAGTACTCGGTGCGGAGCTGCTCCCAGGTGTAGACGAACCTCCCAAGATGCTTCAGCCAGGTGGCTGCTCTATCTGCCAGTGAAAATGGGAAGGCTATCATCCGGATCGTGTCCTGGTCCACATGCCAGTCGTGGACAGTACTGCAGATCATCAGAAACTCCTGGAGGTGGAGGTGGGGCTCCTCAGTGGCAAGTCCGTGGAATCGAGGAAGCATCTGCAGGGTATTCGGGGGGAACTTGAAGTCCCCCACGATAGCAGGAACCACCACCCAATGGTGCATCAGTGTAGATCCGGGGTTGTGCAACTCCCGCATCGGTCTAGGTGGTCCTCCTCCTCCCGCGGCTGCTGCCGCTGCTGCGGCTGCTGCTGCTGCTGCGGCTCGTGTCTCTGCATCAGGTCCGTCCTCAGGCTCGCTCTGCTCATCTTGCTCTGCTCTGAGCCTCTCCAACTCTCTCCTCATCTCAATCATAAATGCTCCCTGATCGCAGAGCTGCTGCTGGACTGTCTCGAGTGATGCGATCAAGGTGGAGTTGATCGCTCCCTGGTCAAGTACAAAGTGCTCGGGCTGTCGGGAGTGATCATCTGAACTGCCGGCTCCGGCCATCATGACGTCTGCAAAATCAAACGAGCCCAACTCAGGTGCTGTCAAATGTATCAATCTCTCCTCGGGCTCGTGTCTCTCAGGTAGATCAGAAAGGGGGTCGAGGGGGAACAGGGTGGAGTCGTACTCGGGCTCGGAGAGCGGGTCTGAGCTCTCGCGAGCCAACCTAGATGATGAGGTAGACGCGCCCGAGAGCGGTGCAGCCAGAGGCTGCCTAAGAGACCGTCTACCCATCATCTTGATCTGACGAGTAAGGCGGATGAGATCTGGAAAAATTACGATCAGAAAACAAACCCCCGGTTCACCAACGCAACGCGAGCTGAAGACCGTGAAAGTTCGGTCAATTTATCTTGTCAATTTTATTTTGGTGAACACACAGAATATCAGAGCGCTTACGTGACCTGTTGGGATATCCGATGCTAACCCAACCGACTGGCCCGCACGGAAAAGTCGGTAATCGGTCGGGACTAGCAACGGGGGGCTCTACCTAGGGTGCGGGTCACTCTCTTGCGCATCCAAACCAAACAATGAGGGGGTTGCTCTCCCCAAGAAAAAGTTTTTATGGTGAGCGGGTTTTAAGATCAATAATTTTAGCAGTCCCAATTTTATGGTTTCACTTTTTTTTAATCTTTTTCAAAGCAAACAAAAGGCCTAACAAATTTTTCGGTTCTCCTGGTTATTAAGTCCAAAACAGGGGGGAGAAGACGAAAAAGCCGATGCACGATAAATCAATGATGCATGCTGAGTAAGAAATGTGTACCTTGCCTCCAGCACTCTACATGCAAAATGATCCGCGCATAAAAGTAAAGACTGAAAATAAACTAACCTAAATGATGCAGCGGTAAAGCCGAGTCCTAAACGAGCAACTTCTAGCGAAGAACCGTCTAACCGGTCACCGACCTCCAAGCCAAAGAGTCCGGTCTTGGCCCGTCCCTCCTCTGTCCGACAAATTGGGGGTAGGAGTAAGCGCTTTACAGGACGGGCTGCGGCACGTAGGCTACGGAGGCAAATGAATCGGTTATTTTTATTATTGATTTTAAGTAGGTCCAATTATCGATCTATAGGAACAGATAATCAATTAGGGATGTGGATCCTACTAGTTACGGCACATTCACCAGAAAATCCTATGTCTAGGGGCTCGAGCAAAAACCGCGAAAAAGCGGAAAAGGCAGAAATAAAAGAAAAATAAAACCGCGAAAAAGCCGCGAAAAACCGCGATGGTCCTAAGGGTCCCCCGAGCACACCGGTGCTCGGCGAAACAGACCCGCTACGGTCAAGTCACAAATGTCCAAGTCCTGTCCCTGTATTATTACAATAATAATATAAATGAAATAAAAACCTAATCTAACCTCACCCACTCAACTCTCTCCCTCTCGCTCTCTCCTGCGGCTTCGTAGAGAAGGAAGCCGCCTCCAAGTCCCTCAGTTGCCCCGGCTCCTCGAAAGTCTCCTCCGCGGTCCTCGGGCCCTCGCAAGAAAAAGAGATGAGTGGTCAGAACCAATGATAAAATAATAATCAAAGGAAAATAAAGACAAATGAAAAACAAGGGTATATGTGCAAAAATGCAAAATAAAATAAACACACAAAATAAAACAAAAACAAAAACAAAAGAAAATAAAAATAAAGCAGAATAAAACAAAAAGAAACTATAAACAAAAACCGCGAAAAGCCGCGAGCTCCGAAGAGCCGCGAAAAGCCACGAAAACAAAGACGAAAATGAAAATAAAAACGAACTACTAAGCCGTGCTCCCCGGCAACGGCGCCATTCTGAAGACCGACCAAGCGACAGAGGTAAAGGTATCTAGATAGGTCGTTGCGACCTCAATCGCTCAGCTAAGTCAATCAAGAAAAATATCAGACCACTCGAAACAAATAAAATCAATCAAGCACGAAGATAGCGGTCCAGCTATGAGTTTAACCTGGTATAGCTCCCAGGGTCGAACTCGAGGAGCACGAGTTGGCCAAAGGCCTACGAAGTAGTAAAAATGAAATAAAATAAAGACAAAATATTTTTAGTGATTTTTGATGATTTTTATATTTTTTTGGATTTTTAATATGTGGAGAAAATAAAAGAAAACAAAGACAACCACACTTAAGCAATTTATTTAATACCTCAAAAATCAAGCAAAAATTCAAGCAAAAGTATTTTTATGTTTTTTAGGTTTTGTAGTGTTTTTGGTGAATTTTTGGAATTTTTCTGATGGATATTTTATTTTCTAAAAATCAAACAGTAGTAGAAATGCAAGGTACTGTCCAGCCAAGCCCAAAGTCCCTAGATAAAATATCTAAGAACCTCAAAAGGACCTGGAGGTATTTTTCCTGTACACTAGGTAAAACAAGGAAAATTTGAGTACCAAAATTATTGTTTTTGGGTTTTTAGATTATTTACTAGAATTTTTATGGGTTTTTAGGTGTTTTTAAGTTTTTATGGTTTTTAATCAGTGAAAAATAGCCAACATTGGCTAGAAAATAAAGGAGCACAAAATAAACAGTATCTAATTTTTATAGAATTTTTGAGGGGGTTTTTATATTTTTTTGGGGTTTTTAAAACTAGACAGTGGCTAAAATGATGGTTTTTGAATTTTTAAAAATAACAAATAAACTCAAAAATGTCCTAAAAAATTCTCAAAAATCCTACATCATGGCAGGAGCCATGTGTCAAATTTTCATCGAATTTGGAGGTGATTTGATATTTTATTCAAAAATCACAAGAGGGCAATGTGCACAAGGACTGAAGTGCAAATACCCTAAGTTCTGGGGGTCCCGGTGCAAAATTCCCAGCAAGTCACGCGCGCGGCGCGTGCCTGGGGCACTCAGGGACCTCTATGTAATAAAACTAAGTTCCAGGGACTAATTGGTAACACGTACCAAAAGTCCGAGGGCCTCAGCTGCAAATATCCCAAAAATAAACGCACATGCGTAATAAAACCATTCACAGGGGTATAGATGCAATTACTCAAAAAGTTTCATTCATTCATAAACATCAAGAACTACAGGAAATATATTGCAATTAACCCAAAAATACACGTGACGAAGCACGTGGCTCACACAGACAGGGGTATAAGTGCAAATAAACTAAAGCTCGTGGTCCAACATGCAAAATACCCTAAAACTAAACAACTGACTAAAATATTTACAGGACTAAAACGAAATAAAAGATAAGGAAGGGCCTAAGGGTAAATTACCCTTTATTAAGTCGCCCGATGGATGCGCGCCACGTGTGTAGATGGACGGCTGGAAATGGCTGGCGCTCCAACGCTGAGATCCTCGCAGCGATCGGACGGCTGAGGGTACGCCACGTGGGAGATCGAACGGGTGCGGTGCTCGGTGGCTACCCCTCGTGCAACGGACGGTCCTGATCGCCTCTCCAAGATCTGACGGTGTCTGGCTCTCCTCAAGTGAACGGTCTGGATACGAACTGGAGGTCGAGGACGATCGAACGGTCGGGGAAGATGCTGGAAGAACAGTCAGCCGGCGAGCTTCGCCGGCCTCGTGCGAGCGCTGGTCTCCTCCCATGCTGCCTCTGAAGATCGGAAAAGGTCCGCGATGATGCTCCGCAGCTGTTGGTAGGCTCCGATGACCCAGCCGAGCCCTGGAGGGCTCCGGCGAGGTTGGCGGAGGAGAAGCTCCTGTCTGAATGTCGGGAGGCCTCAGATAGCCTCCTCTCGTCCTACAAAATGGCTAAGAAGCTTTGCGGGTCGAGGGCAAAATGCCTCGACCCAGTTAGGCGACTTGGGGATGGTCTGTGCGTCGGTGCGGACGAACCCCGGCGAAGCGACGGCGAGGGGATTCGAATCCCAGCTCCTGTGCGAGCTGGGTTGAACGGAGGGGCGGAGAAGGTGCGCGGAGGCAAGGCAGAGATGAATATGGATTCCGATGATCGAATGGGTGCGCGAGGTGGTCGGAATCGACGAAAGACGGCGGCGGTGCGATTTGGGGCAAAGTGGAAATTAGACTAAACAGAGGGGCTAAGGGACTACCTGGGTGGATGAATCGACTGTGCTGGAGCTGGGGGTGCTCCCGGTCCTCGCCTCAAGGAGCGTCGACGTCCGAGGCTCAGATCTCGCACCAATGGCGGAGCTACGGCGGAGCTACTCGCCGGATCAGTGGTCCGGCCACTCTCTCCTCGCTGCGACACGGCCAACCTGGAGCTGTCACCTCGGGGGTAGCTGTGGAGGTCACGGGACGAAGAATGGAGAGCCAAAGATGACGCGGTAAGGCGGCTGAGCTCACGATTTATATGGCTAGGGGTCTGAAAAGAGGGGGTCCGGGCAAGCTCAGGAGCGCGCGGATCCCAAGGGAGCGGCTCCGGCGAGGATGCCGGATGCAAGGAGGACGATTCGGACCCGGGGGTTGGCGGGTTGGTGATCGGGTTGAGCGGGTATTAAATGGAGAAGTCGGGTTGGCCGCTCAAACCCGTGGGAGGTGGTCCTGGGGGGCCAGTTGACCGGGCGGTCAACATCCCCAGGACCCAATGAGGATGGGCCACGTGGCCGGATTTTAAAGCTTAAATTCAAGGTAGCTAGGGCCCGATTTTGTAAAAACTCAAAACACAAAATATTTTTATTTTATTTTTTTCTATTTTTTGGTGATTTTTAATTAATTTTTGGAAATAAAAATAAGGTATTTACACTATATAGCTATATATAGGTATATATACAATATGTAGGTTTTTAATTTTTGATTTTTAATTATTATTTATATACAAATTTATCCTTATTTTATATTTTATTTATTTATAGAATAAAATAAGGAATAAAAGGGTGTTTTTATTTTATTTTTATTATTTATGTACATAGGTAAAATAAATAGATATATACATCTATATACATGGTATATGTACAATGTCTTTTTATATTTTTAATTTTTGTTATTTTTATTTGATTTTTGTTTTGATTATTTTAGTTATTTACAATATATAGCATAGAGTATTTATAAAAAGTTTAGAAAATAATTTTATTTATTTCTATGGTTGAATAAATATAGGAGTATGGTCTATGTACATGGTGAAAGGGCATTTTTGAACTTTTTGATTTTCAAATTTTTATTTTGTTTTTAATATTTTCTAAATATATACAAATATGTACAAGCATATTTTTGGGTGAGGAAAATATAGTTTTATTTATTTACACTAATATTTACACATGAGCCCCTATCTCCCTCTACTTTGGCTTTTATGCGGTCAGGCCCATACTGAGCCCTCCCTTGGGTTAGGTTGCTCAATATTTATTCTAAATATTTCCCTCTTTTTCTTTTTAATCTTTATTCTTTTATTTTTGCACAAAAACATGCTAATTATAGGTTTTTACACAATGCATGCTTTTGCTAATTATTCCTATTTACACATATCTACATGCATTTGCATAGGTTTTTGTAGCTAAAATATAAGAATAAAGAGTGATGAATGGGTATTCATCAATCACCTCTCATGATGACTACAAAAGAAAATTCACTAAGAAGAAAAACAAGCAAAACTCTCTCGAATGCCTTCACTCAAAACTCCCTCAAATGCCTTCACTCTTCTATATATAACCTAAGTACAAGACCCATAATCATATTCTTGAAAAGACTATATATGTACAACTCAATACTTGTTAGGACTAGAAGCCTGCTTCTTTTACGATTCTTAATCCTAGTATTACTCTAATTATAAAGCAAAATCTAATCAATGATTGATCATTGGTTATCAGTTCGAATATTTTAAAGATTAGATTGGACATCAAACTGAGCATTTATTAGTTTTGGGCTTTTGTGGTTGGAAAATGGAACTGATCAGTTAAATGAATCGGGACTTTAACCAGTTATAAAGACATGAAAACATTGAATACTTGTATTGTCGGTTTGGTTCGTATTATTCAATTGGATTGAACTGAGTTAGATCGGTATTCCATACAAATTAATATAATCAATGCTACATCATATATTTAAAGGATGTTTACACTGCGTTCTTTCATATTTTTTCAATAACATTTATACATGTATTTTTTACAATTACATGTGTGCCATTATATTTTTACAAAACTGACATTAGCATGTTTTTTTAATACACTTGTGCTCCTATATTACTTAAACGTAAGGACAATATTGTTAATTTTTTTAATAATATAGTGGCACAAGTGTAATTGCAAAAAGTTAGAGGTACATATGTTATTAGAAAAACTTGAAAGGGATTAGTAATTATATTTTATCAAATTCATATAAGTACACATATGTGATGTACAAAATTCAATTAAAAATTATTTAAACTCTAATCCATGATAAGTGTTGTTAAGTTATCGCTTCTCATAGCGGGACTATGACAGCTTCTTTACGTAGAAGCATTGTTTATTGCTCTAGGAAAGGGACAACCTTATACACACTATGGAAAGAGAGAGTCAATGTTCACAAGGAGGGAAGAGAGAAGTGGCATTGGCCTGGGACTCATGGAAAGAGAAGAGATAAAGGAATACCATATTATGAGTTAAAATTTTATTAAACTATAAATACTTTTTTAAATAGTCCATTTTATTAAATAGCAAGAAATTGTCAAAAAATAGACGATTGAACCGACGGTTTGATTCAATTGGTTCAACCAGTTCAAGCGATTCAATCAGATTTTGAGTGATTGGATATTTTTTTTGGCCCTGTTCTATTCAATTTTTAAAACATGCGGTGGACAAATAAATAATCGGTGACCACGTCCTCCTTGCGCACTTTCCTAAGTAATTGGCAAATACACTATAATGGTCATGATAGCAAAGGCGACAGCAGGACATATAAGTAACTAAGAAACGTCACTTCTGACTGCAAGGAATAAGAAATCAATACAAATATATATGTTTCTAGACGGCGCCCATTAGAAAATGGTATGGGTCGATGTCCGGTGCATCATAAAACGCAGAGTGGGTGGCGGATCCACAGCCTAACTTAACTTAGGAGGAGTAGAAAGATGATGGTGCTGGAAGTGGGAATCTGGGTGGTCACCTTCAACCTCATCCTTCCACCGTGCAGGCTCCTCACACTCCTGCTTTCCAAGCTCCAGCAGTTCCGCCAGTTCGTGCTCGTCATCGACCGCCATACTCATCGGGGCGCCCCGGTTCAGGTGATGCTGTCGGTATACTGAGGTGTGCCGAAGTAGATTTCTTCAAACTGTATGTCTTCTGTAAAGTCTCAAATTCCCATCAGAGGCAGCAAACCAGTAACGTCTTCCTGCGTGTTTTCCATTTTTCTTTTATGTATTGCAGTATATTTTTCTCAAGTGCAAACCTTCAGTCTTTGAACACTGGAGTTATATATCTATCATGTAATAATATAAGTGGGAACAGATATTCTCTCAGTAATTTCCCACTTTTCACAATGCTCAAAAGCTTTGAAGCAAGCATTGCTCGTGATCCTTTGAAACGTTGTTGCTGCAACATGTTAGTATCGACACATGGGTTTTTTTTGGGTATTTTGTGCCTTCCTAGACGGCAAGAACATGATGATACAATTGATGTCTTTGCGAGAAGCCCTACAACGTGGAGCATCTGTCAGCTTATCTCTAGTAGCGTGCTATTATCAACTTAAGAACTTCTATTTTTTCTCGTGTTTTTATAGCATTTTATATTCAGATGTACAATTTAATATTTTTGTTGCTATATTTATATAATAAATACTATTCGTTATAAAATTAAATTTATTTTTTTGATTCGCCATGAATATCGTATCCATTTATGTAATGTTGGTAATAAATCATACATCAAAAAAGTATCCTTGTTTTTTTTCTTCTCCATATTGTCGGTAAGCTAATAAGGATTAGTAACAAAATAATAAAAAAATGCAAATAGTAAATAGTGGTGTCAGAAAATTCTCAAGTTCGATATTCGTTCAAGTTCGGCTTGCTAAAAGTTCAATTCAGATTTGGTTCGGAAATAAACGAGCCGAACCTGGACACAAGTTTAGGCTCGACTAAATAAATGAACCGAACCTAAAAATCATATGTTCGCTCAGGTTTGATTCGTTAAAAACTCAATAAACACACACACACACACACACACATATTTACAAATCCTTATCCACATAAGTGGACATTATTTTGAGATAAGTGGATTTTGTCCCATGATAAGTGCTTTGTCCGGAGATAAGTGAATATTTACGAGATAAGTAGATTTTATCTCGATATAAACTATCCTAAAATAAATAGTCACATCGAGGTTATAATATCCATCATCTATGTGTCTATTACATATCCCATCTTTATCTTTAAATCAAAAGAACAAAATAAACCTTACTTATTGAAAAATCAAACCGATTGAGTCATTTAAAAAAGATAGACAATTGTCGATGTGTTGACCAGTTGAAATTTACAGAAAAAAATTAGTTATTTGTTATTTATACTCTAAACTAAATGTGTATAGTGTTAGTACGGGAGTGTCGAACTCAGGGAGGCAAACTTGGAAAAATAAGTTAAAATAATAGAGAAATTAAGGTATAAGGTTTTCCTAATTTTTATTTATTTTTAGAGATTTTTTTGGATTTTTATTTGATATGGTTTTTGTGGTTTTGATATACCTATGTAAAAATATAGGTATTTAATTTTATATTTTTATTTGGTTTTTATTTAGTAATTTTTATATTCTTATTTTTATTTCCCTTTTTTATTATTATTTAGATGTTTTTAAGAATTGTATGGATTTTGAATTATTATTAAACTGAAAGATAAAGTTTTATTTAAAAAGGGATTTATTTTTTATTTTGAAAATAGAAAATAGTTAGAAATATTTTTATTTTCTTTTTATGATAAAGTAGATGAAAATAATTTCAAAATGAGTTATTGTCTGTATTTTTGTGATTAATGAATTAGTTATGTATCTTTGAAGTTCTAATGTATTTTGTATTTTTTATTAGTTTTAATATTAATTTTTTATTTTTTTGGTTTAATATGTAAAATATAGTGAAATATATTGTGTGTATATATATATATTTCTTTGTATTTTTAGAAGTGCTTTTATTTTTTATGTAATTGAAAGTTTGTTATGTTTTTTCTTTTAGTATTCTTAGAAATTATTTAGTGCTAGAAAATATTTTTATTTTTCAAAAATGATTTGATATTGTATATAGTAAAATATACAACATTAATACATATTTTTATTTTATTTTTATATCTTGTATTTTATTTAATATGTGTATAATATGTATTATATAGTATGTACTATATGAGGAATCCGGGGTGCTGCGCGCAAAAAGCCCAGACGATGCACATGGTCAGTCATGTGATTGATCTGTAGTAGGACCTGTTCAGAAATGCAATAATGCGTAGGGGTCTCTAGTGAAATTTACCCCAAAATCTCAGGCCCACGCACGCGTGGTCACGTGCATCTCTCAAGGGTTGAGCGATGGGGCTGTGGATCGTTTTATAGGCCGCCGCTTGGCAAGGCGAGGGGCGTCGTTCCGCGGATGATCGAACGGTTGTGTTTCAATCTGAAAGCATGGGGCTGTTCTCCCCCAATCTAAGTCTTTAGATGATCGGATCGAAGGTTACGGAGTTCTCGAGTCTTCGGCCGATAGCGATAGATCTGGATGTAACAGTGTGTTCGAGATGCTCTGATTTGAAGCGGTTGTACTCCGACTTGTTCTTCACGAGGATGGCATAGTTTGATATGCTCCAGACGGTTGCAGTGCATCTTGATGAAGGAAAGGGATCTCCGAAGTGATGGATTTGGATGCTGCATAGCGGTGCTCGGATCTACTAGCGAATCATCAGGTTTCCGGCGGAGGCTGATAATCTTCGGTGGTCCTCCTTTCTCAATCGACGGTTAGAGAACTCCAGGTGTTAGCACTGAAAATGGTTCAGATTCGAGGTGTGGTGACGCTCTCGGTAGCTCGATGCTAAGCGGTTGGCGAAGGTGATCCCGCGTGTGCTGCTCTGCATGTGATGGAATTCCAAGCTCCAGGTTGCGACTGTTCCACTCTCACGGTGCTCCTCGATCGATTGAAGCAGCTGTAGGAATAACTTGATCTCCAAATGTTGATTTGCAGATGTCCTGATGAAGATCCTGCACGATAAAACTAAGGCTCGAGGTTTCGATCCTCGACCAATAGTTAGAGATAGAGGTGAAGCGAATGGATTTGTTCTAGTAAAGATGAAGGGAGGGAACCGGATCTAAGATCAATTATGGTCTGAGTTGATTAGGTTGTTAGAGATATATGGAGAAGCGGGATAAATCATGATTAAAATGGAGGAAGTCAGAGTAACAGAAGAGGAACAGAGAAGGAGATTGGAGAAGGACCGAGGAGAAGAATGGAAGAGAGAGGAGGGGCTGAGAAGAGAAATCAAAGGAAATGAGATGAGAAGAAGGAATCTAAGGGACTAACCTGGGAGAGAACACGGAAGAGGTTGCCTGTGGATCGAAGCTCGGCAGAGCTCCGAGGTCATTGTCTCTACGCACGATAGAGCGGAGGCATGGCACGACGAAGAAACTCCTCAACGCCAATGATTAATCACGCTATCTGATGAATCTCCATTTTGGCCTTAAAAATCCTAGGAAATGCATGTAAATAGCCTCAATTTGTGCATAATAGCATTCATTATTTATTGTATTATTTGTATATAAAATAAGGTTTTTAATGCCAAAATTATAGAATAAAGAGAAGAAAAGAAAAAGGAATAAAACATTGAAAATATTTTATGACTTTAAACACCGAGACCAAATCAAGAATTGAGTTGGTCGATAAGGAATAAAGTAGGGGGAGTTGAGGGCCAAAAATACAATAAAACGCAATTCTGTTATTCATTATTTAAGCATTTTGACACCTATTTTATTATTTATTATTTATTCATCAAATAAAGAAATTTTGAACATGAAATACGTAGATAATAATGTAAATATAAAGACAAAATTGAGTTTGTACAAAAATAATGCACAGTGTTTTTTTATACACAAAATAAAAAGCCAAAAACCAAACTTCACAAACCCATATCTTTCAAATAAAAACTCAAAACATATCAAAATCACCATCTAATTATATATAACTTTTTACGAGATATTTAATGGTGATGGTTTCATATTTTTTGGAGTTACTGTGTGAAAGTTATGTTATTGACCCATATTGTACATTCTACCGTAGTACCGATTAAAATATTCATTTTATTCATCCCTTATTATTTTACAACTTCATATTTTTATATATTTGTAAATATTATCTATAACATATGTGTATATTAAAACTAGAATAAAATCAAAAGGAAAATATAAAATAAAATAAATGTATGTGAAAACATAGATAAAACACCTACAAGTATACATGTATAAAAATAAAAGGGGAATTCTATTCTTTCATACTTTTCTTCTTTATATTTTTATAATATTGTAAATATTATCTATATTATATTAAAAATACAAAACCAAAATAAAAATCATCCAAATATAATAAAATAAAAAGATGTGTATAAAACATAGGTAAAATACCTATAAATATACCTACATAATATACTTAACTATTTATTTAAGTATACAAATAACATCCTAAAAATAAAACAATAATATATTTATACTCACAAAAATAAGTTGTAAATACATAAAATAAAAGAATAAAATAATAAAATAAAATATACAAAAAAACAAATATATATAAAATATAGATGAATATACTTATATATACACTATTAAAAATTAACTATTAATAAATAAAGCCAAAAAAATAATTTACTACATAAAATAATAAACATTTTTATTTTATACTTAAAAATTAATAAAATTGTTTACTATTTTTAAATAATTGTTCTTTAATAAAATGGTTGTTTGTCCTGTAGCGGTCCTAGCTGGACCAATCACAACACATTAGATGTTGACCGCGGTCAACTGTCCCATCCGAGTCTCTGGCTCATCAGAACTATCTTTTCCCACTTTTTCTGCCATTTTTCACGATAGATCCATCCATCCATCGCCTTCGAATCCTTCAGCAAAAATAATCACGGATCATCCATGATTCACGCCAGGTCATTGTATAACATGTACATAGCCCCTATTCATCGATTGGTAAGGGTGATCCATGTTGTTCATAAATAAACTCCTCCGTTCACCATTGCAAATTTGGTCATCCCCAAATCTTAGAACCCTTGGATCTCGGCCTAGATCGTATCCCCATGACAGGGGGAGTCCCCTGAGCATCCACGGTGGCTCGTGGAGGAGGAGATGCACCCAGGCCACCGTGCACCGGTGACCTCTGCTCTCTGCCTTCTCCGACAGGTATGAGCTGTGCTTTTTATTTTCCGTAGCTTAGTTCACCGTGCTTCTCCCCATTTCCGATGCGCTTTCACCTTCAAAATCCTCCCCCTTCGCTTCTTTGTACCTCACGTACACTCCATTCATCTCAAATCCGTCTGGATCGAGCACACCGCTCTCCCTCCTCCACCCTTTGCCAGAGAGTGTTGCCAAGATCCACGCCACCCATCTCCACTGGTCAAAACCCTCTGGGACCCTCTACTATTTCATGCTAACATCCTTTGCAGGTTCAGGAGCCTACTGACCCCTATTGGGGTCGATTTTGGATTTTTACAAGTACCTGGGTGCCTTGAGCTCCCCCGACCTTGCTGGAGCGCTCCGGCAAGCCTCAGGCCCCCTTGAGCACTCCAGTTGATAGACTACAGCCCCATGAACCATTTTGATCCGATAGCTGCGGAGGTGGTGGTCGGACGTTCTTGCTTCACCGGATCAAAGCTCGGGAGGAACGGGGTTGTTCCCTGTTCCTCCGGTCCCCCTCAAAGTCGTCGGATCATCCCTCCGTCCCAGTTTTGATCACCACCTTTGGATGACTCTAATTTTCAACTGTCGGATCGTCTCGGATGATCTAATCAGAGCCGTCGCCAGCGAAGCATCATCGCGCAACGTGGGCACGCCACGTGTCAAATGAAGTCATCCCAGCCGTCCATCCACGCACTATTATGGGAGAAGCGCACATCCATAAGTGCGGAGTAGGGGGCGTGCAACCAGGGAGGAGGGCGATTGGAGCGCGTGCGAGGAACTGGTTGCAATTTTTTATTTTTTCTGATTTTTTTGGTTTTCTTCAACATGGAACAATGAAAAGATGAGAAGGTGATCATGTGGTGAATGGAGATGATGAAGATGATGGTGTAAGAATAAATAAAAAATTGATTATGAGGTGGTGTGTATTTGATGATGAAAATGACGTGGTGATGAAAATGCAATGAAGATGAACAAGACAAATAAGTGCCATTAGATAAATAAATAAAAAAATGACAAAGTGAAGGTAGAGAATTTACCTGTGGTTCGTCAGATTATGGAGCTGCTACGCTGCACTCCAATTATCGCCTCAAGAAGGTTAATGGAGATGGACCTTCAAAGCTGAGCAGTAACGTGGAAGAGACTGCGACGCGAAGTGGATCTCGCTTGAAGGAGGTCGTCGCTTGAGGAGGATGTTAGGCCGCTGTCACCGACAGAACACTCCAAGCTCGCTCCCTTTCTTGTTGAAACATAGAATGATGGATGAAGACAAATGAAGAGGGTGAGGGGAATAAAAGGAGGAGGACGATGAGAGAAAGTTGGAAAAGAAGCGGGGTGGAAGTTGGAGGAGTGGTGGAAGATGAGGGGAGCACGAAAGTTGGTGGCTTGGGTGGGAAGTTGGAGTAGAAAAGAAGTAAAAGGGGAAAAATAAAATAAGTAGGCTACTAAAAATATTGAAGAGAAAAGAAAATAAATGTAAAAAATATAAAATTAAAATATAAAAAATTGAAATAAATAAATAAAATAAAAAACTAAATAAATAATAAATAAAATAAAATAAAATAAAATATGAAAATAATATAAAAGGATGTGACACGTGGTGACTCTAGGAACTGCCACATGTCACACCTAGAAAAATAAAAAATTAAATGTAAAAAATAAAAAAGAAATAGCAAAAGAGGTCAAATCGAAAAGTGATCATCACAAAAGTTACTCATCTCGACGAGATCTACAATTTTCATGAAGGAACAAAAATCAAAAGAAATCATGTGTACAAAAAATATTTTGGGGGTACCTTATAGGTATAAAGTACCCTATTTTATCTTTTATAGATTTTTCTCATTTTTAAATAAGAGAAAAATAAAAATAAAATTTAAAAATATGAAAGGAATATTTGCAACTTAATCATTTTTTTAGATTTTTAACAATTAAGAAAAATAAAAGGATAAAATAAATTTTTTGGTCAATGTGTACAACATACAATAGGGGCCCAAAACCCAAGTTTCACATACGGACTCTGATTCTTTTAATTCAGTCTCATTTTGAAGGTAATTGAATGTACATTAATTCACAAGTGAGTTGGGGTTCATAGGGGGCTGTATGCGAGATATATTATATTTTAATATCCTTAGTATCAACTAGTGTTTGGGTTTTATTGGTCTATTTTACAAGTTATTATTTTTTTGATATTTTTCCATTATTAGGGTTAGTAATATATATACACTATAGAGGTGATTTTATTGGATTTGGAGTTAGTATAAAATAGATAGAAAAAGGTGAAGTTAGCTAATATACATGTGAATATGTACAAGAGACTGGCTCCTTATTTAATGCAAATATGCATGCTAAAATATAGATACTAATTCTAAATGCATAAATGACAATAATGCAAAATAAATTGAGATATGTAGCTAATTACTCGGGAGCAAAGCTCTATTTTCAAACTTTAGAGTGATGAATCACAGATTTATCAGTAACCAATGAGAATCGTTATTCCCATGTACACTAGAAGGATCTATTTGGGCATCTTCCTAAAATTTTAATTCTTGTAGATGCGGAGTTTTTCTAAAGTTTTCATCAAAAGAAACGTTAAGTACTATTTCCTTAATAATCATTGTTTTCCGTGAAGAGTATGCGAGCTTTGCTTTGTGAGGAATAATCTAAGAAGAATCCTTCTTCACTTTTATAATGAAACTTGTCAAGATTTTCCTTATTTTTACGAATAAAACATTTACTTCCAAAAACGGAAATAGCATATCCTTGGTGAGCTTTTGAAATAGAGCTTAAAAGGATTCTTCTTTAATCCTGATTAGACCAAAGTCTTGTTTAATGCATATCATACTGCGTTTACGACCTCTATCCACAAAAATCTAGGCAGCTTGGATTCACATAGAATTGTACGGGCACATTATTGAAGAGTGCAATTTTTTCGTTCAACTACGCCATTCTGAGCTATTGTTCTGGGTGCAGAAAACTGATGCTTGACCCCAACCTTTTTACAATAGTTAGAAAAGTTTTCATTCTCAACTCTCTGTCATGATCAATTCTTAACTTAGTAATTGTAGATCCTTATTTTTTTCTGAATCTGTTTGGTTAGATTCTCAAATTAAAGAAGTCGAAGTCCTTGAATGTAATGAACAAAACCCAATATAACATGAGTAGTCATCTATTATAACAAAATTATAGCGACATCCACTTAAACTTTCGAATTTCGTGGGTATAAATAGATTTAGGTGTAACATCGCTAAAGGTATGGTAGAGCTAATGTGATTTTCGGACTTCGGGGATTTTCTATGGAGTCTTTCTAGTTCACATGTTGAATACATGTTACCTTCTTGTAGGATAGCTTACGTTAGTCTTTTACTAGGCTAACTTTACTAAGCCTATAAATTTAATTCATATGAATGTGACCTAATATTTTATGCCATAGTAAGACTTCTCCTTATGCTGCCAAGAGGCAACTAGCGATGAATACTCATCGAATCTAAGCACTTCAAAATCAGAACAAGAAAACACAACTTTAAAACCTTTATCACAGATTTAAGAAATGCTAAAGAGATTGTGGTTCAGATCATCAACATGGCTAACATGATTAATAAAGATGTAGGGTTTTCCTATCGTACATTCACCGATAATCATTCCTTTAATGCTAGTTGCTTTTGAAAGTGATAGTCCCACCAACTTTGGCTTTGAGGTTGAGGAATAAACTCTTATCTTTAGTAATGTGTCGTGAGCAACTGCTATCTACAATCCATTTTCCAGTTTGATTTACTCAAGGTCCTGCGAAATATGATTTGGTCATGAGATGATGCTCAATTTGTCTCCTATAAGAATTCTTTGGTTCTGCAAAATAATTAACCAGATTCTTCAGTAAACATTTCTTGTGGGTATTTGGAATGTTAGGATGGTTCCTTGGATTTCTCCTTGATTCCATATCCTTCTTGGCTTTAACTTGACTATTAATAATATTACTTTGCTTAACAGGAATAACAAGCTCGTTCTTTCTAGCGGATTTAGAACTACTACCCTCATTTAGATTGTACCCTGTCCTAAACTTAGTTTTAGTCTGATAATTAGATCCTAGGACTTTATCTAGATTCTCCTTACCCGTAGTGAATGTAGCTAGGTTATTTACTAATGTGAGTGTGTTTTGGTTTAGTTCACCTATTGTGTTTTGTAGATTGTTTATGTTTTCTCTAAGAGCTTTAATATTTGATTCATGTTGTTTATCTAATAGAGAAAAACTTGTGAGTTCTCTAATGTGTTCTCTCAAGGAGCTAGTCCATTTTTGATGATTTTATATGGTGGTGGATGCAATTGATTTTAGCACTTTATTTTCTTTTTTGAACTTTATTACTAGGTCATGCAATCGATCTTATATTCTTCCAATTCATCAAGAGTAAGTTCATCGGAGTTTACATTTTCATTGTCGAGGACCATAAGTTCGAGCAAAGCTTCATCCTTTTTGGAGTCATCAGAGTCACTTCATGAAGATGTTGAAGAGTAGAAGTTGGAGGAGTCAGGGTAGTCCCAAGTAACGTAGAAAGTCTTTCGCTTTGGACACTTGGGATGGTGTTTGTGACCTTTTTCTTTTTTCATCCTTCTCGACCTTCTTGCATTTGCTTGACTCATGACTTCTGACTTGCTCGTTGTTTATCTTAAGCAGAGGACAATCTTTATTGAAATGTCCCTTCTTTTTGTAGTTGTAGCATTCGAGGTCGCTTCCTTTTCTTTTGTTACCCTTTTTGATGAATCTTCTAAATTTTACAATCATCACAACAATGTCATATTTCTGAACTATCTTTGGAGGTTGTTTCTATGGCTTTAAGAGTTATGCCTTTCTTCCTTTTGACTTGCTACATCAACCTCGACAGTCTGAGTATTTTTGACTTCATTGTCTAGGAGTTTACTTATGATTTCTTTAACAGGAAGGGTCCTGACATCATTGGCATCCTTTATTACTGTTGATGTGGTAATCCAATCTGATGTGAGGGATCTTTGAATTTTTTCACTTATTTGGGCTCGCTCATCAATGTCAACCTTCATGTTCGTCGGTTGTTGATGATAACCAAGAATCTTGTTTACATGTCTCGAATGGATTCTCCATTTTCCATCTTAAACGACTTGTACCTTTGTTGTTGAATGCTGATATGAGATTCTTGAAGTCTTGTGATGCCTTCGAGGGTAACACTGAGTTTCTTCCTATTCTCATAAGCAATCTTACATGCTAAGACGTGGTTGAATTGATCTGTTGGGATGGTGCAAAAGTTATCATTCATGACTTAAGAATTGTATGTAGCCTTTTTCTTATTTGCATCTGTGAGTACTGTTCCTATCTGCGGTCTTATGTACTTGTCTTCGTGATATTCCATACAATAATATTAATAGATTCTAAAAAATATTTACATGTGTTCCTTCCAATCGTTGTAGTTTGTACCGTCAAAGTGCAGCGGTCTGACGGCGGATTGACACTCAAAGCTTTTATTTGCTGATGCTACCATATGTATCTTGGATGAGTTATTTCGAAGTACTGATGCTCTCTTTGATACCAAATGTGAGCTTGTGGATAGGGACACCACTAGAGGAGGTGAATAGTGGTTCGAGTTAGTTTTAAAACTTAATTCAGAATAATCAACAAGGACATAATATCCTGACAAGCAATCCAATCATCACACTTGTACAATATTTTATATGGAGAATCACTTGGGTAACTTTATTCACGTCCTGAGTTTTCTTGACTTGGGATTTCCTGGTTAGCCGAGCTAACCAACTACTTCACTATAAAGTCAGAGATATTTACACAAATATCTCAACCGTTCACAAAGCTTGATGCTTCACAATCTTGGATCAGACATCTAGATCAACACTACAGATCAAACACTATAACACTTACAAAAGAAAATGTGAACTTCAACTTTCTTCAGACTTCTTTGAAGTTCTCACTTCCAAGTGCTTCTCTACAAACTTTAGGATCAGATACCTAAAGTCCCGCTGAAAGAAGTTAACTGGAAATCAAAAATAGATATGCAATAACTTTTTCTAGAATAAAACTTTTATTAATAGATATCAATAGATATCCTCAAATTAAGAGTTGTGATATCTATAATAGCCACCGGAATATAATTGCACAATATATTCACAAAACTAAAAAAATAATTATATCACATATAACACAAGCGGATAAGAAATATAAATCATAGAATAAAAATCACCAGACTAGAGAGGGTTGCCACAAGTGTTCTAACTACTATTAGACAAACTTGAGCACTGATGAGTGATTGAACTCTACCGATGAGATATCATAGTTTCACAACTATTAATTAACAAAATTCTTCTTGAAATAATCGAATGAATCAAATAATTGGACAAAGAACTATCGAGAGAATCACCCAGAAAGAGCTTCTTGCTTTTCTAGAGAGAATAAGAGTGAGTACTCAAATTATGTATTTTTCAACAATGAGTATGGGGTTATGTATGTAGGAGTCCAAGAACTATGACCATCCGAAATAAAATTAGCAACAAACCGATGAAGATTTTCAATAATGATCGATAAGTCAAAAGGTAGTGATTAATCAAATGAAAATGATCGATCAGATCTAAAGTTATGGTCAATCATTTCTGACCGTTTGAGTGGATTTCAAATTATGTTCGATCATATCGTCGACCAGTGGTAGATGATCACCAATAACATATGGTCAATTGGAATCGAATTGCTCGAAATCTCAATTTGGATATTGTTCGTTGACGTTTGCCTTAAGTTACAACTTTCCAAACCAATACAAGTAAATAAGTAACAAATCTTTGAACAAAGTTAAACAACTTTTTAAGATTTTGTTACTTTGAAGTTGACGTCACTACGAAGACTAACCGAGCTGAAATCACACTTGCAATCCTACAATCACAATAACAAGAGAGCGGCTACGATATATGTGTGCTCGTGTCATTGTAAAACATCGGAGAACGAAGAACTAACACTTTATTCATTGTAATTATCAATTCATCATGGTTTCGAACGACTGCACACTTCTTTTATGGCATACTCTCACCGACTTTGAATCTCGCTCTGATATCAGTTCTTGGGTGGAAATAGGATGCACAATCAACGACTATATATAAGTATGTATATAAAAAGACAACTGATATGATCATGCTCGATCACCTCTCTTGATGCATGTAAAAGAAAATCCATTAAGAAGAAGAAACAAGTACAACTCTCTCGAATGCCTTCACTCTTCTATATATAGCCTAAGTACAAGACCCATAATCATATTCTTGAAAAGACTGTATATGATACAACTCAATACTTATTAGAATTATAAGCCTGCTTCTTTTACTATTCTTAATCATGGCATTACTCTAATTTTAAAGCAAAATCTAATCAATGATTGATCATTGGTTGTCTGTCTGAACATTTTTAAAAAATTGAACGGACATCAAACTGAGTAATCATTAGTTTTGGGTTTAGTTTTGGGTTTTTATGGTTGGACAATGGGAATGACCAATCAAATCAATCAGGACTTCCACAGTTCATAAAGACATGAAAAAATTGAATTGTTGTATTGTCCGTTCGTTCGTATTATTCAACTAGATTGAATCGAGTTAGATCGTTATTCCATACAAATTAATATAAATAATGTGCGTCATATATTTAAAGGATTTTTACACTTTTATCTTTTTAGATTTTTGTTTCAATAACATCTATACCTATATTTTTTACAATTACATGGGTGCCCTTATATTTTTGCAAAACTGACAGTGTCGATATTTTATTAATACACTTGTGCTCCTATATTACACCAACATAAGGATAGTATTGTGATTTTTTTAAGAGTATAGGGGCACAAGTGTAATTGCTAAAGTTATAGGTATGGATCTTATTAGAAACACTCAAAAGAGATTAACAATTATATTTTGTCAAATTCATATAAATACATATATATATATGATGTATAAAATTAACAACTTCAAGACTATTTAAAATCTAATCCATGATAAGTGTTCTTAATTTGTCGCTTCTCATATCGGGACTATGACAAATTCTTTACTAGGAGGCATTGTTTATTGTTCTCGGAAGGGGACAACCTTATACATAATGTGGAAAGAGAGAGTCAATGTTCACAAGGAGGGAAGAGAGAAGTGACATTGGATTGAGACACATTAAAGGAGAAAGGATAAAGGAGTACCATATCGTGGGTTTGTTTGTTTAGTGGGATGGGGTGAGTTCAGTAACCTCCTGTGAATAGTAGTTGTTTGGATGGATACGATGGTTGGAGAGAGTCGGAATACGAAATGTGATGTGATGTCGCATAGATTTGTGATAGAAGACCAACCCAGGAATGCGGTGGATAAAAGAGTTACCCTGGGGTAACCCGGTAATCAAACAGACCCTATGAGTTAAAATGAAACTAACTATCAATAATTTTTTTAAATAGTCCATTTTATTAAATAGTTAAAATGAAACTAACTATGAATAATTTTTTTAAATAGTCCATTTTATTAAATAGCAAGAAATTGTAAAAAAACTGACCCAACGATATGATTCAATTGATTCAAGCAGTTCAAGCGGTTCAATCAGATTTCAACTGGTTGGATATTTTTTTGCCGGTTTGATTCAATTTTAAAACATGTAGTGGGCAAATAAAGAATCGGCGACCACGTCTTCCTTGTCGTACTTTCCTAAGTAATTGGCAAATACACTATAATGGTCATTATAGCAAAGGCGACAGCAGGGCATATAAGTAACAAAGAAACGTCACTTGTGACTGCAAGGAATAAGAAATCAATACAAATATATGTGTTTCTAGACGACACCCTTTAGAAAATGGCATATGGGTCGATGGTTGGTGCATCATAAAACGCAGACCGGGTGGCGGATCCACAGCCTTAACTTAGGAGGAGGAGAAAGATGATGGTGCTGGAAGTGGGAATCTGGGTGGTCACCTTCAATCTCATCCTTCCACCGTGCAGGCTCCCCACACTCCTGCTTTCCAAGCTCCAGCAGTTCCGCCAGTTCGTGCTCGTCATCGACCGCCATACTCATCGGGGCGCCCCGGTTCATGTGATGCTGTCGGTATTGTGAGGTGTGCCCAAGTAGATTTCTTCAAACTGATATCTAGTTCTGAGATACGAAGGTCTCAAATTCCCATCAGAGGCAAGGAACCAGTAACGTCTTCCTGCGTGTATTCCATTTTTCTTTTATGTATTGCAGTATATTTTTCTCAAGTGTAAACCTTCGGTATTTGAACACTGGAATTGTATATCTATCTTGTAATAATGTAATGGGAACAGATATTCTCTAAGTAATTTCCCACTTTTCACAATGTTCAAAAGCTTTGAAGCCAGCATTGCTCGTGATCCTTTGAAATGGTGTTGCTGCAACTTGTTAGTATCGACACATGGGTTTGTTTGGTATTTTGTGCCTTCCTAGACGGCAAGAACATGCTGATGCAATGGATGTCTTCGCGAGAAGCCCCACAACGTGGAGCATCTGTCAGCTTATCTCTAGTAACATGCTATTATCAACTTAAGAACTTCTATTTTTTTCTCGTGTTTTTATAGTATTTTATATTCAGATGTACAATTTAATATTTTTTGTTCCTATATTTATAATAATAAATATTACTCGTTACAAAATTAACTTTGATTTTTTTTAATTCGCCATGAATATCGTACCCATTTCTTTAGTGCTGGTAACAAATCATACAACAAACTTACTTATCACATATTCTCACACTATTCCTTATTTTAAATGGATATAAAAATATATTTAATTATACTTTTTCAAAGAGATTGATTCTTACTAATCTAATATTTTCAAAAGATAAAAAAGAGTTAAATAAAGAAAAAAACTGAATGAATGTTTATTCTAATTATAGACACACATATATATATTTCCATTTCTTTTCTTTTTACTCCATATTATTAGAGGATTCTCAAGTTCGATATTGTGTTAGGTTCAATTCAAGTAAAAAGAGGTTTGATTCAGTTTCGGGTTGAAAATAAACGAATTGAACCTGAATACAAGTTTAGGCTCGATTAAATAAACGAACCAAACCTAAAAAATGTGATTTTATTCAGGTCTGGTCTGTTTATACCCCTAATAGTGAGTCATAATCATAATAATCATTAGAAATGGATATGTAATTATTGCAAATTAAAAGAGTAAAAGGATTTGCAACAAGTAGTATGCTTTATTAGCAATTTAACACTTGTAGATAAAGCAATTACTATTCAAACTATTCATTGCCATAAACCAGTTCTAGTGCATAACGAGTTGTATCGAGATTCGAGAATATGCGGAAAATTATAATAAATATGATAATAAATTTATAACTGCAACAAATACATCGCTTGTAATTTCAATATTGTACGAAGTACAACATAAAACCAAATCGAAAAAAAATTGTGTTTGAAAATTAATATAGTTATAAATATTTTTAAATCTTACAAAAATACATAACTGCTTTGATGATTTTCAGATATAATACATGTGATGAATCCATGATCCAACATCATTATTCTTTTATTTTGATGTAAAATCTTTGGCACAACACATGCAATAACAATAATTCATATATTTTATCATTCATTCTCTATTTATTAATATTGTATATTTATCATTCTTTTATACTAAAATAAAAGAATTAAGATGAAAAGAAAAAGAAAAGAAATAAAGATGTGTTTATGAAATAAATGTAGTCTGACCCGTTCCCCAAGACAGGTCAAGCATTGGAATGGTTGATAAGGAATAAAGTAGAGGGAGATAATGTCCATAACTTATAAAAATCAAGAAAACCAATTCTCACTCGTAAATATTCATCATTTTCATCTTGTAAACATCTTATACTATTTTATTCATCAATAAAACAACATCAAATAAAAATATTTCCTTCTTAAAAAGTTGTTTGTAATAATATTTATTAATTTAAAAAATATCATAAAAATTATTTAATAAATAAATAACTACAATGAACTGAAAAGCCATAAAATACAACTTCCTACGTTCATAACTACTTATTGAAAACTCCAAATTTACTAAACTCAAAATTTCATTTTGTAACTAATACTATTTATAAAAAATAGCAAAAAAATGTGGAATAAATCATGTGAGTTTTGACGTTTGGACTCCTTTGTATATATGTATAATATGTATATAAAACTTATTTATTTTCTATTTAATTATTTCTAACTCCAATTAACTCAATTATTTTTCTATATTTCTCATAAAAATTATTAATAAATTTAAAAATCAACTTAAAAATAAATGTGAATAAATATAAAGAAATCTAAAAATCTAAAAGCCATAAATCCTAACTTCTAAACCTCATAACTGGACCATATGAACTATGAATTGGGTGTACTCACTTTTAAAGTTCATTTTATAAATATATCTATCAAATAAAAGTAGTTTCACTAAAATTAAAGTTACATGCAAAAAGTAGGTTTTGGGACCATATTGGTATACTTCTATATGTGTATATATTGTATATATTTTTATTTATTTATTTTCTTGCATATTTTTCACATGTTGTATTTTTAAATGTTTTGTTTATATTTGTTTTAGTATATAAAATGTAATTAAAAATAACAAAAAAATAAAAAATAATGTATTTATAATGTAGATATAATGTAACTATAATGTATATACTCGTATTTATATGTACCATTAAATTAAATTTTAAAAATAAAATAAAATATATTTAAAATACTTAATTTATTCTATAAATAAATAAATTATTGAATTATGTAACTATTTGTAAAAATAATTTATTAAAATTAGATTGTTGTATATATAGGTATTTTATACCTATTAATAAATGTTTTTATTTATTTTACCTTGATTAATAAATTTTATTTATTAAAATAATTAAAAATAATTTATTAAATTATTAACATTCCTATTTTAATAATATTTTATTTAAAAATATTTTCTAATTATTTTATTTATTTTTTATTTAATATACTATTTTGTCTTTTTCCCTAGGCCTCTCCCACTGGCCCATTTGATTCCGTCGACCATGAGTCAACTCTTTTGCCTCTCTTCTACCCGAATAAATATGCTCAACCTGCCAACTTCACGGATTTTTCCCGATCCACTCCGAACTCCGTTTGACCCGATTTCTTCACCAAAATAAAGTCTCCACAACTCTCATTTTCTCTGCCTTGTTTTACGCATCGAAATTTTGTTTGAATTTCAAGTTTCTCATCATTTAAATTAGCTTGGAGCTCACCTTTTTTCGGATCTTTGGCTGCTCATCCACTTCTAGTGAGCTCTATCTCCTCTCCAGAGTGACAACAAGGGAGTGATTCGTTGCACTGAGGTTGTGGAATTGAATCATCTCAGATCTAACGATTTTCGTCATACTCCACCTTGCTGGCAAGCTCAACCTACGGCACCACCGAGTCGTTGAGGTCATGAACCGAGGATCGTAGATCCTCATCCCATGCAAATGCTCCACCCATTCACATCATCGTCCACCAGATAATCTTAGGTTTAGCCTTTTATTTTTTCTTTAGTTTGTTTCAATTTTTTTAGATTGTTGTAGTAGCAGTTCTTCCATCCATGTTCTTTATTTTGTTTGAAACCACTCAAATCATCCATCCCACATCCTGAATCCCTTCGTTTCTGTGCTATCTCTTACACATCTATATACCTCCGACCATGAACGATGGTTGGAGTTTGGAGAAAATCCTCCGTCGTTAGAGCTCCTCCACTCACCTTCCTTTGTCTAGCATCTGGATCAAGTATTACACCTCGTGTCCATAGGGAACTTGCAGGACATCATGGGTTCGCAACGTAGAGAGAACACCCTTTGAGGAATCCTGAAAAAGCATCGCATGCTTAATCTGATTCGAGTAGCTAAGTCTCATCTGGAGGCTAATCGTCTTCTATAGCAGTTGCTTCGCTTGGATTCTACTCCAATCATCATAACATGCACAATGGTGGAAGCACTTGCAGGTCTGATCCATCATCAGGAGTTTGAGGTACATTTCCAAAGAGCCATAACGACATATATGAAATATTTTGAATTGGAATGATATAAGTGACAAATATAATAGGTGAAATATTTACGAGTTGGAAAAAGATATTTTTATTATCTCGGTTTTCTATCATTTTTATAGGTTAGGATCCTTATCTCCCCCTTATTTATTTTGTCGACTAAGTCAATATTGACCCGATCTCGTGGTTAGGATCGGTATGTATATATTACATATCTACATCCTTCTTTTCTTTTATTTTCCTTTTTCTCATTATTCTTTTATTTTGGGTAAAATAAGTGTTAAATTTATAATATCAATACTTATTGTTAGAATGATAATTAATTGGAATTAGTGATTATTTGCATGTATTTTACTAAGGATTTTAGACAAAATAAAAGAATAAAGGTGATGAATAATGGATTCATCATTCCCTTATACTTTACCTTTGTTAGTCCCTTAGCAAACACTTATTCTATAAATAAGTACATGCAAAAAGAAAAAGTAAAATAAAAGAACTTAAAACATGCTTGTTTCTTTAAATCGAATCTCACTTAACCCAAAATTTAGAACTCAGATTAGGCCTTTGGATCATTAATGTGTCGAGACTCTATTAGAATTCGGATTTAAGCTTCGACAACCCTCAAGTTCTATAAATCCTTATCCAGGTTCACCTCAACAACCAGCTCAGATCCACCCATTCATCACGCAAACTTTTCAACTTTGAAAGCAATCCATACTGTGTGTGAAAGGTTTTAGCTCTTCCCTCTTTAGAGAAGAGAAGAAACCTCCCATCCCAGTAATACACTCCCATTAGGCCCTCATCCATCTACTCGATCCTCGAGGAGGGGGGTATTTCCTTCTAAGGCCAGGTCGTGCTGTGTCCACAATCGAATAGAAGAAGAATATAGAAGAATAAGAAGAGAACTGGAGTGTGATCAATGTAATCACATCTCCTGTGAAGCATGGCCAGTTTAGCCAAGTCTACACTAAGACATGCAGGCTTTTCTGAAGCTTAGACCATTGTGGTCGAATTTGTATTGGTGTATTTGGCTTATTTTTGGTAGAAATGAGTGTTGCATGATAACCTGGTTTTGCCTGCAATTAATAATGATGTCGGTGTAGAAAACCACGGAGACAAAATCTGGCTGATAAAACAAAAATCAACGAAATAGGAGAGAGATAAAATATGAGAATATGTGGCTTCTCTCTCCTATTTCGTCTACATTATGTTATTTATCTAGGTAAGTGAGCCTGGGTCGAACTTGAGGAGGCAGATTATCAAAACATTGGTTTTCGATGAAGGAAATAAATCTCGAAAGATTTCACTATATTCTTGATTTTACAACAATGTTCAAGAAAGAACTCAAAACTGACTCGACCTTATGAAAATCAAATCGATAAAATGATACGATGAAAAATCATGAAAAAATACAAGAAATGTTGCTTGGGTAGTTGTGTAACCACCCTAAAAAGTTCAAGACGAAAATACAACAAAATAAGGTCTAAAATATCCCTACAAGCCAGGGGTGCAAAGTGAAAAGAAAAATGTTAGAGTTCTGTTACAATATGGTCCTCAGTAGGGACTAATATGTAAAGGAAAAAGGTTTTTTACATATAGGTCCCTGCGTAGGGACCTAAATATAATTCTTGAAAGTTCTTGGAGCTGAAGGAGACTCTGGATCTTTGCATGGGTTTAGTTTGTAAATTTTCCAACCCCTTCATCTTGAACGGTGCTGATTAGAAGATATTAAGCAATCTGAGTCGTCCGTCTGGGACATGTGTCGCACACCTGTGCGTTCCTATGTTCTTTAGGTTCTTTAGCTGCTTCCTGCACGTGGCCACGAGTACCTCTTCTCTGAATTATGCCAGTCAACTGGTGCGGTGCTTGGGCCTCCGGCAGGGCCAAGAGGGAGACGCCTTCTCCCTTTGAGCTCGCCTGTGGTGGATCTCCGCCGTAGGTGGTCGAGAGCGGTGGTGTTTCGTCGGTGAAGATGACGGTCTGAGCTATTCTGGAAGTTGATGCAACAGCTCTTTGATTGGGAATTTCTTTAATTTTGGAAGCTCCACGTGATATGGTTATGCTCCAGATGGTGAAATAACCTACAAAGGGAATGTTTTCTTGCTCGATTCGCAAGGAATCAACCAACAACTTAAAGGATTTGCAGATTTAACAAATACTTTCTAGAATCTGTAAAACAAAGGTAATGCGATAAATGGGAATCGAATTGAAGTGATTTGAGTTGAATTTGGAAGAATGTGAATAAGGCGTGGCTAAGTATGATGGTTGAGGATTCTAATGACATACTTAAATACGCTAATGCGAGCACACATATAGAGAATTAAAATGGGAAAAAAGATGAAGGAACTCACCTGGGACTGAGGTTATATGAACCTCGATTACTACTTGACGGGTGGTGATGGCCGGAGCTGAACGTGGTGCGATGGCGGCGATGCAAGGCGACAGAGCCTTGGAACATCTCCTCCGACGTCCCTTCTTCCACGTGGGGTAGTCCTCGGGTGTTGTCACCACCGGGTTGAGGTGGAGCGTGGTGGAGAAGGTGGGTAGTCGGCCAGGTATGAACTGGAAGCTGGAGCTTAGGATTGATTAGTTTGTTAATAGCGAAGAGGAAGGGCTTTTATAGATGAATTTGATGGAGTTAGGTATAGGATCGATGGCTGGCGTGTAAGAGAGTAGTTAGAGAAAGACGATCAAGGGTTTAGAACAGAGTAGGAAGTTAGGAGTTAGCTTGGAGAAAAAGACAACGGGTTTGCAAGAACAAAGCCCTGGTGACTTTCACCCGAGCCTCGGATGGAATCCGAGACTCCAATGAACTATCTGAGGCATCTGACATGTTCGTATAGGCTGTCCGCGTCGAACGAGCGACTCCGATGTATGAGCTATCGACCGGATGAGCATGACGGTGAAGGGTGACTTGGGACAGCTCCGGCAGAGCACCTGGAGGCTTGAAATGAGCTCCGCGTGCACATTAGGACATGCAAATGGGAGAGTGACTTGGAGGGGACTCTCCGATCGGGTTATTGCTTGGCGAGACACAGAGAAGCGAGGGTGGATGGGATTCGATCTCTGGCGATGGTGACAGAGGGAGATCTTAACCTCAATCTCAACCTGAGGGTCGAGCCCAAGGGTGAACAGACTGCGGTATGAGATGGCATGGTCGTAGAGGGTTCGATCGATAAGGATAGAGGGTGGTAACGAAGCTCCGACCGGCTGGTCGGAGCAGGTGGATATGCGGCGGAGCTAAGTAGGTAGATGAAATCGAAAGGTGAAGAGCGAGGGATAGGATAGATACCTGAAGATTCGGATGGACTCCTGGGCTCTAGGTGATGATGGACGTCGAGGTTATGGCCTCAACCACGTTGCGGTGGATGGGGAGGCTGCTCACGACGGATCTCCGACCACGAAGGGTGAGTTGCGTCGCCACTACACCAAATTGAGCTCCAAGGGTCTCTCCGAGCAGTTGTCACTCAACTGAAGGTGGCTAGGGGTCGAAGTGGAAGCAAGGAATGAGCTACCCTGCTGTAGAGGTGAAAGAGACAATTTATAGGCATCTTAGGGCGATGGAAGGATCGGGCGAGGGTGTGCAACCCTAGGAAGATCTGCACCTTCTTAGGGATCCGTAAAGGTGATGGATCTTTGGAGAAGCAACAGGCGAGAAATCGGGGCGAGATGCGGCATGATCCGACCAATAAAATTGGGAGAAGAAGCTCTGGTGAAAGGAGTCGGGTCGGGTCAAGCCTGGAAGAGGGCGTTGATCAGAGGTCAACATCCGGTTGGACCAATCAGAAAATTAGAATTTACACATTATTTATAAAATCAATAAAATACAATAAATGAATTCAAAATAAAAAGTATATAAAATGAAAAATGTTTATAATTTTCACACATTTTTTTACGATTTTAAATTATTTTTTTGAAAAATATATTAGTGTATATACATATATGGTGTTATATACATGCATGATATACCTATGTATTATGTACAATTACCTTTTATATATAATTTTTACATAAATACCCCAATTTTGTATTTTATTTATTTTCCCCATAAATTTAACAGCATAAAACCATTTTTATTTTTTATTATTTACTTACAGGTATATAATAAATAGGGAATGTGACCTATATACATGTATCTTATACAAGTAAGAATTATTTTTATTTTATATTTTTTCTGATTTTTATTTTATTTTTATTTTCTTTCCAGGACTATATACAAGAAGGTAGAAAGAATATTTTATTTTTATTTTGTCAAAATAATAATTATTTACATATATAAGTAATATGCACAACATAGAGTATGCCCTATCTCTCTCTCTCTCTCTACTTATTTTATTTGACGATCAAGTTAAGGCTTGACCTTTTCTTGGGGTTTGTGTCACTCTGTATTTATTCTAAATTCATCCTTCCTTTTTCTTTTCCTTTATTCTTTTATTTTTGCACAAATACGTGCTAATTATGCAGTATTAACATATGCATGCATAATGCTATGTTATTGTATTTACACCTATTTACATGATGCTTTGCTAAGATAAGTTGCTAAAATAAAAGAATAAATAGTGAAAATCAGGGATTCATCACCCCCTATACTTTACCTTTGCTAGTCCCTTAGCAAGCACTTATTTGAAAAGAAGTGAACGGAGAAAGATAAGAAAAAGAAGGTGAATTAAGGTTGATTATTAAACTTGTCTTCATTAAATTGAAGTATGGAGCTCAGTCAGACCTTTGGATTATTAGTTTGTAGGAACCTTATTTGGATCTAGGTTTAAGACTCAACAGCATCTAAGTTCCACCATTCTATGGTCAAGACTCCTCAATAATCCTAATCAGAACAAGTCTACATACACAAACTCTGATGACCATGAATATTTCCTTGTACTGTGTGAGCGATATGTAGCTCCCCACCTCACAAATGACAAGGCAACAACCTCCCTCAACAAGGTAACTCTAATTCCCAGTCTAGCAGCTCTTTCCTCGAGGAGCGGGTATTCCCTTCTAATTTCAAGTTCAATCGGCTCAAGAAGAGGGAGAAAGAAGAGAATGGACCGTGGCCAGTGTAGCCACATATCCTTGGGATCCCAACCGGTGTAGCTAAGTCTCCCGCTACAAGCTTCATGAGATGAGAAGGTGTAACATAAGCTTTGATTTATTTGGCTATATACACTTCAGTAGATATTTTATTTTCTATCAGGCCTGCCACTTTTTGGGGGTTTTTCTTTTCTTTTTTTGCATAATTTTTTTAAATGTGCATATGTACAACATATCTACATGATGCAATATATATACACAAGGACTTTTTCTTCTTGAGCCAGTAGACTATCCCTCTTTTCAAGCATTATTGCAACCCACAACTCATGTCTTTAGACCTCAACACCGCTAGATCAAGTTGAGGCGCACTTCAGTCCCTAAAGGAAGACGAGAGGTTCCACCTAGAAGTACTACCCTCGTATGCTACCCCAATCCAAAGGAAACTGCCTCCTCACTACCTCATCCGTGTGGAGCTGAGTGTAAAGTGTTGGTCCAAGTAAAGCCATTATCTGTAAGAGTCATGTGTGCGTTGTTAAATGTTCTACTTAGGCTCATCAAGATGACATGTGAACATAGCCTAGTGGACTCAAAGAACTAACTCACTAATGGACCTGAAAAGTCTTAACCCCAAACCCTATAAGGTTCCTCTGAAAATTAGGTGGATTAAGGTCTTAACCAAACTCCAATTTTATATTTAATCTAAACTAGTTTAAATGTTAACAATGATCTAGAAGAATATATAAATATATACAAAAATCTTTATATGCAAAATTTTTGAAACTGTACAAAATTTTTAAAAATGTTTGAATGCATGCATGAATGCAGAGTTTTGCGAACTATTTACAAACATTTATACAAGGATTTTTACAAACTTTTACTTCTAATTTTTTTTCAAACATTTTGTACTAATTACACAAAACATTTTTACAAATCTTTGGACAAAAATAATTTTTATAAATAGCTATGTATGTGCAAGAAAGAAATTTATGTACAAGGAAAATTTTAAATTTTTTTTGTGATTTTTAATAAGTGATTTTTTGCCATTTTATTTATTCACGCACTCACACAAAGTACGAGTTATGACTAAAGTATATATTGAATATATATACGACACCCCCTATACTTAGCTCGAACGATGTCCTCAGAGTGATCAAAGAGCGTTGAAGAAGACATAACTTGTGCTTAGTATTGGGAGGTGAAAAGAGAGAGTATACAAAACGGCAAATCAAGAGATAGAATGAATAGAGCTCGGTGATCCCCCCTATACTTAGGATCAAGTAATCTTAAGTATAGAAGACTATACACAAAGGGAAAACTGTGTGATAGAATGTACATGATCTACCTCCCCTATACTTAGGGTGAAATATCCCTAAGTATAGCCAACAAAACATAGGTAAAAAGAAATCAAAAGAATAATCAGAAATTTGACAACCCCTATACTTAGGGTAAAGTACACCTTAAGTATAGAATAATCATAAGATGCAAATGGGGTGTTTAGACAAAAGAATGTGTGATATGAACATCTGGATCTATACATGGGCGGAGAACAATGATAATTATGCATGAGATGCAAATGATGTGAGCTAAATATCACTTCTCATGCAAAATGAATCGGAGCAACGCCAACAATCAACGGGTCATGATCTAGATATGGTTTGAGGCGTTGACCGTTGACGCGAAAGGTGGACTCATATGACATCTCAGATATGTTGATATTCCATTGTCATTCACCTTTCGGATCAAGTATGGTCCCTTCCACTTACTCTGCAATTTCCCTGGAAATAATCTAAGCTTGGCATCAAACAACCATACTCTTTAATTTGGCTCAAACTGTTTATGGCTGATATGAGAATCATGCCATGTCTTTACTCGCTCCTTATAGTGTAGGTTGCTTGAAAAGGCAGTATCTCTAAGCTCCTCCAGGGCTGCCAATTCTGCCTTCCTTTGATCACATATACTCTCTGGATCTAATAATATCTCAGTGATAGCCCATAGTGACTTATGCTTAATCTCAACAGGTAAATAGCATGACTTGCCATAAACGAGATGGAAGGGAGACGTACCCAAATGAGTCTTGAAGGAAGTCCGATATGCATATAAGACCGAGTCCAAAAGTTGTGACCAATCCTTTCGGTCTGGGCATACTACCTTCTGCAGTACCGTCTTGATCTCCCTATTCGATACTTCAGCAAGACCATTAGTTTGAGGATGATGTGGAGTGTCAACTCGATGGTCTATGCTGAACTCGTTAGCAAGGGACTTTACCATGTCGTTGATAAAATGAGACCCCCCGTCAGATATCAAAACTCTAGGCATCCCGAACCGTGAAAGGACATTCTTCCTCAAAAAATCTGCAGTCCTAGCATATGTGGTTCAAACGGGTATGGCCTCAACCCAATGACTCATATAGTCAACATCCAACAGAATGTACTCAAATATCTGACTCTTAGGGAATGGACCCATGAAATCAATGCTCCATGCATCAAAAAACTCATAGAAGTGAATGGATTGCATCGACATCATATCACGCTTTCCACATGTGCCCATCCTCTAACAGTCAGTATACCTCTTCACAAATTCATCAAAATCCTTGAAGAGAGTACGACACCATAGGCCGGATCGAAGCACTTTCTGTGCTATTCACCTCCCAGAATGATGTCCTCCTACCTTAAGCTTGTGGCAGTAAGTGAGGAGACTATGGTGCTCCTCCTGAGGAATACATCAATGCCAGACGCTATCCCCTCCTTCGTGATAAAGGATGGGATCCTCCCAATGGTACGACTTGGCCTTCGCAAGGAAGGTCTCAAGTCGCTGCCTGGGCCAGCCTTGTGGAACTTTCTTGGCAACAAGATAGTTTACAATGTCGACATACCGTGGGAGCGAGGCGATAACAAGGATCGCCTCATCTGTGAAGGTCTCTGTAATTGGATCAATCAACTCAGATTCCTTAAGGTTTTCCAAACGGGAGAGATGATCCGCTGATGAATACCCATTCATCACTCTTTATTCTTATATTTTAGCTAGAAAAACCTATGCAAATGCATGTAGATATGTGTAAATAGGAATAATTAGCAAAAGCATGCATTGTGTAAAAACCTATAATTAGCATGTTTTTGTGCAAAAATAAAAGAATAAAGATTAAAAAGAAAAAGAGGGAAATATTTAGAATAAATATTGAGCAACCTAACCCAAGGGAGGGCTCAGCATGGGCCTGACCGCATAAAAACCAAAGTAGAGGGAGATAGGGGCTCATGTGTAAATATTAGTGTAAATAAATAAAATCATATTTTCCTCACCCAAAAATATGCTTGTACATATTTGTACTTATTTATTAATATAAAAACAAAACAAAAAGTTAAAAAGCCAAAAAGATCAAAAATGCCCTTTCACCATGTACATAGACCATACTCCTATATTTATTCAACATTATAAATAAATAAAGTTACTTTCTAAACTTCTTGCAAATATTTTATGTTATATTTTGTAAATAAATAAAAATAAAAAGAATCAAAACAAAAATCAAATAAAAATAACAAAATCAAAAATACAAATATACATTGTATATATATCATGTATATAGATGTATATATCTATTTATTTTACCTATATACATAAATAATAAAAACCAAAAAAAAATACTCTTTTATTCCTTACTTTATAATATAAATAAATAAAATATAAAATAGGAATAAAATTGTACAAAAATAATAATTAAAAATCAAAAATCAAAAGCCTACATATTGTATATATACCTATATATAGCTATATATTGTAAATACCTTATTTTTATTTCCAAAAATTAATTAAAAATCACCAAAAAATAGAAAAAAATAAAATAAAAATATTTCATATTTTGGGTTTTTGCTGATTCGGCCCCTAGCTGTGTAATTGTCACTTCTTGATTCAGCCACGTGGCCTTCAGCCATTGGCCCTGGGGATGTTGACCGCCCGGTCAACTGACCCCCCCCCCTAGGACCACTCTTCACGGGTTCGAGCACCGGACTCTTTTCTCGGATTTATACCCGCTCGACCCGATTCCCTAACACCTAAACCCCGGCTCCGTTTGACACCTCCCACATCCGACACCCTCGCCGGGCATCGACCTCGGGGTCCGCGCGCCACCGTGACCCTACCCGAGCCGTTCTTTTCGGATCCCCCCAACCTACTTAAGCGAGCTCCGCCACCAAATTGTTCCATCTTTGGCTCTCCATTCTTCGTCCCGTGACCTCCACAGCTACCCCCGAGGTGACAGCTCCAGGTTGGCCGTGTCGCAGCGAGGAGAGAGTGGTCGGAGCACTGATCCGGCGAGTAGCTCCGCCGTAGCTCCGCCATTAGTGCGAGCTCTGAGCCTCGGGCCCAGACGACCCTCGAGGCTACGACCGGGAGCTTCCCCAGCTCCAGCCCAGTCTACTCCACCACCCAGATAATCCCGTAGCTCCACGTTTCCGTTCAATTTCCATTTTGCCCCAAATCGCTCCGCCGCCGTGTTTCGTCGATTCCGACCACCTCACGCAACCATTCGATCATCGGAGTCCATCATCACCTCCGCCTTCCCTCCGCGCACATTCTCCATACCCCCATCCAACCCAGCTCGCACAGGAGCTGGGGTTCGAGCTCTTCCGTCCATCGCTTCGCCGGAGCTCGCCCATCTCGCCCCACCGGTCACCTCCATGACGCCTATCCGGGTCGAGGCACTTTGCCCTCGACCCGCGAGTCTCCTGGTTCCCTTTGCAGGTCATTGCGAGCCCATCTGAGGGCTCGAGTCTTCCGGGCCAGGAGCTTCGCCTCCGCCGACCTCGCCGGAGCCCTCCAGGGCTCGGCTGGGTCATCAGAGCCTACCAGCAGCTGCGGAGCATCATCGCGGACCTTCTCCGATCTTCAGAGGCAGCAGGGGAGGAAACCAGCGCTTGCACGAGGCCGGCGAAGCTCGCCGGCCGACTGTTCTTCCAGCATCTTCCCCGACCATTCGATCGTCCTCGACCTCCAGTTCGTATCCAGACCGTTCACTTGAGGAGAGCCAGACACCGTCAGATCTTGGAGAGGCGATCAGGACCGTTCGTTGCACGAGGGGTAGCCACCGAGCACCGCACCCGTTCGATCTCCCACGTGGCGTACCCTCAGACGTCCGATCGCTGCGAGGACCTCAGCGTTGGCGTGCCACCCGTTTCCAGCCGTCCATCTACACACGTGGCGCGCATCCATCGGGCGACTTAATAAAGGGTAATTTACCCTTAGGCCCTTCCTTATCTTTTATTTCATTTTAGTCCTGTAAATATTTTAGTCAGTTGTTTAGTTTTAGGGTATTTTGCATGTTGGACCTCATACTTTAGCTATTTGCACTTATACCCCTGCTTGTGTGAGCCACGTGCTTCGTCACGTGTTTTATTGGTGTATTTGCAACCTTAGCCCCTATTGTTCTGGATGTTTATGAATGAATGAAATCTTTTTAGTATTTGCATCTATGCCCCTGTGAACGTTTTAATTTCGCATGTGCGTCTATTTGTGGGTAATTTGCAGCATAGCCCCCTGAACTTTTGGTACGAGTTACCAATAGGTCCTCAGGACTTGTTTTCTTCACAGATAGGTCCCTGAGTGCCCCAGGCACGCACTGCGCGCGTGACTTGCTGGGTTAATTGCACCTGGACCCCCAGAACTTAGGGTATTTGCACTTCAGTCCTAGTGCACAATGCCCTCTTGTGATTTTTGAATAAAATATCAAATCATCTCCAAATTCGATGAAAATTTGACACATGGCTCCTGCCATGTTGTAGGATTTTTGAGAATTTTTGAGTTTATTTGTTATTTTTAAAAATTCAAAAACCATCATTTTAGCCACTGTCTAGTTTTAAAAACCCCAAAAAAACATAAAAACCCCCTCAAAAATTCTATAAAAATTAGGTACTGTTTATTTTGTGTTCCTTTATTTTCTAGCCAATTTTGGCTATTTTTCACTGATAATAAACCATAAAAACTTAAAAACACCTAAAAACCCATAAAAATTCTATTAAAAAACCTAAAAAACCCAAAAACAATAATTTTGGTACTCAAATTTTCCTTGTTTTATCTAGTTTACAGGAAAAATACCTCCAGACCCTTTTGAAGTCCTTAGATATTTTATCTAGGGCTTTTGGGTCTTGCTGGACAGTACCTTGCATTTTTGCCACTGTTCGATTTTTAGAAAATAAAATATACATCAGAAAATTATCAAAAATTAACCAAAAACACTAAAAAACATTAAAAACAGAAAAATATTTTTGTTTGAATTTTGGCTTGATTTTTGACACATTAAATAATTAGCCAAAGTGTGCTTGCTTTTGTGTTTCTTTTGTTTTCTTCACATATTAAAAATCCAAAAAATATAAAAATCATTAAAAAGCATTAAAAATATTTTGTCTTTTATTTGATTTCATTTTTACTACTTCGTAGGCCTTTGGCCAACCCGTGCTCCTCGAGTTCGACCCTGGGTGCTATACCAGGTTAAACTCATAGATGGACCGCTATCTTCGTGCTTGATTGATTTTATTTGTTTCGAGTGGTCTGATATTTTTCTTGATTGACTTAGCTGAGCGATCGAGGTCGCAACGACCTATCTAGATACCTTTACCTCTGTCGCTTGAGCGGTGATCAGAATGGCGCCGTTGCCGGGGAGCACGGCTTAGTAGTTCTTTTTATTTTTCTCTTCGTTTTATTTTCGCGGCTTTTGTTTATATTTTTCTTTTGTTTTATTTTGTGTGTTTGCTTTATTTTATTTTATTTTTATTTTTGTTTTATTTGGTGTGTTTGCTTTATTTTATTTTATATTTTTGCATATATACCCTCACCTTTATTTTCATTTCTTTTTCCTTATTATTTGATTATTTTTGCTGGTCTGACCACTCATCTCTTTTTCTTGCGAGGGCCTAAGGACCGCAGAGGCGACTTTCGAGGAGCCGGTGCAACCGAGGAACTTGGAGGCGGCTTCCTTCTCTACGAAGCCGCAGGAGAGAGCGAGAGGGAGAGAGTTGAGTGGGTGAGGTTAGATTAGGTTTTTATTTTTATTATTATTATTGTAATAATACAGGGACTTGGACTGCTTGGACACTCTTGGACTTTCCTACCGTAGCGGGTCTGTTTCGCCGAGCACCGGTGTGCTCGGGGGACCCTTTAGGACCTTCGCGGTTTTTCGCGGCTTTTTCGCGGTTTTCTTTTTCTTTTATTTCTGTCTTTGCCGGTTTTTCGCGGTTTTTGCTCGAGCCCCTAGACTTAGGATTTTCTGGTGAATGTGCCGTAACTAGTAGGATCCACACACCTAATTGATTATCTGTTCCTATAGATCGATAATTGGACCTACTTAAAATCAATAATAAAAATAACCGATTCATTTGCCTCCGTAGCCTACGTGCCGCAGCCCGTCCTGTAAAGCGCTTACTCCTACCCCCTGATTTGTCGGACAGAGGAGGGACGGGCCAAGACCGGACTCTTTGGCTTGGAGGTCGGTGACCGGTTAGACGGCTCTTCGCTAGACTTGCTCACCTAGGACTCGGCTTTACCGCTGCACCATATAGGTAGTTTTATTTCTGTCTTTACTTTTATGCGCGGATCAAATTGCATGTAGAGAGCTGGAGGCAGGTACGCATTTCTGACTTAGCATGCATCATTGATTTATCGCGCATCGGCTTTTTCGTCTTCTCCCCCCTGTTTTGGACTTAATAATCAGGAGAACCGAAAAAATCGTTAGGCCTTTTGTTTGCTTTGAAAAAAAGATTAAAAAAGTGAAACCATAAAATTGGGACTGCTAAAATTATTGATCTTAAAAACCGCTCACCCTAAAAACTTTGTCTTGGGGAGAGCAACCCCCTCATTGTTTGGTTTGGATGCGCGAGAGAGTGACCCGCACCCTAGGTAGAGCCCCCCGTTGCTAGTCCCGACTGATTACCGACTCTTCCGTGTGGGCCAGTCGGTTGGGTTAGCATCGGATATCCCAACAGGTCACGTAAGCGCTCTGATATTCTGTTTGTTCACCAAAATAAAATCGACAAGAAAATTTGACCGAACTTTCACGGTCTTCAGCTCGCATTGCGTTGGTGAACCGGGGGTTTGTTTTCAGATCATAATTTTTCTAGATCTCATCCGCCCTACTTGCCAGATCAAGATGATGGGTAGACGATCTCTTAGGTAGCCTCTGGTTGCACCGATTTCGGGCGCGTCTACCTCCTCATCTAGGTTGGCTCGTGAGAGCTCAGACCCGCTCTCCGAGCCCGAGTACGACTCCACCCTGTTCCCCCTCGACCCCCTTTCTGACCTTCCTGAGAGACACGAGCCCGAGGAGAGATTGATACATTTGACAGCACCTGAGTTGGGCTCGTTTGATTTTGCAGACGTCGACATGGCCGGAGCCGGCAGTTCAGATGATCACTCCCGTCAGCCAGAGCACTTCGTATTAGACCAGGGAGCGATCAACTCCACCCTGATCGCATCACTCGAGACAGTTCAGCAGCAGCTCCCGATCAGGGAGCATTTATGATTGAGATGAGGAGAGAGTTGGAGAGGCTCAGAGCAGAGCGAGACCGTCAGAGCGAGCCCGATGAACCCAATGATGCAGATGCACATGCCGCAGCAGTCGCAGCAGCAGCCGCGGCCGCCGCAGCGGCAGCCGCCGCGCTAGGAGGACCACCGAGATCGATGCGGGAGTTGCACAACCCCGGATCTACACTGATGCACCATTGGGTGGTGGTACCTGCTATCGTGGGGGACTTCATATTCCCCCCGAACACCCTGCAGATGCTTCCTCATTTTCATGGACTTGCCACAGAGGAGCCCCACCTCCACCTCCAGGAGTTCTTGATGATTTGTAGCATTGTCCACGACCGGCATGTGGACCAGGATACGATCCGGATGATAGCCTTCCCGTTTTCACTGGCAGATAGAGCAGCCACCTGGCTGAAGCATCTTGGGAGGTTTGTCTACACCTGGGAGCAGCTCCGCACCGAGTACTTGAACAAGTACTATCCACTCGGGCGGACGAATGCAGCGAGGGCCCTGATCAGCAACTTCTCCATGTTCCCCAACGAGCAGTTTCACGAGGCATGGGAGAGGTTCCGAGAGCTTCTGGACAGATGCCCGCACCATGACATCACGAAGCCGAACCTTGTGCAGAGCTTCTTCAGCGGGTTGACACCAGAGCTACAAGGCCTGGTGAATGCTTCTTGCGGCGGGTCCTACTTCGCCAAGGACCACGACCAGGTCTGGGCCATCTTCGAGGAGATGGCTGAGAACTACATGGTGATGTCCCAGACCAGGTTGTATTCTCAGAAGACCCAGCCACATCAGCCAGGACCCGTGCAGTACCAGCGGATAGCACAGGTAGATGCAGGTCCATCCAGTTCGTCCGCAGCCGCAGCAGCACAGGCAGAGTCGTCAGCTGCGGACATGGGCATTATCAGCGAGAAGCTGGACCGCATAGAGGTAATCAAGAAGAAGCAGTGCCAGAGTATCACGCAGATGGAGCAGATGGCACAGGTTCTGAGCAACATGAAGACACATCTCATGTGTCTCCAGGAGGCACAGACGGCTTCTCAGCCCCGTCTTCAGTCGCGAGGCGACGCCGGCAGCAGCAGCAGCTCGTCCCAGCGCTCCAGCACCCACGTGCAGCCTAGACAGGTCCATCTTGTACAGGCGGAGCTGTACCAGCAGCCGCAGCCCACCTACCAGTCCCCACCATCTCCAGAGATGCAGATGGTGGTCTACCAGCCGGACCAGCCTCTGGCAGTACTCCCGCCAGCCCCCTACGATGCCGAGCCGTTGATGGATGTCAACGGGATTTGGTATGACTGCCCCCAGCCTGGGATCCGACGAGACCATCCCGGATTCAGGTGGGGGAGTGGTGGTACCCAGCCCCAGCAGTAGCCGTCAGGACAGGGAGGGCAGTACTCCCAGCAGAGAGATCACCACCAGCCGCAGCAGCAGCCCCCAGCATATCAGCAGCACCAGCCATCCTTCGGTCCTCGTCCCTATCAGCAGCAGGGACAGTCGTGGAGACGTGAGCAGCAGGCTCACCCAGTTCAGCAGCAGCACCCTTCCTCATACCCCTCATACCAGCACCAGCAGCAGCAGTTCCAGCAGCCTCACCCACAGAGAGGCTACCCGTCGGGTTCCCACGAGAGCCCTGCTTTGGATGACATCGCCCGCCTCCTCACGGACCAGCAGGCCACATTCAGACAGGAGATGGACGAGTTCTGCCAGGAGATGCGGGACTTGGTGAGAGGGAAGGCCACCATTCCAGCCCAGATTGAGCCGAACCCGAACAACCTCAAGAGGAAATCTGAGCAGGTAGTACATACTGAGTTTGCCACTCCTAGTGACCCTTTTGATGATACATCTTCGGATCTATTTGATGCTGATTTTGTCACACTTAGGAGCGGTAGGACCCCAGCAGGCGGCGGCGCCTCATCTGAGCTTCACCACGAGGATACTTCAGAGGCGCCACATGAGGAGGAGGAGAGCGGTACTGAGGCCGCTCCAGATGATGACGGTGGCACTTAAGCCACCAAGGATGCTGATCCCACCGGCGGTACTGAGGCCGCCGCTTCACCAGATCTAGGAGGTGGTACTGACGCCACCAGTTCAGCCGAGCCAGCCCATGGTACTGATGTCGCGAGACGTCTACCAGCAGCACAACCAGCCCACGGTGGTACTGAGGCCACCGGTGTTAGTATAGAGAGAGATGTTGTTTTTCCTCGCCGTGTTGTATCTCAGAACTTTGGTGTGAATAAAGGAAAAGGTTTAGTTTCTTCTGGTCCCACTGTGGTGCATGATGTATGTGTGGATCCGGTCATCGAACCGTCTAGGCCTTTTCCTAGTCCTTCATCTGAGAAGGACCCTGTGATCCCCTTCCCTAGAGCCCTTCAGATGGGGAAGGGGAAGAAAAAAGAAAAAGATCCAAAAAAGAGAGAGCTTGAGGAGTTCAGCCAGAGCATGATTGATCGATTCCACATCCAGATGACCCTCCAGGAGGCTTTGCAGCACATCCCCCTTCTCCAGCGATCTTTGAGAGAGAGGACTACAGTCAGGAGGAGGAGGAGGAACCACACTTCAGAGATACATGTGCTGACGAAAGCAACGTGTTTCGCGATCCAGAACCGCCTGCCAGCCAAGAGGCCAGATTCAGGGGCCCCGTATGTCAGATGCCAGATTAGTGAGCAGAGGTTCGACCGTACTCTTTTAGATAGCGGATCGTCGATCAACCTCCTTCCGGCAGCCCTTCTCGACCGCTTCGAGTTGGGCACTCTTCGACAGAGCAGAACAGTCCTTCAGTTCGCTGATCGATCTGTCAAGAGGCCGAAGGGGTTATTACGAGACGTTATCGTCACGATTCAGGGCCTGAAATTCCCCGTGGACTTCATAGTGTTGGATATGGAGATCCCTGAGTCAGTGGCCGATACCCCTATCATCCTTGGTCGTCCGTTCTTGGCCACAGCCAAGGCGGTGACTGATCATGATAGCGGGAAGGTGTACTTTTGCGTCGAGGGCGAGAGTATACAAATAGAGACGGTCGAGGACTACAGAGCTAGATTCAGATCCCGCTCAGATGCGAGTACAGATTCAGAGCAGCTGACAGACGCAGAGCCAGACATCCACCAGGACTGTGATTTCGTGATCACAGATGATGAGGCAGCTTGGGCAGATCTTGAGACACAGACCACCCTCTCACTTTCAGATACAACTGATGCAGAGACGACAACAGAGGAGAGTCTGGAGAGCACATACCTGGACCAGGATACCATAGAGGCAGCAGAGCCGGTCCTTGATCGCAGCACGATGTTTAGTGATGGTGGTGTTGAGGCCACCTTGTTTTCCGGTGGTACTGATGCCACCGCGGTTGATACAGATCCCTCAGATTCAGAGTCTGATTGGGCCGATTGTGATGATCAGATGCCAGACCTGATTCCACCTGAGCCTACAGATGAGGAGGAGGTAGAGGCAGAGCAGACCAGAGACAGTGCAGTTGAGCAACCTCTTCCCGATCTAGTTTGCGAGAGTACGCTTTCACTTTCCCAGGCAGATTTGACAGACTTAGCAGCATTCACTCAGTTTCTTCCGCAGCCAGATTTGCCAGCACCCAGCATTCCAGAGCTGAAGCCGCTCCCTACTTCGCTGAAGTATCGATTCCTTGCGGGCGAGCCAGAGATGTACCCAGTCATCATCTCCGCTGAGTTGACTGGAGAGCAGGAATCCCGTTTGATGGGGGTTCTTGAAAATAACCGCAAGGCGATCGGATGGAGCATAGCAGATCTCCATGGGATTAGTCCATCAGTGTGCTCCCACCATATCTATCTCGAGGAGGGGGCGAAGCCGTCGCGTGAGTTCCAGCGGCGTCTGAACCCCAACCTGAGAGAGGTTGTGATGAAGGAAATATCAAAATGGTGGGGTGCAGGTTTATTTATCCCATTTCCGACTCCAAGTGGGTTAGCCCCTTGCATGTGGTGCCCAAAAAGACGGGCATCACGACTGTGATCAGTGAGTCGGGAGAAGAGATTGCTACACGAGTACCCACCTCTTGGAGGGTTTGTGTTGACTACAGGAGACTCAACCAAGCCACCAAGAAGGACCATTTCCCCCTGCCTTTTATTGACCAGATCATTGAGAGACTGGCAGGGAAGAGCCATTATTGCTTCCTAGATGGGTACTCGGGCTACAACCAAGTGGCCATCGCTCCTGAGGATCAGGAGAAGACCACCTTTACCTGTCCCTTCGGCACATATGCTTTTCGACGCATGCCATTTGGGCTATGCAATGCCCCTGCGACTTTTCAGAGGTGCATGCTGTCAATCTTTTCGGACATGGTAGGGGAGTGTTTGGAGGTCTTCATGGACGATTTCTCGGTCTACGGCGACGGATTCGACTCCTGTCTTGACTGCCTAGATCGAGTACTCCAGCGATGTATTGAGTATCATTTGGTGCTATCTTGGGAGAAGAGTCACTTCATGGTGACTCAAGGGACGGTGCTTGGCCATATCATCTCCAACAGGGGCATGGAGGTTGATCCGGCCAAGGTTGATGTCATTAGGAAACTCGCACCGCCGTCCAATTTGAGGCAGCTACGGTCATTCCTGGGGCACGTTGGATTTTATAGGAGATTTATTCAGGATTTCAGCAGGATTGCCCGGCCGTTGACTGACCTCTTGACGAAAGACACCGAGTTCCTTGTCGATGACAAGTGTCTCTCGTCGTTTGCTACTCTCCAGCAGTGTGTTATTAAGGCTCCGGTCCTCCAGCCGCCTGATTGGTCTCTCCCATTCGAGATCATGACGGACGCCTCCGATTTTGCCGTAGGGGCAGTGCTGGGACAGAGGAGGGATGGAGTTCCATTTGCTATACAATATGCTAGCCGCACATTGGATTCCGCCCAACGGAATTACACGGTCACAAAGAAGGAGATGCTAGCTGTAGTGTTTGCCCTGGATAAGTTCAGATCGTATATCATCGGATCTAGAGTGACTTTGTTTACAGATCACACCGCCATCAGGTACCTCATGGCAAAGAAGGATGCCAAGGCCAGACTAACTAGATGGATCCTTCTACTCCAGAAGTTCGACATTGAGATCAAGGATAAGCCTGGAGTCAAGAATGTGGTGGCGGATCATCTCTCCCGACTAGAGCAGCCTGAGGATTCTGAGCAGATTGATCCTATTAGAGATACCTTCCCAGATGAGGCGATCCTGGCTATCGCCTCACTCCCGTGGTATGCCGATATTGTGAACTTTCTCGTTGCTGGGAAAGTCCCACAAGATTGGCCCAGGCAGAGGCTTGAGACCTTCCTAGCGAAGGCCAAGTTTTACCATTGGGAGGATCCCATCCTTTACCACGAAGGAGGGGATATCGTCTGGCGTCGGTGTATTCCTCAGGAGGAACACCATAGCGTCCTCACGTACTGCCACAAGCTTGAGGCAGGAGGACATCATTATGGGAGGAGAACGGCACAGAAAGTGCTCCAATCCGGCTTGTGGTGGCCTACCCTCTTCAAGGACTCAGATGAGTTTGTGAAGAGGTGTACTGACTGTCAGAGGATGGGCACTTGTGGACAGCGTGATATGATGCCGATGCAGCCCATTCACTTCTGTGAGGTTTTTAACGCATGGGGCATCGATTTCATGGGTCCATTCCCTAAGAGTCAGGGATTTGAGTACATTCTGTTGGCCGTTGATTATGTGAGTCGTTGGGTGGAGGCTATCCCCGCCCGAGCTGCTGATGCGAGGACAGTTTGCAGATTTCTGAGGAAGCACATCATCATGCGGTTCGGGGTTCCACGAGTTCTGATTTCTGATGGGGGATCTCACTTCATCAACGAACAGGTGAAGGCACTTGCTAGCGAGTTCGGCATAGATCATCGTGTTGCTACACCTTACCATCCACAGACGAATGGTCTAGCCGAAGTGTCGAATAGGGAGATCAAGACTATATTGCAGAAAGTCGTCCGCCCTGACCGAAAGTATTGGTCACAGCTTTTGGACTCGGTCTTGTGGGCATATAGGACGTCTTTCAAGACACCTTTGGGCACATCTCCCTTTCGCCTCGTATACGGCAAGCCATGCCATTTACCTGTTGAGCTGAGGCACAAGTCACTTTGGGCAGTCACAGACATTTTGATGGATCCAGATGGTATGGGAGACCAGAGGAGGGCAGAGCTAGCTGCCCTGGAGGAGCTTAGAGATGCAGCTTTCTCAAGCAGCCTACATTATAAGGAGAAAGTCAAGGAGTGGCATGATTCTCATATCAGCCACAAACATTTTGAGATTGGACAGAGAGTATGGCTGTTTGATGCGAGGCTTAGATTATTTCCAGGGAAGCTACAGAGCAAATAGAAAGGACCTTATCTGGTTCGTAAGGTACACGACAATGGTAGCATCGACATATCCGAGTTGTCTTCTGAGAGTACCTTTCGAGTGAACGGCCAGCGGCTCAAGCCATTTCTAGATCATGAGCCGCGGGTCGTTGATATTGCCCCTATTCATTTTGCGTGAGATGTGGTCTTCGACTCACATCTAATGCATATCACGCCTGAGTTTCACTGATCTTCCGCTGTATATAGATCCAGATGTCCATATCACCACATTCCTTAGTCCCACATCCCCTTCCCCATCTTGTGATTATGCTATACTTAGGGTGCACTTTACCCTAAGTATAGGGGGGATGTGAGACCTTTTGGGTATTTCTTTTGTTTCTGTCTACCCCTGTTTTGCTGCCTATACTTAGGGATACTTCACCCTAAGTATAGGGGGGGGTAGACCCTGTACATTCTCCACTCGGTTTTCCCTTCGTGTACAACCTACTATACTTAGGATTACTTGATCCTAAGTATAGGGGGAAGACCTGAGTCCCTTTTGACTTTTCATCTCCCTTTTGTATAGCCTTTCTTTTCACTTCCCTATACATAGAACGAGTTATGTCTTCTTCATCGCTCTTGACTCTGAGGACATCGTTCGAGCTAAGTATAGGGGGGTGTGTATATATTTCATATATACTTTAGCCATAACTCGTACTTTGTGTGAGTGTGTTAATAAATAAAATGGCTAAAACCACAAAAATTAAAAATTTTTCATGTACATAATCTTCTTTTATTTGCACATACATAGCTAGTGTACAAATTATTTTTGTAAAAATGATTTCAAAAATCTTTTGTGTAAAGCTTGTGTAAATATTTTCGTATTACAATTATGTATATAGTACAAAATTTTTCCAAAATGTTTTGAAAATCAAAAGTTTGCAAAAATCTTGTGTAAATGTGTGTAAATATCTTTTTGCAAAACTTGCACTTCATGCATCATCCATTCAAGATTTCAAAACATTTTTCAAAAATTTTGCATGATTGTAAAATATTGTGTGAATAAGCATCTTTTTGTACATATGTATATAGTTTTTCTGGATGATAGTTGACATTTAAACTAGTCTGGAATCAAATTGAGAAATGGAGCTTGATTAAGATCTTAATCCACCTAACTTCTAAGAGGAACCTTATAGGGCTTAGGTTTAAGGCTTTTCAGGTCCATGGCGACTTAATTCTTTGAGTTCACTAGGCTATGATCACATGTCATCTCAATGAGCCTAAGTAGAGCACTTAACAACAACACATGACTCATATAGATTATGGCTTTACTTGGACAACCGCACTATGCACCGAGCTCTCTACGGATGAGGTGGTGAGGAGGCAGTCTTCCTTGACGTGGGGTAGCATATGAGGGTAGTACTTCTAGAACCTCTCTTCTTCTTATAGTGAAGGAAGTGCATCTCAACTTGGTCTGGTTGCCATGAGGTCTAACGACGGGAGTTGTGGGTTGCAATAAAGCTTCAAAAGAGGGATAATCTACTGGCTCAAGAGGAAAAACTCCTTGTATATATGCTGCACATGTATATGTTGTACAGATGCACTTGAAAAAAAATGTGCAAAAAGAAAAGAACTCCAAAAAAAGTGGTGGGTCTGAGAGAAAATGATAATCCCACCGGAGTATGTATATAAGTGCAATAAGCAAAGCTTGGTTTCATGATCCACCTGTTGTAGCTTGCAGCAGGGAGACTTGGCTACACTGGTCAGGCTCCCAAGGGTACTTGGCTACACTGGCCTTGACCCATTCTCTTCTTCCCCCTCTTCTTGAGCTGGTTGAACTTGAACTTAGAAGGGAATACCCCGCTCCTCGAGGAAAGAGTGGCCAGATTGAGGTCATAGAGTTACCTTGTTGAGGAGGGTTGTCAAGTTGCCATTTCTGAGGTGGAGAGCTCAGACTTCACATTCACAGGACAAGAAAAGATTCATGGTCTTCAGGGTTTGTGATTGATGACTTGTTCTGATCTGGAGCATTGAGGAGACTTGATTATAGATTAGTGGAACTTAGAGGCTGTTAGGTTTTAAGCTTAAGTCTAAATAAGGTTCCGACACATTAATAATCCAAAGATCTGATCGAGCTCCATACCCCAATTTAATGAAGGCAAGTTTAATAATCAACCTTGATCCATGTACATCCTCTTTTTCTTTTTCTTTCTTTCTTTTTCACTTCTTTTTCAAATAAGTGTTTGCTAAGGGACTAGCAAAGTTAAGTATAGGGGGGTGATGAATACCCATTCATCACTCTTTATTCTTATATTTTAGCTAGAAAAACCTATGCAAATGCATGTAGATATGTGTAAATAGGAATAATTAGCAAAAGCATGCATTGTGTAAAAACCTATAATTAGCATGTTTTTATGCAAAAATAAAAGAATAAAGATTAAAAAGAAAAAGAGGGAAATATTTAGAATAAATATTGAGCAACCTAACCCAAGGGAGGGCTCAGCATGGGCCTGACCGCATAAAAACCAAAGTAGAGGGAGATAGGGGCTCATGTGTAAATATTAGTGTAAATAAATAAAATCATATTTTCCTCACCCAAAAATATGCTTGTACATATTTGTACTTATTTATTAATATAAAAACAAAACAAAAAGTTAAAAAGCCAAAAAGATCAAAAATGCCCTTTCACCATGTACATAGACCATACTCCTATATTTATTCAACATTATAAATAAATAAAGTTACTTTCTAAACTTCTTGCAAATATTTTATGTTATATTTTGTAAATAAATAAAATAAAAAGAATCAAAACAAAAATTAAATAAAAATAACAAAATCAAAAATACAAAAATACATTGTATATATATCATGTATATAGATGTATATATCTATTTATTTTACCTATATACATAAATAATAAAAACCAAATAAAAATACTCTTTTATTCCTTACTTTATAATATAAATAAATAAAATATAAAATAGGAATAAAATTGTACAAAAGTAATAATTAAAAATCAAAAATCAAAAGCCTACATATTGTATATATACCTATATATAGCTATATATTATAAATACCTTATTTTTATTTCCAAAAATTAATTAAAAATCACCAAAAAATAGAAAAAAATAAAATAAAAATATTTCATGTTTTGGGTTTTTGCTGATTCGGCCCCTAGCTATGTGTAATTGTCACTTCTTGATTCAGCCACGTGGCCTTCAGCCATTGGCCCTGGGGATGTTGACCGCCCGGTCAACTGACCCCCCCCCCAGGACCACTCTTCACGGGTTCGAGCACCGAACTCTTTTCTCGGATTTATACCCGCTCGACCCGATTGCCTAACACCTAAACCCCGGCTCCATTTGACACCTCCCACATCCGACACCCTCGCCGGGCATCGACCTCGGGGTCCGCGCGCCACCGTGACCCTACCCGAGCCGTTCTTTTCGGATCCCCCCAACCTACTTAAGCGAGCTCCGCCACCAAATTCTTCCATCTTTGGCTCTCCATTCTTCGTCCCGTGACCTCCACAGCTACCCCCGAGGTGACAGCTCCAGGTTGGCCGTGTCGCAGCGAGGAGAGAGTAGTCGGACCACTGATCCGGCGAGTAGCTCCGCCGTAGCTCCGCCATTAGTGCGAGCTCTGAGCCTCGGGCCCAGACGACCCTCGAGGCTACGACCGGGAGCTTCCCCAGCTCCAGCCCAGTCTACTCCACCACCCAGGTAATCCCGTAGCTCCACGTTTCCGTTCAATTTCCATTTTGCCCCAAATCGCTCCGCCGCCGTGTTTCGTCGATTCCGACCACCTCACGCAACCATTCGATCATCGGAGTCCATCATCACCTCCGCCTTCCCTCCGCACACATTCTCCATACCCCCATCCAACCCAGCTCGCACAGGAGCTGGGGTTCGAGCTCTTCCGTCCATCGCTTTGCCGGAGCTCGCCCATCTCGCCCCACCGGTCACCTCCACGACGCCTAACCGGGTCGAGGCACTTTGCCCTCAACCCGCGAGTCTCCTGGTTCCCTTTGCAGGTCATTGCGAGCCCATCTGAGGGCTCGAGTCTTCCGGGCCAGGAGCTTCGCCTCCGCCGACCTCGCCGGAGCCCTCCAGGGCTCGGCTGGGTCATCAGAGCCTACCAGCAGCTGCGGAGCATCATCGCGGACCTTCTCCGATCTTCAGAGGCAGCAGGGGAGGAGACCAGCGCTCGCACGAGGCCGGCGAAGCTCGCCGGCCGACTGTTCTTCCAGCATCTTCCCCGACCGTTCGATCGTCCTCGACCTCCAGTTCGTATCCAGACCGTTCACTTGAGGAGAGCCAGACACCGTCAGATCTTGGAGAGGCGATTAGGACCGTTCGTTGCACGAGGGGTAGCCACCGAGCACCGCACCCGTTCGATCTCCCACGTGGCGTACCCTCAGCCGTCCGATTGCTGCGAGGACCTCAGCGTTGGCGTGCCACCCGTTTCCAGCCGTCCATCTATACACGTGGCGCGCATCCATCGGGCGACTTAATAAAGGGTAATTTACCCTTAGGCCCTTCCTTATCTTTTATTTCATTTTAGTCCTGTAAATATTTTAGTCAGTTGTTTAGTTTTAGGGTATTTTGCATGTTGGACCTCGTACTTTAGCTATTTGCACTTATACCCCTGCTTGTGTGAGCCACGTGCTTCGTCACGTGTTTTATTGGTGTATTTGCAACCTTAGCCCCTGTTGTTCTGGATGTTTATGAATGAATGAAATCTTTTTAGTATTTACATCTATGCCCCTGTGAACGTTTTAATTTTGCATGTGCGTCTATTTGTGGGTAATTTGCAGCATAGCCCCCTGAACTTTTGGTACGAGTTACCAATAGGTCCTCGGGACTTGTTTTCTTCACAGATAGGTCCCTGAGTGCCCCAGGCACGCGCCGCGTGCGTGACTTGCTGGGTTAATTGCACCTGGACCCCCAGAACTTAGGGTATTTGCACTTCAGTCCTTGTGCACAGTGCCCTCTTGTGATTTTTGAATAAAATATCAAATCACCTCCAAATTCGATGAAAATTTGACATATGGCCCCTGCCATGTTGTAGGATTTTTGAGAATTTTTGAGGACATTTTTGAGTTTATTTGTTATTTTTAAAAAATTCAAAAACCATCATTTTAGCCACTGTCTAGTTTTAAAAACCCCAAAAAAATATAAAAACCCCCTCAAAAATTCTATAAAAATTATGTACTGTTTATTTTGTGTTCCTTTATTTTCTAGCCAATTTTGGCTATTTTTCACTGATGTAAAACCATAAAAACTTAAAAACACCTAAAAACCCATAAAAATTTTATTAAAAAACCTAAAAACCCAAAAACAATAATTTTGGTACTCAAATTTTCCTTGTTTTATCTAGTTTACAGGAAAAATACCTTCAGACCCTTTTGAGGTCTTTAGATATTTTATCTAGGGCTTTTGGGTCTGGCTGGACAGTACCTTGCATTTTTGCCACTGTTCGATTTTTAGAAAATAAAATATACATCAGAAAATTATCAAAAATTAACCAAAAACACTAAAACATTAAAAACAGAAAAATATTTTTGTTTGAATTTTGGCTTGATTTTTGACACATTAAATAATTAGCCAAAGTGTGCTTGCTTTTGTGTTTCTTTTGTTTTCTTCACATATTAAAAATCCAAAAAATATAAAAATCATTAAAAAGCATTAAAAATATTTTGTCTTTTATTTGATTTCATTTTTACTACTTCGTAGGCCTTTGGCCAACCCGTGCTCCTCGAGTTCGACCCTGGGTGCTATACCAGTTAAACTCATAGCTGGACCGCTATCTTCGTGCTTGATTGATTTTATTTGTTTCGAGTGGTCTGATATTTTTCTTGATTGACTTAGCTGAGCGATTGAGGTCGCAACGACCTATCTAGATACCTTTACCTCTGTCGCTTGAGCGGTGATCATCCGCCATCACATTCTTGACTTCAAGCTTATCCTTAATCTCAATATCAAATTCCTGGAGTAGAAGGATCCATCTAGTCAATCGAGCTTTGGCATCCTTCTTTGCCATAAGGTATGAGCAATATAGATAGTCACTTTGGATCCCAGAATATATGGTCTGAATTTGTCCAAGGCAAAAACTACGGCTAGCATCTCTTTCTTCGTGACCGTGTAGTTCCTCTGAGAGGCATCCAATGTACGGCTACCGTAGTGAATGGCAAAGGGTAAACTGTCCCTCCTCTATCCTAGCACATCCCCCACGACAAAATCGGCGGCATCCGTCATGATCTCGAATGGGAGAGACCAATCAGGCGGCTGAAGGACAGGAGCCTCAACAACTAGGTTCTTGAGAGTCTCAAACGACGAAAGACACTTATCATCTACAATGAACTCAGTGTCCTTTGTCAGCAGATCAGTGAGCGGACGGGCAATCCTACCAATGTCGTGAATAAAATATCGGTAGAAACTGACATGCCCCAGAAAAGACCTCAACTGCCGCAAGTTGGACGGTGGATTGAGTTTCCTAATGATATCCACATTGACCAGATCAACCTCCATGCCCCTGTTGGAGATGATATGACCAAGCACTTGAAGGATACGAGAGGATCCTCAAGCGCATCACGGAAGTGTGTGGATCACATCGAATGCAATCGGGAGCGACTAGTTGCACTAGTAGCTCGATGCAACGGAATTAAAAAAATTTTAAATGTGATGAAACCACATGATCCAAGAACCTTTCTCAGATCATTTCATCTAAATCACAATAGGTATTAAGGTTACCTCTTGAAGTGTGGTTGCGATCGAGTCTCTAAATGAGAAGTCCTTCTATCTCAAGTCCGATCCGACAAAGGAGTCGCTTGCGAGCGCGTCGATGAGACGCGTGCTCCTCACAATCCATGTTGATGATCCAAGGGGCGAATCTCCTGATCTCTTCACACGAGATTCGACGTCTTCTCACGAGTGAGGCTCATTGAAGGAGACGGAAATCCACGAGCAAATACTCCGGCAACATAACGATGATGCTGTAGAGATGGCGACTCTCTTTATGGCTCCATGGTGGACGGCCATAAGAGAGAAAGGGAGAGAGCATTTGGCGTGTAGAGAGAAAGAGAGAGAGAGCATATGTTGTTGTCGTAAACGTGTCTTGAAGAGCAAAGGGTGCCTCTTCTTATATAGGGTTTTGGGAGTCCATGGATCACAATCCATTGACAACACACAATCAACGGTTGAGATTGATTTATGCTTCTTTCAATGGCTAAGATGTCGTTGTAAAAACACAACAACAAATGATTTAATTTAAATTAAATTATATTGATAAATCAATATAATTAATTCCAAATTAAATCACCTTTGACTAGAGATGAGATAATGAGGAGACTAACCTCTTTCCCTACAAAAGGGGGATGACTACCAATCATCTCATGAGATCTCATTATCTCATGAGATCTTATTATCCCATGAGATCTCATTATCTCATGAAATCTCATTATCTCATGATATCTCCAAGATTTACAACAACAATTGTTGTAAATATTTTTCACAAAAATAATTCACAATTATCTTGTGAAAAACTTCAATCAAGACATTGAAATTATGTGAATCTCATTCACAACCTAAAACTAAATGTAATTATATTTTCAATTAATCATTAAATGTGAATCCAATTCACCATTAACAATTAATCAACAAATACAAATCATAATATGCTTTCTTTAATATATTATAAATCACATTTGTAATATACCACATTATTCTTATCCATGATAATTAAATCACATTTAATCATCTTGGATCTCAATTCTCATGTGCCCAAATAATATGAATCACATTCACATTATTCACATCTTTAATTATTAAATCACATTTAATTATCTCAGATGACTCTCCTAATAATATGAATCAAATTCATATTATTTATGATAATTAAATCACATTTAATTATCTATTTTTCTCAATGCTCGGGTACATATATCAACAATGAAATTATCCATGAACTCTTTCAAGGATAATGCGCTTTCTCCGCGAATATTTGGAGATAAGGATAAGACGATTGTATTGTTCCACATATAGTGACTTGGATATTGAGATCAATCCTCAAATCAGATCTTGCAAACCTCCCATAGATGCTTGATTAAATCAAGACCGCAAATCTAGTCTTCTCATTATATCTGAATCACATTCTAATCAATGTCCAACATTTCAACTAAGATCAGATTACTTCTCTATGAGAGGAGTCACTAAAATTCAGACCTGTTTCATCACTCCCTCAAAATGCAAGCGTCATGGTTATACAATCGTTTACGATCACATCACCCTCAGGAATTCCTAATACATGTACATCCTGCATACTGGAAGACCTAGAATAAACCTGAAGTATAAGATAAATTTTACACTGTCTTAAGAGTTTAATCATCAAGTTTTTCATTCAATCATTGGGAGTCGGTATCGATCATATGCTTTCCAAAAGCATTTATCATACCCTTGTGTTGATCATATACTTTTCCAAAAGTATATATCAAACCTACAAATTCAGTCAAGCTTCCAAAGAGAGACGACTATGTACGGAATTTGATTCTTCCCAATATCTCATGAGTGAGCTCATGTCTTCTAGTTCAGTGATGAACCTGTATGATCCCTTTGAGAGATCGTATTACTCATATGCCCTTATATGCATACTAGCGCACCGGTGTATAGACCTTGGTTAGGTTATCAACCTATTGGTCTGCCAAATGTTCATACTCAGACATATAGTAAGACATCTGTCTCTGGTTAGAGGATGCGTGCCTATATCGTGAGAGCATACGACATAGGACTTTGATTATCTCGATCTCGCTAAGTCAACTCTTTGACCTAACTAATCTGACACCTCTGAATCTCTATTCCCATGTAGAGGACCTGCATCAAGAGGTCGATCAGATATCGGCCAAGTGATATAGGATTGACATCTCCTACTCAGGTCGGAGATCCTCTCTTAGTAGTCATTTGACGGTACTTGATGAGTCCTCAATCTAACTCTTTAGATTTTCATCCAAGAACCATCCTCTATGATTTAGTAATTGAATCAACAGCTGTATGATCATTAAGATGGCCATGGTACATAACTCTAATTGTACTAAGGGCCTATTATGCAAATTAGTTATTCTTCATTTCAGATCAGGGAATGATATTTGCAATAACATTTATTGCATAATGGCTCGCCGTAGGCTCGCATATCCAACAACACCATCCCCCGAGTCATCATGAAGTGACTCTTCTCCCAAGAAAGAACAAGATGGACTTCTATGCAATGTTGAAGCACTCGGTCTAGACAATCAAGACAATCATCAAACCCATCGCCGTAGACCGAGAAGTCATCCATGAAAACCTCTAAACAGTCACCCACCATGTCCGAGAAGATGGACAACATGCACCTTTGGAATGTCACCAGGGTGTTACATAGACCAAAGGGCATCTGTCTGAAAGTATATGTCCCAAAGGACAGGTGAATGCCGTCTTATCCTAGTCTTCGGGCGTTATGGCCACCTGATTGTATCTAGTGTACCCGTCCAGAAAAAAGTAGTGAATCTTCCCAGCTAGCCTCTCTATAATTTGATCAATAAAAGCAACGTGAAATAATCCTTCTTGGTGGCCTGATTCAATCTTCTATAGTCCGCATAGATCCTCCAAGAAGTGCGTACCTGGGTAGCTATCTCCTCTCCAGACTCACTCACAACTGTGGTGATGCCCATCTTCTTGGGCACCACATGTAATGGACTAACCCACTTGGAGTCGGAGATGGGGTAGATAAAATCATCACTCCACCATTTCGATACTTCTTTCATGACTACTTCTCGAAAATTCAGGTTCAGCCGTCGCTGGAACTCACGTGAAGGCTTCGCGTCCTCCTCGAGAAAGATATGGTGGGAGCACATGGTCGGACTTCTCCCTTGGAGATTAGCTACACTCCATCCTATTGCCTTGCGGTTCTTTTCAAGAACCTCCATCAATCGAGATTCTTGCTCTCTAGTCAAATCTGCTGAGATAATGGCTGGGTACATCTCATGCTCACCCGCAAGGAACATATAGTTCAACAACTGCGGGAATGGCTTTAGTTCTGAACAACTGGGAGCTGGCAAATATGGCTTCTGAAAGGTCTGAGTGAAGGAAATCAGATCTGAATGTGAGAACCCTCGCTAATCATGAATAACTAGTGAAGACAACCCTGCTGGTGTATTTGTGCTCGGTGTTGGCTCTGCCGACACCCTAGCTACTAGATCTGTGGGAATCAGACAAGGCAAATAATCATCGAAATCGTCCCAATTTATGTACGAATCTGAGGGATCTAGATCAGAATCACAAGATCTATACTCTGCCTCTCTATCCTGAAAGCGATCATCAGCCTCAAAAGTGTCCTCAGCCAAGAGTGTGCTCTCTGAACTCTCCTCTGCTAGAAGCTGTGAATCTTTTGCATCTGAAAGTGAGAGAAGGACTCATGAAATAGGGTTAGACCAAGTGGCTTCATCATTAGTGATCACAAAGTCACACTCCTGGTGGACGTATCGCTCTGCCTCTGTTGTCTGCTCTGCATTGTTGGACTGCTCTGAGAAAGCTGAGTCTCGTGCTTTGGTCTCATCGATCATCTCTATTTGTATACTCTCGCCCTCGACGTGAAAGTACACCTTCCCGCTATCATGGTAAGACACCGCCTTGATTGTGGCCAAGAATGGACATCCTAGGATGATGGGGGTATCGGTTACAGACTCAGGGATCTCCATGTCCAACACAACGAAGTCCACAGGGAATTTCATGCCCTGAATTTTGATGACCACATCCTTCAACAACCCCTTCGGCTTCTTGACAGATCGATCAGCAAACTGAAGGAATGTCCTAATCTGTCAAAGAGGGCCAAACTTGAATCGGTCGAGTAAGGCTGCCAAAAGGAGGTTGATGGAGGAGCCACTGTCTAATAGAGTATGATCAAATATCTGCTCATGAATGTGGTATCTGACGTAAGGAGCTCATGCATCTGGCCTCTTTCCTGGAAGATGGTTGTGTATGGCAAAGTATGTGGCACGGGTCAGCACATGGATTTCTGCTCGGTGGCTCCTCTTCTTCTGACGGATAGTGGTCTTCTCTCTTAAGTTCCTCTAGAAGAGAGGGATGTGCTCGAGTACCTCCTGTAGAGTTAGCTGAATGTGGAATCAATCTATCATCTGTCGGCTGAACTATAACTGTTGGTCTCTTTTTGGATTTTCTTTTTTATTCCCCTTCGCCAAGCGGAGTGCTTGAGGGAAGGGGATGGATGGGCCCTCTTCATATAGTGGGCTAGGAGTTGGTTCCTATTGCTGTGAGGGAATAGAATCCATACAAGTATCATCGTGCATCATATATGGACCCGAAGATGAAGACACTTTTCATTTATTAATTTTTTTGTTCTTTTTCATATTGTCTTGAGGTATAGAAACATGAGAAAACACATCTGGACTAGAAGTGGTGGCATCAGTACAACCCATGGTCACAGTCTTCGCAGCATCAACACTACGCTCAGGCACAACATCAGGTAATCTGGTGGTGTTAGTACCACCATCTGCATCTAGAGAAGCGGCGGCCTCAGTACTGTCGGCTGGATCAACATCGTTGGTGGCATCAACACCACCCTCATCAGCATCATCAATAGCATCAGCACCACCATCCTCCTCCTTTGGCGCTCCTGGATCCTCGTGGTGTCGTCGCTCAGACGAGGCAACATCGGCTAGCACCCTACCGCTCCTATGTATAAAAAAGTCAGCATCAAATGTATACGAAGCAATGTCACACAATAATTCACTAGGAGTGGTGGTCTCTATGAGCTGTACCTGCTTAGACTTCCTCTTTAGGTTGTTCGGGTTGGGCTCGATCTGAGCGGGTGTGACAGCCTTACCCATTATGATCTCCCTCATCTCCTGGAGAAACTCATCCATTTTTCACCTAAAAGATTCCTGCTTGTCTGAGAGTAAGCAGGCTAGATCATCAAGGGATGGGTTCTCATAGGCTGGCCCATGAGAACCGGATGGGTTGCCTCTCTAGAAATGAGGTTGCTGCTGCTGGAACTGGTACGGGGGAGGATGAGAATACTATTGCTTAGACTACTGTTGCCTCCACTGTTATCCCTGTTGGTAGGGACGAGGACCCGACAGATACTGTGTGATGGCTGCCGAGAGTAAGGGGGCTGCTGCTGAGGCTGACTGGACTACCCACCCTGAGCTGGAGGCTGCTGTTGGGATGAGGCACCTCCGGTAGACCACCTGAATCTAGGATGATCTCTGCAGATCCCGAGCTGCTGCTGGTCATACCAAATCCCGTTGACTTCCATCAATAACTCTTTGTTCGTATGGGGATGGGGGAAGAACTACCAGTGGTTGATCTTGCTGGTACACCACCATCTGAGTGTCCTGAGATGGTGGTGGCTAAGAATACTGGTGCTGCAACTGTTGGACCAGCTCCGTCTGGATGTGGTGAATCTGTCAGTACTAGGCAGAGTGCTGGGACGAGTTGCTGCTGCTAGGATCAACCCGTGACCTGAGATGAGGCTGAGAAGCCATCTGTGCCTCCTGGAGACACATGATCTGGGTCTTCAGGTCACTCAAAGTCTGTGCCAACTGATCAATCTGTGTCATGCTCTAGCACTGCTTCTTCTCTATGATCTCAATATGGTCCAACTTCTCGCTAATGATGCCCACGTCAGCGGCTGAAGACTCTGCTTGTGTTGTTGTTGCTGCTGACAAAGAAGTGGATGGACCCACATCAACCTGTGTTATCCTATGATAGGATATGTCATGGGGTGGGGGCTTCCCCTGAGTATAGAGCCTGGTGTGGGACATCTCTGTATAGTTCTCGACCATTTCCTCATAGATGACCCAGACCTGGTCATCATCTTTGGCGAAGTAGGAGCCCCAACAAGAAGTGTTAACTAGTCCCTACAGCTCCGGTGTCAGCCCATAGAAGAAGCTCTGTACTAGGTTGGGATTGGATATGTCGTGATAGGGACACCGATCGATGATCTCACATAATCGATCCCACGTCTCATGGAACTGCTCGTTGGGGATCATGGAGAAATTGCTTATCAAAGCTCCCGATGTATTCGTCTGGCTGAGTGGATAGTACTTGTTCAAGTACTCGATCCGGAGCTGCTCCCACGAAGTCACATATCTCCCTACATGCTTCAGCTAGTAGGTTGCTCTGTCAACAAGGGAGAATGGAAACACCATCATCATGATAGAATCCTCGTCCACAAATCTATCATGGACAATGCCGCAGATCATCTCAAACTTCTGTAGGTGTAGATGTGACTTCTCAGTGGCAAGCCCATGGAACTTGGGCAAGAGCTGAATGGTCTGAGGGGGGAAGCTTGAAGTCTCCTAGAATCGCCGGAAGCTGGATCCAACGGTGTGTAAGGGTTGCACCAGGGTTGTGCAACTCTCTCATCGGCCTGGAGGGTCTGGCTGGCTCCTGCAGCTCTTCTGGATGTCCTCCATCTCCTCCAACCTCTGGAATATCTCCATTTCCTGCTCGGTGCGGCTCTCCTCTGTCGGCTCAAATCTATGCTATCTCTCAGCACACCTCTGTCTTGAAGGCTCCCTGGTCTCTAATCTTCCTGTGCATCGTCTCCAAGGAGGATAGAAGTGTGTTGTTGATGGTGCCGTGATCTAAAACGTACATCGAACCCTAGAGCTGTCCATCAATGCATTCCTCACTGCTGGCCATCTGGTGGGTCTCTGCAAAGGCAAAAGACCCGAACTCAGATGCCATCATATGAACAAATAGCGGTGCTGCTGGTCTCTGCTCGGGCACCTCAGGATTAGGAGAAGGGTGGTCGAGGGGGAACAGGATGGAATCAAACTCGGGTTCAGAGAACGGGTAAAGGCTCCCCGGAACCTCCCTAGATGAGTGGGTCGGAGTACTCAAGAGTGGTGTTGTCAAAGGCAGCCTAAGGGACCTCCGACCCATCATCATGATGCAGGAAAAATGCGGATGAGATCTGATAAGCAAACAAGATCAGAAGTCAAACCCCAATTTCAGCTATGCAACGCTGAGCTGATGACCGTGATGGTTCAATCGTTTATCTTATAGATTTTATTCAGGTCATAATTTAGTCTTACAGAGCGATTAAGCGAGTTGTTGGGTACCCGATGCTCCCAAGAGATTGGTCTGATCCCAAAGCTAGATCTTCCTAGCTAGTACAAGTTACGGACAGTTTACCAGCTACCCGATCAACTCGATCTGTTAAGGACGTCACGACACGCTTTACTGGAGACCAGAGAGACCCTCACAGAAGAACGACAAACCCCAAGACCAATAGTCTAACGAGAGTTCAGGTTTGGCTCTAGCCTAGTGTGTGGGTCACTCTCTCGCTCAAGCAACGCAAACAAGGAGGGGATGACTCTCCCAAGACAGAGTTTTATGTGAAGCGTCTTTTAAGATCAAGTTTAATTAACAGTCCCATATTTTTTGTTTTTATTTTTAAGGTATTTTTCAATAACAAACAAACGTCTAATGAATTTTTCGATCTCCTGATTATTTTAAGTCCAAAAAACAGGGGGAGAAGTCGAAAAAGCCGATGCGCGATCAAAAACGATGATGCATGCAAAGTAAGAAAGGAATACCTGACTCCAGCTCTCTACATGTAGGGTGATCCGTGCATAAATTTAAAGACAGAAATAAATCTAATCTAAACGATGCAAGAAGAAAACGACCATAGACGAGCAATTTCTAATCGTGAAGAACAATAGCTAACTGATCAGAGAGAGGTGTCGATGTCTGGTCTCAGATGTCGATCGGTGTCCACCACAACGGATCCTGCACGCATTATATACGACATCTACATCACATGACCTCTCAATCAATCAAGTTGGCTTTTTATTATTGGTTTTTAATCAGGTCCAATTATGAACTATAGGTGCAGACAAATAGTTAGGGATTGGACCTTAAGTTATTTACGTCACAATCAGAGAAATTCCTAAGTTAAGGGCTAAATTTTGCGAGAATCAAATAGAAAAAGATGAAGAAAACAAAACTGGTGAAAACTATGGTGAGGTCCCCCGAGCACACTGGTGTTCGGTGAAATAGACCCCGATATGCCAAGTGTGAGTCCGAGTGTCCAGAAGAGTGTCCAGAGTCTAAGTTATTACAACAATGATAATAAGGAGTTTTCTAAAAAGTAAACTAAGCTACTCTAAATGATATAACTATCCTTTTCTCCTCCTCTGCTCCTTAGGTACAGGTCACCTCCAAAGCATCCTCAGATGGTTTCCTCGCATGAAAATTGAAACAGAGAGAGCGTCAGAAAACATTTATAACAACTAGAGATAAAAATAAATAAAAGTCTGAAAAAGCAACTACTAAGACGTGCTCCTCGGCAATGGCGCCATTCTTATGATGTAAAAACTGAGATCGACTAAGATGGAAAAATAATCAAAAGTCGTTGTTCTCTACCAATCAATTCGATGAACCAAGAAAAAATCAAGACCACAAAAATCATACAATCAAAGCGTAAAATCCAATGTTAGCGGTCTCTGCCATTTATTTAACCTGGTATAGCGACCAGGGTCGAACACAAAGAGCATGAGCGAAGCCTACGAAGCAGTCCTATCAGAGAAAGAAAATCTAATCTTTTATTTATTTTTATTTTGCAAATTTTTATTTTTTCCAAAATAAGAAAGTAAGAGAAAGAAATAAGGAACAAGCAAGCTTCATCATTTTTTATTAAGGGTCAAAAGGCTAAAAAACCAGGAACAATTTTTTTTAAATTTTCAAATATTCATATGTTTTTGATGATTTTCTGATATTTTTCTTATTTTTATATGATTTTATAAAAATCAAGCAAGGACGAAAATGGAAAACATTGTACATCCTGGACCAAAAGGCAAATTTAAAATACTAAAAATGCCATAAAGCCTGGTTGTGATTTTTATAAAAAAAGTAAAAAAAAACTACCTACAGTAACTGAGATTCTATTTTTTGAATTTTTATAAGTTTTTTAGAGTTTTTAGCTCTTTAGGATTTTCATAACGATTTTTAAAACAAAAATGCTATTGAAATTAAAACACACAGAAACAAGCACACACTATTTTTTTTGTAATTTTTGAAACAACTTATATATTTTTTGGTATTTTATAAAATAGAACGAACATGTTTTTAAGAGTTTTGATTTTTGGAAAATACCAAATAAAACTAAATTAATTCACAAAAATCATCATAAATATTACGTGTTAGCATGAGCTAATGGTAATTTGTGTGGGATTTTTGGAGTTAATTTGGAAATTATTTGATTAAAAATAAAGCACACGGTAGGCAGAGACCTATATGCAATTATCTTATAGTTTCCATATCAAGAGATAACACATGTAAAAAGCTTAGGGCTAGAGTTGCAAATTATCCAATTAATTCTCGCACATGCTTAATAAACCACACACAGGGGCATAAGTGCAAATATCAAAAATATTTCATTCAAAGCATGACATAGCAAAATTTTAAGGAACTAAATGCAAAAGCACTAGAGAAACACGTGGGATGGCATGTGACTGCAACTCAGATAGACTAAAGTGCAAATACTGGAAACATTGAGGTCTAAACTACAAAAAGTCTAAACTACCACTTTATTTATAGAACTATATAATAAAACATAAAAGTACGGGGGGTAAAAGGGAAAAATACCCTTGCAGGGCGTGTACGAACCACGTGAGGATGCGTGGCGTGCGTAGAAGCTGCTGCTATGGTACGTCTCTAATCTCCTCCTGCTACTGATCTGACGGTGCCAATGGTTTCTAGAACGTGCAGGGCAGATGCGTCAGGGGATGTCAGATCCAACAACCCAAAAGCTGATCTAGTCGGCGACTCCTATGGAATCTGGAAGGAATGGGCTCATCCAACGACAGGGAGCGGGCTTGCAAGAACAGGGCCCTGACGGCTTTCACCCGAGCCTCAGATGGAATCCGAGACTCCGATGAGCTATCTGAGTGGTCCGACAAGATCGTATAGGCTGTCCTTGTCGAACGAGCAGCTGCGATGTAGGAGCTATCAGTCGGATGAGCGTGACGGTGAAGGGTGACCTGGGACAGCTCCGACGGAGCACCTGGTGGCTTGAAATGAGCTCCTCGCATGCATTAGGACCTTCGAATGGGAGAGCGACTCAGAGGGGACTCTCTGGTCGGGTTATTGATTGGAGACACAAAGAGAAGCGAGGGTGGATGTGATTCGATCTCTAGCGATGGCGAAAGAGGGAGATCTTAACCAAAATCTTGACCACAGGGTCGAGCCCAAGAGTGAGCAGACTACAGTGTGAGATGGGATGGTCGTAGTGGGTTCGATCGATAAGGATAGAGGGTTGTAACGAAGATCCTACCAGCTAGTCGGAGCAGGTGGATGTGCGGCGGAGCTAAGTTGGTAGATGAAATCGAAAGGCAAAAAGCGAGGGATAGGATAGATACCTGAAGATCCGGATGGACTCCTGAGCTCCAGGCGATGATGGATGTCGAGGTTATGACCTCAATCATGTTGCGGTAGACGGGGAGACTGATTGTGGAGGATCTCCAGCCACGAAGGGTGAGTTGCATCGTCATTGCACCAAACCGAGCTCTAAGGGTCTTTCCGAGAAGCTGTCACTCAACTGGAGGTGGCTAGGGGTCGAAGTGGGAGCGAGGAATGAGCTACCCTACTGTGGAGGCGGAAGAGACAATTTTTAGGCTTCCCAGGAGGGTGGAAGGATCAAGCGAGGGCACACAACCCTTGGAAGATCCGCGCCTTCCACTACAAAAAAGCACTTTTGGCGTGCACAGTTTACCGTGCACTAGGCGAGCACATGTGCTCGCTCAACGCCTAGCGAGCACCTAGGCTGCACATGTGCTCGCCAACATGATCGCTCATTTGAATGTGGATGCGCGGTTATGTTTTATTAAACGGACGGGCACATTAATAGCACATGTGCTCGCCCGTTTGTGCTCGCCAAGTTGAAATAAACGGTGCGGAGAAAAGTACGCGTCATTTTTAAGGGCGAGCACTTCATGAGCACAGGGCGAGCACTTAAGTGTGCTCGTCCGCTCCCATAAACAGACAGGAGCGCGTCCCCATCTCCTCATTCTTGCGCGACTCCCTCCCATTCTCATCCCCTCTGGCGACGACAACTCCACTGGGCGCACGTCGAGGCTTTCCCTTTTGACCATTCAATCACACATACACCCCTCTTTAGGTATATCTTATCATCCTTTGTCTTTATTTTGCGTATATCATTCATTTCATAGTTGTTGTAGTAGATTTAGGGTTTTGATATTTTTATTTTTTTGTTCTTAAATTCATTCTCGTTAGTTGTTAATCTTGTTGCTTATGCTTCTTATAGTGGTTTAATATGTGGTTTTACTTAGATTTGAGTAAATTTTTCTCCAATATGGATGAAATAACACTAGGTTGATTAGTGCCTAATATAATAGTGCTTGATTAAATATCATTTAAGTGCCTAATACAATATCATTTAAGTGCTTGATTAAATGACACAACAAGTAAAGTGCTTAAATAGTGATGTAGGTAAATGTTGATATAGATGGAATGAGAGATATATTAGTTTAACACTAGGTTCATATATTAGGTTCATTGAAAAGTGTCATAAGAATAGTTTAATAACATTAGGAATGTTTATATATAGAAGTGCCATAACACTAGTTTCATAACAATAGATTCACTGAAAGAGATGATGTGAGATACAAATCCTTTAGGAATAATAATTTTTTAGTGAATGTAAAATTTGACATTTATTTAAGTTAAAATTATTGATGCGTGATAATTATAACTACAAACAAAAATTCTGATTCTATGATAACTTTATTATCACATTAAATTTTAGTTATTGTGATTAAGTATATCACATTAACTTATAGTTAGGTTTATGATAAGTCTAAAATACTATCCATTAATTATTAGAAAATCGTACAAAATCCTTCACACACAGTGCGTCCTTCAACACCGGGTGGTGTGTGGCCATGCACAACGGGTGGCGTGTGCAACACATTGGAGGATTTGATCACCTCTAACTAGTTCTATTTTTTTATTTTTTCACAGCACTATTGGACTCACTTTGGGATGTTTATCCCCGACCAATGGTCGTGGATTTTGATGTTTGCAGGTTCGAATTTTTTTTGCAGGTGCTCATTAACTCTTAGTGACCCAAGCACTGTATTAGGCACTAAATAAGGATCACACTTATCCCTATCCCCATCGTTAACCATTCAAATATACGTAATTGCCCGGTTAATATAAATGAATAAATATTTTAAGATTATTTTATAGTCTCATTTTAAGCACGTACAAATGTATGACGTAAAGTGATCTTAAAGTATTACATTTATATTAGCATTCCTTAGTTCGGAGATCCCGGACTAAGGGGGTCCGTAAGGATTCAAACTTACTAAAAGGTGATCGTTGTCACAAGCTCTTTATTTCTTACGGAAATTCGGTTCATAACCCCTTCCTCTTAGGTATACCAAATCAATCATAGTTTACTATCGAAATAATCATTAATATGATTATTTTGAAAGTTAATTGCGATTGATTTATGAGGTATAGGGGAGAGGTGCGGGGTTATGCTGCCGAATTTTAGTTAGAAATAAAGATGCTTGTGACAACGATCAACTTTTAGTAAGTTTGAATCCTTATGGACGGGCTCTAGTGTTAACATAATTAATACACTTCTCTTCTTATCTTTTATCTCAATAATGAGATATGTTTAGATATCCTCAATTTCCTAAATTTGATATTACAAATTATTTAGTTCAGGTTCATCAATATGACAAATAGAGAGTGGATGTACAACCGTATAGTAGATGGACGTATAGCAGATACCTTTCAAAGAGGTGTTCAGGAATTTATACAATTTGCTTACGCACAAGGTTCCGGTATCGTGGATTCAGATGGAACTATTTTGTATCCGTGTAAGAAATGTCAGCTAATGAGGAAGAGATCAAAAGATGAAACTCAGTTACATATTTATAGAGTGGGTTTCATGGAAGGATAGCAGATTTGGTGGAGGCATGGAGAGGATTTCGAGGACAGTGTGAATGATGCAGAAGAAGCTGGCACTAGTAATCCTTTTGCAGATATGGTTATGGACGTTGCAGGTCCAGAATATAATCCTACTCTTTTAGATGATGATGAACCATATGGAGAGTCTGCAGAATTTTACGAGATGTTGAAAAAAGCGGAAGAGCTATTGTGGTTGGATTGCAAGACATATTCAAAACTTCTGCGGTTTTGGATCTTTTATCGATGAAGATGGAGTATAATATGACCGATCATAATTTTGATGCAACGATGCGGATTATCAAGAAAATGTTACTAGAAGATGCAGAATTATCTGATAATTATTACAAAATAAAAAATATGATGCGGAAGATGGGTTTAGCGGAAGTTAAAATAGGCTCATGCATAAATCATCATATTTTATATTACGGTGAACACCAACATTTACAACGGTGTCCTGAATGTAATGAGCCAAGATATCAGACAGCTAGTAAGAGTGTAACAAAAATATCGAGAAAAATTCTACGTTATTTCTCGTTGACTCCGAGATTGAAACAACTATATTATTGCAAAGAAACGACGAAGTACATGACATGGCACACGGAACATAAAGTCGATGAGTATATGGAGCATCCATCCGAGTCTGCTTGTTGGAAAGAGTTGATGTCAGTTTTTCCTACATTTAACGATGGAAAAAGGAATTGCGTTATAGGCTTATGTACAAACGGGTTAATCCTCATGGAAGAAGTAAAGATTACTCTTGCTGGCCAGTAATGACAACGCCATATAATCTACCCCCATGATTATGTAATAAGCGACAGTTTATGTTTCTTTCGCTGTTGGTACCAGGACCTACACATCCGGGAAAATACATTGACATTTATTTACGTCCTCTTATCGATGAGTTGAAAATGTTATGGGTCGATGGAGTTGATACATATGATGCTAATAAGTATCAAACATTTAACATGAAAGTAGCTCTGCTTTGGACGATAAATGACTTCCCAGCATATGGAATGTTATCTGGATGGAGTACGCATGGACGTAAAAGTTGTCCATATTGTATAGAGAGTACTAAATATTCCAGCTTCAACACGATCAGAAACTATGTTTTTTTGATTGTCACAGACAACTTCTTCCAAATAATCATCCATATCGAAGACAGAAGCAGTCTTTTAAAAGGGACACAATTGATCTTTCAGATCCTCCACCAATTAAGACAGGCGATATAATATTATCATACTTGGAACAATTAGAGAAATCAGCCTCAGAGAATGGAGATAAAACAAAAACCTTCCTGGTTTTGGTGACAGTCATAATTGGATTAAGAAGAGTATATTTTGGGAGTTACCATATTGGAGTAAGTTATTGATATGACACAACTTAGATGTTATGCATATAGAGAAAAATGTATTTGATAACATCTTCTATACTATTATGAATGTAACCGGTCGATCAAAAGATACAGTAAAGTCTCGTCCCAAATCATATGCAATCGTCCAGAGTTGCATATAAAGGAACATGATAGTGGAAGGGTTGAAGTTCCCAAAGCAAAGTATACCTTAGATAGAAATCAAGTTAAGCTTGTCTATGAATGGACAAGAAAATTGAAATTTTCAGACGGACATGCATCAAATTTTTCCAATTTGGTCGATTTGAAGAAGTTTACATTTAAGGGAATGAAAAGTCATGACTGTCATATTTTTATGAAAAGATTGCTACCGTTAGTGTTCAGAGGATTGTTACCAAAAAAACATTGTGGATGTTCTTTCAGATGTTAGCAGATTTTTCCAGGTGCTATGTTTTTCACGTATACACCGCATGGAGATGGATTATCTTCATAAAAATATTCATGTGATTATGTGTAACCTGGAGAAGATAATTCCGCCTTCATTTTTTGATTCGATGGAGTATCTGATGATTCATATTCCATGGGAAGCAAAGGTAAGAGGGCCGGTAAAATATCATTGGATGTAACCATTTGAAAGGTAATTAAATATATTATAATCTCATTGCATTATTTACTATTTCAACTAAATGTTTAACCTACTTTCTTATAGGTTTATGTTCTTTCTTAAAAGAAAGGTCCGAAACAAAAGTAAAGTTGAAGGATCTATAAGTTCACAATATATATATGAGGAAGTCGCAACATTCTGCGCAAGATATCTTCCAGAAGATGTGGAGACTATCCACAATAGATGCATGAGAAATGAGACAATTTATTCCGATGAAGAACCTTGTATCAGTATCTTTCGTCCATCCACTCATCTGATAGGAAAAGCAACTGAACGTTTCTTATCGAAATAAGAGAGGGATGCTGCAGAGTTATACATATTAGACAATTGCGAGGAAATAACACCATATGTTCAGTAAATTTGTATTACTTTATGTATATAGTCATGTACAAGTAATTCTTATGTTTCTCTTACCAATTTTAGGGAATTTAGAAAGAAAATTATGGAGGAAAATCCTATGTATTCAGATGACGAAGTTCTGAGCACCTATAGGAATCAATTTCCAGCTTGGTTTAAAGACCGCTCAAAACAGTTGGACGGTGGTGATTTCTATTCTCATAAAAATATTTTGGAGAAGGCCATGTTTATAAGGTCCGATCATACAACTCTTGCTACAGTAATGGGTATCATTTTCATACCTTAAATTCCGATAAATATTTGACAACTCAAAATCATGGAGTGATGGTTCGAGGATCTTGTTATGAGGAAGATCATATGAATTATTACGAAATTTTAAAGGAGATACTAGAAGTGGAATATAGTATACCAGGCTTGAATAAAGTAGTTCTTTTCTTATGTGATTGGTATGAACCCAATGGAGGTGTAGTACTCAATAGAAGAAATAACATTGTCGACGTGGTGCAAAAAAAATTATACGCAGATTTGAACCATTCGTCTTAGCATCTCAAGCGGATCAAGTATGTTATCTCCCACAAATATCAAAGAAGAGAAAGAGCATTGAAACATTAACTGTTGTGAAGATAAATTCTCGAGGTTATATATCTAATGATTACACTAATCAGGAAGATGACATAGATGAAGCATTCAAACCGACACATGTACGAATAGACTTAACAGAAGAAGTCCCAATTATCGAATCGATTTGATTGGCTGATAATGAAGTTTTTTGTGTTGACTTACAAGATGATGCTGACTCCAGAAATGATGACTCAGAAAACTCAAAAAATGAAGAAATATCTTTTAATCCCACCGAAATAAATGATGAAGATTAGTTGTAAGTTTTATTACACAATTATAATCGAATTAATTAAAATCTTAAGTAATAAATATGTAATTAACTATTACATCATTATTACAGTATGACAGGTTTTGGATGTGGCGAGGCGCATGGATCACATAGATCCAATCGTCCATCTTCCTCAGACACACCTTCGTCCAGTAGGTAGCCCACCCCGTGATTTACAGTCCGACGAGGTCCGCCGGGTGATAGCCTACTACGAGTCTCTTGGTTATCCTCCGCCACCCTTTTACATATGAGGCTATGGAGAGCCATCTACCTCAGCAATCCCTACAGGATTCCCAGTCCAGGTCCCCATACCAGCACGGGCATCGATGGGTTCTGACTCTCCTTCTTCTGGACGTCCAAGCACCTCCATGCCTTTACCTACTGTAGTTGGACAGGCGTCGGCGTCCTACCCTTTGTTGGAGGTTACGGCGGATGGAAGGTAAATTTTTTATAGATTTCATCATTAAAAAATTTTCAAATATTTATAGATTGTATCATAATTAAAATTTCTAGCAAATGCAGAGATTTTGTGAATAGCAACATGGTGGCAAAGGAGATAACCAACATAAAAAAGACACACTTGACTTCCATGCAATTTAGATGGTGTCGCATCCCTGCTGCAGAACATGAGAGACTGTTTGACATGTTTCTGGTAAGAAAAATTTCTAAGAAGTGATACCGAATTTTTCGGTCAAGTTTTGTGTATCTTATAATTTGTTGTAATTTTCAGAGTAGGTTTCGCCTTGGCTCTGGTCTGGGGAAGGAGGCTTATCATAGAGCCTTCATTCGTTTGGCAGAAAAGAGAATGAGAGATACATTTTTCAAGGCAAGGAGAGACTCACATGTGAAGACGGGATGCGAGGAGATGAATTTTGAGGAGATGAAGAGGTTCCCGCCAACATGGTGTACGGAGGATAGGTATTGTACTTGTTAAATAATTTATAATAAACTTTTTAAAATAATCAATAATCATAACATAATCCTTGCAGATGGGCGGATTTCTGTGATGCATTCCTTGCGGATGATGATGATGGAAGAAGATCTACGGTGGGAAGGACAAACCGCCAGAAACAAAGGATTAAGTCGACAAGTGGCTCTAAAAGCCACAATAATATTAGAGCGGAGATGGTATTACGATTTAAAATTAATTTTTGGAGATCTACTTTAATATAATGCAATGTTGTTATTACATCTTAATTTTTTTTCAGGCAACCAGGTTGGAAAGGGAACCCTCTTTTCAGGAGTGGTGGTTGAGGTCCCACATGATGGGAGAGAAGGACAGTCGCAATGGTCCACTCCTGAAGCAGGAGAATTGATGGTAAGTCTATCAATTTATTTGCAATTAAATGATATATTATAACTAATTTATATATATATTAAACTTTGTATTCTAGGATCGTTATCTAGCACTATCTGCAGAAAAATAGGGTGTCGATCCAACTGGAGAGCAACCATCATTTGATAAAACGATATGGAAGCAGGTATATATAGATAAATATTATCTTACTATACTCATTTCTAATATATAATTTTATATTAAACAATGAAAATCTTATAAGGTGTTAGAGGAGAGGGATGTCATGGCGAATAAGAAGCAGACGCTTGGTGGTCTTCCTCCATATTATGTGGAGGAACATCATCACTCCTATTCTGCATACTCTCAACCGTCGTACATGCAACCACAGCCATCCCAATCATCAGATCCAATGGAGTCGCAGCTGTCAATGATGGTGGAGCAGGTGACGAAGCTCCGAGAAGAGTTCACGGCGTATATGTAAGTATTCTACTTATAGAATGAGTAATAATTTTATATTTCTATATCTACAAAATGCAAGTAATAGATATATATCTTCCATATATAATATAGGTCGTAAGGGCGTGCATCTCAACCTGAAGAGATTGAATCTGATGATGAAGAGGAGGAGGAGAACGACCCTGAAGAAGAGGCACGCATGTATGCGAGGTTCAAAGAAAAGGAGAAGGAAAAAAAGAAATCAAAGCATGGTTTAGTGTCTAAATTTTTTAGATCAAAGAGAAAGTAAATTATTGTTGGTTTTGACTTCTATTGTTGTTAAACTTTTAGCACGTTTTTTAATTTATATGAACTTTGATAATATTATTTATTGTAGTTTACTTGTCGTTGTTGCTACGGACAAATATTTGTAATATTTAGATGTTAAATTTGAATGTTTATTTCTAAGTTCATGTATATTGTGTGAATTTCACTTGTCAGTGCTAGTTATCTTAGTTAACGAACTGCTATAATATATATACGCTTAGGGAGCTCTTATAAGTACCTGCGGTGGTTTATTGGCAGGCTATACATGTTCGACAGGGCGTCAAAACCCCTTCGAACCTGTATAATTTTTTTCCTGGAAATCAGTTTGGGCGAGCACATGTGCTCGCCATGTGCTCGACATATGCTCTCTGATTGATCGACCTATTTAATAGAGGCGATCACATCGGCGAGCACATATGTGCCCGCCCGATAGGCGGGCGAGCACAGAGCGTCCGACTGTGCTCGCCAACCAGCCGGAGTGACACTCATAGAAGCGAGCATGCCCTGAACGAGCACATGTGCTCGCCAACTAGCCAGGCGTGCACATGGCGGGCACTAGGCGTGCACATAACAAGCATTTATGTGCACGCCAATCCCACCTTTTTTTGTAGTGTTCCTAGGGATCCACGAAAGTGATGGATCCTAGGAGAAGCAACGGGTGAGAAATCGGGGCAATATGCGACAAGATCCGACCGGGAAAATTGGGAGAAGAAGCTCCGGCAGAAGGAGTCAGGTCAGGTCAAGCCTGGAAGAGGGCGCTGATCGGAGGTCAACATCCGGCTGGACCAATCAAAAAATTAGACTTTACACATTAGTTATAAAATCTATAAAAAATAATAAATGAACTAAAAATAAAAAGTGTATAAAATGATAAATGTTTATTAATTTTTACACTATTGTTCTATTATTTTTAATTATTTTTATGAAAAATAAATTAGTGTATATACAATATATGGTGTTATATACATGTATAATATACCTATGTATTATGTATAATAACTTTTATTATATAATTTTTACACAAATACCCCACTTTTGTATTTTATTTATTTTCCCCGTAATTTTAGGAGCATAAAGCCATTTTATTTTTTATTATTTACTTATAGGTATAGAATAAATGGGGAATGTGACCTATATACATGTATCTTATACAAGTGAGAAAGGATTTTATTTTTATTTTATTTTGTTTTTCTGATTTTTATTTTATTTTGTTTCCTTTCTAGGACTATATACAAGGAGATAGAAAGAACATTTTATTTTTATTTTGTCAAAATAATAATTATTTACATATATAGGTAATATGTACAACATAGAGTAGGCCCTATCTCTCTCTACTTATTGTATTTGATGATCAGGTCAAGGCTTGACCTTCTCTTGGTGTTTGGATCACTATGTATTTATTCTAAATACCTTCTTCCTTTTTCTTTTTCTTTATTCTTTTATTTTTACTCAAATATATGCTAATTATGCAGTATTAACAGATGCATGAATAATTCTATGTTATTGTATTTACACCTATTTACATGATGCTTTGCCAAGATAAGTAGCTAAAAAAGAATAAAGAGTGAGAATCAGGGATTCCTCACAACCTTACAACACTTCTAAAGAACCTGGTTTAGGTGTGCTAAACAATCGTCAAAGGACTCACCATAGACCGAGAAATCATCCATAAAGAACTCGAGAAAATCACCGACCATGTCTGCAAAAATGGCAAGCATGCACCTCTGGAATGTAGCGGGGCATTATGCGATCCAAAGGGCATCCGTCTAAAGGCATACGTATTAAAAGGACATGTGAAGGTGGTCTTCTCCTGATCTTCAGGGGAAATAGTAACCTGATTGTATCCGAGCAACCGTGTAGGAAGCAGAAGTATTCCTTCCCTACCAATTGTTCTATCACTTGGTCTATAAAAGGCAATGGACTTTAATCTATACATACTCGCCACAACGTGGTTACTCTCTTAGGAATCTCCTCTCCACTCTTATTCTTAACCATCTGAATGCCCAACTTCTTCGGGACAACATGTAATGGGCTAACCCATTCAGAGTTGGAGATAGGATAAATAAACCCAGCGTCACACCATTTCGTGATCTCTTTCTTGACAACACGTAAGACAAGATTCAGCCTATGCTGAAACTCTCTGGAAGGTCTGTTGTCATGATCAAGATAGATATGATGAGAACATAAAGTAGGATTTATCCCACAGAGATCAGATACAATCCACCCAATGACCTTGTGGTTTCTCTCAAGAACCTCCATCATACGGGATTCTTGTTCATCGTTCCAATACGCATTGATAATGACCAGAAACTATCAGTGTGGACCTGCAAGGAAAGCATATTTCATGTTTAGTGGAAGGATCTTCAGCTAAGGAAAAGTCAGATCTAGCTCTGTGATATCATCTTCTGTTTGAGTGATAGGATCAGTGCTGCTGATGGATGTTTCTTCCTTAAGGTTTTTCACCATCTCAATGTTTTCTAGAGTCGGACTACATAAGATGTCTATAACATCACCTGACTCGCTACCGTGCTCATCCTCAGAATGATTAGACAAAAATAATTCAACTAAGTAAAAACCAATTTATGAGTCATTTGAGGTGGAGGAATTCTTTAGATTTTTGAGTCTAAAATATCTGCAATAAAGTCCTCAGTTCTCTGCTCCATGTGATCTTCATCATCCATGCTAAAATACAAAGTACCGTCAGAAGAGCTGCCCCTTGAAGTCTCGGACCCATCCTCTTCTAGGATATATCGGGTCTCTACTTGATACCTCTCGAGGTTTTCAAGGTGAACCTCATCCATGTAGTCACAAGTGGCTAAGGAACTTAAAGCATCAGAACCTATTGTTGATGCATCACTGGATGATTCTCTCACCATCTCTATATGTACCTTTTCACCGTCGGTGCAAAAAGATACCTTCCATGTATCATAATCGAAGAGAGCCTTTGCGATCTCCAAGAAAGGCCTCCCGAGAATGATCATGGTATGGTGTAACTATGTAGGGCAATCCATGTTCAGGATAGTAAAGTCCACTGAAATCGTAGACCATGCACTGTTACGATAATGTTCCTCTCACATCAGCGGGACTTTCCAGACATCAGTGAAAATGCCCCTAGGTCTCTTTACAGATCTATCAGCAAATTGAAGGATCGAACGTGATTTATAAAGAGGACGTAACTTGAGCTTGTCGAGTAAACAAGGTGGTAGAAGATTAATAGAGGAACAATTATCTAGGAGAGTGCGATCGAATGCGGCTTCTGAAATCTCGCATCTGACATAGTGTGCTTATGAGTCCTTTTTCTTCTTCGGAAGTCTGTTCTGAATACACAGAAGGTGGAATTGGTTAAATTGTACTTATTTGTTTGGGACTTCTTCTTGCTACGCATTGTACATTTCAGTTGTTACTGAAGCATAGGGAAGTGATCCAATACATCATGGAGCGTGATTTTCAAAAAGATGTGATCCTTCAGTAATTTCTCAGTTTCTGGAGTAACATCATTCTTTTTGGATTTTTTTCGTACCTTTTCCATACAAAGCATCAGGAAAAGAGACAATTTCAGGAAAACAACATTTTATTGATATCAGATCAACTTGTACATCGAGAGTTTCAAAATTATCTACAAAACTCTCTAAAATAGGGAAGGACACATCAGCTTCGAGTGTGTCTTCGTGGCTTGGAGTGGTGTCATCGTCTGATCCGCTTAAGTCCATATCGATCGTCTCAGCATCTCTCCCTTCTCCCTGATCATCAAATGGTAGATCCCTATCATTGCGGTTCTCCTCCTCAGCCTATGTATCATGGTTTGACTTTCACTTCTCTTCCTGTGCCATCTCCTCCTCTCGATCAGGTGCTTGTGGTGATTTACTGCTCTTGAGATAAACGAAGTTTGATAAAAATTCAGGAAAAGATATCGTACCTATTGTATCTTCTACCTGATCTGGGTGCCTCCTTTTGTTGCTCGGATTCATCTAAGGTTGTTGATAGGTGATGAATACTCATTCATCACTCTTTATTCTTATATTTTAGCTACAAAAACCTTTGCAAATACATGTAGATATGTGTAAATAGGAATAATTACCAAAAGCATGCATTGTGTAAAAACCTATAATTAGCATGTTTTTGTGCAAAAATAAAAGAATAAAGATTAAAAAGAAAAAGAGGGAAATATTTAGAATAAATATTGAGCAACCTAACCCAAGGGAGGGCTCAGCATGGGCCTGACCGCATAAAAGCCAAAGTAGAGGGAGATAGTGGCTCATGTATGTACATATTTATGTAAATAAAATAAAAATATTTTTCCTCACAAAAATAGCCTAAAATATACTTGTAGATACTTGTACATATTTATAAGTATAAAAACAAGTTAAAAAAAAGAGAAAAATCAAAAAGAACAAAAACACCACTTTCATCATGTACATAAACTCACCTACATATTTATTTAGCCTTATAAATAAATAAAATTAATTTTTATAATCTTTTGTAAATATTCTATGTGTTATAATGTAAATAAATAAAATTAAAACAATCAAAACAAAAACCAAATAAAAATAGCAAAATTAAAAACACAAAAATATATTGTAAATATACCATGTATATAAATGTATATATGTATTAATTTTACCTATGTATATAAATAATTAAAATAAAATAAAAATACCTTTTTATTCCTTATTTTATAATGAAAATAAATAAAATATAAAATAGGAATAAAATTGCATAAAAATAACAATTAAAAATCAAAAATTAAAAAGCCTATATTGTACATATACCTATATATAGCTATATAGTGTAAATACTTATTTTTATTTCTAAAAATTAATTAAAAATCACTAAAAAATAGAAAAAAAATAAAATAAAAATATTTCATGTTCTGAGTTTTTGCTGAATCGGCCCCTAGCTACCCTAAATTTCACTCCTAAGATCTAGCCACGTGGCCGGTTCCTGTTGGCCCTGGGGATGTTGACCGCCCGGTCAACTACCCCCCCAGGACCACTCCACACGGATCCTTAGCGGGTACCCGAGTTCTCGAAATTTTCCTATCCATACCCGATCACCATCTCCCTAAACCCCGGGTCCATTTCGCTCACGTCACATCCGACTCCTTCGCCGGGGTGCCCGTCTCGGGGTCCGCGCTCCGACAAGCTTGCCCGAACCTCTCTTAGCCGGACCCCTAGACATATATAGCCGTTGCTCCGCCACCCTAATTCCCGATCTTTGGTCATTCGAATCCACCTCCTGTGAGCTCCAGCGCACTCGTGAGAGTGACAGCTTGCGTCCGGCACCGTCGAAGCGAGGAGTGGAGGCGTATCCACTGATCCGGCGAGCACAGCCGCCGTTGCTCCGCCACCAGCGTGAGCACCGAGCCTCGGAGGGAGACGCTCCTCGAGGCAACGACCAGGATCTTCCTTAGCTCCTCCCCAGTCTCTTCATCCACCCAGGTAACCTCGTAGGCCCTTCTTTTTCGCTGATTTCCGATTACGCCCAATTCGCTCCGCCGCCGTCCATCGTCGATTCCCATCGTTTCCGACCATCATTCGATCATCGGGCATCGCCATAGCCCTCTTTGACTCCCCGCGCACCTTCTTCACCCCTCCATCCAACCCAGCTCGCACAGGAGCTGGGAGTCGAGCTCCTCCGTCTACCCCCTTCGCCGGAGCTCGCCATTTCGACCCCCAGTAAACCGTCGCTCCGCCTAACCGGGTCGAGGCAATTTACCCTCGACCCGCGAGTCTCTTGGTGGTCTTTGCAGGTGCTACCAAGCCCATCTGAGGGCTTTGGTCATTCAGGCCAGGAGCCTTGCCTCCGCCGACCTCGCCGGAGATCTCCAGAGCCCGGTTGGGTCATCGGAGCCTACCGACAGACGCGGGAGCACCCCACGTTTCTTCTCCGACCTTCAGAGTGCTTCCAGGAGGATCCTAGCGCACGCCAGAGGCTGGCGAGTCTCGCCGGCTACCTGTTCATCCAACATCCTCCGTCGTCGTCCGATCGCCTCGGCCCTCCAGTTCTGATCCAGACCGTCCATCTCAGGAGGCACCTGCACCGCCAGATCTTTGGAGAGGCGATCCCAGCCGCCCGATGCTCGTGGGTTAAGCCACAGCGAGCCACCACCGTTGCTCACGCCACGTGGCTTGACCTCGAGCGTCGGATCATCGCGAGGAGCCCAGCTGTAGAGAGGCTGCTGTTCACCACCGTCGGATGCACCACGTGCCCTCCATCCAGCCGCTCCGAGTAATAAAGGGTAATTTACCCTTAGGCCCTCTTAGTTATTTTGTTTTGCTTTTAGTCTTGTAAATATTTAGCGTAGTTGTTTAAGTTTTGGTATTTTTGTATAGAGACCCACGCGCTTGTTTTTATTTGCTGATATACCCCTGTACATGGTCTGACACGTGCTTCGTCACGTGGTTTGTTGGGATATTTGCATCTTATGCCCTGTTGTTCTGGATGTTAACAGTTGAATGAAAGTTTTTACTTATTTGCATTTATACCCCTGTACATGATTTATTTCGACATGTGCGTGATATTTGTGGGTATTTTGCAGATAAGCCCTTGGACTTTTGGTACCTGTTACCAATAAGTCCTCGGGACTTATTTTCTTTGCATTTGGATCCCTGAGTGCCCCAGGCACGCGCGTGGCGCGTGTTTTGCTGGGTTAATTGCACCAGACCCCCCAGACTCTCAGGTATTTGCACTTTGGTCCCTATGCACTGTGCCCTCTCTTTATTTTTGAATAAAATAGCAAATCACCTCCAAATCCAACGAAAATTGGATACACGGATCCTGCCATGGTGTAAAATTTTCGAGGATTTTTGAGGATATTTTTGACTTCATTTGATATTTTTAAAAATTCAAAAACACTTAATTTTACTATTGTCTAACTTTAAAAACCCCAAAAAAATATTAAAACTCACTTAAAAATTCCACAAAAATTATCTACTGTTTGCCTTGCTTAGTTTGATTTTCTAGCCAATTTTGGCTATTTTTCATTACTGAAAACCACTAAAAATTGAAAACACATAAAATCTTATAAAAATTCTAGTAATTAAACCAAAAACCCAAAAATAATAAAATAGGTGCCTAAATTTTCCTTGATTTATTCTCTTTACAGGAAAATTACCTCCTAGCTATTTTAGGGCTTTTAAATATTTTATCTAGGCATTTCTAGATCGGCTGGACAGTACCTTTGATTTCAGCTACTGTTTGATTTTTAGATAATTAAACAAACATCAGAAAATTCTCAAAAATTCACCAAAAACACTAAAAATTATAAAACACATAAAAATATTTTTGTTTGAATTTTTGGTTGATTTTTAGTGTATTTAATAATTTGTTGAAGTGTGTGTTTACTTGTTTTTTCTTATTTTCTTTACACATTAAAAATCTAAAAAATATAAAATAAATTAAAAACCACTAAAAACATTTTGTTCTTTTATTTTATTCCTTTTTACTACTTCGTAGGCCGAAAGGTCAACCCGTTCTCCTTGAGTTCGACCCTGGTCGCTATACCAGGTTAATCCAATAGCAGGACCGCTATCGTGTTTTTGATTGATTTTGTCTATTATTAGTGGTCTGATTTTTCTTGATTGAGCACACTTGATCGCTTGGGTCGCAACAACCAATTTAGCACCTATACCCTAGCCTTCAGGTCGCTTATCAATAGGCCTCCTGCTACCCTTGTTAATTCAGGCAAATTAATGTCCAAATTATTTCTGATGTTCGTTGCAGTCGGATAAAGAGAGGGAATCAAAAACCACTTTCAATTATATTCAAGTTAATTTCGAGCGGCAATTTTTTTTACTTGGTGGAAGTCCAAGGTCAAACTCAGGGAGGCATCTGTCTCCTTAGGTGAATTTTTAGCAAAGTTCCAGTGTTTGATTTTCGAGGAATAATTTTTTTGGTCTTTTTTATTTTCTATGCAAGACACATGCAAAAATCAGGCCAATTTAGAACTTAAATCAGATAAGTATTCAAATGAAGTCCAAAAATAATGAAAATTGGCCAGATGATGAAGCATGATGTAATTAGGCTACCCAAATTTTTTTGGAATTTTCTGACACTAAATGAATTAATTATGAATTAACAATGAATGCAGGGTGATTTTGACTAATTTAATTTTAATAAATATCAAATCACAATATTTTTAGGAACAAAAATTATCCTAGATAGATCTAATGATGAAGAATCCAGAAAAATTATCAGACCTTAATTTTGATGTGAAATGACCTTATCAAACTAAGGAAATCACCAAATAATATTTTGGAGTTACAGAGAATTTAATATTAATTAAAGGTGAAATTGGGCAAAATATCACACAAAAGAACCAATTAATTAATTAAAAATTCCACAGATATCACAAAATTATGCCAAGTGTCACATAAGATAAAGGACAAGTTAAACTACAACATGCAATTTTTGGAATTTAAAAATGATGAAATATGGACACCTAAATATGCATGCAAAGACATGGGTATAACTGCAATACATGAATTAAAAATTTCTTAAAATAAAATATGCTGATAGGGACCTTTATGCAATTACCTATAATGTAGGGGGGTGGAATGCAATTTCTCCACCAACGCACGTGCTCCTCACGTGGGTGCGCTTCACATGGACTGAATTGCAATTTCAGAAACTTCCAGGGGCCTCCGTGCAATTTTTCCAGGCCGCACGTGCTGCTCACGTGGGGCGCCTTAGGCTCGGGTGACTTCAGAGGCTCGGGCGTTGGCTCGGCTGCTCTGGAGGTTCGGAGGAAGGCTCGACGAAGCTTCAGGGATCCAAGCCTATAGGTCGAGGAAGAGGCTCGGATCGGGACGACGTGGCATGATCAAGACCATTGGATCAAGGGCGGTCCAACGGCTGCTAGCTATGGACGTGTGGCGACAATGAGTCCGTCAGATCATAGTTGATCCAACGGTGCCTGGAGCTCGATGAAGAGGGCGACGTGGCGTGCTTCTTTCCGTAGGATCACTGATCGATCCAACGGCTGTCTGCTGCTTTGGTTGATGTCGATGTGGCTTGCTCCTGAGCGTGGGATCAAAGATGATCCTACGGCTCCTTCGCGAGGCTTCGTGGCGTGATGCTGACCGTTCGATCAAGATGATCGAACGATGGCTGAACGTCGTCTCCAACGGTCCTCCGCCACCTGCGGAGGAGAAGGTGGGGCTCCAGTGAAGGGGGGCTTGCTCCGCCTTGTTGTCCTGGCATCTATGAAGCTCGCTGAAGGCTGTGACGTAGCTGGGTAGATGCGGGGCGAGGTGGAGAAGCCTCTGGTGGCCTCAGGAGCGGAGGAGGAGCGCTGGAGCACAGTGGCGGTGTAGCTCGAAGGGAGCTCTGATGAGCTTCCGGCCAGTGAAGGAAGGAGCACCTACAAGGGGTTAGAGGATAGCCGAAGCACATGGGCTGTGCGTGGAGTTGTGCAGGGTGAACGGCGAGGCCTATGAAGGAGTGGGGGGTGTCCGGTGATAGTGCTCCGCCCAGATGGCGAAGCTGGAGTAAATGAAAGTCGAGATGCGGTGTTTGAAGGAACGGAAGGGTGCACGAAGATCGGAGCTCCATCGCGGAGCTCGAAGGGGTGAAGGTGGAGCGAGAAAACAACGGTGGAGGGCAAATTAAATCGGAGAAAAGCAAAGAAAAAATCAAGAAGATATCGGAGGGAAATGGAGGTGGCTACCTGGGGAATGGAGCTCAGATTTGAGCTCCAGGTCGTCGCTCGAAGGATCGGTAGATTCGTGAGCTCACGCAGCTCGTGAATGGAGGCTGCAGCACGGTGGAGGCGGCCGTGGATCTCGCCGGAGAAGAAGGCCTGTCATCGCTCGAAGAATCACTCAATTTCTGTCACCAATCGATGGTTCTGAGCTCAACATTTCTCTCTGGGGTGGCGGATGGGTGTGAATGTGGCCGGAGGTCGATTATTTATAGGATGAAGGTGTTGGCCAGAGTCACTGGAAGGTGGAGTTCGTGGAGGTTGTGGGGCGACTCTGGTGGGAGGTGTAGTGAGTGAGGTAGCTGGTGAGGATGAGGGGAGAGTGGTGAAGGTCGTGGTGGTGTTGGCGGTCGGCGAGGGTGGCTGGAGTGGGGACGAAAATAGAAAGGGCGAGCCCCTCACGCAAGATCGAGATCGTGGGAGAGAGGGGGCGCCAGAGGTGGAAGATGAGTTCCCCACCGTTGGATCTTGTGATCCAATGGTCTACAGCGAGGCGCTACGGAGCGGCTCGGATTTGATCTGAGGGGCAACGATCAAGGGGTGTGATTGCACCACGTGGTGGTGCGATATGGGAGCGGCGCTGGTGAACGGTGGAGATGAGCCTAGGGGTTTGATCGGATGGCTAAGGGTCTGGCGCTAAAGAACGGCATGGATCAAGAGATCAGGGCAAGATCTGAAGGCGCACAATGCGCCACGTGGCTAACTGTGGAAGAGACGCGAACGGGCGGATCAGATCTGAGATGGGAAGCGATCTGACGGTTAAGAATAACGACGCATGTGGAGGCGGCGCAACCGTTGGATCTGGATGAAGATCCAACGACTGTGGGTACGGGCGGCTAAGGCAAGGGGAGCGGGCCGCGTGGCGCAATCAGAGGGCGCCACGTGGCCAGCTGTGAGTGGCTGAGAGAAGAAATGAGTTTAGAGAGAGAAGAAGGCCAAATTTGGAAAAACGCAAAACATGAAAGTTGTAGATCTTGATGATATCTACAAGTTTCATGTTGACCAAAAATAGAGATGAGGTAAATATGATACAAAAATACAAGAGTACAAATATACACATATATAGTATACATAGAGGCCCAAAAACCCAACTTCTTCCTACGAGCTCCAAATTGGATGAAATTAGTCTTATTTTAAAGATCTTTGAATGTGTATTATTCTGAAAGTGAGTAGACCTATTTTAGAGGTTGTATGGGCATTTTATGGTCCAGGGTTTCTAGGGCTTTATTGGATATTTTACAAAAGAGATTTCTGACCTTCTTCCTGATATTATTAACTAAAGGTATATATGTTATAAGGGAGGTGTTATTTTATAGGTGGATATTTTACAAGTGATCTTGGCTTCTTATTTAATGCAAAATGTGAATGCTAAAATGCATATTTTATGAATGCATGTATGAATGCTAATTGTGCTAGGAAAAGGAAAATATGCATCTATTTTCTCGGGAACAAGACTCTATTTTCATCTTTTAGAGTGATGAATCACATATTCATCAACCCCCTATACTTAAACCTTGCTTGTCCCCGAGCAACTACAATATAATGCAAGAGTGAAATGATTTTGGGTTCCATACCAAGGTCATGAACAAAAGTTGAAAATGGAGCATGACTCGACCTTTGGATTAATTGTGTGGCGGAACCTTATTGGGATCTGAATTTAAGACCTAACAGACTTCAAGTTCCACAAGTCTTCTATTCAAGATGCCTTAATAGTCAGGTCAGAATAAATCCTCAAACGCAAATTTCTAATGACTATGATTCTTACTTGTACTGTGTAAGTGAAATGTAACTCTTCACATCAGAAATGGCTCGGAATCAGCCTCCTCTAACAAGGTAACTCAATAACCCGGTCCAGTAACTCTTTCCTTGAGGAGCAGGGTATTCCCTTCTAAGTTCAAGTGCGACCAGCTCAAGAGGAGGGGGTAGAGAGAAGAATGGACGGTAGCCAGTGTAGCTACCTATCCCGGGATGCCTGACCAATGTAGCCAAGTCATCCAGCTGCATTTCTTTGCTAATATACATACTCCGACAGGTATTTTATTTTCACTTGAACATGTCTGATTTTTTTTGGAGTTTTTGCATTTTTTTTCAAACTCATACAAGGTGCAGCATGTACATCAGGAGTTTTTCCTCTTGAGCCAGTAGACTATCCCTCTTTTGAAGCATTATTGCAACCCACAGCATCCTGTCCTTAGATGTCAACACCGCCAGACTAGGTTGAGATGCACTACCCTCCCTAGAGGAGGATGGATGTTTCCACCCATGTGCTACTCCAAGCTAAAGGATTCTACCTCCTCACCACCTCATCAATGAAGAGCTACGTGCATTGTGCTTGTCCAAGTTAGGTCATTATCTAAAATAATCATGCATGTGCACGAGATATTCTACTTAGACTAATCAAGATTTCATGTGAACATAGACTTGCGGACTCAAAGAATTAAGTCACTTGACCTGAGAAATCTTAACTCCATCTCTTATAAGGTTCCTATGAAATTAGGTGGATTAAGGTCAAATCAAGTCCATCCTCAATATCTACTCATAACTTGGTTCAAAACCCACTAGCTTTTCACTTTGCATATGCAAGATATGCAGATGAGATGCAGATGACATGCTATGTAGATGAATGTAAATGCAAGACTCTTTTTTTTCTTGAATGCAAGGATGATATGCAAGAGTAAATAAGAAGCCTATTTTTTTCATTTTTTTTCAAAACTTTGGTATACCTCCTATGTTACAACAATTTACAAGAGTTCATAAGTATTATACAAGTGTTATACAATATACAAGTATACAATTTTTTTTCAATTTTTACCCACCAATAATTATTGCAAAATATATACAAAAAGTATGCGAAAATACGCGAAAGTACGAGCTATGGGTAAAGTATATATGTAATATATACACGCCCCCCTATACTTAGCGTGTGCTATATCCTCAGAGCATGGAAAGCGAGGAAAAAGACATAGCTCATGCTAAGCGTAGGAGAGCTAAAGAGAATGGAAAATGTATAGAAATCGACCGGCCCCCCTATACTTAGGCTCTGGCAGCCTAAGTGTAGAAGAAAGTCAAAAAGTGGGGCGGACGAGGTCAAGTGGATGAATATACAATGCGGGCATCGGTCCCCCCTATACTTAGGCTCAGGTCAGCCTAAGTATAGGACGGAAGTGAGTATGGAGACCAATGTGATATGGAGACTGTACAGTGAACCGACTCAAGTGGCTCATCCCCCCTATACTTAGGATCTAGTCATCCTAAGTATAGTCCAAGATATGCATCTATTTTCTCGGGAACAAGACTCTATTTTCATCTTTTAGAGTGATGAATCACATATTCATCAACCCCCTATACTTAAACCTTGCTTGTCCCCGAGCAACTACAATATAATGCAAGAGTGAAATGATTTTGGGTTCCATACCAAGGTCATGAACAAAAGTTGAAAATGGAGCATGACTCGACCTTTGGATTAATTGTGTGGCGGAACCTTATTGGGATCTGAATTTAAGACCTAACAGACTTCAAGTTCCACAAGTCTTCTATTCAAGATGCCTTAATAGTCAGGTCAGAATAAATCCTCAAACGCAAATTTCTAATGACTATGATTCTTACTTGTACTGTGTAAGTGAAATGTAACTCTTCACATCAGAAATGGCTCGGAATCAGCCTCCTCTAACAAGGTAACTCAATAACCCGGTCCAGTAACTCTTTCCTTGAGGAGCAGGGTATTCCCTTCTAAGTTCAAGTGCGACCAGCTCAAGAGGAGGGGGTAGAGAGAAGAATGGACGGTAGCCAGTGTAGCTACCTATCCCGGGATGCCTGACCAATGTAGCCAAGTCATCCAGCTGCATTTCTTTGCTAATATACATACTCCGACAGGTATTTTATTTTCACTTGAACATGTCTGATTTTTTTTGGAGTTTTTGCATTTTTTTTCAAACTCATACAAGGTGCAGCATGTACATCAGGAGTTTTTCCTCTTGAGCCAGTAGACTATCCCTCTTTTGAAGCATTATTGCAACCCACAGCATCCTGTCCTTAGATGTCAACACCGCCAGACTAGGTTGAGATGCACTACCCTCCCTAGAGGAGGATGGATGTTTCCACCCATGTGCTACTCCAAGCTAAAGGATTCTACCTCCTCACCACCTCATCAATGAAGAGCTACGTGCATTGTGCTTGTCCAAGTTAGGTCATTATCTAAAATAATCATGCATGTGCACGAGATATTCTACTTAGACTAATCAAGATTTCATGTGAACATAGACTTGCGGACTCAAAGAATTAAGTCACTTGACCTGAGAAATCTTAACTCCATCTCTTATAAGGTTCCTATGAAATTAGGTGGATTAAGGTCAAATCAAGTCCATCCTCAATATCTACTCATAACTTGGTTCAAAACCCACTAGCTTTTCACTTTGCATATGCAAGATATGCAGATGAGATGCAGATGACATGCTATGTAGATGAATGTAAATGCAAGACTCTTTTTTTTCTTGAATGCAAGGATGATATGCAAGAGTAAATAAGAAGCCTATTTTTTTCATTTTTTTTCAAAACTTTGGTATACCTCCTATGTTACAACAATTTACAAGAGTTCATAAGTATTATACAAGTGTTATACAATATACAAGTATACAATTTTTTTTCAATTTTTACCCACCAATAATTATTGCAAAATATATACAAAAAGTATGCGAAAATACGCGAAAGTACGAGCTATGGGTAAAGTATATATGTAATATATACACGCCCCCCTATACTTAGCGTGTGCTATATCCTCAGAGCATGGAAAGCGAGGAAAAAGACATAGCTCATGCTAAGCGTAGGAGAGCTAAAGAGAATGGAAAATGTATAGAAATCGACCGGCCCCCCTATACTTAGGCTCTGGCAGCCTAAGTGTAGAAGAAAGTCAAAAAGTGGGGCGGACGAGGTCAAGTGGATGAATATACAATGCGGGCATCGGTCCCCCCTATACTTAGGCTCAGGTCAGCCTAAGTATAGGACGGAAGTGAGTATGGAGACCAATGTGATATGGAGACTGTACAGTGAACCGACTCAAGTGGCTCATCCCCCCTATACTTAGGATCTAGTCATCCTAAGTATAGTCCAAGATAGTGATTTAATGAGGCGGGGATGGGTTACTAGAGTCGCGGGGGAGAAAGGGCAGAATGTACATGAATGATGATATATATACAAGTGAGTCGGTCTGGATCTTTCGAGATGCTGCGGATGGCTAGAGCTCACTGCTGCAAGGTCTCATACGCGGCTCGAGGTGTATCTGCTGAATCTGTCTCGCGCATGAATACAATCTCCTCAACATGGACTAACTGCTCATTGGATTCGACGAAGTGCTTCAACAGTTGCCCATTCACTAGGAATGTCGGTGCATCATCTGCGAGATCTGAGATCTCGACACATCCACTATCATGCACTGTACGGACGACAAATGGGCCTGTCCACTTGGACTTCAACTTGCCTTGGAAGATCTTCAACCTTGCATTAAACAACCATACCTTCTGTCCAGGAACAAAGGTCTTCGTCTGATATATCTATCATGCCAACGCTTCACCTTGTCCTTATACACCAAATTGTTGTCATATGTGCGATTTCTGACTTCCACAAGCTCATTCAGATCCATTTCTCTCTGCTTCTGCCCAAGGTGTGTGTTCCAGTTGACCTTCTTAATTGCCCATTCTGATTTATTCACTAACTCTGCGGGCAAATAGCACGGCTTTCCGAATACCATTCGGAATGGGAGGTTCCTAACGGTGTCTTGTAAGTTGTCCTATACGCCCAGAGGACTTGATCCAAGATCTGAGACCAGTCCTTCCTGTCCGGGCAGACAAGCTTTTGCAAAATAGTCTTCACCTCCCGATTCGACACCTCAGCCATACCATTAGTTTGTGGGTGGTAGGGACTAGCGACACGATATTTGATGCCATGGTCCTTCAGGAGTTTCTTCACCTCCCGATTTACAAAGTGGCTACCCCCATCTGATATTATCATTTTAGGGATCCCAAACCTAGAGATTATGTGTTCTCTGATGAATTTATAGACAGTCCTGCTGTCTGCGGCTCGGGTCGGGATAGCCTCCACCCATCTAGATAGATAATCTACCGCAAGAAGGATGTATTCGAATCCATGGCTAACAGGGAATGGGCCCATGAAATCGATGCCCCCGGCATCAAAGACATCACAAATGATGACAGGCTGCATAGGCATCTCATCCTTGGAACCAACGGTTCCTCCCATTCTCTGGCATACTGGACACGACTTCGCAAAGGTGATGGCATCGCGAAACAGAGTCGGCCAGTAAAAACCCCACTGAAGTACCTTCCATGCGGTCCTCTTCCCGGAGTGGTGTCCTCCTGCCTCTAAGCTATGGCATAAAGAAAGGACACTCTGGTATTCCTCCTGATGAATACACCGTCTCTAGACACAATCCGATCCTTCAAAGAAAAGGATCGGATCCTCCCAATGGTAATGTCTAGCGTCCGACTTCAGTCGGTCGATGTGGCTCTTGGGCCAATCTTCGGGAACCTTCTTGGAGACAAGATAGTTCACGATATTGGCGTACCATGGGAGTAAGTCGACAATAAAAATCGACTCGTCAGGGAAGGAGTCTCGAATAGGTGAATCCTTGGAAGTATTAAGATCTTCGAGACGAGAGAGATGACCGGCCACTACGTTCTTCTTTCCAAGTTTATCACGGATGTCCAAATAGAACTCCTGGATAAGTAAAATCCACCGAAGAAGATGCGCCTTCGCGTCCTTCTTCTCCATCAGGTATCGTAGTGTCGTGTGGTCAATGAACACAATTACCTTGGATCCAATTAAGTGAGATCTGAATTTGTCCAAGGCAAACATTACCGCAAGCATTTCCTTTTCCGTAACTATATAGTTACGCTGAGCGGTGTCAAGCACTTTGCTTGCGTAGTGGATTGCAAACGGGACGCCATCTCTTCTTTGGCCTAACACATCCCCAACAACATAGTATGAGGCATCCGTCATGATCTCAAAAGGTAGAGACCAATCTGGGGCTTGTAGGATAGGTGCGTCCATGATCATTCCTTGTAATAGCTTAAAGGCGTAAAGACATTTGTGATCGACAACAAACTCCATGTCTTTTCCTAAAAGCTCAGTTAGCGGTCGGGCAATCTTGGAAAAATCCTTAATGAATCTCCGATAAAATCTGACATGCTCGAGGAATGACCGCAACTGTTTGACGTTGGTTGGTGGCTGGAGTCGTCTGATCACATCCACCTTGGCAGGGTCAACCTCCATTCCTCTCTTGGAGATGACGTGCCCCAACACAATTCCCTCCGTCATCATGAAGTAACTTTTATCCCAGGAGAGCACCATATTAACCTCACAACATAGTTTGAGGACTCAGTCCAGATTCCTAAGACAGGAATCGAAGGAATCGTTGTGGACCGAGAAGTCATCCATGAAGACTTCCAGGAATTCGCCGACCATTTCGGCGAATACAGCAATCATGCACCTTTGGAAAGTACCTGGAGCATTGCATAACCCAAAGGGCATGCGTCTGAAAGCATAGGTACCAAAGGGGCATGTGAACGTGGTCTTTTCCTGGTCCTCTGAAGCTATGGCTACTTGATTGTAGCCCGAGAACCCATCCAAGAAACAGAAGAACTCTTTCCCCGCTAATCTCTAGGATCTGATCAATGAACGGCAGGGGGAAATGATCCTTCTTCGTCGCGGCATTCAGGCGTTTGTAATCCACACAGACATGCCACGACGTGGGCACTCGCGTCACGATCTCCTCTCTGTCCTTGTTGGTGGTCGTCTGAATTCCCGACTTTTTCGGGACAACATGGATTGGGGCCACCTATTTAGAGTTGGAGATTGGGTAAATGAAACCCGCGTTGCACCATTTCTCTATCTCCTTCTTCACGACCTCTCGTAAATTTGGATTCAAACGACGTTGGAATTCACGAGAGGGTTTGGCTTCATTCTCCAAGTAGATATGGGGCGAACACAGAGCGAGATTTATCCAATGGAGATCGGAAATGCTCCAGCCTATCGCCTTACGGTTTTTCTCCAGGATCTCTAGCAAGCGAGATTCCTGCTCCTCGGTCAATCGCGAACTGATGATGATCGAAAATTTCTTGTCCTGACCCGCAAGGAAGGCGTATTTTAGTGTTGTGGGTAAGGGCTTGAGCTCAGGTATGGTGTGATCGTCTAGGAAATCTGGCTCAGTCAAACCTGGCTCGGTGTTGGAAATGGCTAGATCCTTCTCTATGATTGCTTCCACCAAGTTGTTCGGCTCTGGAGTCGGATCGTCAAAGGTTTCCATGCAATCTGCAAAAGCCTCGTCCGACTCGTCATCCTCATCTTCCGATTGTCCTAAAGATAAGGACTGACAGGACCAACTGGGCCTCTAAGTCATTGAAGATGTAGGGTGATGCAAGTTCTGAGTTGTACTCGTATCTGAGGACCTCGCAAACTGATTCATGCACGGGATCATCTCCGGAGGGGAGGCACTCATCAGTGCTGGCTGGGTTCTGTCTCCATGGCCCAACTATGTCTACATGATCGCAGTCTGCTTCAGTTGAAGAGTACTCGATGATGGATTCAGAATCCGATCTCTGCCATCTTGTCTGCTTCATCTCAAGTTCCTCATCTCCGTCTGGAGTTTGGAACTGGATCTTCCCGCTCTTATAATCAAACAAGGCCCCTCCTGTTCTGAGGAAGGGCCTGCCTAAGATGATCTGGGAGTCTCTCCAATTACGAGGGGTTTCCATATCTAGGACAGTGAAGTCCACCATGTATTCCTGCCCCTCGACTTTGATCACAACATTCCTCAATTCTCCTTGGGACCTCTTGGTTGATTTATCAGCAAATTGCAGGAGGGCTCTAGATTTCCTAAGAGGTCCGAGATTAAGCTTCTCATAGAGGGCTGTAGGCATTAAGTTGATTGAAGAACCATTGTACAGGAGAGTGCATGCAAACCCGATATCATCAACATGACTCACTACATAGTATGCACCCATGTCTCTTCGTTTCCTGGGAAACGAGTTCTTTATTGCACAAGTCGTGGCTACTGATAGAACGTGTTTCTCAACACGGCTTTTGGTCTCTCTGCTAACTCGATTAGGTGTGCATCTCACCTTAAGGTATTTTTGAAATGCCAGGGTCATTTCCACGTACTTGTCAAAAGGAATTGTGACCTTGATGTGTTTGTTGCAGAACTCTACCATCTCAGGGTCATCTTTTTGGATTTTTTAGTTTTCTTCTTTCCACCTTTGAGAGCTCGGGGGAAAGGGATTATTGACTCCAATTCATGTTCTGAAATTGAAATGTTTTCATTAACTTATGGAACTGAGTTATGTACATGACTCTGACTCTTGAACAGACTAGGACTCTGACTCTGACTAAAAGAAAAATGCTGAGGTGAAACCGGTGATGCATTTTCCGCGACTTCTTGACGGTCCTCCTCAGATGGAGGTGCGGGCTCTTCATCGGTTCCGTCGGACTCTATGCTGACGCGGGGTTGCTGCTTCGAGGACTCAGAGGTCCTCTTCTTCTACCGGTGATGGTAGTGCTACTCCTCTTCTTCCTCCAAGTTCTCCTCAGGTAGAGACTTGGCGGCTCCTTCCTTCGGTGCCCGTGCCCGATCAGGTATGGACACGGTCCTTCCGCTCCTGAGGGACATATGATTCACATTATCATACGAAAGGATCTCATGTTCAGATAAATAATTATCTGAATAATATACCTAATCACGAGGTCGGTTCTGGCCATGTATTATGCTGTTCGGGTTGGCCTGAACCTGTACGGGAATTGGGGTCTTTGGTACCCTCTGTTGATCCTGGGTACGAGAGACACGATTCAGATCGGTTCTCATATCCAAATAGTCATTCTGGATTTGTTGGACCCTATCAGGCAGGGTCTGGATCGCCAAGGTGAGGGACTCCAATTCGGTGGGCTGGGCTGGCTGATTTACGGACGAGGTTCTATATTGGCCCTGCTGGCCATGCCGATACTACTATTGCTGGTGGGACGGTGCTAGGCCCTGCTGATATGTGAGTTACTGCTGGTGGTGCTGCTGAGGCTGGTACCCTTGTTCGGACCTGGACTGAACAAAGCGCGGTGCGAGGATGGAGCTGGTTCCTTGGTAGCTGGGGTAGGTCGGTGCGGCTACCATTCCCCATCCCCGACTGTCTACTGACGGGGTCACGGCTGTACCACAGCCCGTTGATCTCAAACACCTGTGGAGGCTCTTCGTATCTGGTCTCCACTTGTGGGGGGTGCATGCTGGTCCTGCTGGGTGTAAGTTTGATCCTCCACCCAGCCACTCTGAGACCCTGGTGCCTGTTCCTGTACAAGATGGACTCGATGTACAGGTGCAGGGGGTGCAGAAGGGGCAGGTTGCTTCATCTTAGCTACCTTCTCAGTAAGTTCCTCCACTTGCTTCAGTAGACGTGAGAGGAGACTCAAGGTCAGTGACCCTCTTGTGGATCTGCTCGACCATGGTTAACTTTTCAGCAATCATTCCCATGCCGGGGATGAGGTCCTCGGTCAGATCCGCTACAGTCCTCCGGGTTGTCTCATTGGATAGGATTGAGGGAGACAACTAATAGGCCCTGGTGGCCTGCGACCTGCCGGTTTCTGCCATCTGTTCTAGGATCTTCCATACAGCGTGCTCGTTCTTGTTCAGATAGCTTCCTTCACAGGCGGCACTGACTAACCCCTACATCTCCGGGGTTAACCACAGAACAAGGTATGGACTAAGATCACTTAGAAATGCCGTGGAAGGGACATTTCTGAACTAAGTCATTGAACCTATCCCAGGCATCATGGAAGGGTTCACTAGGTCCTTGGGAGAAACTGACGATCTTCGTTCTCAATTGGATAGTCCTACTGAGAGGGTAGAACTTCTTCAGAAATAGGTCCTTGAACTGCATCCAGGTTGTACATATCACCCCTAGGTTTTTTCAGCCAATGTGCTGCCTTATCTCCTAAGGTAAATGGGGTGGCCTTCAGTCTAATGTAATCTTGGCCAACATTAGGATGGCTAAGATTGTTGCAAACCAGCTCGAAGTATCGGAGGAAGGTATACGGTTCTTCATTGGCATTTCCGTTGAACTTCGGTAGCAGGCTAAGGAAGTGGGGCTTGAGCTCAAATGCTTCGGCGGGAACCGCTGGTGCCAACCAATTTTGTATCTCATTCTCCGCTGGGTTGTAGGCATCAACCATTGGTCGGTCGATTCCTCCTGCTACAATGATTTGTCCCATTCTAGCCGTGAGATCTGTATTTCTTTATTCGGCTTCGGCAAGGCGATTAAGAATTTATCGCAATTGATCCTCATCCGGTGGTGGATGCTTAGGCGGCATCTTGCCCTCTAGTCATGGGTATGAAACAATGTCGGTGTCAGAGGGCAAATCAAGGAAGGGATTCTTTACCGAGGCGATGGTTTTCCAAGGTAAGCTCAGAGGAGATGAAATGGTGGGTTTGAGAGTAACCACCATGGGTGTGAGGGAACCAGAACTCAAGAGGGTCATGAGTCCTGGGTGGTCCAAGGTGCGCTTGGGCCGATGAAGAGGAGTTTCATGGGGGGCTCATAGAGAGATTGGTGAATAAAGAGTCGATATCCCCCCAGTCACTCATCTTGATTTGGCAAGAAGAAGATAGGATTTTACTCCTACCTGAAGCAAACAAATCAATCCAAGACCCTGGGTTCACACTCAACAAAGTGAAGGACACGAAATCTAGTCCAATTAATCTTGTAAATTTTAAGTGTGATTTTTCAAGCAAGATAGCAAGGATTACGCGGCCTAAAGGGAAGTCGGCTCAGAGCCGGATGCGTCTTCCATGTTTAACCTGTCGCCTAAGATACCGCCGGTCCTTCTTTTCTTTGCTCCTATCCCAAGTCGGTGGATTCAAGACCACACCCCTATCTACCTGCAAGCAGGCGGAGGCTGACAAGGCCGGAATTCACCCGGGGAGGTTACTGGCAACTTGTCGCAAAGTACCGCAATTTCGCCCCTATCTACCTGAGACAGGCGGAGGCTACTTGGTACCAGTCAGTGAACCTTAAAAATTCGACTTGTGATATTTGCTAGGATTAGTCGGAACATGATATGGAAGGAGGGTATTTGGGCTTTGCCTTAAGTTGTTCACACACACTCAAGTACCCTCACTCAGCCTGAAAACAAGGTCGGGGATTAATCTCCTGCAAACAAATTTTCCAATTTTATTGATTTTTGGTCAATAATGTTTAGCAATCCCGGTTTTAAGTTAAGTTCTCACTGATTTAGTCCAACCACATAGCACACTTATCGTCCAATCCCAATTTCCATTTAATTAAATGTGAACAACAGAGGGGGAAATCGAGAAAAGCCAATGCAAGAAAAAACAATGATGCGTATGCTGAGTTAAGGAGACTTACAATGATCCCTTCGCTTTTTATGTAGGATGCAAAACAGAATTGAAAACTTTTTTACACTATATGCAAATGCACGTGACAAAATCCGCTCCTAGACAAGCAGTTCTATTAGCGAGTGAAGAACAAATTGATTTGGCTAGATCTACGGTCTAAGTGCGTTTTTTAAGTGATTGTGTGGTTCTAAAAGGTTACGAGCACAAGCAAATCTTAGATTGGCACGAGGAGCCGCTAGTGCAAGCCTAAATTACCATTCAACCACACAGCACATGGGGACACAGTTTCACTATATTTACACGCACGAGAACCCAAACGGGAACTGTTGGAAATGATGCGAAAAAAGAAAGAAATAAAATAAAAGTACAAATCCTCTCTATTCACTCAATAAATTACAATGTCGAATCATCGAAGCGTCTTTGACTCCTCGCGTTCCTCGCACAGAAACAAATTGAGATCAGAGAGTGACACAGAAAAAAATGCAAAGAATTAAAAGAGAGAAAATATACACAAGAAAACCAGGGGTCAGACTACCCGGGGATAGAAAATCAAACACTTAAAATTACTGCAAATTAACTAAGCCGTGCCTCCCCGGCAACGACGCCATTTTGATAGTCCTCCCGCTACCCTTGTTAATTTAGGAAAATTAATGTCCAAATTATTTATGATGTTCGTTGCAGTCGGATAATGAGAGGGAATCAAAAACCACTTTCAATTATATTCAAGTTAATTTCGAGCGGCAATTTTTTTTACTTGGTGGAAGTCTAAGGTTGAACTCAGGCAGGCATCTGTCTCCTTAGGTGAATTTTTAGCAAAGTTCCAGTGTTCGATTTTCGAGGAATAATTTTTTTGGTCTTTTTTATTTTCTATGCAAGACACATGCAAAAATCAGGCCAATTTAGAACTTAAATCAGATAAGTATTCAAATGAAGTCCAAAAATAATGAAAATTGGCCAGATGATGAAATATGATGTAATTAAGCTACCTTTTTTTGGAAATTTCTGACACTAAATGAATTAATTATGAATTAACAATGAATGCAGGGTGATTTTGACTAATATAATTTTAAAAAATATCAAATCACAATATTTTTAGGAATAAAAATTATCCTATATAGATCTAATGATGAAGAATCCATGAAAACTATCAGACCTTAATTTTGATGTAAAATGACCCTATTAAAAAAACTAAGGAAATCACCAAATAATTTATTTAGGCCTCGAAATGCGTGTAAATGATATGAAATTTTTATGCAAAGGGAAGTTAATTATCCTAGAGCTAATGTGATATTTTGGGAATTTTTGGAGTTACAAAGAATTTACTATTAATTAAAAGGTGAAATTGGGCAAAATATCACACAAATGAACCAATTAATTAATTAAAAATTCCACGGATATCACAAAATTATGCCAAGTGTCACATAAGATAAAGGACAAGTTAAACTACAATATGCAATTTTTGGAATTTAAAAATGATGAAATATGGACACCTAAATATATATGCAAAGACAGGGGTATAACTGCAATACATGAATTAAAAATTGCTTAAAATAAAATATGCTGATAGGGACCTTTATGCAATTACCTATAATGCAGGGGGGGTGGAATGCAATTTCTTTACCGACACACGTGCTCCTCATGTGGGGGCGCTTCACATGGACTGAATTGCAATTTCAGAAACGTCCAAGGGCCTCTGTGCAATTTGCCCAGGCCGCACGTGCTGCTCACGTGGGGCGCCTTAGGCTCTGGTGACTTCGGAGGATCGGGCATTGGCTCGGCTGATCTGGAGGTTCGGAGGAAGGCTCGGCGAAGCTTCGAGGATCCGAGCCTAAAGGTCAGGGAAGAGGCTCGGATCGGGACGACGTGGCGCGATCCAAACCGTTGGATCAAGGGCGATCCAACGGCTGCTGGCTATGGACGCGTGGCGACAATGAGTCCGTCAGATCACAGTTGATCCAACGGTGCCTGGAGCTTGATGAAGAGGGCGACGTGGCGTGCTTCTGTCCGTAGGATCACTGATCGATCCAACGACTGTCTGCTGCTCCGGCTGATGTCGACGAGGCTTTCTCCTGAGCGTGGGATCAAGGATGATCCTACGGCTCCTTCGCGAGGCTACGTGGTGTGATGCTGACCGTTTGATCAAACTAATCGAATGGTGGCTGAACGTCGTCTCCAACGATCCTCTGCCACCTGCAGAGTAGAAGGCGGGGATCTGGCGAAGGGGGGCTTGCTCCGACTTGTTGTCCTGGCGTCTATGAAGCTCGTCGGAGGTTGTGACGTAGCTGGGTAGATGCGGGGCGAGGTGGCGAAGCCTCTGGTGGCCTCAGGAGTGGAGGAGGAATGCTGGAGCATGGTGGCGGTGAAGCTCGAAGGAAGCTCCGATGAGCTTCCGGCCAGTGAAGGAAGGAGCACCTGCAAGGGGTTAGAGGATAGCCGAAGCACGTGGGCTGTGCGTGGAGTTGTGCAGGGTGAACGACGAGGCCTATGAAGGAGTGGGGGGTGTCCGGTGATAGTGCTCCGCCCAGGTGGCGGATCTGGAGTCGATGAAAGTCGAGATGCGGTGTTTGAAGGAACGGAAGGGTGCGCGAAGATCGGAGCTCCGTCGCGGAGCTCGGAGGGGTGAAGGTGGAGTGAGAAAATAACGGTGGAGGACGAATTAAATCAGAGAAAAACAAAGAAAAAATCAAGAAGAGGTCGGAGGGAAATGGAGGTGGCTACCTGGGGAATGGAGCTCAGATTTGAGCTCCAGGTCATCGCTTGAAGGATCGGTAGAGTCTTGAGCTTACGCAGCTCACGGATGGAGGCTGCAGCACGACGGAGGCGGCCGTGGATCTCACCGGAGAAGAAGGCATGTCGTCGCTCGAAGAATCACTCAATTTCTATCACCAATCGATGGTTCTGAGCTCAAGGTTTCTCTCTGGGGTGGCGGATGGGCGTGAATATGGCCGGAGGTCGATTATTTATAGGATAAAGCCGGAGTCGCTGGAAGGTGGAGTTCGCGGAGGTTGTGGGGCGACTCTGGTGGGAGGTGTGGTGAGTGAGGTAGCTGGCGAAGATGAGGGGAGAGTGGTGAAGTTCGTGGTGGTGTTGGCGGTCGGCGAGGGTGGCTGGAGTGGGGACGAAAATAGAAAGGGCGAGCCCCTCGCGCAAGATCGAGATCGTGGGAGAGAGGGGGCACCAGAGGAGGTGGAAGACGAGTTCCCCACCGTTGGATCTTGTGATCCAACGGTCTACAGCGAGGCGCTATGGAGCATCTTGGATTTGATCTGAGGCGTAGCGATCAAGGGGTGTGATTACGCCACGTGGTGCGATATGGGAGCGGCGCTGGTGAACGGTGGAGATGAGCCCAGGGGTTTGATCGGATGGCTAAGGGTCTGGCACTAAAGAACGACAGGGATCAAGAGATGAGGGTGAGATCTGATGGCGCACAATGCGCCACGTGGCTAACTGTGGAAGAGACGCGAACGAGCGGATCAGATCTGAGATGGGAAGTGATCAGACAGTTAAGAATAACGGCGCATGTGGAGGCGGCACAACCGTTGGATCTGGATGAAGATCCAATGGCTATGGGTGCGGGCGGCTAAGGCAAAGGGAGCGGGCCGTGTGGCGCAATCAGAGGGCGCCACGTGGCCAGCTGTGAGTGGCTGAGAGAAGAAATGAGTTTAGAAAAACTCAAAACATGAAAGTTGTAGATCTTGATGAGATCTACAAGTTTCATGTTGACCAAAAACAGAGATGAGGTCAAATATGATACAAAAATACAAGAGTACAAATATACACATATATAGTATACATAGAGGCCCAAAAACCCAACTTCTTCCTACGAGCTCCAAATTGGATGAAATTAGTCTCATTTTAAAGGTCTTTGAATGTGTATTATTCTGAAAGTGAGTAGACCTATTTTGGAGGTTTTATGGGCATTTTATGGTCCAGGGTTTCTAGGGATTTATTGGATATTTTACAAAAGAGATTTCTGACCTTCTTCTTGATATTATTAACTAAAGGTATATATGTTATAAGCGAGGTTGTATTTTATAGGTGGATATTTTACAAGTGATCTTGGCTTCTTATTTAATGCAAAATGTGAATGCTAAAATGTATATTTTATGAATGCATGAATGAATGCTAATTGTGCAAGGAAAAGGGAAATATGCATCTATTTACTCGGGAACAAGTCTCTATTTTCAACTTTTAGAGTGATGAATCACAGATTCATTAGTTGTGTAGGAAGAGTGGTCTTTGGCGCAGTTAACTCATCCAGACGATGGTTAACCCACTCCATATTTGTCTTATGCACGGTCTGGAGCATGCTCAGCATATCCATGATCTGATTTAGTGCCAGGGCTTGTGAGAACATTTCTGGTTCGACACGGTAACCCTGTCTCTCGGCTCTCTCTTGCCTCTATATATGTTGCTGCGAAGCGTACTGCTGAAGAGATCACTGTGACGTGAATGGAGATTGTTGCTGTTGATGATAATTTGGTTGTGATTGCGAAGCAGAATGATGAACAAAATGTGGTCTCTGATAGACATTCTGGTGAAACTATTGCTGTGTGTAATATTATCGGTGCTTGTAATGTTATCGTCCATGCTGCGGATAATGCTGTGGCTGCTGCTAGTGATGTACGCTTTGAGAAGAAAACTGTGAAGCTGGCTGAATCGGAGCGTACCATATTCCGTTGATATCAAGAGTGGCTTGAGACTCAACATCAATATATCCAGGGATGATGATCTGACTGGAATTGGCATGTGACTGGTCCTCGTGCCAATCAATCTATGGGTTCTCCAGCTCGCTCTCGACGAAATGGATCTGTCGGGTTAGCGGAGCGGATAAATACCTCTGAGCAGGTTGTGCAATCGAAGAAGCTTGAGCCTGCTAATACTGAAGTTGCAATTCCGTCACCTTCTTCGTAAGATCACTCAGCTGTTAAGGCAGTGATGAGAGTTTCTCCAACTCTCGCAGTGGCTGCAAGTCCTGAACTTGCTTTTGAATCACATCAACCAACATTAACTTCTCGTTGATATATCCCATGTTGGTATTGGATTAAGAGTCTAAAATGTTCGCCACCTTATGATGCTCTCGGTGATGCGGTGGTTGCAGGGCCTTCTGGAATGCCTGCGTAGAGTCGACGACTCTCGATTTCTCTGCCATCCCCTCAAAGATATACCAGACAGACTCGGCATCCTGATTCAGATAGCTTCCGCCACATGCGGCACTCACAAGCCCCTGAATATCTGGTTGGAGTCCTACCTTCATCGGTATCTCATGATGAGGACATCTCTCGGTAAGATCCTTGAATCGATCCCACGCCTCGTGGAACGATTTGTTCAGCAATTGAGTAAAGTTGGAGATATGACTCCTCGTCATGTTCGTCCGTCCTAGAGGAAAAAATTTACGTAGGAACGTAGACTTCAGGGCAGTCCACGTAGAAATCTCTCTCCACAAATGACTGAGCCAGTAAAGCGCCTTACCTACTAAGGCGAAGGGGAAGGCTTTGAGGCGAACGACCTCCTGCGTAACTCCAGGGTAATTAGTCGTACCACAAATCATCCCAACTTGTTGCAAAAAGGTAAACAGCTCCTCTGTGGCATTCCCACAAAACTTGGAAAGTTGTGAGATGAACGGCGGACACAACTTGTATGGCCCTTGATTCGGTGATAACCAAATCCAATGATGTAGAGTTCTGGCACCAGGGTCATACTCATCTCTGAGTGTCGCTGGAATCACGGCAAGTGGCAGTGGGTTTCCGTCTCCTACTCTGAGTGCAACGATCTCAGCTCGCAACTCATTCTGCACTCTAAACTGGTCTCGAATCTGAATATTCATCTCTTGTAATGTATTGAGAATCTCAGTTGTGATATCTGCAGCTGGAATCCGGTCTTCCATCAGTGTGTGTCTCTCCAGTTTATCGGTCCTCTGCGGCTCTTTCTTCTACTGGTCCCTTCCTGCGAACCATTTCCTTAGAATCTTCTAGGAAGGAAAAAGTTTCGTAAGAACTAAGTGAAAAATGGGCAGGAGAAAGCGATGATAAATTGAGGCAAGGGTTTGCCTCAAAAGATGGGTTGGGAGGCAAGAGAGTCTGGGTCTGACTCTCCTTGGGATCAGATGGGACCGACTCGGGAAGAGGGTCATCCCGAGCATGTGAAGATGTACGACGGACACTGAACTATCGAGATGTCACAAAGTCTGAGCAAAATAGCCGTCGAGTCGTCATCTTCGATATCAAACAGATAATCGAGAGAACACGATATCAAATCAAGAAAATGGGATAAGGCGTATAAGACACGGTAACTCACAACTCACAAGCAAACACAAAGCAAACCCCGTATTCACCAACACAACCCGATGATGACCTTAAGAGTTCGGTCGTTTATCTTGTTGGTTTTAGGATTATTTTGGCATACAAGTATATTCACAAATTAACGTGAGCTGATATGTGCCCAAAATCTCCCGGAAACACTGTCCTGAGTCCTTACAGAAAATCGTTTATTCTCAGCCTGTATGGAAGTAAGTACAGACTATTTTTTGGCTACCTGTGTTACTTGAGGATGGAGCCTAATGCAATGTCCTCTAAACCCCCCACTCTGCTAAGTAAACTTAGATCATTGCTGGCTACTCGAGAGTACCCACTGAAGAACAATGGTTAGGTGTATGGACTAAGTAGAATTCCTAAGGAAACTCTAACTTTGGTTCTAGCCTTAATTGTTGTCCCTCACTCACAATCATCTGGAAATGTACCTGCAGTTGTAGTGTGGGGATTACTCTCCCAAAGCAAATAATCCTGTAAGTTTTTTTAGGTTAGATAGCTAAAGTAGTCCTGATTTTATTTTCGGATCTCTCTTTTTTGGATTTTTTCAGACAAACATCTAATGATTTTTATTTTTTTATTTACCCTAAAAATATGCACCTAGGTCATGAGTCCTAGAACTAACTACGGAGGTGCAAGCAGATAGGAAAAAATCGAAAATCAGAAAAATACCTAAGCATGTACCTAACATCGTGAAAAGCCGCAGAAAACCGATGATGCAAGAAAAACCTATGGTGGATGCCCTACTCCTTCAAATGCACGGCACTCGATGAGGCAGACCTCGAAAAAAATAGGGAGGGGAGATACAAATCGGGATGCCCGTACGGGGCCCCTTCTACGTAAACGGAAAAACGGGTAAGTGCCCTTTTCTATTACAAAAATGTTACAAGAAAACACAAAACCCTAACTAACTCTGCCCCTTGCAATCGACCCGTGAGCGAAGGAGTCGGTCTCTGCACTTTCAACTGCTTCGGCTTCCTATGATGCTGGTTGAACCCTGCAGGCCCTGCAAAAATTAGTTAGAGAAAAAGGAAAACACACGAAAAGCCGTAAAAAATTAATCAAAAATCGAAAGAAAGCGATAAATCATAAAAATCGAAGAAAAAGCCGTAAAATGAAAACCAATTGAAAAAAAGAAACAAAAATTGGTAAAACCAAGAATATCGAGAAATTTCGTAATTAAATTCAAAAACTAATGTAGAAATAATGCCTTCCCGGTAACGGTGTCATTTTGATAACATGGTTTTGCCTGCGGTTAATAATGATGTCAATGTAGAAAACCACAAAGACATAATCTAGTTGATCAAACAAAAAACAACGAAATATGGGGACAGAGAGAAAATGTGGGAATGTGTGGCTTCTCTCTCCTATTTTGTCTACACTATGTTATTTATCCAGGTAAGTGAGCCTGGGTCGAACTCGAGGAGGCATAATATCAAAACATCGATTTTTGATGAAAGAAATAAATCTTGAAAGATTTTACTATATTCTTGATTTTAAAACAATGTTCAAGAAAGAACTCAAAACTGACTCAACCTTACGAAAATCAAATCGATAAAACGATACGATGGAAAATCGTGAAAAAATACAAGAAATGTTGCTAGGTAGTTTTGTAACTACCCTAAAAAGTTCAAGAATAAAATACAACAAAATAAGGTCTAAAATCCCCCTACACACTAGGGGTACAAGTGGAAAGAAAAATGTTGCAGTTCTGTTACAGTATGGTCCTCGACAGGAACTAATATGCAATGAAAATAAGTTTTATTACATTTAGGTCCCTACACGTGGACCTAAATGTAATTCTGGAAAGTTCTTGGAGCTGAAGGAGACTATGGATCTTCGCTTGGGTTTAGTATGCAAATTTTCTACCCCTACATCTTAACTGGTGCTGATTAGAAGATATTATGCAATCTGAGCCGTCCGTATCAGAGACATGTCGCACAACTGTGTGTTCCTGTGTTCTTGAGGTTCTTCAGTTGCTTCCTGCGCGTGGCCACATGCGCGTCTTCTCAGATTTATGCCAGTCGACCAGTGCGATGCTTTGGCCTCCAGCAGGGCCAGGAGGGAGAACCTTCTCCCTCCGAGCTCGCCTGCGGTGGATATCCGCCGAAGGTGGTCAAGAGCGGCGGTGTTTCACTCGTAAAGATGACGGTCTAAGCTATTCTAGAAGTTGATGCAATAGCTCTTTGATTGGGAATTTCTTTAATTTTGGAAGCTCCAAGTGATATGGTTATGCTCTAGATGGTGAAATAACCTGCAAAGGGAATGTTTTCTTGCTCGATTCACAAGGAATCGACCAACACGTTAAAGGATTTGCATATTTAACAAATACTTTTCAGAATCTGTAAAACATAGGTAATGCGACAAATGGGAATCGAATTGAAGTGATTTGAGTTGAATTTGTAAGAATGTGAATAAGGCACGACTAACTATGATGGTTGAGGATTCTAATGACGTACTTAACTACACTAATGTAAGAACACATATCGAGAATTAAATTTGGAAAAGGATGAAGGAACTCACCTGGGATTGAGGTTATATGAACCTCGATTACTACTCGACGGGCGGTGATGGCCGAAGCTGAACGCGGTGTGATGGAGGAGATGCAAGGTGACAGAGCCTTGGAACATCTCCTCTGACGTCCCTTCTTCCACGTGGGGTAGTCCTCAGGTGTTGTCACCACCAGGTTGAGGCGGAGCGAGGTGGAGAAGGTGGGTAGTCGGCCAGGTATGAACAAAAAGATGGAGCTTAGGATTGATTAGTTTATTAATGGCGAAGAGGAAGGGCTTTTATAGATGAATCTGATGGAGTTAGGTATAGGATCGATGGCTGGCATATAAGATGGCAGTTAGAGGGTTTAGAATGGAGTAGGAAGTTATGAGATTGATTCTGGCCGGCCTTCTTGATGAAGAAGGTCCCAGGTGCTAATACGTGTTAAGACCTGGTTGGCTAGGTTCAAGAAATTCTTTAATAAATATAAATTAAATAATAAATAGTATTTTTTAATTAGGTATAAAAATTAAAGTGTAGGTAATTAAATTATCTAAATTATAGTATAATTATTTTGACAAATAATAGTTATTTTACGAAATATAAATATTATCAAATAAATAAGTATAAATCGTAATTAATAAATAGATTTTGGATTTTTAATTTAATAAATTAATAAATAGTATACTAATTTACATTTTCTTAATTATTATATTAATAAATAAAGAACATACGAATTTTTGTAGATTTTAAAATATTTATTTAGATATATTAATAAATACAAGTATAAGTTATACAGTTCATTTATACCTATAAATTAGGGTTTTTGATTTATTTAAAATAATAAATAAGCTCCAAAAATTATGTAAATTAGGGTTAAAACACAAGATCATGAAATTAATTATAAATTATAAAAACAATAAATAATGTGTTCTAAATAAAATGGATAGCCCAGAAACCCAGTTGTGGTTAGGTGTCAAAACTGACTTTTTTGCAAACGGACTCCGACTGTAGTGAAATCACCTTCATTAAATAGAGAATATTATTTTATGAACTTTAAAGGTGAGCAGAGTGAAATTGGAGTTCGGGTGAGAAAGTTATGATGTTCTGAAGTTCGGATTTTGAGAATTTACAAGTTGGATTTCTTGGCATATATACGAAGGAGTATTTTTAGATTATTTTTATATTTTTCTATACATTTTTAGAAAAAAATAGGAGAAGAATTTGGTAGAAAATATTTTAATGTGAATTATTTAAAAAATCTTTAAAAAAATTAATATTTATTGGATAATTAGTGAAGAATGTATGAAGTGTAGAATTAATTATTTTTATTTTTTTTCTTCCTTATCTCCCCCTACTTATTTATTTGTCGACCAATCCATGCTGACTTGGTCTCGAGGATCTGGTTATAAATATATGTTTCAGCTATATTTATTTTTACAAGTCATATTGTACATATATGCATATCTACAATTTGCCTTTATTTTTTTATTTTTATTCTTTTATTTATTTACATGATTTTAATGCATAAAAGTGAAATTTAGTGTATATTTACATGTATTTATTAAGGGCTTTAGGACAAAATGCAGATAAAATGTTAATGAATCGTGGATTCATCATTGCACTGCATAAATCTTTTATGCCCCGAAGGATATATCATCTTTTCATCCTGTCCAATTTTTGGAGTATTGGAAAAATTGCGCCAGCAGATCCTTCCCTCATCCGATGCTTTATTTCAACCCAAATCTCTCCCATCTTTAGACGTCAGCGCCACTAGACAAGTATGGAAACGCACCACCGAAATGGATTGCCCTTCACAACCTCATGCAAGTCTAGCTAAGTGTCGAGTGCATGAGTTCAAAATTGGTTCAAATGGAGAAGAGTTAAACGAATGACATCAGGTGTCCTACTTAGGCACTTTCAAGTTGAATTCCGAACATGGTCTCATGAAACCTAAAGAATTAAGTCTAAAAGACCTCAAGACTCTTAATTCCATTTCCTAATAAAATTCCTTAAGAATTAAGTGAATTAGGGCCTAAACCAAGTTCCATCTCTTGGACTTAGATCCATTCGGTTCAAGAATCAGACTTGTTTTGGAAAAATTCTAATGAATGCAATATTTTTTTATGAAGTGAATTTTTCGGTTTAAACTTTTTATGTACATATTTAAGACTTTTGCAAATTTTTATTGAATTTTAAAACTTTTCAATTTTTAGAGTCTTTTTGAAAGAGTTAATGGATTAATTCAAGTTACACATGTTTTACACGAATTTTATATTTTACAAAGGATTTTATATGAATTTTATATATAAGAAGATTATATGGCTTTTATACAAGAGCTTTACAAGTATTTTATTTACAATTTTTTAAGGATTTTATCAGAGTATTTTACAAAAAAATTATATATATACTTTTTAAGCTTTTTTATGTCATATTTACAATTTTCATGCGTCTTTTAAAAGCCCAAAATATACACCCATACTTTTATAGAGCCATTTTATTAAAAATACAAAAAGTACGAGTTATGGCTTCTAAAGTATATATGGCATATATACGACACCCCCTATACTTAGTGTGAACTATGTCCTCATAGTGACCAAAGAAGCGGCAAAGGAAGACATAACTCGGGCTAAATATAGATCGGTGAAAAAAATCCTATACTACAATGACTCAAAGCATAACGAATAAATAAATACAAGTCAATCATCCCCTCAAATACAAGTCCTAAGGATAACAGACTCAAAACCGAAGGTGATCGAGGTCAAGAGAATGTACACAATCAATGGCTCGGCTTGTCCCTCCTATACTTAGGTTAAAATATCCCTAAGTATAGAGAAGAATATCATCAGGTGAGGGACAAGCGAGAGAGAATACGATACACAAATAAAAAACAATCAAGAGCGATTATGAGCAATATTACCCCCCTATACTTAGGATAAAGGTGCACCCTAAGTATAAGCAACAACATGGGTAATAGAACATAACGAATTGAACAACACAACATCTACACCCCTATACTTAGGATAAAGCACATCCTAAGTATTGCAAAAATTCTAGATGATCCTAAGGTTGTAAGAAAAACGGAGGAAGGATAGAATGATGTCGAAAACACGTATCTACAGAATAGTTCGTAAAAATCAGGTTTGAGATGCAGATTATAGAAGTGAAGAGATCATCTCATACAAAATGAATGGGGGAAACTTCAATGGTCGGCAGTTCATGATCGAGATAGGATTTCAAATGTTGATCATTGACTCGAAAGGTGGAATCAGAAGACAACTCATATATATCGATGCTACCATTGTCATACACCTTTCACACAAGATACAGACCTTTCCACTTGCTCTGAAGTTTCCCTGAAAATAGCTCTAGTCTTGCATTGAATAGCCAAACTTTCTGATTAGCCTCAAACTGCTTGTGGCTGATGTATGCATCATGCCACTCTTTCATCTGTTCCTTATAATGCAGGCAACTAGTAAAGGTTTCATCTCTCAATTCTTCCAGGGCTGTCAATTTTGTTTGCCTTTGATCTCCAACATCATCTAGACCAAAGATCACTTCTTTTACTACCCACAAAGACCGATGCTTGATCTCAACAGGTAAGTGACATGGCTTTCCATAAACGAGTCGAAAGGGAGATGTACCCAATGGAGTTTTGAAGGATGTTCTATAGGCCCAAAGAACCGAGTCCAAAAGCTGTGACCAATCCTTTCAGTCCGGGCAAACAACCTTCTACAAGATCATCTTGATTTCTCTATTCAAGACTTCTGCTAGACCATTCATCTGTGGATGATACGGAGTAGCAACCCGATGATCTATGTCGAACTGGTTAGCAAGTGCTCTTACCTTATCGTTGATGAAGTGGCTACCCCCATCTGATATCAGAACTCGTGGGATCCCAAATTGCGTAATGATATGCTTTCTTAGAAACTTGCAAATTACATTCGCATCAGCGGCTCGGGCAGAAATAGCCTCTACCCAACGACTCAGATAATCTACAACTAGAAGAATATACTCAAACCCTTGACTTTTCAGGAATGAGCCCATAAAGTCGATACCCCATGCATCAAACACTTCACAGAAGTGAATTGGCTGCATCAGCATCATGTCTTTATGTCCACACGTACCCATTCTCTGACAGTCAGTAAGTACATCACTTTACTAATGCATGGGCATCCGCAACGAGAGTAGGCCACCAAAGGCCAGATTAGAGCGCCTTCTGTGCAGTCCTCTTCCCGAAATGGTGTCCTCTAGCTTCTAATCTATGGCAATACATGATGACACTCTGGTATTCCTCTTGAGGAATATACCGATGCCAGACGGAATCCGATCCTTCATGATAAAGGATTCGATCCTCCCAATGGTAAGACTTGGCTTTCGCTAGGAAAGTCTCAAGTCTCTATCTGGAAAAACCTTGTGGAACTTTCCTAGTAACAAGAAAGTTTACAATGTCGGCATATGACAAATCCCTGATACTCACTCTTTATTGTAGTTATTTATCTTGGCAAAGCAGCATATTAATATGTGTAAATACAATAACTTAGCATCCTGCATGCATTGGTTAATATTACAAAATTATCATGTTTTTATCCAAAAATAAAAGAATAAAGGAAAAGAAAAAGAAGGAGGTATTTAGAATAAATACATAGTGACCCAAACCCCAAGAGAAGGTCAAGCCTTGACCTAAACGTAAAATAAAATAAGTAGAGAGAGATAGGGTTTACTTTGTATTGTATATAGTATCTATATTTGTGTATATTATTTATACATTTATTTGTGCCAAAATAAAAGTAAATTATTATTTTGACTTCCTTATATATATTTCTAGAAATAATATAAAAATAAAAGAAAAATCAGAAAAATTAAATAAAAATGAAAATAAAATCCTCCTTTCATTGTGCAAAACACATGTGTATATATCATATGCTCTATTTATTATGTATATATAAATAAGTTGTAAAAGTAAAATAAAAATTATTTTATACTCCTAAAATTGCCTTGCAAATAAATAAAATATAAAATGGCTTTATTTATGTAAAAATAAAATAATAAAAATACTTGTACATAATACATAGGTATATTATACCTGTACATAATACTATATATTGTATATACACTAATTTTTTATAAAAATTACTAAAAATCATACAAAAATACTTGAAGAATAATAAACTTTTTTATTTTGAATACTTTTTATTTTAAATTCTTTTACTATTTTTTATTGAATTTGTAAATATTTTGTAAATTCCTATTTTTCGATTGGTCCGGGCATTTTTTTAACCTCTGGTCAACGGCTCCTCCTAGCCGGGTCAGACCTGGATTACTCTCGTCGGACCTCCTTCTCTCCTTTTTCCAGCCTGACTCCAGCTGCCTTTTACCCGAATTCTCGCCCGTCGCTCCTCCGAGGATCCGTGATCCTCGCGCATCCCTAGGAAGGTGCAGATCTTTCTAGGGTTGCGTGCTATCGCTCGATCTTTCGAGGCTTTTGGAGTTGCCTATAAAAGCTCTCCTCCGCTTCCTAGTGTTGTAGCTCATGCCTCGCCCGTTCCTTCTCCCCTAGAGACCTTCAGCTGAGTGACAGCAGTCTGGAGGTGCCTTCGGATCGAATCTAGGTGGCCTGTAGTCGTAACTTGACTACGTGGCCTTAGAGCTCCGCCGCGTTCAGCATCCCCTCCCGCCGCAGCGTGATTGAGGCCACGACCCTGACTCCCATCATCGCCTGGCCTTGTTGAATTTGTCAGTACCCTCAGGTATCCTATCTATCCACTCCTCTTCTCGTTCCATTCGATTCCTTCTATTTCACCTCCGTTGCATGTCCACCTGCTCCAACCAGCTGGTCGGAGACTCGTTACCCATCTCCATCCATTTCGATCGACACCTCGCTTCGCCAGTCACCTTCCTGCGCAATCTAATCACCCTTAGACTCGACCCTAAGTTTGAGATTAAGGTCGAGACTCCCTTCCTTAACAATCGCCGGGAGTCGAGCTCCATCACTCGTCGCTTCTTCGTCCCTCTTTATATGCGATAACGTAGACCGAAGCAACGCTCCTGAGTTGCTCTACCATTTACAGGTCCTAAAGCACGCAAGGAGCCCATTTCGAGCCTCCAGTTTCTCGGGCGGAGCATCTCTAGGTGGTCAATCATCGCCACATCCATCCGGTCATCACAGCCTTCATCAGACCCTTCAGCCCGACGTGTCGCGCCTCCACAAAGCTGCTGGACTCCCTCTATCTTCCATCGGGTCGATGGATCTCTTCCTCCACTCGATCGAAGATCGGATTGGAGGAGTTCTTGTAGGCCCTCCCCTAGCCGTCGGATGAGCCTCCTCGCTCCAGATAACATCCTATCCGTCGACCGTTGCAACCTTTCAGTCGTTAGATCTGATGCCCTCTGACACATCCGACCGCACGTAGCAGACATTCTCTGGACCGTTAGATCTGGGGCTGCAGTTGATCAGATCAGTACACCAGCACATCCACCAGAGCCCGCCACGTGTCCTCATGTGCCTTGCACATGCCCTACAAGGGTATATTTCCCTTTCATCCCTACTTAGTTTCATATTTAGTTTTTAGTCCAGTTAAATAAAGTTGTAGTTCAAATACTTTACAATTTGGACCTCCAGATTTTACTAATTGCATTTTCATCCCTCCGAATCTAAGATACGTGCATGTTCACGTGATTTTGTGGGTTAATTGCATGATATATTTTGAACTTGTGAATTGTTAGTTGATGAATGAAAAGTTTCTGAGATTTGCAGTTATACCCCTGTGCGTAGTATATTGAGCATGTGTGTTATTTAACTAGACATTTTGCAACTTTGGCCCTTAGCTTTCCATACGTGTTATTGTTTGGCCTCGAACTTTATTTTTATTGCAAGTAGGTCCCTGTAAACTGTATGTCTTTTATTTAATTAAATAAATAGGAATTTAATTCAGAAAATTATGTAAAAATTATGCTTGACTCATGTTAATGTGTAGGATTTATCATGATTTTCCTTTATTATTTTCTTTGCATTTAATATTTTCTAAAAATCAAAAACCCATAAAAAGTGTTCTGTTTGTTTTGGAAAATACATAAAAATACAAAAAAAATTACATGAACAATTCTACAAAAATTCCTAATTGTGTGTTTTTGTATGCTTTGTCTTCAATAGCATTTTTGTTCGAAAAACCCTTATAAAAATCCTAAAAATTACAAAAGACTTAAAAACTTGTAAAAATCATAAAAATTCAAGAAAAATCAAAAATATCATTTCAGTTTCTGTTTGTAACTTTTTGCTTCTACTTTGATATAAAATTGCCATCTAGGACTTTAGGGCACTTTGAGTAATTTTAATTTACAATATAGTCCTAACTGTGCACTGTTTGTCGTTTCACTCGCTGTTTGATTTTTACAGAATCATAAAAACATTAGAAAACCCCCAAACAAGTATCAAAACACTTTAAAATTATAATTTTTTTAAAAAATATTTTTATCTTAATTTTTGAGCATTTCTAGCCTTAAATAAAAATTCACAAAGTTTGATTGTGTGCCTTGTTTCCATTTTGCCTGATTTTGTCTTTTAATTCAAAAACTAAAAATCTGCAAAGTTAAAAACCACTGAAAATTTGTTTTGCTTTATTTCTTAAAATTGACTACTTCATAGGTTTACTCATGCTCCTTGTGTTCGACCCTGATTGCTATATTAGGTAAAAATAATAGAGAAGACTGCTTACATTTTGTGTGCTTGATTGCTTTATCTGTTGGCTTGAGTGGTTTTATCTTTTTCTTGTTTAGTTTGCCTATTGCTTGAGGTTGCAACGACCATTGATTTATCTTGATAATTAACCTTAGTTGGTGGGTCGCTCATCAGAATGGCACCGTATCTAGGGAACACAGCTTAGTAGCCATTTTTTTATCATTTTTTAGCCTTTTGTCTCTTTATATATTATAACAGTTTTCTGACCGATCTCTGATTTGCTTTTTGTGCGAGGAACTGCTTGGAGGATGACTTGGAGCCTTTGTGAGGACCAGCACAGGAGGTGGAGCAGGGCAGAGTAGAAGACAAGTATTTTATTTTAGAGAACATTTGGACTGTTTTGTAATATTTGAACTTATTGGACACTTGTAGGACACTTGAACCTTCGAGGTATGTTTTGCCAAGCACTGGTGTGCTTGGGGGACCTCACCGGATTTCTCATGGGTTTGTTTTGATCGCTTTTACTTTCTATTTGATCCCTGCATATTTAACCCCTAGACTTAGGATTTTTTGTGATTGTGACGTAAATAGCTAAGGCCCAATCCTTAATTGCTTACATGTGCCTATAGATCGTAATTGGACCTAGCTAAAAATAATTAATAAAAAGATAACTTGATCGATTGAGAGGTTACGTGCCACTAGAGGTTGTATACAGCGCGTGCAGGATCCGTTGTGGTGGAAACCGATCGACATCCGAGATCGGACTTCAATCTCTCTCTCTCTCTCTCTCTCTGATCGATTAGCTATTGTTCTTCACGATCATTAGAAATTGCTCGTCTAAGGCCGATTTCTTCGTGCATAATATAGTTGGTTTATTTTCTGTCTTTTAATTTATACGTGGATCATCCTGCATGTAGAGTGTTGGAGACAGGTACATAGTTCTATTTTTGCCTGCATCATTGTGTTTGATTGCGCATCATCTTTTTCGACTTCCTCCCCCTGTTTTTTGGACTTAAAATAACCCAGGAGATCGAAAAATTTATTAGGTGTTGCTTTTATTTGAAAAATATATAAAAAAAGAAAACCATAAAATTGGGACTGCTAATGAAAACTCGGCCCTAAAATACACTTCACTCAAAATATTTGCTTTGGGGAGAGTCACTGCCTCATTGGTTGGTTTATTTGTAGCGAGAGAGTGACCCGCACACTAAGCTAGAGCCATACATGAATTTCCTTTAGACTACCGATTTTGCGGTCAGTTGTTCTCCAGTGAGGATTTCACCGGGTAGTTGGTAATCGGTTTAGGACTTCCTTAGCAGATTGGGCAAATCGGGTAGCCGGTAAAAGCATCCATACTTGCTGGGAAAAACTGACTATGGGATTGGGCCAGTCTCCTGGGAGCATTGAGTTCCCAACAGCTCGCTTAATCGCTCTGATAGACTGATTGATCACCTAAATAAAATTGACAAGATTAACGATGGAGCTTTCATGGTCATCAGCTCAGTGTTGTGTAGGTGAATTGGGGGTTTGACTTCTGATCCTGTTTGCATTTTAGATCTTATCCGCATTCATCCCTACATCATGATGATGGGAAGGATGTCCCTTAGGTTGTCTTTGACAACACCTCTCTCGAGCACTCCTTTCCACTTATCTACGACAGTTTCGGAGAGCCCAGACCTGCTCTCAAAACCTGAGTTCACTACCACCATGTTCCCCCTCGACTACCCTTCTTCCAGTGCTGAGGTGCCAGAGCAGATGCCAGCACAGATTTATGTTCATTTGACGGTACCTGAGTTGGGGTCTTTTATCTTTGTAGAGACCGAGAGATGGTCAGCTGTGAGGGAAGCACCAATGAGCAACCCCAGGGTTCCACATACGTTCTTGATCAGGGCACCATCAACAACACACTTCTAGCATCCCTAAAGACGATGCGGAGATAGATTCGTGACCAAGGAGCATTTATGACAGAGGTGCAACGAGAGTTCGCAGAGATGAGAGCTGGTAGAGCCACAGAGACCAGCCGGTGGAGAGATACCCACTGATGGAGGAGTAGTTAGAGGAGGGCATGGTAGACCAGACGATCAGTCAGAGTAGTGACCACTACGGACGATGAGGCAGTTGCACAACCCTGGTGCAACTCTCACTCATCGATGGATTCAACTCCCGTAGATCCTGGGCGACTTTGAGCTTTTCCCCCCAAACCATTCAGCTTTTTCCCAGATTCCATGGGCTTGCCACCGAGGATCCCCACCTCCATCTCCAGGAGTTTGAGATTTATCTGCATTACTGTCCACAACAGATTTGTGGACAATGACATGATCAAGATGATCGCCTTCGCTTTCTCATTAGCTGATAGAGTAACCTATTGGATGAAACATTTGGGGAGGTACATCACCACTTGGGAGCAGCTCTGGACTGAGTACTTGAACAAGTACTATCCACTCGACTAGACCAATACAGCTAGATCCATCATCAACAATTTCACCATGATCGCAAACGAGCAGTTTCATGTGGCTTGGGATCGCTTTAGAGAGCTCATAGACCGATGTCCACACCATGAGATATCGAAGCCCAACCTAGTCCGGAGTTTCTTTTATGGGCTGACATCAGAGCTGCAGGGGCTTGTCAATGCCTCTATGGGGGGTTATTTTGCCAAAGATGAGGACCAAGTCTGGGCCATCTATGAGGAGATGGCAGAAAACTACATTTTGATGTCCCAGACTCAAGCCTACACACAGAGGAAGAGCCACCCACATGTCGTGTCCTATCATAGGATAGCATGGGTTGATGTAGTTCCATGTACTTCGTCAGCAGCAGCATCACATGCAAAGTCATCTGCAGCTAACATGGGGATTATCAGCGAGAAGCTGGATAGCATCGAGGTTATAGAGAAGAAACAGTTCCACGGCCTCACGTAGATAGATCAGTTGGCACAGATGCTTAGTGACCTGAAGACCTAGATCATGTGTCTCCAGGAGGCACAGATGGCTCCTTAGGCCCGTCTCAGGTCATGAGTTGATCCTAGCAGCAACAGCTCCACCCAGCAATCTGTTCAGTATCGCCAGGTCCACCACATACAGGCAGAGACGGTCCAGTCACAGAAGCACTACTCTCAGCCACCACCACCTCAGGACACTCAGATGGTGGTGTATTAGCCGCATCAACCTCTAGCAGTTCTTCCTCCTTCCCAGTATGAGCAAGAGCCGTTGATGGAAGTCAAAGGGAATTGGTATGACCGGCAGCAACCCGGGATCCGTCGTGATCATCCTGGATTCATGTGGTCTACCGGAGGCACTTCATCCCAACAGGAGCCTCCAGCTCAGGGTGGACAGACCAGCCAGTGGTAGCAGCAACAACCCTAGTACTCCCAGCCATCGCAACATTACCAGCAGGGTCCTCGTCCCTACCATCAAGGACAATAGTGGAGGCAGCGGCAACAGCCTCAATAGTACTCTCAGCCTCCCCCTCACCAGTACCAGCAGAGCTAGCCTCATTTCTAGCGAGGCAACCCGTCCGGTTCTCATCGACCAGTCTATGAGAACCCATCCCTTGATGATCTCACCCGCCTACTCTCAGACCAGCAGGCATATTTCCGGCAGCAAATGGACGAGTTCTGGCAAGCGATGAGGGATATTATCAAGGGCAAGGCCGCCATACCCACTCAGATCGAGCTAAATCTAAACAATCTGAAGAGGAAGTTTGAGCAGGTACAATTCACAAAGACTACCACTCCTAGTGATTCCTTGGGTGATATTTCATCCTACATATTTGATGTTGATTTTATGACACTTAGGAGCGGTAGGATGCCAGCCGATGGTGCCTCATCTTAGCGACGACTACATGGAGATCCAGGAGCGCTAGACGAGGAGGACATCGATACTGATGGCGCTCATGATGTTAATGATGGTGGTATTGATGCCACCAAGGGTGTTGATCTAGCCGACAATGCTGAGGCTGCCGAATCTCCAGATGCAGTCGGTGGTACTGATGCTACCATTTCACTTGATGCTGAGCCAGAGCGCGGTGTTGATGCCGCGAAGACTTATGTTGTGGGTTTTGCTGATGCCACCAGTTTTAATTCAGTTGTGTTTCCTTCTGTTGATGTATCTCCGGACAGTTTTGAGAAAAACCAAAACATAGAAAAATGGAAAAAACCAAAAATACGAATAAAGGAAATGTTTCTCCATCTTCTAGTCCATATGTGATGCATGATGATCTTGGTATGAGCTCCATTCCCTCACAGACGCAGGAACCTATTCCTAACCCTCTATCTTAGGAGGGTCCAACTATCCCCTTCCCTCAAACACTCCTCTTAGCGAAGGGGAATAAAAAAGAAAATCCAAAAAAGATACACCAGCTAGAGTCCAGCCAGCAAATGATTGACAGATTCTACGAAAAATCCTGCCAAAGTAATAGGAATTAGACCTAACACAATTCCAAATAAAAAACTTCAATCATTTCAATTTCGTTGAGGAGATAAAAAAAGAGGTAAGATCTATTCCTAAATATTAATCTGAATCCTCCCTTAATCTCAATGACCCAAAGTTGGAAATTAGTATGAAAAGGAACCATGGAATACTTGGAATCCCAGAAAAATATTTATTTTTATGAGTTGTTTCTTATTTCAATTCATTTCAAATAAGTCTTATCTTTGATTCAACTGACTCTACAGGAGGCACTTGAGCATATCCCTCTCTTCCAGAAGAACTAGAGAGAGAAGACCATTATCTGCAGAGAGAAGGAATCACAACGCAGAGATTCATGTGCTCACCCGTGCCACCGGCTTCGCCATCCAGAACCGTTTGCCAGCCAAGAGGCAAGATGCAGGAGATCCTTATGTCAGATGCCATAATCATGAGCAACAATTTGATCAGACTTTATTAGACAACGGTTCTTCTATCAATCTTCTTCCGACAACCTTACTCGACCGATTTGATTTTGGCCCTCTTTGACAGAGCAGGAAAGTCCTTCAGTTTGCTGATAAATCTATCAAGAGGCTGAAAGGGTTGCTGAAGGATGTGGTCGTCATAATTCAAGGCATGAAATTCCCCGTGGACTTTGTTGTATTGGACATGGAGATCCCTGAGTCTATGACAGATACCTCCATCATACTAGGATGTCCATTCTTGGCCACAGCCAAGGCGGTGTCCAACTATGATAGTGGGAAGGTATACTTTCACGTCGAGGGCGAAAGTGTACAAATAGAGACGATCGACGAGACCAGAGCACGAGATTCAGCTTACTCCGAGCAGTACATCGATGCAGGGCAGATGGCAAATGCAGAGTGAGATGTCCACCAGGAGTGTGACTCTGTGATTACAGATGATGAGGCAGTTTGGGACGATCCAGTATCGTGAGCACTTTTCGTACCTTCAGATACTGCAAAGTTACAGCTTCCAGTAGATGAAAGTTTGGATAGCACACGCTTGGTCGAGGACACATTCGAGGCTGATGATCGCACTAAGGAGAGCAAAGCAGAGTATATTTCATGTAATTCAGATTCAGATCCCTTAGATTCAGACATTGATTGGGATGGTTTTGGTGAGATTTTACCTTGTCTGATTCCCATAGAGCCGACAACTAGGGTGAAGACTGAGCCATCACCGATCACAGACACATCAGTAGGGCCATCTTCGCCAGAGTTTCATGCACAACGAGAGTTAGCCCATGTAGATTTGGTTGCTTTCACGCAGACATTCCAGAAGCTAGATTTGTCAGCCCCCAGTATCCCAGAGTTGAAGCCCTTTCCACAGTCAGTGAATTACAGATTCCTTGCGGGTGAGCGTGAGATGTACCCAATCATTATCTCAGCGGATTTGATGAAGTGCAAGAATCCCATTTGATGGAGGCACTTGAAAGAAACCACAAGGAGATTGGATGGAGTGTATCTGGCCTCCTGGGGATAAGTCCGACCCTGTACTCCCATCATATTTATCTCGAAGAGGATGCTAATTCCTCATGTGAGTTCCAGCGACAGTTGAACCCGAATCTTCGAGATGTTGTCATGAAAGAGATATCGAAATGGTGGAGCGTCTATTTTATCTACCCCATCTCCGACTCCAAGTGGGTCAGTCCATTACACGTGTTGCCCAAGAAGACAAGCATCACTACAGTTGTGAGTGAGTCTGGAGAGGAGATCTCTACCCGTGTACCAACTTCTTAGAGGGTCTGTGTGGACTACAAACGATTAAATCAAGCCACCAAGAAGGATCATTTCTCGCTGCCATTTATTGATCAGATCATTGAGAGGCTAGCTGGGAAGAGTCACTACTGCTTTTTGACCGGTACTTCAGCTATAACCAGGTGGCCATAGCGCCCGAAGACCAGGACAAAATGGCATTCACCTGTCCATTTGGGACATATGCTTTCAGACGGATGCCCTTTCGTCTATGTAACGCCCTGGTGACATTCCAAAGGAGCATGTTGTCCATCTTTTAGGACATAGTGGGTGATTTCTTGGAGGTCTTCATGGATGATTTCTCGGTCTATGGTGATGGGTTTGATTCTTATCTTGATTGCATAGACAGTGTACTTCGGCATTGTTTCGAGGTCCATCTTGTTTTATCATGGGAGAAGAGTCACTTCATGGTGACTCAGGAGACGATGCTTGGCCATATCATCTCCAATAGGGGAATGAAGTTCGATCCGACCAAGGTGGATGTCATCAGAAAACTCAATCCACCGTCCAGTTTGCGACAGTTAAGATCTTTTCTGGTGCATGTCGGTTTCTACCGACGATTCATTCAAGATTTTAGTAGGATTGCCCGATCACTTATTGATCTGCTAACGAAAGACACCGAGTTCATTATAGATGATAAGTGACTTTCGTCCTTCAAGACTCTCACGGGATTAGTTGTTAAGGCTTCTGTCCTTCAGCCGCTCGATTGGTCTATCCCATTCGAGATCATGATGGACGCTTCTTATTTTGCTATAGGGGTTGTTCTAGGACAGAGAAGGGATGGATTGTCATACACCATTCACTACGCTAGCCATACTTTGGATGCCGCCCATCGGAACTACACTGTCACAAAGAAGGAGATGCTAGTCGTAGTCTTTTCTTTAGATAAGTTCAGATCTTATACTCTTGGATCCAGAATGACGATTTTCACAGATCATACCGCCATCAGGTACCTAATAGGAAAGAAGGATGCCAAAGCGAGATTGACCAGATGGATCCTTCTACTCTAGGAGTTTGACATTGAGATTAAGGATATGCCTGGAGTCAAGAATGTGGTGGCGGATCATCTCTCCTGATTAGAGAACCTTAAGCAATTAGAGCAGATGACAACTATTACAGAGTCCTTCCCATATGAGGCGATCCTTGTTATCGCCTTGCTTCCATGGTACGTTGACATTGTAAATTATCTTGTCGCCAAGAAAGTTCCACAAGGTTGGCCCAGACAGTGACTTGAGACCATCCTTGTGAAGGCCAAGTTGTACCATTGGGAGGATCCCATCCTTTATCATGAAGGAGGGGATAGCGTCTGGAGTTGGTGCATTATTCATGAGGAGCACCACAACGTCCTCGTGTACTGCCACAAGCTTGAGGCAGGAGGACATCATTTTGGGAGGAGAACAACACAGAAAGTACTCCAATCCGGCCTATGGTGGACTACCCTCTTCAAGGATTCTGATGAACTCGTGAAGAGGTGTACTGACTGTCAGAGGATGGGTACTTGTGTACAGCGTGACATGATGTCGATGCAACCCATTCACTTCTGTGAGGTTTTTAATGCATGGGGCATTGATTTCATGGGTCCGTTCCCTAAGAGTCAGGGATTCGAGTGCATTATGTTGGCTGAGGATTATGTGAATTGTTGGGTTGAGGCCATTCCTGCCCGAACTGCAGATATTAAGATTGTTTGCCGATTTTTGAGGAAGAATATCATTTCACGGTTCAAGTGCCTAGAGTTTTGATATCTGATAGGGGACTCATTTTATCAACGATAAGTCAAAGGACCTTGCTAACGAGTTCAGCATAGACCATCGAGTTGCCACTCCATATCATCCTCAGACCAATGGCCTTGCTAAAGTATCGAATTAGGAGATCAAGACGATATTGCAGAAGGTCGTCCGCCTAGACCGAAAGCATTGGTCATAACTTTTGGACTCGGTCTTGTGGGCATATCGGACTTCCTTCAAGACATCTTTGGGTATGTCTTCCTTTCGTATTGTTTATGGCAAGCCATGCCATCTACCGGTGGAGATAAAGCACAAGTCACTATAGGTAGGCACTGAGATATTATTGGATCCAGAGAGTATAGGAGATCAGAGGAAGGCAGAGTTGCCAGCCCTGGAGGAACTTAGAGATACAACCTTTTGAGTAGCCTACAGTATAAGGAGAGAATGAAGATATGCCATGATTCTCATATCAGATAAAAGCAGTTTGAGCCGAACCAGTGAGTATGTCTATTCGATGCTAGGTTAAGATTATTTCTAGGGAAGTTGCAGAGCAAATGGAAGGGACCATACTTGGTCTGAAAGGTGCACGACAATGGCATCATTAACATATCTGATATATCGTCGGAGTTCACCTTTCAAGTTAACGGTCAGTGTCTGAAGCCATATCTAGATCATGATCCGCTGATCATTGGCGTTGCCCCTATTCATTTTGCATGAGATGTGGTCTTTGACTCACATCATTTGCATCTCATTCCTAATTATCACTTCTTTTCCGCAGCTGTATAGATCCAGATGTCTATATCGTACATTCTTTAGTATAACATCCCATATTCATCTTATGTTTACGTTGTATTTAGGGTGCACTTTACCCTAAGTATAGGGGGGTGTCAGACTTGTGATTATCTGTTTGTTTCTCTTTACCTATGTTTTGTTGCCTATACTTGGGGATATATTACCCTAAGTATAGGGGAGTAGACCATGTACATTATAATCCTCGGTCTCCCCCTTGTGTATAGACTTCTACACTTAGGATTATTTGATCCTAAGTATAGGGAGATCACCGACTTCTATTCATGACAGTATTTTATTCATCGTTGTAGTATAGCCCTTCTTTTCGCTTCCCAATACTCAGCACGAGTTATTTCTTCTTTTCATCACTCTTTAATCACTTTGAGGACAACGTTCAAGTTAAGTATAGAAGGTTGTCGTATATATTGTATATATACTTTAACCATAACTCTTACTTTGTGTAAGTGTGTTAATAAATAAAATGGCTAAAAACCTTATACCTAAAAACCATAAAAATTTTAAAATTTTTTTGCATTCTTTCTTGCACATACATGTTTTCAATAGCTATTTGTAAAAATTATTTTTGTACAAATGTTTGTAAAAATGTTTTGATTTTGTAAAATGATTGTAAATATTTTTGTATCAAAATTATGTACATAGTACAAAATTTTTGAAAAATGTTTGAAAAATAAAAAGTTTGCACAAATTTATTTGTAAATGCTTGTAAATAGTTAGTAAAACTTTCCCTTCTTTCTTGCATTCGAACATTTTCAAAAATTTTGCATGTCATGAAATTGCATCAAAAAGAGTTTTGTACAAATTTTTGTATATTCTTCTAAATCAGACTTGACATTTAAACTATTCTGGAATTAAATTAGAAAATGGAGCTTGGTTAAGACCTTAATCCACCTAACTTTCAGAGGAACCCTATCGGACTTGGGGTTAAAACTTTTCAGGTCCATTATGGACTTAGTTCTTTGAATCCACTAGGCTATGTTTACATGTCATCTTGATGAGCCTAAGTAGAACACTTAACAACGCACGCATAACTCTCGGAGGCAATAGCTTTACTTGGACCAGCACCCTACACATAGCTCCACACGGATGAGGTGATGAGGAGGCAGTTTTCTTTGGCTTGGGGTAGCATAAGAGTGTAGTACTTCTAGGTAAAACCTCTCATCTTCCTTTAGGGAGGGTTGTATGTCTCAATATGGTATATCAGTGTTGAAGTCTAAAGACAGGAGTTGTGGTTGCAATAATGCTTCAAAAGAGGGATAGTCTAGTGGCTCAAGAGGAAAAACTCCTTATGTATATGTTATACCATGTAGATATGTTGTACATATGCACATAAAAAAGTGCAAAATCAAGAAAACTCAAAAAAAGTGGACAGGTCTGATTAAAAATAAAATGCATGCATGAGTGTATATAGTGAATAAAGCAAAGCTTATGTATTACACCTTCTCATCTCATGAAGCTTACAACGGGAGACTTAACTACACTGGTTATGCTCCCAGGGATACGTAGCTACACGGGCCATGGTCCATTCTTTTCTTTCCCCCTCCTCTTAAGCTAGTTGCACTTGAACTTAGAAGGAATACTCCGCTCCTCGAGGAAAGAGCTGCTAGACTGAGGAATTAGAGTTACCTTGTTGAGGGAGGTTGTTGCCTTGTCGTTTATGGGGTGGGGAGCTATATATCACTTACACAGTACAAGGAAAGATGCATAGTCATTAGAGTTTGTGTATGTAGACTTGTTCTGGCCTGGTTTAGTGAGGAGTCTTGACCATAGAATGGTGTAACTTAGAGGCTGTTGAGACTTAAACCTAGATCCATTAAGGTTCCGACAAACTAATAATCCAAAGGTCTGACTGAGCTCCATACTCATAGTTAATGAAGAAAAGTTTAATAATCAACCTTGATTTTCTTCCTTTTCCTTTTCCTTTTCACTTCTTTTTCAAATAAGTGTTTGTTAAGGGACTAGAAAGGTAAAATATATGGGGATGATGAATCCCTGATTCTAACTCTTTATTCTTTTAGCTATTTATCTTGAAAAAGCAGCATGTAAATATGTGTAAATACAATAACTTAGCATCCTGCATGCATTGGTTAATATTGCATAATTAGCACGTTTTATGTAAAAATAAAGAATAAAGGAAAAGAAAAAGGAAGGAGGTATTTAGAATAAATACATAGTGACCCAAGCCCCAACAGAAAGTCAAGCCTTGACCTGATCGTAAAATAAAATAAGTAAAGAGATATAGGGTTTACTTTGTATTGTACATAGTATTTATATTTGTGTATATTATTTATACATTTATTTGTGACAAACTAAAAGTAAATTATTATTTTTACTCCCTTGTATATATTTCTAGAAATAATATAAAAATAAAAGAAAAATCAGAAAAAATAAATAAAAATGAAAATAAAATTCCCCTTTCATTGTGCAAAACACATGTGTATATATCACACGCTCTATTTATTACGTATATATAAATAAGTTGTAAAAATAAAATAAAAATTATTTTATACTCCTAAAATTACCTTGAAAATAAATAAAATATAAAATGAGGTTTTTTATATAAAAATAAAATAAAAAAATACTTGTACATAATAAATAGGTATATTATACCTATACATAATACTATATTTTGTGTATAAACTAATTTATTTTTTTATAAAAATTACTAAAAATCATAGATACATACTTTCAAAAATAATAAACATTTTTATTTGAAATTCATTTACTATTTTTTATTGAATTTGTAAGTATTTTGTAAATTCCTATTTTCTGATTGGTCGGGGCGTTTTGTTGACCTCCGGTCAACGACTACTCCTAGCTGGGTCAGACCCAGATCCCTCTCGTAGAACCTCCTCCTCTCTTTTTTCCAGCCTGACTCCGGCCACCTCTTGCCCCAATTTCTCGCCCGTTGCTCCTCCTAGGATCTGTGATCCTCGCGGATCCCTAGGAAGGTGCGGATCTTCCTAGGGTTGTGAGTTATCGCTCGATCTTTCGAGGCTCTTGGAGTTGGCTATAAAAGCTCTCCTCCGCTTCCTAGCACCGTAGCTCGTGCCTCGCCATTTCCTTCTTTCCTAGAGACCTTCAACTGAGTGCCAGCATTCTGGAGGTGCCTTCAGATCGAAGCTAGGTGGCCTGAAGTCGTAGCTCGACCACGTGGCTGGAGAGCTCTGTCGCGTTCAGCCTCCCCGCCCTCCACAGCGTGGTTGAGGCCACGACCCGACTCCCATCATCGCCCGGCCTTGTTGAGTACGTCAATACCCCCAAGTATCCTATCTATCCACTCCTCTTCTCGTTCCATTCGATTCCTTCTATTTCGCCTCTGTCACACGTCCACCTGCTCCGACCAGCTCCATCCATCTTGATCGACACCTCGCTTCACCAGTCACCTACCTGCGCAGTCTGATCACCATTAGACTCGACCCTAAGGTCGAGATTAAGGTCGAGACTCCCCTCCTTCACAGTCATCGGGAATCAAGCTCCATCCCCCGTCTCTTCTTCCCTCTTTATGTGTAATAATATCGACCGGAGCAATGCCCCTGAGTCTCCCTACCATTTGCAGGTCCTAAAGCACGCAAGGAGCCCATTTCGAGCCTCCAGTTGCTTAGGCGGAGCACCTCTAAGTGGCCGACCATTGCCACATCCATCCGGCCTTCACATCCTTCATCAGACCCTTCAGCTCGATGCGTCGCGCCTCCACGAAGCTGTTGGACTCTCTCGATCTTCCATCGGGTTGGTAGATCTCTTCCTCCGCTCGATCGAAGCTCGGCCTGGAGGAGTTCTTGCAGGCCCTCCCCCAGCCGTCGGATGAGACTCCTCGCTCCAGATAACATCCTAGCCGTCGACCATTGCAGCCTTTCCGCCGTTAGATCTGATGCCCTCAGACACATCCGACTGCACATAGCAGACATTCTCTGGACCGTCAGATCTGGGGCCGCAGTTGATCAGATCCGTACGCCAGCACGTCCAGCAGAGCCCGCCACGTGTCCTCACGTGCCCTGCATGCACCCTTCAAGGGTATATTTCCCTTTCATCCCCGCATAGTTTCATATTTAGTTTATAGTCCAGTAAAATAAAGTTGTAGTTCATATACTTAATAGTTTGGACCTCCAATTTTTACTAGTTACATTTTCGTCCCTCCAAATCTGAGACACTTGATTGTTCATTTGATTTTGTGGGTTAACTTCATGATATATCTTGAACTTGCGAACAGTTAGTTGATGAATGAAAAGTTTTTACGATTTGCAGTTATACCCCTATGCGTCTTTGGCAGACTTGCATAATACACAAGAGGGGCATGTGCCCCCTAAAGTTATGGAGATGTATGAGTAACTTTATATTGATATTATATTATTCCTATTTCAGTTGCAACTTTCCAAGGAACTGGTCCCAAAATTATCCAATGCAACTTTCTAATGGAGTGGTCCCCAAATTAAGGAGAGAGACACATGCCCTATTAAAAATTTAAAAGAAGCCGAACCACATCCCTCCCCCATTATCCCTGCGGCTAGCACCATGCCCCCATTATTCTATAACCCTCCGCCAATCCGCCACCCCCTCCTTCTGTTGTATGCAAAAAAATACAATCCATTCCGTTCTCATACATTCCATGTCCGTGCCTCGTTGCCTTCTCCATTCATGTCGCGCTTGTGCATCTCGTGCTTCGTTGCCTTCTTCTCGTGCTTCAAGTATAGGTAACAACATTGAACCAGATTTTTAACAAAATTTGATTCCAAATCTTAATATTTTGAGACTCGAGTATATGGAAGAGTTTTAAATTCGTAACTTCTACTTATAAAATAATAAAATAGATTCAATATGTATTCTATAGGCACATTCATGAAAGTTATCTAAGTTATAGATTTTCATTAACACATCCAAGTGATAAAACTTAATGTTCATCTTTCTTTTAAATTTGTCTTCTATTTTGTGCTATAACAGATTTATATGCATGATTTTATGGTCATTAATATATAACACTCACCAAAAAAATATGCTTAGAAATTTTGCTTTCGATGGAGGTCATATTTTTTGATATATTATATGTTACCAAATGTAAGAGAACTCTTTTTTGTTTAACCTTTTCCAATTTTTAGATGCATGAACAATTCACATAATCGAATGGTATGGGTAAAATTTTCAACAAAAATTATGGAAATGCATATTTAGTCAGGTGTTTTTATTGTAATGTCACTAATATAAATATTTTATATTACTTGTAGAATGGACAAATTTCTTATAAAAAAAGTCATCACCTCTCCCATATCAATTCCAACATCCAATCCAATACCTTCAAGTGAAACAAATATGGGATCATGTAGTACAAATAAAGTGTAAGAATCAAGTAAGAAGAGATGTCGCACTGATTTGAATGTCTCTGAGTAACCTAATGATCCTGGGTTGTGTATTCCGTATTCAAATTATCATCGCAATATTCAAAATGATGTCCGAAGAGCATATATGCAAATACAGCTATGCCAACCAATTAATCATACATTTCCATTTAAGAAAATTAGAAAGAAGGAACGGAGATTTAATCCTGCCTAGTTTGAAAGATATTAAACTTTGGTTTTCAGGTAAAGATAAGAGTAGAAATGGTGTTGGAGTGGTTGTTCATAAGGATTTGAAGGATTGTGTGGTTGAGGTGCAAAGATTCAGGGATCGGATTATTTTTCTAAAATTGGTGCTTGAAGAAGAAATTTTGAATATAATCTCAGTTTATGCATTGTAAATTGGTTTAGATGAAAAGACTAAACAAGCTTTTGGGAGGATCTAGATAAGATTTTACAAGGAATCCCACAAAGAGAGATGATTTGCATAGGTGGAGATCTTAATGGACATGCGGGAAAAGATGCTTCAGGGTATGCTAATGTTCATGGAGGACATGGTTATGGGGATGGAAATGAAGAGGGAAAAGTCATCCTGGATTTTGTAACGGCATATGATCTTTTCATAGCAAACACTCTCTTCAAGAAGAGGGAGGAGCATTTAATTACTTATAAGAGTGAGCCAACGAGAACACAGATAGATTACTTTGCGTTGAGGAGAAGAGATCGGCTGTGTTGTAAAGACTACAAAGTAATCCCAGGAGAGAGTTTGACAACCCAACATCACTTGTTGGTCTTGAATGTACAAATAAAAGGGTTGGTAAAGAAAAAGAAGGTTCCTAAGATCACTAGAACTAGATGGTGGAATCTTCCACTGAAGCAATCGAGCTTCAAGGAGAAATTTTAGAAGATTTATTTTGGGATTGTAGTGGAAGCGCAAATGAGATGTGGGAGGCAGTAGCATCTTGTATCTGAAAGGTAGCCAAAGAGATGATAGGCGAGTCAAAGGGAGGAGCCCCAGGTCAAAAGGAGGCTTGGTGGTGGAGTGAAGGGGTGCAAGAGAAGCTAAAAATTAAAAGAGCATGCTTTAAAGCTATGTCTAAGGATAGAATAGAGGAAACTGTCACAAACTACAAAATAGCAAAGAAGAAAGCAAAGAAGGCTGTAAGAGAAGCTAAGTCGAAAGCTTATGAAGTTTTGTATAAAAATCTTGACTCTAAGGAGGGCCAGAATGATATATTCAGGTTGGCCAAGGCAAGAGAAAGAAAGACTAAAGACCTTTCTCAAGTGAGATGCATTAAGGATGAGGAAGGTCACGTGCTTGTTACTCAGAAGGATATAGAGACTATATGGGAGCAGTTCTTCCATAAACTTTTCATTGGTTGAGGAAATAGAGAGATCACTTTGTGTGATCTAGCTAGTAGTGAAAGTTACTTGAATCGTGCAAGCTATAGACATATACAAAGAAAGAAAGTAGAGGAGGCTTTGAAGGTTTTGAGATCTGGGAAAGGTGTAGGACTGGATGACATCCCCGTAGAAGTATGGAAAGTTTTAGGTGAGCGCGGTTTGACTTGGCTTACGAATCTATTCAATGTTATTTGGCGAAGCAAGAAAATGCCTAAAGATTGGAGGAGGAGTATCGTGGCGCCTCTTTATGAGAATAAAGGAGACATTCAAAATTGTTCAAATGATAGAGGTATCAAGATGATGAGTCACACTATGAAAATTTGGGAGAGTGTGATCGAGAGAAGTATGAGGTAAGTTTCCAACGTCAAAGAAAACCAATTCGGATTCATGTCAAGTCGCTCAACTATTGAAGCCATCCATTTGTTGAGGAGAACAATGGAGATTTATAGAGCTAAAACGAAGAACCTCCATATGATCTTTATTGATTTGGAGAAGGCTTATGATTCTGTCCCACAAGAGATATTGTGGAGAGTTTTGGAGAAGAGACAAATGCATGTCCTATACATTAACCTCATAAAGGACATGTATGATAGGGTTTTATCTTGTGTAAGGACCCCATCTGGGAAGACTGGCTATTTTGACATCAACATTGGTTTACATCAAGGTTCAGCTTTAAGTTCATTTCTTTTTACTTTGATTATTGACGAGTTGACAAGTCACATTCAGGATGAGTTACCTTGGTATATGTTATTTGTTGATGATATTGTGTTGATTAACGGGACTAGAGATGGAGTAAATGAGGAGCTTGAGCTCTGGAGACATGAGTTGAAGAGTAAAGGATTTCGTATAAGTAGGGCTAAGACAGAATATATGGAGTGCACCTTTGATGGAAGCAATGGTGAAGGAATTGAGGTGAAGATTGGTAATGATAACATTCGGAAGAGAGATTCTTTTAGATATCTGGATCTATTTTGCAACATGATGGGGAAATTGATGGAGATGTTACTAATAGAATAAATGCAGGTTGGCTAAAGTAGAGAGGGGCCCTTTAAAAATAAAAGGAAAGTTTTACAAAGCAGCCGTAAGACCTACTATGCTCTATGGATCTGAATGTTGGCCTGTAAACCATAGACATGTGAAGAGAATGGTTGTAGCAGAAATGAAAATGCTAAGGTGGATGTGTGGACACACACGTAAAGATCAAATTCGGAATGATGCAATCAGAAAGAAAGTTGGTGTTGCTCCGATCGAGGACAAGATGTGAGAAAACCACTTAAGATGGTTTGGTCATTTGCAAAGAAGATCAGCTGATGCACCAGTTAGGAGATGCGAGTGTTGGGATGTGGAGCCGGCTAAGAGAGGGCGGGGACGACCCAAGAAGTGTTGGAAAGAGACCATACGAAGAGATATTGTTTTTGAGGATATAAGCCTGGGATTGACCCAAGATAGATCTAAATGGAGGCGAAGAATCCATGTAGCCGACCCTACTTAATTGTGGGAAAAGGCTTTGTTGTTGTTGTAGTAGTAGTAGTTTGAATGATATTCTAATTGGTTAGAATATAGCATGGTAAAAGATGCAATGTTTTGCCGATATTATTATCTCTTCAAGGTAAATTGCACAAGTCAAGGTGGCAATGATATATTTATTCTAAAGGATGGAATAACTGGAAAGATAAAAGTGAGCTCGATAGATAAGTTAGAGGACCTAACAGTGCTCATAATTTGGCTCATGAAAAATGCAAGAATCTATTGAAGCAATCTCAACATATTATGACAAAAATACATGCATATGATGATCATGCTAAGAGAGAGTATCAAACATGGCTTTTTACAACAGTCAATGTTATTAGAGTTTTACAGCCTCAAGGGCTTGCTTTTCGAGGGCATGACGAATCTGACGATTCTGCTAATAAAGAAAATTTCTTGACAATACTTAAGGATTTTTCAAAAGTTAGCCTCGACATTAATAATGTTGTACTTGAAAATGCTCCTGAAAATAATAAGCTCATTTCTCCTACGATACAAAAGGATGTAACAAGGGCTTGTGCTATTGAAACGAGGAATCTAATTCTTAAAGAACATGGAGATTCCTCTTTTACTCTCTTGCTTGATGAATCACGAGATATATCAAATAAGGAGCAAATGGCTATTGCCTTAAGATATGTTAATTCAAAAGGGAAAGTAATTGAGAGATTTCTCGAACTAGTACATGTTCTTGAAACCAGTGCAGTGAGACTAAAAGAGGCAGTTGATGAAGTCTTTGCAAGATATAGTTTCAGCATATCGAGACTTCACGGTCACGGTTATGATGGAGTGATGAATACCCATTCATCACTCTTTATTCTTATATTTTAGCTACAAAAACCTTTGCAAATGCATGTATATAGTTGTAAATATAAATAATTACCAAAAGCATGCATTGTGTAAAAAGTAATAATTAGCATGTTTTTGTGCAAAAATAAAAGAATAAAGATCAAAAAGAAAAGGAGGGAAATATTTAGAATAAATATTGAGCAACCTAACCCAAGGGAGGGCTCAGCATGGGCCTGACCGCATAAAAGCCAAAGTAGAGGGAGATAGGGGCTCATGTGTGTAAATATATATATGTAAATAAAATAAGAATATTTTCCTCACAAAAAGAAACTGAAATTGGCTTGTAAATATTTGTATATATTTATAAATATAAAATCAAGATAAAAATAGAAAAATTAAAAAGAAAAACAAAAACATCACTCATGTACATAGTCACCATGTATATAGTCCATTCATCTTATTTTTATTTAGCCTTATAGATAAATAAAATTAATTTCCAAAAATCTTGTACATATTCTATGTCTTATGGTGTAAATAAATAAAATAAATTAAAACAAAAACAAAATAAAAATAACAAAATTAAAAATCAAAAATACTTTGTAAATATACCATGTATATATATGTACATATCTATTTATTTCACATATGTATAAAAATAATAAAAATAAAATAAAAATATCTTTTTATTCCTTATTTTATGATATAAATAAATAAAATATAAAATGGGAATAAAATTGTATAAAAATAACAAATTAAAAATCAAAATTAAAAACCCTATATTGTACATATACCTATATATAGCTATATAATGTAAATACCTCATTTTTACTTTCAAAAATTAATTAAAAATCACTAAAAAATAGAAAAAATTAAAATAAAAATATTTCATGTTTTGACCTTTTAATAAATCGGCCATTTATTATTTTTAAATGATTTTATAATTCTTTTCCAAATGGCCTCTTCCTATTGGTCCAGGGGTTTGTTGACCGCCCGGTCAACTCCCCCCCAGGACCACCTCTCACGGGTCCTTGGCGCCCGACCCGGTTTCTCGGACTTTTCCCATCCAAACCCGATCATGCATCACCTAAACCCCGGTTCCGTGTCAATCCCAACACATCCGACACCCTCGTCGGAGCCCCCGCCTCGAGATCCGCGCATTCCATTGCCCTACCCGACCTCATCTTCCCGGACCCTCCACCTTATAAAGCTCGAGCTCCGCCACTCCATTTCCGATCTTCGGCTTGTCGTTCCTCCTTCCAGTGACCTCCACCTTCTGCGCTAGAGTGACAGCTTGCCCCGGAGGTGTTGCAGCGAGGCTGAGGGCGCTCAGACCACTGATCCGGCGGTGTGCTCCGCTGTGCTCCGCCCAGAGCGAGAGCTCGAGCCTCGGAGGTCGACGCTCCTCGAGGCAAGGACCGAGAGCTGCACAAGCTCCTTCCCAATCGATTCATCCACCCAGGTAGACCCAGTTCCTTTTTCTTTTCTCTAATTTCCGATTATCCCCAACTCGCGCCGCCGTCGTTTCTCGCTGATTCCGACCATCCCACTATTCCATTCGACCATCGGAATCTCCCATCGCCTCCGCCTTCCTCCCGCGCACATTCTCCGCACTCCCATTCAACCCAGCTCGCACAGGAGCTGGGGTTCGAGCTCCTCCGTCCATCACCTCGCCGGAGCTCGCCCGCACCGATTCCCAGACCACCTTCACCACATCTAACGGGGTCGAGGCACTTTGCCCTCGACCCGCGAGTCTTCTGGACCTATTTTGCAGGTACTACGAGGGCCATCTGAGGTCCTCCGACTCAAGCCAGGAGCCGCTTCTCCGCCGCAGCTGACCGGGCTCCCTAGAGCTCCGTCGCTTCATCGGAGAGTCCCATTTGACGCGGAGGCCCCCGACGATTCTTCTCCGATCACCAGAGCCCCGCGAGGAGGTCAGGAGCGTGCGCCTTGGGCCGGCGAACTTCGCCGGCAGACAGTTCTTCCAAGACCTTCGTCCACCGTTCGATCGGCCTCCCGCTCCAGTTTCCATCTGAGCCATCCGTCCCAGGAGCAGCAGCGACCGCACGATCCTTGGAGAGGCGATCTGGACCGTCCGATGGCCGAGGCTTAGCAGCGACGCATCTCCACCGCCAGATCTAGCACGTGGCGAGGCCCCGACCGTCCGATCCACCCGAGGGCTTCCTTCGTTGGGCGCCACCCGCATCGCAGCCGTCCATTCACCACGTGGCGCCCATCCAGTCGTCCTCATTAATAAAGGGTAATTTACCCTTAGGCCCTTCCTTTTACTTTATTTCGCGTTTAGTCTTGTAAATATATAGTTTAGTTGTTTAGTTTTTGGTACAATTGCATCGTGGACCCTGTGCTTTATTTCATTCGCATTTATGCCCCTGTGTATGGTGTAGCACGTGCATCGACACGTGCTTTGTTGGGCTATTTGCACTTTGTTCCCTGTAGTTCTGGTTTGTTCTGAAATGAATGAAAACTTTTAGGTAATTCCTTTTATACCCCTGTGCGTGAATTAATAGTGCATGTGCGTTTATTCATGGGTTAATTGCAAACTAGCCCTCGGACTTTTGGGACCTGTTACCAAATAGTCCTAGGACTTAGTTTTTCTTACATTTAGGTCCCTGAGTGCCTCAGGCACGCGCGACGCGCGTGTTTTCCTAGGTATTTTGCACCGGACCCCCCAGAACTCTTGGTATTTGCACTCAGGTCCCTGTGCACAGTATATCCTTCTTATTTTTGAATAAAATAGCAAACCAACTCCAAATCCAATGAAAATTGGACACATGCTCCTGCCATAGTGTAAAATTTTCTGGAATTTTTGGGGACATTTTTGTTTTGATTTAATATTTTTAAAAAAATTCAAAAACATTAATTTTCGTTACTGTTTGAGTTTAAAATTCATAAAAAAATATTAAAACCTATCTAAAAATTACAAAAAAATTAGCTACTGCTTGTTTTGGCTTGCTTGATTTTCTAGCCAATTTTGGCTATTTTTCATTACATAAAACTCATAAAAATTGAAAACACCTGAAAACTTATAAAAAATTCTAAATAATTTAAAAACCCAAAAATCATAAATCCAGTGGCTAAATTTTCTTTGTAGTGTTTACTATACAAGAAAATTACCTCTAGGATTTTTGGGGGTTTTTAGATATTTTATCTAAACTCCTTAAGCTTGGCTGGACATTGTTTTTATCTTTTTGCATTATTTCATTTTTAGAAAATTAAATAAAAATCAGAAAAATCTCAAAAATTCATTGAAAACAGTAAAAATTATAAAATACACAAAAATATTTTTGTTTAAATTTTTGGTTGATTTTTAGTGCATTAAAGAAATAGTTGAATTGCCTTGTGTTCTCGTTTTCTTTAGTTTCTTAATTAATTAAAAATCCAAAAAATATAAAAAGAATTAAAAACCACCAAAAATACATGTTTCTTTTCTTTTGATTTCTTTTTGACTACTTCGTAGGCCGTGAGGCCATTACGTGCTCCCTGAGTTCGACCCTGGTCGCTATACCAGGTTAATAAAATAGCAAGACCGCTATTGATTTCGAGTTGATTTTATTTTACATTGGTGGTCTCTTTTTCTAGATTGATCGAGTCTGATTGCTTGGGTCGCAACGACCTTTTAGATACCTTTACCTGAGTCGTCAGATTTCGTGTCATCATGGAGCAAGTAATATACGAGGTGAATTCAATGGTTTAAAAAGTCTTATTGTAAAGGAGAATGGTTCTGCTTTTTATATTCATTATTCTTCTCATCAAATTTAATTAGCAATGGTTGCAGTTGCTAGAAATCATAATCTTATTGATATGTTTTTTACTAATATGGGAAGACTATCAAGTTTATTTGCCACTTCATGTAAGAAAACTAAATTACTTAGAGAGGCAGAAACCATAAGGATTGTCGAAGCACTAGATTCTGGTGAACTTCATACAGGAACGGAAATAAATCAAGAGAAGAGTTTCTTGCGCCGAGGTGATACACGTTGGGTTCTTATTATAAGTGTTTGATAAATTTGCTTGATTTATACCCTTCTATGATTGTAGTATTGGAGTACATGAGAGAAAATAAGAATTTGGGTAATCATGGGAAGGCGCTTGAACATTTACATAAGTGGCAAGATTTTGAATATATTTTTTGCTTGCACTTGATGGTTGATATTCTGGGAATTACATATGCACTTTCACATTCACTTCGGAAGAAAGATTATCAATGCAATTTCATTGGTGTCTGTAGCAAAACAGTGTTTGCATGAGGTGAGAGATAGCGGATGGACTTCTTTGATGGAAAGAGTTTCGTTATTTTGTAAGAAAAATAATATCGATATTCCAAGTGAAGATGAATTATATACAGTTGCAGGATGATCGATACATAATGTTGATAAAATTATATACAGCTGCAGGACGATCGAGAAGTAATGTTGATAAAATTACAGTTTTACATCATTATCGTATTCAAGTTTTTTATAAAATCATTGATATGCAAGCTCAAGAGTTAAATGAGCATTTTACTGAAGGTAACACAGAACTTCTTCTTTTCATGGAATCCTTGAGTCCAAAAGATTCATTTCCAACATTTTACATTGATAAGCTTATCCGTCTTGCCTAATGATGAGCAGCCCGATAGACTAAGGTAAATATATCACTAAGGTCATTGCGACCGCAGTCACTCAGGGCTCAGAGCTCAATCAAGAAAACAAAATCAGACCACCAATCGAGAAGACAAAAATCAATGAAAAGCAAAATAGCGGTCCTGCTATGTGATTAACCTGGTATAGCACCCAGGGTCGGACTCAGGGAGCACGAGTTGGCCTCACGGCCTATGAAGTAGTCAGAAAAGAAAACAACACAAAAACAAAGATTTTTGGTAGTTTTTAAATATTTTATATTTTTTTATTTTGGATAATAAAGAAAAATAGGAAAAGGCAAAACAAGGCACAATCAACAAATTATTTAATCACTCAAAATCACTCCAAAAATTCAAACAAAAATATTTTTATGTTTTTAGGTTTTTTACTATTTTTGGTGAATTTTTCAGATTTTTCCTATTTTTATATATTTTCTAAAAATAAAAGAAGGCAGAAACAGTGAGCTACTGTCCATCCAGGCTTAAAAGATTAATTTAAAATATCAAATTGATCTGTAAAAGCCTGGAGGTATTTTTTATGAAAATTACAAATGACAAAGAAAATTTAGAAAAAAGAATTTGTGATTTTTTGGATTTTCTATGATTTTTTAGAATTTTTATAAGTTTTCAATGGTTTTTAAATTTTTTAGGTTTTTATATAACCAAAAATAACGAAACTTGCACACAAAATCAAACACACTCGAATTAAAAAAAACCTAATTTTTTAGAATTTTTAGAAGAGTTTTAATATTTTTTATGATTTTCTAATCTAGACAGACACAAAAACAACGATTTTTGAATTTTTAAAAATAAAAAAATGCCTCAAAAATGTACCCAAAAATTAGGGAATTTTTACACAGTGGCAGGAGCCACGTATCCAAATTTCACACGATTTTGGTTAAATTTGCTACTTTATTTAAATCAAAAAGAGGCTCATAGTGCATAGGGACCTAAACGCAAATAAAATAGTTCCAGGGGCCAATCAGTAACACGGCAAGAAAGTCCAGGGGCTAAACATGCAAAAAGCCCAACGTGCACGCACAAAACACGTGATCCAGACACAGAGGGGTATAACTGTAAATTCTATTTATAAAAATGCAAACATTAACATCAAAGAACTACAGGATAGAAAGTGCAAAACACCCAGACCCTCACGTGTCGATGCACGTGGTTCACACACATAGGGACTATAATGCAAATAAGCTAAACATAAAGGTCCTCTATGCAATTTTTCCAAAATAAAAACAACTAATTAAAATATGTACAGGACTATATTGCAAAAACAAAATGATAGGGGCCTAAGTATAAATTACCCCTTATTATCGGAAGGACGAGTGCGTGCCACGTGGATGATCTGACGGTGCTGGAGCAAGGGCAGCCCTTTGTCTGGATGGACGGTCCTGATCGCCCCAAGAAGATCTGACGGTGGCTGGGTCCCTTCAAATGGATGGCTGGGATCGAATCTGAAAGGTCGGGGATGATCAGACGACGGAGGAGGGTCCTGGAAGAAAACCTCACCGGCAAGCTTCGCCAGCTCTGTGCATGCGGTGGAGGCCTCCTCTCCGGCTGCTGAGATATGGAAAAGCTCCACCGTGATGCTCCACAGCGACTGGGATCCTCCGATGACGCCGGGAACCACCGGAGTGGCCCGGCGACGGCGGAAGCTCGAAGCTCCTGGGCTCGAACGAGACGACCCACAGATGGGTCGCATTGACATGCAAAACAACCTAGGAAGCTTCCTGGGTCGAGGGCGAACTGCCTCGACCCGGTTAGAGGTGGAATGGGTGGCTGGATGGGTCGCGGCGAGGACCTCCGGCGAGGCGACGACGAGGGAGGTCGAGCCTTGGCTCCGGGGCAAGCCAAGGTGAGCGAGTGGGCGAAGAACTTGAAGCGGGGTCTCGCGAAGATGTTGGTCGGGTCAGATGATGAAATGGATGATCGGAGTGGCCGAAATCGATGAGAGATGGCGGCGGAGCGAATTGGGCGTAACTAGAAATTAAGGAAAACTAGGAAGAATTAGGTCTATCGGGCGGATGCAGTCGACTGGGAATGAACTCGCGGAGCTCTGGGGGTCCTTGCCTCGAGGAAACGTCGGGTTCCGAGGCTCAGCGCACCTTGCGGTGGCGCACGGCGGCAGGAGTCGCCGGATCGATGGGTAACGGCGTCCTCTCCTCTCTACGACACCACCCTCGCAAAGCTGTCACTCAATGGAAGGAGATGGAGGTCCTGGGACGAAGGAGCAGCGCCAAGGATGAGTGAAAAGGTGCGGCGGAGGTGGCTTATGTACCACTGCAGGTCCGAGAAGATGGGGTCGGGCAGGGTTCCGTGAAGCACGGATCCCTAGGCGGATGCTACGGCGTGGATCTCGGATGTATCAAGGAGGATTTGGACCTGGGGTTTGGATAAATGGAGTTCGGATCATCGCTCAAAAATTAGGCGAAGTCGGGTCATATGCGAGATCCGCGGGGAAAAGTAGTCCAGGGGAAGTTGACCGGAGGTCAACATTCCCCGTGGACCAATCTGGAGCAGCCACTTATTAATTAATTGAAAATTCAATAAAAAATAGTAAATGGCTTTCTTTCGAAAAACTTAAAACATGAAAAATGTTTATTTATTTTTAAATTATTTTTTTGTGATTTTTATTTATTTTTTTGAAATAAAAATAATGTATCTACAATATAGTATTATTATATATAGGTATATACATATGTATTTTTTATTTTTGATTTTTTAATTGTTTATTTTTATACAATTTATTCCAAAATTTTATATTTTTTTTATGTATAACATAAAATTTGGAATGGTAGGGTATTTTTATGTTATTTTTGTTATTTATTTACATAGGTGAAATAAATAAGTATATACAAATATGTACATGGTATATATACAATGTGGATTTTGATTTTTATTTTATTTCTTTTTATTTTATTTTTATTTTTATGATTTTTATTTTATTTATTTACACCACGAAATGTGGAATAAGAAAATATTTTTGTTAGATTTTTATTAATTATTTACAAGGGGAAATAACATAGGTATGTGGTTCTATGTATATGGTCTATGAAGGAATTTTATTTCTTTTTATTTTCTTTTATTTTTTCCATTTTTATTTTAATTTTATATTTAAAAATACGTACAAATAAACAAACACCCATTTTTATTTCTATTAAGAGGAAAATAATTTTATTTATATTCATAGGTATATGTACACACAATTGAGCTTCCCTATCTCTCTCTACTTTGATTCTTTTGCGGTCAGGCCCATGCTGAGCCCTCCCTTGGGATTAGGTCGCTCAATATTTATTCTAAATATCTCCCTCTTTTTCTTTTATTTCTTTATTTTTTTATTTATGCACAAAAACATGCTAATTATGCATAGTTACACAATGCATGTTGAATGGTAATTTATTCTATTTACACCTATTCTAAATGTGTTTTGCATAGGTTTTGTAGCTAAAATAAAAGAATAAAGAGTGATGAATGGGTATTCATCACCCAATTATACCCGATGGATTTCTCTTCCACATACTTCTTGATCCTTTGAAATGAAATGATGACATATATCAGAGATGTAAAGCAAAATACAGAATTCTCGAAGTTGAATTTTTTGACAGAACTTGTAGAGAAAATGGTGAAAACTCAAAAGATTCTTGTTTATCCACTAGTGTATATATTGATTAAATTAGCATTGACTATATCAGTTGTAGCGGAAAGTGTTGAAAGAGCATTTTCAGCCATGGCTATAGTCAAGACTTGATTGCGTAATCAGATTGGAGATGAATGGATGAACGTCGCTCTATTCACATACATTGAAAGAGAAATATTTGATTATGTTTCTGATGATGATATTATGAGTTGTTTTCAAAATATGAAAACTAGGCGAGGACAACTTTAAGTATAGGTATGGATTCTTTCAGTTTGCAATATATGTAAGACATATTTTTAAATATCCGCATGCATATGGATATTTTTAAAGATTCAATTTTTTGAATGTTTTAGTGTTATTTATTATTCTTTTTTATGTGCCCTACTTAGTGCATATTCCTAGATCCGCCACTGCTATGCATAGTATATTAAGCATGTGCGTTATTTAATTGGACATTTTGCAACTTTGGCCCTAATCTTTCCATGTATGTTATTGTGTGACCCTAAACTTTATTTTTATTGCAAGTTGTTCCTTTTAAATTGTCTTTCTTTTATTTAATTAAATAAATAGCAAATTAATTTGGAAAATTATGTAAAAATTACCCTTGACTCATGTTATTGTCTAGGATTTATCCTGATTTCCCCGGATTATTTGCTTTGCATTTAATATTTTCTAAAAATAAAAAAACCCATAAAAAGTGTTCTGTTTATTTTGGAAAATACATAAAAATACAAAATTTTCTTAAAGAATTCTACAAAAATTTGTATTGTGTGTTTTTATATGCTTTGTCTTCAGGAGCATTTTTGTTTGAAAAACCCTTATAAAAATCCTAAAAATTGTAAAAAGACTTAAAAATTCATTCATAAAAAAATCAAGAAAAATTAAAAAATATATCATTTCAGTTTCTGTTTGTAGCCTTTTGCTTCTCCTTTGACATAAAATTGCCTCCCAGGACTTTAGGGCTCTTTGAGTAATTTTAATTTGCAATATAGTCCTCGTTGTGCACTATTTGTAGTTTCACTCGTTGATTGATTTTTATAAAATCACAAAAACATTACAAAACCCCCAGAAAATTACCAAAACACTTTAAAATTATAAAATCCCAAAAATATTTTTATCTTAATTTTTGAGCATTTATACCCTTAAAAAAAATTCACAAAGTTTGATTGTGTACCTTGTTGTCTTTTTGCCTAACCTTTTAATTGAAAAACTAAAAGTTTACAAAATTAAAAACCACTAAAAATTTGTTTTGTTTTATTTTCTGAAATTGACTACTTCGTAGGTTTACTCGTGCTCCTTGTGTTCGACCCTGGTTGTTATACCATGTAAAAATAATAGCAAAGATCGCTCAGATTTTGTGTACTTGATTGCTTTATCTGTTGGCTTGAGTAGTTTTATATTTTTCTTGTTTGAGTTTGCCTACTGCTTGAGGTCGCAACGACCATTGATTTATCTTGATACTTATCCTTAGACGGTGGGTCGCTCATCAGCATACAATGGCAACAAGGAGACCACAAGAATAGCCTCGTGGGGGAAGGTCTCAGTTATTTGTGCATCAAACTCAGAAGTCCCGGGTGTTTCTAGTCGGGAGAGTTGATCTGCTACCACATTCTTGACTCTAGGCTTATCCTTGATTACAATATCGAACTCCTAGAGTAGAGGGATCCATTTGGTCAGATGCGGCTTTGAATCCTTCTTGTCCATTAAGTATTTAATGGTGGTATGGTCAGTGAAAATGGTTACCTTGGATCCTAAAATGTGGGATCTGAATTTGTCTAAGGCAAATACTACGAGTAGCATTTCTTTTTCTATAAATGTGTAATTCCGCTGAGCGGAATCCAAAGTCTTGCCAGTGTTGTATGGCATAAGGAATGGCATACCCCCTCTGTCCCAACATAGCCCCAATAGCAAAATCAAAGGCGTCCGTCATGATCTCGAATGGAAGAGACCAATCGGGTGGCTGAAGGATAGGAGCCTCTACAACTATGCTCTTGAGAGTTTCAAAAGCCAAAAGACACTTATCATCGACAATAAACTCGGTGTCTTTCACGTGAAGATCAGATAACGGTCTGGTAATTTTGCCGAAGTCTCCTATGAAACGTCGCTAGAAACCAACATGCCCGAGTAAAGATTGTAACTGCTTCAGATTGGATGGTGGATTGTGTTTGTCTATGACATACACCTTGGCCGGGTCGACCTTATGCCCCTTTTGGATATAATGTGACCAAGGACTGTCCCCTGAGTCATCATAAAATGAATCTTCTCCCAAGAAAGGATGAGGTTAACCTCTGTACACCTCTGAAGCACGTGGTCTAGGCTAGAAAGGCAGGAATCAAAATCATAGCCATAGCCCAAAAAATAATCCATGAAGACCTCCAAGAAGTCTCCCAACATGTCCGCTAAGATAGAAGGCATGCACCTCTAGAATGTAACGGTAGCATTACATAATCCAAATGTCATTCGTTTGAAAGCCTATGTTCCAAACGGACAGGTGAAAGTCATATTTTCTTGGTCTTCAGGTGCAATGGCCACCTAGTTATATCCCGAGTACCCATCGAGAACGCAATAATCTCTTCTTGGCTAACCGTTCGATGATCTGATCAATGAACGGTAGTGGGAAGTGATCCATCTTGGTTGCCTGATTCAAACGTCTGTAGTCTACACAGACGTGCCAAGAAGTCGGTATGTGGATAGTGTTATCCTCTCTGTCCTCATTTATAACTGCAGTGATACCCGTCTTCTTGGGTACCACATGTAAAGGACTAACCCATTTGGAGCCGGAGATGGGATAGATAAAATCGGTACTCCACCACTTAGATATTTCATTCATAACCACCTCTCGAAGATTCGCGTTCAGCCTACGCTGAAACTCACGAGATGGTTTGGCATCATCCTCGAAAAAGATATGGTGGGAGCACATAGCCAGACTAATCCCATGGAGATCAGCTATTGACCACCTGATCGCCTTACGATTATTTTCAAGAATCTCCATCAGGCGGGATTCTTATTTATCGGTCAGATCGGAAGCAATGATGACTGAAAACTTTTTAGGCTCTCCAACAAGAAATCGGTATTTCATGCTCTGAGGTAGAGGTTTGAGCTTAGGGGGAGAAGGAACATGGAGAGCTGGTTTGACTAGGGCCTGGGTATAACCTACTAGGTCGGTATGCATAAACTCAGCCTGCTCTAACTTAGAAGGATCTGGAGATTGCTCGTCTGGTTGCTAACTTTGTTGTACTGGCTCAGTCTCCAGGCTGGTTGTAGGCTCATCGAAAATGAGACGTGGAACATATTCATCAAACATCTACCAATCGAAGTCCACGTCTTCATTGGAGGGATCAGGATTTGAACAACAAGATTGGAACTCAAAAAGATCATCATCATACTCGTCTGCCTCAGCCTCTAAGTATACTTCCTCCAGGATTGTGTTATCCAATCTTCCATCATCTAGTATTCAAAACTCAGACTCTCCTAAAGATGTAATGAAAGATCGTATACTTAGTTCGACCCAGACGGTCTCATAATCAGCATGAAGTCACAATCTTGATGGCTATCGGTTCCATCTTTAGATGCTCACTCTGATTCTTCTGATTTGGCTCTTATGTCTTCAGATGCTCTCTCCTTGGACGCAAAAGTACACCTTCCCCGTACCATAATCAGAAACGGCCTTAGTTGTCACCAGAAAAGGTCATCCTAATATGATCGGGGTATCAGTCACACATTCAGGGACCGTCATGTCCAACACGGCGAAGTCCAAGAGGAATTGCAAACCCTAAATGGTGATGATAACGTCTTTGATTAATCCCTCCAACCTCTTGACCTATCTGTCAGCAAACTGCAAGACTGTTCTGCTTGGTCGAAGTGGTCCGAACTCGAACTTGTCGAGTAAGTAAGAAGGAAGGAGATTAATCAATGATCCGTTGTCTAAAAGAGTACAATTAAATATCCAATCTAGGATCTCGCATCTGATATATGGTGCTCCTGTATCTGATCGTTTGGCCGGGAGACGATTCTGGATGGCGTGAGAAGTCTCCTTGGTCAACACATTGATTGTGATACATCTTCTTTCTACAAATTGTAGTTCTCTCCTTGAGACCTTTTTTGTAGAAGAGGGATGTGTGCCAAGGCTTCCGAAAGAGTGAGTTGAATAGTGAATTTGTCAAGCATCTCTTTCGTCAGATCTAACATTTGAGTCTATTTGGTATTTTCTTACTTATAGACTTTTCCTAAGAAGAGTGCTTGAGGAAAAGGAATCTCTATATTCTCCCTATCAGTATGTACAATAGGAGGATCAGATGAAGAAGAAGATCTTTTTGAAAAATGGGGACTGTTTCTATGTTGAACATCAAAAGTAGATGAATTAGTTATTTTATCTTTATTTCTTTTACTGGACTCCTCCTCTATCCATTTCTTTGTACTTTTATGTCCTCATCACTAGGTGTGAAAGTTGGTAACACACCTATAGCTACATCGTGATCATCAGATTTGGTGGCATCAGCACCATTGTCCAGATCATCATGGATTCTAAAGGCATCAGTACTGCTCTCTGCATCATGCTCAACTGGATCGAAAACATCATCTACTGATGCATCTGTATCAGGCGTAGATGAGCTACCGCCAGCTGGAACTCTACCACTCTGCATAGATATGAAATCAACATTATTCACATCATTAAATGGCATATATGATTGAGGAGTTGAGTCTATTTGTGGGGTCTGCATGGCAGTCTGATTTAGTACAAGATCCTTTATCTGCTACTTGAACTCATTCATATCTTGCTTATTCTTCGCATACTGACTGGTGATCTGATAGGAAAGATAATCTAAAGCCAAGTTCTCATAGGAATACCCTAGAGAACTGGATGAGTAATCTAAGTACTATTGAGGCAATTGTTGATAAAGAGATCCTGGCATCCACTGAGTGCAAGTCTGAATTTGACAACGCTCGGCCGCAGGCTCTAACTAAAGATAATGTATCTGCTTCACTGGAGACTGTGTATTGGATGAATTAGTTGGTAACCCTGAAGATAGGGTAGATGCCATATGTTCAATCTGGATCTTCATGTCACTAATGCTCCTTACAAGCCCATCGACCTTATCAAGCTTATATAACTGGTGGCATCTCATCTCGATATGCTCTAGGTGGTCCAATCTCTGGTTAAGAATCCTCATTTCAGCTGACAAAGATTCTGAATATGTGAGCATCGATGGAACCTCCTCAATTTGTGCCATGATAGATTGGTGAAGAAATGTAGGTGACTCCATCTGAGTATAAGAGTCTGCCTGAGCTAAAGTGGCATGATGAGATGCCATCTTCTCGAAAATATCCCAGACAACATCCTCATACTTCGAAAAACATGAGCCCCCTTGCAAGTCAGGTCTCAACCCACCAAAGAAGCTCTGAACCAAGCTTGCCTTAGAAGTCTCATGGTGGGGACACATATCAATCAGGTCTTGAAAATGATCCCATACTTCATGGAACAACTCGCTCCCTACTATGGTGAAATTTGTAATGAGAGACTTTGCGACATTCATACGTCCGATGGTGCAAAATCTGCTCATGAATTCAGTACGAAGCTGCACCCATGTAGTAATTATTCTCCTCAAATGTTGCAACCAGTACACTGCCTTATCAGCCAGGGAGAACGGAAATGCTATCATCCGAATTGTATCCTCATCAACTTGAGAGTCATATACTGTACTACAAATCAGATCAAACTCTCGAAGGTGTGGATGTGGCTCCTCAGTGAATTGCCCATGAAAAATCAATAAAGTTTGAATAATCTCAGGTGTGAGGACAAATGATCCAAAAATGGGAGGAAGTAGAATCCACCTACTAGCAGAAGAATCTCCATGTGTGTGAAGCTATCTCATCGTACGTACAGGCTCTGTAGGTACTATCTCCTCTCTATCTGGCTCATTATCCTCGGAAATATGTTTCTTCTCTCTCAACTGACTCAATCAGCTCGGATCTCAGTTATCAGAAGGTCTTGCTCCCTAATCTGCATCTGCAAAATCTCAAGGGAAGAAAGAAGACTGGTGTTGATTGTCGCTTGATCTGGAATCTTTGAAGCATTCTGCGAATGTACTCCCTTCCCACTCAGAACTGTTTCTAGAAAGGAGAATGCATCTATGTCTGGCTCTGATAGGTCAATATATAGCTGGGTAATGGTCATCAGAGGTGGATAAAAACAGAGTGATCGAGAGAAACTTTCAATGTCAAGGTCACATCTGGAAGGGGGAAGATGTCTCAAATCCGGCTCAAATAGGAGGTTCTCGTGAACCGACCCAGAGGATGAGATTAAAGGAGGAGACTGAGATAAGTCAGGTTCAAAGAGAGGGTTCTCTTGAACCGACCTGGATAGACGAGTAGGTGTGTGTATAAGAGGTGCCGTAAGAGTCAGCCTAAGAGACCACCTACCCATCATCTTGACAAGACAAATGCCTCATGATCGATTGATTGATCTGAAAGTACACCCTGGATTCACCAACACAACCCGGTGATGACCATAAAAGTTCGGTCGTTTATCTTTTCAGTTTTAGGGTTATTTGGCAAACAGGTCTTTTCACAGATTAGCGTGAGTTGATAGGTGTCCAAAACTTCTCCTAAATATTGTCCCCGATTCTTACAAGAAATCACCTATTCTCAGCCAGTATAAGAGTAAGTACGGACTATTTCCGGCTACCCGTGTTACTTGAGGACTGTGTTATTGCGGTGTCCTCTAAACCTCCCACTCTCCTAAGGAAATTCGGACCGTTTCTGGCTACCCGAGAGTCCCCATTGAAGATTAAGTGATTAAATGTATGAATTAAATAGTATCCCGATAGAAATACAGACTTTGGTTCTATCTTAAGGGTCGTCTCTCACTCACAAATGTGGAGAGTACCTGCCATTTATGCACTGGGGATTGCTCTCCCAAAACAAGTGAATCCTTTATGTTTAGTTTTAGTTTAGATAGAATTAACAGTCATGATTTTATTTTCGGTTATCACTTTCTTTTGTCTGTATATTTTCAAACAACGTCTAACATTATTTTGTCTTTTTGGTTTTTATCCTAAGTAAGCATGCACCTAGGCTACGAGTCTTAAAACTAGCTATGAAGGCACAAGCAGAGAAAAATCGAAAAACCTAAGCAGGCATCTATCCTCGAGAAAGCTGCAGAAAACCATCGAGAAAAATCGCAAAGAGAGAAAATTGCAGTGGGTGCTCTACTTCCCCAAGTGCACATCACTCGGTGAAGCAGACACCAAGAAAGAGAAGGAGGAAGTTACAAGTCGGGATGCTCTTACGGGGCCCCTTCTACAAAAACAAAAAAAACGGGCAAGTGCCCTTGACTTTTTTTATATTTTCTTACAAAATATTACAAGAAAGTAAAAGAATATGGTTTCTCGATTCTTAGCTGTACGGTTCAACGTGTGCTGCACAAATCAGAAACAATAAACCGTGAAGTTAGAAAAAAATACGAAGATGGCAAAAAGAAACCCTAAACCTAAAGTCTATGATCTGCCCTAGGGTAGCCTCCCCGGCAATGACACCATCTGAAAAATACCACCCGGCCTAAAGATATCTACAGTCATTGTATCGACCAGGTGGATTTGAACAGAAAACTTATTTCATTGTTTATACTCTTAAAAAAGATGTGTATAATGTCAAGTACGGGAGTGTCAAACTATGGGAGACAGACTGTTGGAAACTCAGCTTAAACTGTAGATAATTAAGGTTTAAGGAGTTTTTAAATTTTTATTTATTATTTTAAAGATTTTTCTGGATTTTTATTTGATTTTTATGAATTTTATATTTTTTGTGATTTTTAGGTATTTTTTTATTTTAGAAAATGTTTTGTAATTTTTATTTTCTTTTTATTTGATTAATTTCATGTTTAATTTGTTTTTCTATTTTTATGAATTTTTAAGGGGTTTTTAAGAATTTTGTTAATTTTTTAGTATTGAAAATAGAATTTTTATAGAAAACATATTTTTATTTTGGATTTCTAATATTGAAAATTGTGCGAAAATATTTTTATTTTATTTTTAATGGAGAGTAGGTAAATTTATCTTTGAAATGATATGTTATGTGTTTGTATGAATTTTCTTGAAAAAGTTATGAATTTTTGAAGTTGGTGTATTTTCTATTTTTTTATTTGTTTTGTTATCTAATTTTTATTTTGTTTTTGGTTTAAAATGTAAAATATATAAAATATGCTAAGGGTAATTTTTATTAGATTTTTAAAGATGTTTTTATATTTTTTATGCTTTTTAAAGTTTGTTATATTTTTGGTGATTTAATTGATGTATTAATAATAGAACATATTTTTATTTTGCAAAACTGATTTTATATTGTATATAGTATAGAATTCGGCATTTATATTTTTTATTATATTTTATAACTTTTTATTTTATTTATAGGTATAGGAATATGAATAGTATGTATATAAAGCTATAGGGGTCTTTTTGTAATATACTGGAAATTATTGGGGTACGCACGCGGTATGTAGAATTTTGAGGGTCTTATGCAGTTTATCCACTGAGCATGTGCTGCTTACGTGCTCGATTAACCACTTGGACCTGCTTGCAATTTCAAACAAAGCAGGGGTTGAGCTTGCAAATGTTCATATTTCATGTGATATCCACGTGCTTCTAGTTGCAGAAGATCTGTTTGAAATGTAGGGAAACACCCGAGGCACCTATGCAAAATGCCCCCAAGTAAATCTCTGGTATGTGTGGTTCTCACGTGCCGCCGGCTCGTTTGGTTAGAGGGTTGGGCAGGGTTGGCTTGGCCCAACCCGGGTTGGCCCTCCAACCAAATAGGATTCTCCTCCTCACAGTTTACTATTCACAGGTGTACCCCTGCCCAACCCAACCCTGTCCAACCCTGCAACCAAACGAGAAGGAATTAAGCGGTGCGGGCGTGGTCTTGCCCAGGTTTTGTCGTGTGGCAGGTTGTGGTGCGTCGGATCGAAGATAATCCAACAGTTGAAGTTATTTCCCCAATTGAGGTTGGCTCCAAACAGTGTTTTGAGATGATTCGGCCGAACTTCTCACGACGGGAGATTCCAGATTATAGTGAAGATAGTCAAAGCGATGGCATTGGTTGGTTCATATATTCGAGCGATCACATTGGAGGTGATTTCTGATCACCTCTACGAGTGGCGCGGTGGATTCGTTGCTCCTCGTTCATATATCACTCCAGTTGCAGGCGGTTGCAGCAAAGTTCGATGATTCACAGATGATGCAAATGCTACGCTTCAGATCTCCATGTGCTCGCATTTGTTGTACTCGATGTCGATCGGGTCGAGTTTGGTGATGCTCGTGATTCAGGTCCACGGTTGTGAATAGCGATGGTCTTATTCAGAAGTTCGTCTCCACCAAATGATGGATTCAGGAATCAGATCTCGGTCATTGGCAAAGATATCAACTGCAGATATGCTCAAAAGAAGAACTGCAATCATAGATTTAACTCGAGCACGAAGGCTCAGTTCTCAACAGTAATAGGAGGGATGATTAGTTGAACGAACCCCAGTAGGTGAACGATTTAGGTTCGTCAAGGATGAACAAGATGTGGAGAAGGTGAAATCAATATGATGAGATGGAATCAATGATAGAACGAATCAGATGTAAGACAGAGAGAATAGAGAGATCGAAAGGAAGAGAAATGGAAAAGGAAGAGAGGTCTAACCTGGAAAGTAATGGAGGTTACGGATGGGGTGCACATGGACGATGCACCTTTGTTTGGAGATTTCGAGGCTCTAGGTTGTTGCCTTTACGCTCGGTGGAGGCAGAGGTTTGATCGCAACGGAGATGATCAGCAACGCTGGCGATAAATCGCATCAATCTCGACCCTTTCCCGCTCTTGCACAACGGTATTGAAGACTCTTTTGACACGAGATGCAAGCTCTGAAACTGGTGTGAAAAGGGAAAATGGTGGATGCCCTTTGATCGTAGGGGGAAAAGGGCTTAAATAGGGGAAGAATCGTGGTGAGCACGAAAGCGGGTATGGTCACCAGTGTAGGGGTCCGGTGACTGCGAGGAGATTGGTGTACCGGCCAACGGCCGGGCCAGTGGAGGCAGTTGGGTCAGTTGGCTGTCAGAGGAAGGAAAGGGGGAGGTGGAGGCAACACGATCGCATGAGGAAGAAGAAGGGTGTAGGGAGGACATGCGGCGTATGTGAGGAGATAATAATAAATGGATATATATATATATATAATTGATTAATGTGAATAATTGATAAATTAATTAATACTTGGATTAAATAAATTAATAATATAATATTAATTACAAAATTAGATACATAATTAAGTACTTAAATTATTAAATATTTACTTGAATATATAATTATTTAATTAATAAAATAACTTATTAAATAACTTATAAATAAATAAATTGTATTTAGTTTATCTTAAAAAGAAAATATTAATAAAGTGTAAAAATAAACAACATATATTAAATAATATAAATTAAGGTACATTGTACATTATACCAATATGTTCTCAAAACCCATATTTTTAATATTAACTCCGATTTTAGTGAATCGGTGCATTTTGTATATAATTAAATAATACGATCGAGTTATGAGGTCCGAAAAATTTAGGTGGCAGCTTCGTGGCTTTGGTTTTATTGACATTCTGACTTAAATTATATTTTTTTTAATTTTTTTATATATTTTTAGAAGAATTTTAGAAAAGAAATTACGTTATTCAGATTTACGATTAATAAATTAAAAATCCGAGAAGTTTCTTCATATAGTATATACATACAAAGCCCAAACACCAAAACTCACCCATATTATTCTAATATTTTTTTTGATTTTTTTAATAAATAGTATTAGGTATAAAACGAAGTTTAAAAGTAAGTTCGGTCCATTTAGAGTTTGATATAAAAATTTATGAACCTCAGAAGTTGGCATTTACAGCTTTTTCGGTTCATTGTAATATTTTATTTTTGTGTTGATTAATTTTTCTGATATTTTTATAAAATAATATATTTTTATGAACAACTTTGATAAAAGAAATATTTTGATTTATAATGATATAAGTGATAAATAAAATAGGTGAAATATTTATGAGTTGGAAAAAGATATTTTTATTGTCTCGGTTTTCTGTCATTTTTATCGGTTTGGATCCTTATCTCCCTCTACTTATTTATTATGTTGACCAAGTCAATATTGACCCGATCTCGGGGTTAGGATCAGTCTGTGTATATTACATATGTACATCCTTCTTTTCTTTTATTTTTATTTTTCTCTTTATTCTTTTATTTTGGGTGAAATAAGTGTTAAATATATAATACTAATATTTGTGGTTAGAATGATATTAGTTGGAATTAATGATTATTTGCATGTATTTTACCATGGATTTTGGCCAAAATGAAAGAATAAAGGCAATGAATCATGAATTTATCAAGAGCATTGATAAGCACGAAATTTGCCTCTTTAATAATCTAAAATTATCGTAGTATAGGAAGCAAATTCGGTTCAGCAAAAACCACAATCGTTTGAGTGTTGTGGATTATTTATACTTGGCAAGTCTATCAAGGTCGATCACAGGGACACTGCTACTTAATCTATTCATCGAATTTTGATCAATGAGGCTCAGTGTGAATAAATCCTCAATTTCAGGTCTGCATGATGATGAATGATGAACTATGCATTTTATAATGCAATAAAATGATGCATGTATTTTTAGTTGATTTTTAGGCAATTATAAGATGATGCATTAGAGTAATGCGAGAGAATTTATATACAGACAAAAGGTTACAAATATACCCTAAAAATATGAGCAATATAATAGAAATGGAAATCAGGGTCATTCAAATCATAACATGAAGACCAATCATCAAATCAGAGCAAGGACAAGGAGAGCAGGGTCACCATCTATCACAAAAATTTCACTTCATTTAAAATAGTGGCAGATGAGAAAATTAAACATGTTATGATGTAGAAGACGAAATAAGAACCAAAACGATACTAAAATCATACAATTTGGACCTATGATGCTCAAGTTATGAAGAAAATAATGCAGGAGCATAATTGTAATAAAAATGCAAGAAAATAAAAAGATAAATATTACATTTAGGTCCCTGGAGGGATCTAAATGCAAATACTAAAAACCGTCTGGGTCCCATTATAATTTTTCCCTACGCGGGGGACTTTTTGCAATTTCCAGAAACTTTGAGGGCCTCCCTGTAAATTATCCAGGCACGCACGTGAGGCACGTGCCTGGGGACCAAATTGTAAATATCAATAATTATGTGGTCCTTCATGCAAATTACCCAGGCCCTCACGTGCGTCGCACGTGAGGGGCCTAGGCTCGGGAAGCGGCTGGAGGTCCGGACTACCACGTGTCGTCAGCTGAGCCGTCCAATCAATATGATCTGACGGCACCTGTGTCTTCGTGCTCCTCCGCAGGTCCCTGAATGAAGGCGGGACTCCGGCGACCTGCGGATTGCTCTGTCGTGCTCAGTAGGATGATCTGAAGGTCGGGGATGAGAGCTGGAGGTCTGGCGGAGGTCCTTGAGCCAAGTAGAAACTCCGTGGTTTTCTAAAGGTGCTCGGCAGAGCAAGGTCGTCGAAGGAGGAGATCGAGACCGGCGGGGCGGCACGAACTCCGATCATTGAGGAGAATTGACCTGCAGACGTTAGAATAGCCGAAGCGTGCATTGTGCAGTGCAAGAGAGTAAAGTGGGATGGGTGAGGGCCGTGGGGGGTGTCGGGAGATGGTGGCCCTGGATCTCCTTCTCTAGTGAAATGGAGGAGGAGATGGGTCGTGCGAGGGAGGTTCTGGAGAAGAGGAAGGTGGTCGGCGAGGGTGTTTGATGAGTGGTGGAAGTGTTGGAGTGATTAGGCGAAGGTGAGGATGACTGTAGGCGGAGGTATAAATGGAAGAAAACACAAGAAAAAGAAGGGGAAGAAATACCTCGTCGGAGAGGGGAATCCGGTGGTCGTAGCGGCTTGGGCTGAGGCTCAGACGAGCCTCGGGGTCATCGCACAACAAGGACAGCCGGCCTTGGTGCTCATCGCCGTGCAATTGCAGCCGAATCATGGTCGGAGCCATGGGTCAACACCGGGGCAGAGTCCTCCATTTTCGCCAATCATCTCCTCCTCCTCTGTCACAGGAGGAGGAGGATAGCTAGGGGAAATGCCATGAATGGTGGACGGGGCTTGACGGTGGTGGAGGAGGTGGTTTTATAGGAGGAGGTGGTCGGAGGTTAAGAGATGGAGAGGCGTTTTCGAGTGGAGGTTTAATGGCGTGGGAGTGAAGGTGAGGTTCGAAGGGGGTTACGCGTGGTTGTAGGAAGTAACGGTGATGGAGGGGCGTGGTTGGATTGCTGAGAGCCTCCTGGAAGGAGGAGCTAAAAATGGAAGGGGGCGGAGGCGTTACAGGGGAGAACGGCTTGGCCTGAGGTAGGAGATGAACAGAGGCCGTCGGCTCAGATGGTGGCGCGGGCGATCGGCTGAGATCAGATCAGGGATCTGATCTAGTGGTGGAGGGTTAAGCGGTGACGGATGGCTAGGATGTGACCTGGTGGAGATCCATCGGTTAAGAATGGGGGAATGACGTGGATGCATGGTACGTGTATGATGAGGAGGGAATTGAACGGTTGAGATTTAGGCAGGTACGTACGGTTAGGATTAGATCTGGTAGTCAGATCTGACGGTGAGGAGTAGAGCGGCGGTGGACAGTTCATATTAAGGCGGAAATGAGTAGATCCGACGGTCCCAGGAGGCCACCGGGTGGCGGAAGGGGGTAGCGACCACGTGGCGGCTCCAGAGAGCGCCACGTGCCCAATAAAAAAATCGAAAATGCAAAAACAAAGAAAAATACAAAATAAATAGTTAGAGGCAAAATTAGAAAAAAGTTAAAACATGAAAGTTGCTCATCTCGACGAGATCTACAACTTTCATATTGAATAAAAAGCCAAAAGAGGTGATTTGTACAAAAAAGTATTTTTGGGGGTATTTTTTAAAGGGCTAAAAATACCGGCTTTTTGGTTTTGAGATGTTTTTGAATTTTTTAGTTTTTTTAATGGTCAGTGAATTATATACAATTCATCTATCTAATTTTTAGAGGTTTTTGATGAGAAAATAATTACAAGAAAAATAAGGAAATTAAAAACAATTAAATAAGGTTAATTATACACAATATAATACAAGATAAAAATAAAGAATTAAAGGAGATTTTTATTGGTTTGATTAAGCCATGGTTTTAATATGTAGATTTTAGCATGATGAATACAAGATTTATCATACCCCTATACTTAAACTATGCTTTTCCTCGAGCATCTAAAGAATGAAGGAGTTGGATTAATTCCTGACAGTGCAAGTGAAGATTTCAAGGCTCAATCTTTCGAAGACCCTTAATTTAAGAGATCCTAAAATTCTGAGTTTATCCAAGCCTTAGTCAGAAGGAATCTAACTTCTCTAATTATCAGACGCTCTTTTTGTACATATAATATATGGATATGGCATTAGGTAACTGCATTTCATGAGAGTCGAGTCAATGTATCACTCAAAGTTCCAGTCCCAAAGACTCTCCTCTAGACCTAATCCTTAATACTAGGGAATAAGTCTATTCTTGCTTCAGTCAACCGTCTCATTAGTTTGTCAGTCTTTAAAGTGTAGATGGATGGCCAGATGATGGAGGGCATGGGATTGTGTCTATCTTTCTCTTCCTAACATTGGAACAAGGGGCCTCTCAAGTGCCTTTTTATTCAACACATGTAAATTTTTATATTGTTGATCAATGTGTCCGTCAAGAGAGTTGGAGTCATCTGCACTTATTTTTCTGTGAGTACACCGGGGTGTGTCTTTTCTGAGTATCTAAGATACCTTCGACACCCATACTTGTATCGCTTACGATGCACTTTTTGTGGTGTCAGCCCGACTCCTTGGTCGTAATTAGCGCTTGGTCCAAGTGGACACTTTAAAAATATTTGGGAGTGCTCGCCATTGGTGGAAGCTCTTTTGTAATTTGACTTTGGTATTTAGAGCTTTTCCTTTGACATTTCTTTTCTTTTGTTAGCTAGCTCCACTGCTTTTACCAAAAGTTAGCGCACACTGATTAATAATTTCCATTAAGTTTCATCACACCCTGGTACATAGGTAAATATCAAAGAGATAGCATATGAATCTTGTTCACATACAGGCTAGGGTTTTGCTGACACTCAGGTTTTTTGAAGCCTTCATTAACTTTATCCCATCCTCGAATATCATTATATCAGATCTAAACTCAAATCTCTAGTCCTAGTTCTTCAAGTGATAACTCAACTCATCTCATCAATCGTGCAGTTGTGAAAGTGACTTGTGCTGATCATATTCTTTTGAAAGTAGAGATGAAGAGTGCAATATAGCACTCAAATCTTTCAAACTAGGGAAGTGTGGATATTTAAGTTTAAAAATCCTAATGACAAAGGCATGTTAACTCATACTCTCAAGATCACAGAAATCCAGTGTCCTTAAAATCCTCAAGCCTTGAGTGAACGTGTTTGTGTCGGGAATACACCAACTCCTTAGTTAGTGATTTTGTGTGATTTTTGACTTTTGCATATTTTTATGGATTTTAATTTTCAATTTTTTTAATTCTTGGAAGAGACAATGACTGGCCCAGGCTCAAATGAATAAAAGTATCTACTCTCAGCCAGTATGGGTGTAAGTACGAGCCGATAGACGGACTCGTATTACTTGAGGACGGAGCCATATGCGGTGTCCTCTAAACCACCCACTCTGCTAAGGGAGACTGAAGTTCCCTCACTAAAAGTGTCTACTAAGCCCAGTAGTCAGAGTCTAATTCAAAGAAATGTTTTTTTAAGAAAAAGAAGTGTTTACAAAAATTAATCCCTCAATTATTAAGAAAACAATTTACAAGGTTTTTACAAAACTCAGTTCACAGGTTTACCAAAACCAAGCCCGAAAACAAAATTTTTCAAAAAGTTTTAAAAACACGAGCTATGGCTAAAGTAGATATACAGTAATATACGGTATACCCCTCTATACTTAAATTTTGCGTTGTCCTCATAGCACAAGTGATATGAAGCCATGGCTCGATCTAATATAGGGTGATATAGCGGAACTGAGGAGGAGGGTCCCCCTATACTTAGGTCAAAAATTGACCTAAGTACAAGAAGATACTGCGAGGGATAGATAGGTAGACGGGACCCCCCCTATACTTAGGCTATAAATAGCCTAAGTAAGGACCTGAGTTAGGGGAGTCTGTATCCGGAGAAGTCTTCTCACTATGATACAAGGGTGGAGGGGGTTGTATTTCTACAGATTGCAAGGGGCGGATGGGGGGGTTCGTGAAATACACACACACAGAGAGAGAGAGAGAGAAAGAGAGAGAGTTAAATATACAGAGGGAAGGGAGGTGGGGAGAGTAAGTGTGTATGTGTAAGTGTGTGTGTGGTTGATCATCACGTGATATTTTTACAACATGCAAAAAATGGAAATAAATATGCACATGCAAGTTTTTTTTACACGTTGCAATGCAGGCTGACTGATAAAGGCTCCTAAAATTTCTTCATAATTTTTTTTCCAGCCTCCTCAGCGGAAGCTCCCGACTTCATACCTCCATGAAGATCAAGCGTCCTCGATTTCCATGGGCCCTAAATGCAAAAGAGAAAAGTTAGAAAAATGCAGAGGAATTTAAACAGCAGACAGGATGCAAGAAATGATGCATGAAATGAGGACATGTAAATCTTAAAAATATTCAACAAAGAAAATCAAAATTCAACAATTAAGTTAAGCTGTGTCCCCGACAATGGCACCATTTGATGAGCGTGAAATTTGCCTCTTTAATAATCTGAAATTGTCGTAGTATAGGAGGCAAATTCGGTTCAGCAAAAACCACAATCATTTGAGTGTTGTGGAGTATTTATACCTGGCAAGTCTATAAAGGTCGATCATAGGGACACACCTACTTAATCTATTTATCGAAGTTTGATCAATGAGGCTCAGTGTGAATAAATCCTCAATTTCAGGTCTGCATGATGATCAATGATGAACTATGCATTTTATAATGCAATAAAATGATGCATGTATTTTTAGTTGATTTTTAGGCAATTATAAGATGTTGCATGAGAGTAATGCGAGAGAATTTATATGAAGACAAAAGGTTACAAATATACCCTAAAATATGAGCAATATAATAGAAATAGAAATCAGGGTCGTTTAAATCACAACATGAAGAACAATCATCAAATCAGAGCAAGGACAAGGAGAGCAGGGTCACCATCTATCACAAAAATTTCACTTCATTTAAAACAGTGGCAGATGAGAAAATAAACATGCTATGATCTAGAGGACGAAACAAGGATCAAAACAACGCTAAAATCATGCAATTTGGACCTATGATTCTCAAGTTATGAAGAAAACAATGCAGGGTCATAATTGTAATAAAAATGCAAGAAAATAAAAAGATAAATATTACATTTAGGTCCCTGGAAGGATCTAAATGCAAATAATAAAAACCGCCTGGGCCCCATTATATTTTTCCATGCGTGGGGGCCATTTTGCAATTTCCAGAAACTTTGAGGGCCTCCCTATAAATTACCGAGGCACGCACATGACGTACGTGCCTAAGGACCAAATTGTAAATATCAATAATTTTGGGGTCCTTCATGCAAATTACCCAGGCCCTCACGTGGGTCACACGTGAGGGGCCTAGGCTCGGGAAGCGGCTGGAGGTCCAGACTATCACGTCTCGTCAGCTGAGCCGTCCGATCAATATGATCGGACGGCACCTGTGTCTTTGTTCTCATCTACAGGTCCCCGAAAAAGGCGAGACTCCGTCGACCTGCGGATTGCTCCGCCGTGCTGAGTAGGATGATCTGAAGTTCGGGGAAGAGAGCTGGAGGTCTGGCGGAGGTCCTTGAGCCAAGTAGAAGCTCCGTGGTTGTCTAGAGGTGCTCGGCAGAGCAAGGTCGTCGGAGGAAGAGCTCGAGACCGGCAGGGCAGCACGAACTCCGATCACTGAGGAGAATTGACCTGCAGATGTTAGAATAACCGAAGCGTGCATTGTGCAGTGCATGAGAGTAAAGTGGGATGAGTGAGGGTCGTGGGGGTGTCGGGAGATGGTGGCCCTAGAGCTCCTTCTCCGATGAAATGGAGGAGGAGATGGGTCGAGCGAGGGAGGTTCTGGAGAAGAGGAAAGTGGTCGGCGAGGGTGTTTGATGAGTGGTGGAAGTGCTGGAGTGATTAGGCGAAGGTGAGGATGACTGTCGGCGGAGGTATAAATGGGAGAAAACACAAGAAAAAGAAGGGGAAGAAATACCTCGTCGGAGACGGGAATCTGGTGGTCGTAGCAGCCAGGGCTGAGGCTCAGACGAGCCTCGGGTTTGTTGCATGACAAGGAGAGCCGACCTTGGTGCTCATCAGCGTGCAATTGCAGCCGAATCATGGCCGGAGCCATGGGTCAATACCGAGGCAGAGACCTCCATTTTCACCAATCATCTCCTCCTCCTCTGTCACAGGAGGAGGAGGATAGCTAGGGGAAACGTCGTGAATGGTGGACGGGGGTTGACGGTGGAGGAGGAGGTGGTTTTATAGGAGGAGGTGGTCGGAGGTTGAGAGACGGAGAGGCATTTTGGAGTGGAGGTTTAATGGCGTGGGAGTGAAGGCGAGGTTCGAAGGGGGTTACGCTTGGATGTAGTAAGTAACAGTGATGGAGGGGCGGGGTTGAATTGCTGAGAGCCGCCTGGGAGGAGGAGCTAAAAATGGAAGGGGGCGGAGGCGTTATAGGGGAGAACGGCCGGTCCGAAGGTAGGAGATGAACAGAGGTCGTTGGATCTAACGATCCAACAGCTCAGATGGTGGTGCGGGAGGAGATCGGCTAAGATCAGATCAGGGATCTGATCCAGTGGTGGAGGGTTAAGCGGTGACGAATGGCTAGGATGTGACCTGGCGGAGATCCAACGGTTAAGAATGGGGGAATGACGTGGATGCATGGTAGGCGTAGGATGAGGAGGGGATCGAACGATTGAGATTTAGGCGGGTACGTACGGTTAGGATTAGATCTGGTAGTCAGATCTGACGGTGGGGAGTGGAGCGATGATGGACGATTCAGATGAAGCCAGAAATGAGTAGATCTGACGGGCCCAGGAGGCCACTGGGTAGCGGAAGGGGGAGCGGCCACATGGCGGCTCCAGAGAGTGCCACGTGGCCCAATCAAAAAAATCAAAAATGCAAAAACAAAGAAAAATATAAAAGAAATAGTTAGAGGCAAAATTAAGAAAAAGTCAAAACATGAAAGTTGCTCGTCTCGACGAGATCTACAAGTTTCATGTTGTATAAAAAGCCAAAAGAGGTCATTTGTACAAAAAGTATTTTTAGAGGTATTTTTAAAAGGCTAAAAATACTGGCTTTTTGGTTTTGAGGTGTTTTTGAATTTTTAGTCTTTTTAATGGTCAGTGAATTATAGACAATTCATATATCTAATTTTTAGGGGTTTTTGATGAGAAAATATTTACAAGAAAAATAAGGGAAATTAAAAGCAATTAAATAAGGTTAATTATACACAATATAATACAAGATAAAAATAAAGAATTAAAGGAGATTTTTATTGGTTTGATTAAGCCAGGGGTTTAATATGTAGATTTTAGCATGATGAATACGAGATTCATCAAGCATTTGCTGGAGATTGACATCATTGCAACATCACCTGCATCTGATCGGATTACGACCATCGAGATCCACCATATGGAGATAGGCCTTCTATAGTTTGAGAGTATGCACATGATCCGAGATCTAACCTGATCGATCATCCGTTTCCTTGCATCGCCTGGCACCACCGGAGATTGAGATCCCCTGATGAACGCCCACCGCAGATGAATCGCTAATTGCATGAATTAATATTGACCTTTTGTAGCACAGGGACTTAGCTTGTCATATAGAACCGAGAGAAATCTCAGTGATGAGGTTCTCGGCTTTAATTTTTAACCTGGGAAGTCCAGGGTCAAACACAAGGACGCGAGCAATTTATTGAGTAAATTTAGAGATCAAATATTTTAAATAGCAATCTTTAGATTAATTATGTCAAGCAATGCATAAATTACAATAATACAAATAGATATATTTTCTAACATATTTGCATGCAACTAAATTAAATGTAAACAATGATGCACAAATAATATCAATAGGACATCCACACTTAAATGCATAGAACAAATAGCTTGGATCAATTATGAAGATACCCTGAATTGATTACAATATAGGTGACTTAATAGCAAGTGAATTCAGTCTCAAAACTTTATTCAATATTAGTTAAGAATTTCATTGTAAGTTCTAATCCATGCCCAGCAAATAGATCTATAAATGACTCAATAATAATGATTATAAATAACTTAGCAATATACCATTATAGATTAAAGGATCTGACAGGATCAATTAATCAATTAAAGTGCATTTTTTCATGAATTAAGAGGTGTAAACAAGCACTCTAAGCAAGGAATAATGAAGGTGTGATTCTTAAATCAAATCCGTTCACAAAAATTGTCACAAGATAGAGTGTTAAACAAGCTTTAAAATGAGAACAAAATCACATTAATTGAACTCTGGGATACAAAGTTATCACCAAGGAATCCAGGGGCATAAATGTAAGAAAACTTCCTAGTTTTATTACAAAACAGGACATACATGGGTTAAATTATAAATAGAAAAACCCGTAAGGGTTGAAATGTAAATTACATAAAAGAAGGACTCATCTGTAATAGTTGGAAATGAGAGGACCTCCGCTGCAATTATCCCACCCACATGCGCGGAACACGTGATGGCTAGGCTCGGTAGGAAAGGATCGGGTCACGCATCCGCTCCGATTGCTTCGCTGGTGCCTAGGACTTTGGCCCGGACTGAGGTTCGGCTCCAGGCCGGAGGTCTGAACCATTGCTTCGAATAACAATGTGGTTGATCTGTAACCGTTAGATCCCTCACAAATCGGGGAGATCAACGGTATCTGCTATTCGAGTGTTCTTCAACTCCTCCGCGCACGGTGACGCTAGGGTTGCACTCCGATGAAGACTAAAATACTCCACCAAGCTTCTCCTTGCTATTCGAAGGCATATAATCCTTCGTTGAGGGTCGACAATGATGATCAAGGCCTGAAGAAGACACAAGTCTTCTTGGATGACTCTGTTGATGTCTCTTCTTTAGAGAAATATTAAGAGATCGGAGCTAAGCTTCCATCTCCGATCATTGACACCATTTAAGAATCTGAAAGATAAGCAAAGACAGAGAAAGCACCTACGAACATTTTGAAGGATAAAGTGAAATGGAATGGAGGGCTATTCGAAGGTAGAATATTGAGCCCTAATGGATGTCTCCTTCATGCAGAAGCAGACAAAGGCATGGGGTGATCTACACGATTGGAGAAATGGATTGAGAACGAGGGAAGATACACATGAAACATGGATTGATAGTGAATGTATTAGAGGATTCTGGAATTCGATTTGTGAAGTAGTAAAGATGCGATAAAGGTAAGAACAACAAGAACAACAGCAAGAACTAATAATCAGAACTTTTACTTGGAATCAAGTTTGAAGATGACTTGAATTGGGTTGAATCTCGAGCCGATATACGAAGATTGAAGCTTCGCGGTCTTCGCTTGAAGTTCCTAGTTATGGAACTGAGCTCAAACAACCTTTCAATCAGGCTATAACTTGACGAAATAACCAAGGGTCTCACCGGAGATCAAACCCCATCTTCGCTTGCTCTTGGTCTCTCTCTCTCTGTCACAGAAGAGGCTAGATGGATAGGGGAGAACTCACGCAAGGGCATATCACCTAAGAAAGGGGGTGGCGAAGGGTGATTTAAATATGAGAAGATGGAGGTTTGCGGTGGTTTTGGTTGAAGTTCCAACTGCAACTATTGCGATAGTAGTTAGGTTAGAAAGGAGTTATGGAGCCCGCGTGGATTGGGATTGAATGACAAAGGGATTAGTGGAGTTTTCGAGGGTAGATGACACGTAAGGAGGTTGGAAAATTTGAGGTAAGTTACAATGAAGCGAACAATCACGTCGCTTTGCAGATGAGGCTGGAGGTTAGAGACAAAAGGTAAGCCATTGGATCTACTTATCCAACGGTTAGAATTAGGGCAGAGGAAAACAATTTTGATTGAATAGATTAAAGCCGATCGCACAGCTCATAAGGAGTTGCGAAGAAATGACCCAGATTGAAAGATTATCAACCATCTAAAGGTCAGAAGTGTGGACAGATGGCAGAACAGGGATGGGCCATGTGGCCAAAGCAGAGGGTGCCACGTGGTCGATAGAAATTGAAGAAATTTAAATAAATCAGAGATAATTAGGAAAGAATCGGTTAGAAGTTGAATCAGAAAAAGTGTTAAACATAAAAGTTGTAGATCTCGATGAGATCTACAACTTTCATGTATAAGTCAAAGAGATTAGAGGTCATCTATACATAGATAAAAATTAAATACGAATAAAAACTACATAAAACAATTTTCTTTTGCTTATTTTTTTGGATTTTTGTTTTGTTTTATATTATTTTATTTATATACAACATTATTCTAATTTTTATTTTATTTTTAATAATAAATAAATACATAAAATATTACACCATAATAGTGATATAATTATTTACAATAATTAGTGTCAATTATATACAACACATTAATTAGTAATTAATGTTAATTAGTTATTGAATCTTGTAATTTAACTTAAGCAAGAGAGATAATAATGGAGATTAATGATGATAAATCTGGGATTTATCACCCCCCTATACTAAAGCTAAGCTCATCCTCGAGCTAATAAAGAAAGGATTGATTAGATTAATTAGTGAATTCCCTGACTTGTGCTTATGGATTACAAGGCTTGATTAGACCTAGAAAACAAGGTTTTAGGAACCCTAAAACTCTAAGTTCATCCAAGTATTAATTGAAAGGAATTCAATCTCTTCTAATTGTCAAACTCTCAAGGTATACATAAATATAAGGAACATGACTAAGTGTTGACTGCATCATGAGAGTAGAATCAAGACATCACCAAAAATTCCAATCTCAAAAGCTCTCCTGAGGACCCAACCCTCAACTCTAGAGAATAAATCTAGTCCTGCCTCAATCCAACATCTCTTTAGTTTCTCAGATTTTAAAAGGATAGATGGAAGGCCAGATAATGGAGGTTGTAGGATTGTGTACTTATTTTTCTTCCTCTCATTGGAACAGGTTCTCTCAAGTGCCAATACGCAACACAATTTTCATTTTGATTTTTGCCAATCAGTGTATCCGTCAAGAGAAGTTCGAGTCGCTTGCACTTGTTTTCCTGAGAATACACTGGGGTGTGTCTTTTTTTAGTATCTAATATACCTTCTACACCCAGACTTGTAGCATTTACGATGTGGAGCCCTTTTTAGGTGCTAGCCCGACTCATAGTCCTAATAGCGGTGGTTCAAATGGACACTTTAAAAATGGTTGGGAGTGCTTACCTTTGGTGGTAGCTCTTTGATATTTGACTTTGTAGAATGAGAGTGTTTCTTTCATCATTTCTTTCTTTCTTTGTTTTTGGCTAGCTCCACTGCTTTTACCAAACGATTGGCGCACACTGATCAACTTATTAATTAATGTCATCACACCCAGGCACTTTAGGTTTGATCAAGAGATAGCATGAGAACAAGTCCCATACTGGCTAATATGCTGACACTCAAGTTTCATGAAGCCATAATTAACTTTATCTCATCCTCGAGCATCATAAAAATCAAGTCTAAACTCAAACTTCCAATCCTAGTTTCCTTAGTGATACCTTGACTCGTCGCAATCATGAATACAGGCGTGCATGTGAGTGAAAGTCAAATTCTTTTAAGGGATATTAAGCATAAAACATAGCATGCATATCTTCAGATTAGGAGAGTGTGAATTTTTAAGTCCAAGACCCTAATGATTAAGACAAGATAACTCTAAGTCTAGAGACTCCTTAAACCAAGTGTTAAAGATCGTCTCAATCCTTGAGTGCATAGTGAAAATGTGTCAGGGAAAGACACCAATAAATAGTAAGTTAATTATTTTTCAAAAGAATTAAGGAAGTATAAGATTTATTGAGACAAAGACAATAGACTGGGTATCTTGGACATAACATCACAGAGGAACAACACGAAGAACATACTAAGGTACCCAACACAACACTACAAACTTTAGCTCCATAGAAATAAAGATAGGCTCTTTGAGGTTTAAACTCACAGGTTGCCTTATGTTTTAACTGCTTCTTCCTAATGGAGAACACTTCGGAATCTGAATAAGAAAGATCTTCATCAATTTGAAATTTTATTCTTCTAGAATGATGCCATTCTTCCTCAAAAGTGATATTCATATCCAAATGGGAAGCCTCGAAATTCTTCATGGTTATGGGAAGATGAATCAAACCACGAGATCCTGCAATAGATTTTTGGGTTTTCCTTAAAAAAGAAAAACTAGACAAAGAAGATGACCCAACTTACAAGAAAGATAAGGAATCAATAAATGAATATCCTCAAGAAAAGGTAAGGGAACCTCCATATCTGATTCTTCCATCAATAGATCGTCCTCCTCAATTGGCATCAATCTTTTAAGAGAATTATTTATCAACTTGATCTTCCAAAATATTGAATTGAAATCCAAACTCTCCTCCATGTTGAACTGAAAAAGACTCTAAGGCATAACAACCATATATAGAGAAAGAAGCAACGATTCAATGAACCGTCACGACCTCTAAGGACCTTAGACTTAAGATACTGAAGAGAGACAACAAGAATTATTTAAATCTTTTATTGAATTTGAATATTTTAACCAGTCTCAATTTCACTCTTAATTTTGAAAAGAATTTTTGAAAATCTCTTCTCAGACAATGTCAAATAAATATATAGATTTTCAAAATATTTTACAGTTGATTTTCCAAACATGCCACACCGTACTTCCGCAAACCATGTAAAATACTTTAAAAAATCATGTCAAATATATATAATTTAAAAATCATGTCAAGTATATATAAATTTTCAAAAGTTATTTTCAAAATATTTTATACAATACTCCGTTCAAAAATTATAATATGATACCCATAACTCTAGAAGTTTTTTTTTAAAAAAAGGAGCTATGGCTATAATATATATGCAATATATACAACAGAGCCCCCTATACTTAGCTTTTGCTATATCCTCATAGCAAAAAGTGATATGAAGCCATAACTCAACTAAGCATAAAAGAATTCACGAGAACTGGTGATATGGTTATAGGTGTAAAATGATTAAAAGAATCAGTAACAAGAGAACTGGTACTCAGGCTATATTTTAGATGAGAGAGTAGAAAAATAGGTGACCGGAGAGGAACAATTATAATGACAAAAAGATCCCCCATATACTTAGGCTTGAAATAGGCCTAAGTATAAATAGTAAATGATAAGTAAGTAGTTAGAGGATTGTTAAAGAGTATGAATCTTTTAGATATGAATCTCCTGGTGTCAATCATACCTCATTTGATTAAACTTACTAAACAGGCATGAAGTTGATCAATCTGATGGGAGTTAACCTTTCCTTTGAGTCTAAAAAATGCTGAGTAACTGTCTGTTAACCAAAAATGGAAGTGCATTCTCTGAAAGCTCTGAAATCTCTATACTACCATTCTCATGCACTTTCCGTACAATAAAAGGACCCTTCCACTTTGACTTAAGTTTCCCATGGAAAATCTATAACTTTGCATTAAACAACCATATATTTTGTCCAGGAACAAAGTTTTTGCATCTAATATGTGCATCATGCCACTTCTTAACTTTGTCTTTATAGATCATGATGTTGTCATATGATCGATTGTGGATTTCCACCAGTCCATTTAGGTTGAGGTCTCTACATAACTTCCCTAAGTTACAGCTCCAATTAATTTTCTTAATAGCCCATTCAGATTTTTGTATTAACTCAGCGAGCAAATGACATGGCTTGTCATAAATCATCCTGAAGGGGCAAGTGCCCAGTAAGCCCACAGAATTTGGTCTAACAAATGAGACAAATTCTTTCTATCAGGCCAGACTAACTTTTGAAGAATGCTTTTCATTTCCCTATTTGAAACCTCAGCCATATTGTTTGATTAAGGGTGGTAAGGACTAGTAATTCCATACTCAAATCCATAGTCTTTGGATAAAGATTTCATCATTCCATTCACAAAATGGCTACCTCCATCAGATATCAAAACTTTATGTACCCCGAACCGTGAAATAATATGATCCTTAATAAACTTGCAAACAATTCTACCATCTGCGACTCGGGTTGGGATAGCCTCCACCCATCTGGACAAGTAATCTACCGCTAACAAGATATATTCAAAACCTTGTCTATTAGGGAAGGGGCTCATAAATCTATGCCCCAAGCATCAGAAACATCATAGGTTGCATGGGCATCTCATCTCTAGCTCCAACAGCCCCTCCCATCCTTTGGAAAATAGGACACGACCGTACAAAATCTACAGCATCTCTAAACAAGGTCAGCCAAAAGAATCTACAATGTAACACCTTGTGAGCGGTTCTTTTTCCTAAATGGTGTCCTCTTGCGTCAAGTGAATGACAATATGTGAGGACACTTTGAAACTTCTCTTGAGGAATACATCCTCTCTAGATATAATCCGAGCCTTCAAAGAAAAGGAACAGATACTTCCAATGATATTTTCTTGAATCCAACTTGAGTCGGTCTATAATGTTCCTAGTCCAGCTATGGGAACATGCTTGGAGACAAGGAAGTTAACCATGTTGGCATACCATGGAAGTGAGTCAATAACACAAATAGACTCATCTGGAAAGGTCTCTCGTATAGGTGATGAATCCGCGATTCATCATCTTAATATCTTGATCTTAGCAAAATCCCCGAGTAAAATCCCAAATAAATGTCCATAAAATCAATAAATTAACAAAATACCTCTTGTAAATAAAACTCACTAATTACTGTATATAAGATTGTACAAAATAAATTAACAATAAAAAAGCCGCAAAATCAAAGGAGTTTTATACTTGTAAATAGCCCAAAACTTCATGGATTTTTAATAATTTCATTTCAACTCCTTTTTGGCTAATTCTTTCTCTAACTTGTTCATAATAATGTATATAAAAATACAAAAATACAAAACAAATTTTACCTTAAATAAATGCTCCTAGATCCTAATGGGAAAAAGTCGTAAAGACCAACTTCCAAGCTAAATTCCCGCTCCGTATGAACTCCAAATTCACCAAACTCACTTTTAAAATTCAAGTTAGAAAATTATCTATCCAACGGAAGTGGTTTCATTAAAATCGGAGCTCATTTGCAAAAGTTGGGTTTTGGGACCTAGATGTACATTGTACATTATGTATATATTCATACTTTCTTCATTTTTTATTATATTTTTCTTAATTATTAAAAATACAAAAAAATCATACTTGTGTTGTATTTTAATTATACTATTTTATTGTATTTTTTCGTTGTAAATATCTCTTATTAAAAAGACAAAAAAATTACATATTAGAAAAGTAAAAAAAATGTACATGGTGTTTTGTCTTCTTTTGTAAATTCTCCACTATTTCTCTTCTCTTTTTATTTTATTGTATTTAAAGTAGACAACTTTATTTATTTATTTATTTATTTATTTATTATTTAATTTCCATTCTCTACAATAACCACCAATTCAACTCCATTATTCCACCATTTTTTCCCAACTTCCCATTCAACTCCATTAATAAATCAACCTCCCATTCAACCCCACCACTTTAATAACCTCTCATCCCATTCTCTTTATATACATATCATTCTCCTCATTTTTGCCTTTGATCCATCTTTATGTGAGGAGAGCCTAGTTCCCTGAGTTGAATCGGTGACAGCGACGCAACCACGGTCGAGTGACAACGGCCCTCTCTCCGGTGTGATCCGTTGGCTTTTTGGCCAACATCGCAGCCGCAACCGCGCGCTGCTCGAGCTCATCGCACGCCGGCGATTTGAGCGAAGACCGTGCTCACGAGAGCACTTCATAGGCGTCCGCGTTCATCGTAGGTAATTTTTATCATCTTGGTATTTTTGCAATTTTTTTAACACACAACATATCATCCTTCCACCACCACCATCACACCATCATCTTTCCCATTTTTTTTATTTTATTATCACCACATTTTTTCCCCTTCATTATCATTTTTTTTATTTGTATTCCCTGTCTAATCAAAAATTTAAAAAAATAAAAAATTTTAAAACAAAAAAATCCCTTTTCATTACAGCAGAAAAAAAGGAAATCAAAAAAAATAAAAAAAATAAAAAAAATTAGCCGCAGCAGCGGTGGGGGAGAACCCACCGCCGCCGCCCCCTCTCCTCCAAGCAACCGCGCCGCCGCCCCAGCCGGCCGCCACCCCTCACGCCGCCGCCGTCCGCCGCAGGCGGCTCTCTCTCCTCCTCGCGCGGCCGCGCGCGAGCGGCACCGCCGCTCATCCTCTCCACCTCCAGCCGCGGCCCCGTGCGCCGCGCACCGCCGCCCCCAGCTCCTCCACTGCCGCAGCGAGCGGCGCCTCCGCCGCCATCTCCTCCACCATCCCTCGACGCCGCCGCCGACACGCCGCTGCCAACTCGCCACCCATTGCGCGGCCGCTGATCCAAACCCCCCTTGGGTTCATCTCCACCAGCCATGTACGAAGAAGAAGGTGATAAAAAAATTTATTTGTGAAAATTGTAGTTTTTATATTTCATGTTTCTGTAATTTCAAAAAGATCCCTATGCATAAGTTTAAGTTGTAACTTGTCTTTCTGTTTTGCACCTAGACCCCTATGTTCATGCATTGATTTGGACCTCGTTTATGCATCTTTTTGTTCAAAGAAAAGTAGTATTGTGTTGAGTAACTAATTATCTACCATCAGACTATTTTCTTGTATTTTTATGGTAGTTGGGTAATTAATTTAAAATGATTAACTGAAACTATGCATATTTTACCCATTCAGTGCTCTTAAATTCATATCTAACACACGGGTGCTCTACAAATTCCACAAAAATTATATATGATGCCCTGATATGTGATGTAATTACTATCCAAATTTCATCCAAAATGGAATTGTCTTGTGCCTTAAATAAATTATAGAGTGATTTTAGTTTTTGATTTTTAATTAAATCTCTGTATATTCTTTTTGCAAAATGTCAACTCTCCTGGATTCTTCATAAAAATATCTACTTGAGATAATTCGCAAGTTGATTAATTTGATAATGTGGATTTAATAGAAATTAATCACTCACTATCACTCTGTCTGCACTAAAAAATTCATAAAAAATTCATATTTTGTCAAAAAATTCCAAAAATATTACTGTAGCTTCCTTGCATCATGTTTTCATTTCAGTATTTTTTTCATAATTTTAACTTACTGTTTGTGTGAGAAATTACGAAAAAACCCATAAAAAGTGTGCATTTTTATTTATTGCTTTTTAACCCCTAAAATTTAAAAAAATGTGTTTTGTGTTCATCTCTGGATTAGTATTCTAGGAAAAATATAATTTGGCTAAATTGGATTAATTTCTCATTAAAATTAATTTGGCTAAGTTGTGTGTTTTCTTAGGTGCTTAATTCACCTGCATTGGCATCCTATTTGCATTAAAAAAATCTAAAAAAACCGCATTGGATATCTAAAATCTTTATTTTTGAATTAAAACCTAAGTTGTTCCTTTGCCTCCCTGAATTCGACCCCGGACTTGCCTGGGATATAAATTAAGCCGAGACACTCTTCACGGAGATCTTCTCTCGGTTCTGACCGAATCGCTAAGTACATGTGCTACAACGAAGCCGAATTAAACATCGTATTTAGCGACTCGTCAGATGGCGCCGTTGCCGGGGAGGCAAACGGCTTAGGGATTAGTTTAAAAATTTAGATTTAGATTTTCATTTACTCGGGTAGTCTGACCCCCGAGTCACTTGTATTTATTCCATTTTTTTGCAATTATTTCTCTTCATATTTTTGTATATATCTTGTTGTTTATCTCTCTAATATAAATCTTTGTTTCCTTGCGAGGGCCCGGTGGACTTGGAGTGCATCGGAGGTCGAGGACGCGAGGAGCGCCGACTGTTGAAGTGCAAGGATAAAGCAATTTATTTTTGAGAGAATTTTGTAAATTATTGTAATTATTTAGGTAGTTGCTCATTTCTAGCGGCTCTTGTTTGAGAGCTCGCGCATGTAAAAAGACTTAGACATTATTTGTGGTGTGTCGAGCCTGTTTCACTCTCCGGCGAGGGTGGGGCTTGACTTGAGTGGCGAAAATTAAGGATTAGGCACACGGTAGTTTAGAATCAAATTTGTTTGTGCCCATCGTAATTTAGGCCACACTTATCTTAGAAGATTCACATATCTTATAAGATTCATAATGAGACGCACATAGACACGTACTACTTAGCTCAAATCCAATCAATTCTTCCCCGCTAATAGTATATTGTTTAGGTGTGGTTTCCCCGATCTGCATGCATTTAGTGTAATATTTACAACTTCAGTTTTGCATAACGCATGAAGAGTGATGGGATTCACTGTAAGTATACCTTCTTCTGAGCATGCATCATAGTTTCTCGTTTGCATTCTGATTTCCGATTCCCCTCTTGTTTTACAACTTAAGGTTAAAAGGAAATTGGGACTGAACGGTAGACGTGCTTGTGTGTTCACATAAAATTCAAGTGATAACCTAACTCTAAAATTGGGACTGAATTGAGCAGGTCGATCTAATTAATTGGAGTAAAAAGAACCCTTGTTCTCGGGTGCATAAAGCCCTCATTGTTTGTTTTTAATTGCAAGTGAGAGAGAGACGACCCTAGGATAGAGCCAAGTCTGGATTTCTTACTTACTACTGGTTCTTTCTTTTTAGGCGATTAGCTACTTTTCAGTGAGGATTTACGGGTAGCCGGTAAACGGTCCGGACTTCCTTAGCAGAGTGGGAGGTTTAGAGGACGCCTTAGTCCTCAAGGAACGGGTAGCCGTATTTATACGGTCCGTACTTACTCCTATACTGGCTGAAAGTAGGTCAAACTAGTCGTAAGAACCGGTCCAGTCTGTAGGAAAATACGGGCACCTAACAGCTCGTTAATCTTTCAAAGATTGTATTCTCACCAACTAAAATTGACCAGATAAATCGGTCGAACTCTTACGGCCATCACGTGTTGAGTTGGTGAAATTGGGGGTTTGAATTGCGTTTGAATTGTGTGAGTTCACTCCGCACATTTACGTGCACCGTAGAACTAGTGCCTCATTGACTATCGTGATCTAATCGGTTCTTTTGACATCGAAGATGACTGATTGGGGGGATATTTATTCGGACTTTGCGAATCTCTCGTTGAACCCTCCAAATAGTACGTCTTCAAAGGTCCAAGCGCAACTTGGACCAACCTGGACTCATGACCCTCTTGAGCCCAGGATCACTCACTCTCGGGATGGTTACCCTCAAACCATTCCATTTCTCTCTTCCCACCTCACCGAGGAAGACCATCGCCTTGGTGAGAATATCATGATTCATAAATCCTCTTCTAATCAAGAAAACCTTGCTGATTCAGGCCATATAGAAGACACAAGTAAAATGCCTCCAAAGAAGAAAGAAGAGGAAGAAGAGAACAATGAAGACCCGATGAAAATGATACTTGCCCGATTAGCTGCATCTGAGCAGCAACAAGCATTACTGAGAGCTCAGTTGGGACAGTTAAATGTTGGGGTCCAACTACCAATGGATGCGGCTTATAACCCCGGACAATATCAAATTCATAACTACTTGAGTCCGGCCGAACCCGAGGTTGATTTTGAATTGAAGCCGCATTTCCTGAACCTGCTGCCACATTTTGATGGGAATGCTTCTGAGGAGCCATATGCATTCCTAAGGGACTTTGAGCTCATCTGCGCTAACCTCAAACATCAAAATGTTAGCCAGGATTATATTAGGCTCAAAGCCCTTCCATTTGCCTTGGGTGGAAAAGCCGATTACTGGGTGAAGAATCTTGGAATCATCGTCACCACATATGCCCAGTTCAAGGACCTGTTTTTGAAGAAGTTCTACCCTTTGAGTAGAACTAACATGATGAGGACGCGCATTACGAGTTTTTCCCAATTACCCCATGAAGCTTTTTGTGATGCTTGGGAAAGATTCAAGGACATCCTGCAAAAGTGTCCCTGTCATGGACTAAATGACAATATCTTGGTCCAATCCTTCTTCACTGGTCTCAACCCTGAGATGAAGGGTTTAGTGAGCGCTGCCTGTGGAGGCAGCTATACATCACGAGGAGCGGATACCGTCTGGAGGGTATTCGAGCAGATGGCTGAAACTAGCTGCTCACAGATGGCCAGCAGGGCCTATACACCATCCCCCAATTCACTCTCATTTGGAGGGGGAAAATCAGCTGTAGTCGATCTTTCTCAGGACGTGATCCCTAGCATGGGACTTCTTGCTGACAAGCTTACTGTAGTTGAGAAGATCGACGGGAGGATTGATGAGTTAGACCGGAGCGTCTCCAAACTTCCAAAACAGATGGAGGAGTTGACTGAGAAGGTATCCAAGATACGGATACCCGCCGTGACTGCACCCGCTGCTCCCATTTACCGAGTTCACCATGTTCAGGAGCAGTTGGTGTCAGGGCAACCCCAGCCGTGGGAGCAGGACCAATCCTACACCCACTCTTTCCAGCAGCCACCTCCAGTAGTAGAGACAGTCCAGGAGGAGCCTCCGCTAGTTTGGGAGGTGAATGGGATATGGTATACTCAGGACCCTGCCAGGCAGGGAAGTACGGGAGACCGACAGACCTATCAGCGTCCCCCGACCTTTCACAACACCGCATTCACCTCCGCACCACCTCCTTCACAGCAGAGCCCTGGATTCCATCCACCCCAGCAGCAGAGGCAGCAGTACCAACAGTATGGCCGGCAGGGCCATTACCAGACGGGCCAGCAGGGCCCGCAACCCCAGCAGCAGCAGCAGAGGCAGTACACTGGCCAGCAGGGCCAGTCTTCCCGTTCTTCTTCCCAGTCTTATCCACTTCCTTCATCATCTAGTCCCGTGGATATTCAGCAGCAGATACTCGACGACCTACGTTCCTACAGGAACGAGGTTCAGGACTTACGGGTGGATGTCAACCGCCTGTCCAGATGGCGAGACGAGCAGACTGCACCCTCTACCTCGATCCCAGCCCAAGTTCAGGCTAACCCCAATAGCCTGAACCGTTCTAGTTCTCAGCAGCACTTTGGTCAGGTATACTATTCAGCATCTCCTAAATCTAAACATGAGATTCTTTCGTGTGACGAGGCTAACCACATGTCACTCAGGAGCGGAAGGACCGTGGTCGTACCTGACCGGGCGAGGGACACGAGGAGGGGCATCTCTGGAGCTCTACCTGAGGAGTCTTCAGAGGACGAGGAGGAGAGGCATCATATTTCAGAGCCCCATCAGCACCATTCGAGGATTTCCACTCAGGGAACCGAGAGGAGGAGGAGAGCACGTATGCAGCATCGTCAGCATGGATATTCTTCTGAGTCTACGGAGGACCTTGCATCTCCGGTTGTGGCGGATACCACTCCAGATTCTAATCCACAACCTTTAGTAGATAGTTTAGATTTTGAGTCCATGTTGCATCAAAAAGATTCTTGCATGAAGAACTCTGTTTCCGTTAAGTCAAAGAATGATATTTCAGTTCATGATTCAGATTCTTCATCCTCTGTTTACCTAGCTTCAATCCCTTTCCCCCGTGCTCTTACAACAGGAAAGCGCATCAAAAAGATTCAGAAAGATGACCCCGACATGGCACGGTTTTGTAAAGAAAACATCACAGTTAAGGTGCCATTTGATGAATATGTGGCTAACCATCCTGCCTTCCAAAAATACCTTAAGGTGAGATGCACACCTAGAAGGGTTAGCAGGAAGAAAGATAACCGAAATATAAAGACACATGTCGTATCGATAGCCACAACCTATTGTCTCAAGAATCAGACTTTACCAAAGAAAAAGAGAGACATGGGTGCTCACTATGTGGAGAGTCGTATTGACGACATTGCGTTTGCACGCACACTCTTAGATAATGGTTCTTCAATCAACTTACTTCCCTTAGCCTTATATCAGAAATTGGAGTTGGGACCACTTCGCAAATCTAGAGCTTTACTCCAATTCGCAGATCGTTCAATGAAGAGACCTAAGGGAGAAGTGAAGAACGTCGTTATCTCGATTGAGGGGCAGAACTATCAGGTGGACTTCACAGTCTTAGACATGGAGACCCCCAATCATTGGAGAGAATCTCAGATCATTCTCGGGCGACCCTTCCTTAGGACCGCAGGCGCAGCTTTCGATTATGGTACGGGAATGATGAAGTTCCGTTCTCCGGGCGGAGAAGTGAACCTTGAGATGAAGCAAACCAAGTGTCAGCGACCTGATTCAGAGAGTAGCACAGAGTACTCATCTTCAGAGGCAGACTGCAGTTTGATTAGCACAGTTGGGATTTGGGGACAGATTCCTTCAGGACAGAGCGAGACCCTTTCATCTGGAGAGGATATAGTGCATGATGCAGTTTGCCAGGTGTTGTCTGATCTTGCTAGAGATGCATCAACCTATTCGCATGATGACTTAGAGATCCATCCGGATCTGTCAGTTCCATCCTCCTCGGAACAATCATGGGACATAGATGACGAGTCGGACGTGGCTTTTGCCGATTGTTTGGATAATTTTGACGATCCGACTCCCGATACTTCTGATTTGGTGGCGAGTACTACTCAGCTTAGCCCACCTTCATGCAGCACGGAACCAGATTCAGATTCAGTTCAGCCAGATCTGCTTGATGATAGCACATTGCCAGAACTGAAATTGCTACCCCCTACACTCAAGTACGCCTTTCTTGTGGGACCCAAAGAGAGATATCCTGTCATCATTAGCTCAGACTTGTCTTTAGAGCAGGAGTCTAGGTTGTTAGAAGTCTTAGAGAGGAACCGCAAAGCAATAGGCTGGACAGTGTCGGATCTCGTGGGCATCAACCCCGCTCTCTGCTCGCACCACATTTTCACTGAGGATAACGTGAGACCTTCCCGTGAGTTTCAGAGGAGACTTAACCCCAATCTACGGGAAGTAGTAAAGAAAGAAATTGAGAAATGGTGCAAGGCAGGGTTCATATACCCTATTTCTGACTCCAAGTGGGTGGCCCCACTTCATGTTGTCCCGAAGAAGTCGGGAATTCAGATGGTCACCAACGAGGAGGGGGTAGAGATCGCGACACGAGTACCTACGTCGTGGCGTGTCTGTGTCGACTACAGGCGCCTGAATGCTGCGACCAAGAAAGATCACTTTTCCTTGCCTTTTATTGATCAGATCTTGGAGAGACTTGCAGGGAAAGAGTTCTTCTGTTTTCTTCACGGGTACTCAGGCTACAACCAGGTGGCCATAGCCCCTGAGGACCAGGAAAAGACCACATTCACATGTCCACTCGGTACTTATGCTTTCAGGCGCATGCCATTCGGGCTCTGCAATGCCCCGGGCACATTTCAGCGGTGCATGATAGCCATATTTGCCGAGATGGTGGGCGATTTCCTGGAAGTATTCATGGATGACTTCTCGGTCCATGGTGATTCTTTTGATACATGTTTAGCGCACTTGGATCGAGTCCTCACGAGGTGTAGAGAGGTGAATCTGGTACTCTCCTGGGAGAAGAGTCACTTTATGGTGACGGAGGGTATCGTGTTGGGGCATGTCATCTCCAAAAGGGGAATGGAGGTTGACCCTGCCAAGGTGGAGGTGATCAAGAAACTCGATCCACCTACCAACGTGAAGTCAGTGCGGTCATTCTTAGGGCATGTTGGATTCTATAGGAGATTCATTCAAGATTTTTCAAAGATCGCCCGCCCACTGACTGAGCTCTTAGGGAAAGACATAGAGTTCATTGTAGATCACAGGTGTCTGGAGGCCTTTGAGCTCTTGAAGAGGAAGATTTGTGCCTCGCATATCCTACAAGCTCCTGACTGGTCTCTCCCCTTTGAGATCATGACTGACGCTTCAGATTTCGCTATAGGAGCTGTGTTAGGACAACGGCGAGAGGGGATTCCGTTTGCGATTCACTATGCGAGCAAAGTTTTAGATCCTACACAGAAAAATTATACAGTGACTGAAAAGGAAATGCTCGCGGTAGTATGGGCCCTCGAGAAGTTCAGATCATATATTTTGGGCTCTAAGGTGATAATTTATACTGATCACACAGCCATTCGATACTTAATGTAAAAGAAGGATGCGAAGGCGCATCTTCTTAGGTGGATTCTACTCCTCCAGGAATTTGATTTGGATATTAAAGATAAACCTAGAGTGAAGAATGTTGTGGCTGATCACCTTTCTCGGATTGAACTTAAGGATTCTCCTGATCATGAGCGGATTAGAGAGACCTTCCCAGATGAGTCAATTTGTGCTATTGACTCCCTCCCGTGGTATGCCAACATGGTGAACTATCTTGTCTCCAAGCAGGTTCCCCATGGTTGGACTAGGAGCAGCATTGATCGACTGAAGTCGGATTCGAGGAGATACCACTGGGACGATCCTTTCCTTTTCTTCGAAGGACCGGATTGTGTTTGGAGAAGGTGTATTCCTCAGGAGGAATACCATAGTGTCCTCACATATTGTCATTCACTTGAGGCTGGAGGACACCATTCGGGAAAGCGAACCGCTCACAAAGAACTTCAATGTGGATTGTATTGGCCGACCTTGTTTAGAGATGCCATTAATTTTGTACGGTCGTGCCCGATTTGTCAAAGGATGGGAGGGACAGTTGGACAGAGAGATGAGATGCCCATGCAACCGATGATTATTTGTGATGTTTTTGATGCATGGGGCATAGATTTTATGGGTCCCTTTCCCAACAGCCATGGACATGAGTATATTTTGTTGGCGGTTGATTATTTATCTAGGTGGGTGGAGGCTATCCCAACCCGAACCGCAGACAACAAGACTGTCTGTAAGTTTGTGAAAGACCATATTATTGCTAGGTTCGGGGTGCCAAAAGTTTTGATATCTGATGGGGGTAGCCATTTTGTGAACCGAGATATGAGATCTTTAGCTAAGGACTATGGATTTGATCACAGAGTTACTAGTCCTTACCACCCACAGTCCAACGGCATGGCAGAGGTTTCGAACGGAGAGGTGAAGAGTATTTTGCAGAAATTGGTTCGTCCCGATAGGAAGAATTGGTCTCAACTCTTGGACCAAGTTCTGTGGGCCTATAGGACAGCCTACAAGACACCATTGGGTACTTCACCATTTAGAATGATCTATGGAAAGCCATGTCATTTGCCCGCAGAGTTGATTCATAAATCTGAATGGGCAATTAAGAAGATTAATTGGAGTTGACACCTAGGAAAACTTTGCCGAGACTTGAACTTGAACGAGCTCGTGGAAATCCGAAACAGGGCATATGACAACAGTTTGATTTATAAGGACAAAGTAAAGAGATGGCATGATCAGCACATTAGGTGCAAAGACTTTGTCCCTGGACAAAAGGTATGGTTGTTCAATGCCAGGTTGAAGATGTTCCATGGGAAGCTCAAATTTAAATGGACGGATCCCTTTGTGGTTAAGAAAGTGCACGAGAATGGAAGTGTAGAGATAGCTGATCTCGCAGATGGTGCACAATCTCATGTGGTGAATGGACAACTGTTGAAGCATTTTGTTGATTCCAAAGAGCAGTTAATCCAAGTCGAGGTCATCAACTTCATACAGAGTGAGCACAGAGCACATACATCTTATTACTCTTCATGAAGATGCAGCATCAAGATTCAACATCTTAGAAGATTCCATCACTCTTGTACATATTATCCCTTCTTTGTATATTCTCGAGATCACGTCAGTTCTCACACATACTCTTGTCCTATACTTAGGCTGACCAAAGCCTAAGTATAGGGGGGACCGATGCCCGCCATGTGTATTTACTCATCATTTCTCCTCTTGACCTCGTCCGCCCCATTTTTGCTCTTCTTCTACACTTAGGCTGTCCAGAGCCTAAGTATAGGGGGGGCGGATCGACTTCTATACTTTCTATTATTTTAGCTTTCCTACTCTTAGTACGAGCTATGTCTTTTTGTCACCTAGTGCCATGGGGACATAGCACAAGCTAAGTATAGGGGGGCGCGTATATATTACATATATACTTTACCCATACCTCGTACTTTCACGTATTTTTGTATATACTATACAATAATTATGGGGTGGGTAAAAAAAAGTAAAAAAAAAACTTTTATTTGCTATAAAAAAAGCTTTTCAAAAAAGAAGAAGAATCTTTTCTTATTTACCTATCTTTTCAAAAAAAAACTCTTGAAAAAAAAGCAAAACTTTTCTAACAAAAAAAAACTTCTTCTTTGCCTTTGTTTGTCAAAAAAAACTTTTTCTAAAAAAAAAATTAAAAAAATCATTAAAAAAATCAATCACTCATTAAAAAAAAAAAACAAAAACAAAAACAATAACTAAAAAAAAAACTAACTAATAAGTTGGTTTAATCCCTGACACAATTCACTTTCACACAAGACTAGTGATGTTCAAGAACACTTGGTTTATGAGGTCTTGAGATTTTGAGTTAACCAGCCTTAGTCATTAGGTTCCTTGACTTAATTATTCACATTTCCCTAGTTTGAAAGATGGGTGTGCTATATTGCATGCTTAGTCTCTACCTTAAGAATATGATCTGCACCTCACATACACGACTGCAGTTATGATGAGATGAGTTGTAATTTCACTTGAGGAACTGGGAAGAGGGATTTGAGTTTGGACTTGATTTAATGATGCTCGAGGATGGGATAAAATCAATGAAGGCTTCATGAAACCTGAGTGTCAGCACATTTAGCCAGTATGAGAACATGGTTCTTGTACTATCTCTTGATATTTACCTATGTGCCAGGGTGTGATAAAATAAAAAAATTGTTGATCAGTGTGCGCCAACTCTTGGTAAAAGCAGTGGAGCTAGCCACAAATACTACAAAGCAATAAAATGTCAAAGAAAAGCTCTCATTCCACAAAGTCAATTATCAAAAGAGCTTCCACCAAAGGCGAGCGCTCCCAACCATTTCAAAGTGTCCACTTGGACCACCGCTATTAGGACCAGGAGTCGGGCTTGCACCAAAAAAGGGCTCTGCATCGTAAATGCTACAAGTCTGGGTGTAGAAGGTACGATAGGTACTCAAAAAAGGCACACCCCGGTGTACTCCCAGGAAAACAAGTGCAGACGGCTCCAACTTCTCTTGACGGACGCACTGATCAACACCAAAAAAATGTGTTGCGTAATAAGGCACTTGAGAGGATCCTTGTTCCAATGTGAGGGAGAGAAGAAATGACACAATCCTATGCCCTCCATCAACTGGCCTTCCATCTACACTTTCAAGTCTGACAACTAAAGAGACGGTGGATTGGATGCAAGAAATGATTCATTCCCTAGTGTTGAGGATCGGGTCCATAGGAGAGTCTCTTGGACTGGAACCTTAGGTGACGTTGTGACTCTACTCTTGTAACTGCAGTCAACACTTAAAGTCATATCCCTTATATATACGTATACAAAGAGAGTCTGATGATTAGGGAAATTGGGTACCTTTTGACTAGAGCTTGGTTCAGCTTAGAATTTTAGGATCTCTAAAAACAGAGAGTTCTTGAACGGATCAAGTCTTGTATTCACATGCACAATCAAGGGTTAACCCAACTTATTCATTCTTTATTTGCTCGAGGACTAGCAAAGTTTAAGTATAGGGGGGTGATGAATCCGCGATTCATCATCTTAATATCTTGATCTTAGCAAAATCCCCGAGTAAAATCCCAAATAAATGTCCATAAAATCAATAAATTAACAAAATACCTCTTGTAAATAAAACTCACTAATTACTGTATATAAGATTGTACAAAATAAATTAACAATAAAAAAGCCGCAAAATCAAAGGAGTTTTATACTTGTAAATAGCCCAAAACTTCATGGATTTTTAATAATTTCATTTCAACTCCTTTTTGGCTAATTCTTTCTCCAACTTGTTCATAATAATGTATATAAAAATACAAAAATACAAAACAAATTTTACCTTAAATAAATGCTCCTAGATCCCAATGGGAAAAAGCCGTAAAGACCAACTTCCAAGCTAAATTCCCGCTCCGTATGAACTCCAAATTCACCAAACTCACTTTTAAAATTCAAGTTAGAAAATTATCTATCCAACGGAAATGGTTTCATTAAAATCGGAGCTCATTTGCAAAAGTTGGGTTTTGGGACCTAGATGTACATTGTACATTATGTATATATTCATACTTTCTTCATTTTTTTATTATATTTTTCTTAATTATTAAAAATACAAAAAAATCATACTTGTGTTGTATTTTAATTATACTATTTTATTGTATTTTTTCGTTGTAAATATCTCTTATTAAAAAGACAAAAAAATACATATTAGAAAAGTAAAAAAAATGTACATGGTGTTTTGTCTTCTTTTGTAAATTCTCCACTATTTCTCTTCTCTTTTTATTTTATTGTATTTAAAGTAGACAACTTTATTTATTTATTTATTTATTATTTAATTTCCATTCTCTACAATAACCACCAATTCAACTCCATTATTCCACCATTTTTTCCCAACTTCCCATTCAACTCCATTAATAAATCAACTTCCCATTCAACCCCACCACTTTAATAACCTCTCATCCCATTCTCTTTATATACATGTCATTCTCCTCATTTTTGCCTTTGATCCATCTTTATGTGAGGAGAGCCTAGTTCCCTGAGTTGAATCGGTGACAGCGACGCAACCACGGTCGAGTGACAACGGCCCTCTCTCCGGTGTGATCCGTTGGCTTTTTGGCCAACATCGCAGCCGCAACCGCGCGCTGCTCGAGCTCATCGCACGCCGGCGATTTGAGCGAAGACCGTGCTCACGAGAGCACTTCATAGGCGTCCGCATTCATCGTAGGTAATTTTTATCATCTTGGTATTTTTGCAATTTTTTTAGCACGCAACATATCATCCTTCCACCACCACCATCACACCATCATCTTTCCCATTTTTTTTAGTTTATTATCACCACATTTTTTCCCCTTCATTATCATTTTTTTATTTGTATTCCCTGTCTAATCAAAAATTAAAAAAAATAAAAAATTTTAAAACAAAAAATCCCTTTTCATTACAGCAGAAAAAAAAGGAAATCAAAAAAAAATAAAAAAATAAAAAAAAAATTAGCCGCAGCAGCGGTGGGGGGGAACCCACCGCCGCCGCCCCCTCTCCTCCAAGCAACCGCGCCGCCTCCCCAGCCGGCCGCCACCCCCTCACGCCGCCGCCGTCCGCCGCAGGCGGCTCTCTCTCCTCCTCGCGCGGCCGCGCGCGAGCGGCACCGCCGCTCATCCTCTCCACCTCCAGCCGCGGCCCCGTGCGCCGCGCACCGCCGCCCCCAGCTCCTCCACTGCCGCAGCGAGCGGCGCCTCCGTCGCCATCTCCTCCACCATCCCTCGACGCCGCCGCCGACACGCCGCTGCCAACTCGCCACCCATTGCGCGGTCGCGGATCCAAACCCCCCTTGGGTTCATCTCCACCAGCCCTGTACGAAGAAGAAGGTGATAAAAAAATTTATTTGTGAAAATTATAGTTTTTATATTTCATGTTTCTGTAATTTCAAAAAGATCCCTATGCATAAGTTTAAGTTGTAACTTGTCTTTCTGTTTTGCACCTAGACCCCTATTTTCATGCATTGATTTGGACCTCGTTTATGCATCTTTTTGTTCAAAGAAAAGTGGTATTTTGTTGAGCAACTAATTGTCTACCATCAGACTATTTTCTTGTATTTTTATGGTAGTTGGGTAATTAATTTAAAATGATTAACTGAAACTTTGCATATTTTACCCATTCAGTGCTCTTAAATTCAAATCTAACACACGGATGCTCTACAAATTCCACAAAAATTATATATGATGCCCTGATATGTGATGTAACTACTGTCCAAATTTCATCCAAAATGGAATTGTCTTGTGCCTTAAATAAATTGTAGAGTGATTTTAGTTTTTGATTTTTAATTAAATCTCCGTATATTCTTTTTGCAAAATGTCAACTCTCCTGGATTCTTCATAAAAATATCTACTTGAGATAATTTGCAAGTTGATTAATTTGATAACGTGGATTTAATAGAAATTAATCACTCTCTATCACTCTGTCTTCACTAAAAAATTCATAAAAAATTCATATTTTGTCAAAAAATTCCAAAAATATTACTGTAGCTTCCTTGCATCATGTTTCCATTTCAGTATTTTTTTCATAATTTTTACTTACTGTTTGTGTGAGAAATTGTGAAAAAACCCATAAAAAGTGTGCATTTTTATTTATTGCTTTTTAACCCCTAAAATTTAAATAAATGTGTTTTGTGTTCATCTCTGGATTAGTATTCTAGGAAAAATATAATTTGGCTAAATTGGATTAATTTCTCATTAAAATTAATTTGGCTAAGTTGTGTGTTTTCTTAGGTGCTTAATTCACCTGCATTGGCATCCTATTTGCATTAAAAAAAATCTAAAAAAAACCGCATTGGATATCTAAAATCTTTATTTTTGAATTAAAACCTAAGTTGTTCCTTTGCCTCCCTGAGTTCGACCCCGGACTTGCCCGGGATATAAATTAAGCCGAGACACTCTTCATGGAGATCTTCTCTCGGTTCTGACCGAATCGCTAAGTACACGTGCTACAACGAAGCCGAATTAAACATCGTATTTAGCGACTCGTCAATAGGCTCAAAATCAGGGGAATCCTTTAGTTCAATCCTTGAAAGATGATCAGCCACTACATTCTTAACTCCAGGTTTAACCTTTATTTCCAAATCAAATTCCTAGAGTAGTAATATCCACCTAAGAAGGTGTGCCTTCGCATCCTTTTTTACCATGAGATACCTAATGGCTGAATGATATATATATATACTGTCACCTTAGAGCCTAAAATCACAGACCTAAACTTCTCTAAAGCCCAGACTACTGCAAGCATTTCTTTTTCAGTCACTGTATAATTTCTCTGAGCTGGATCCAAAACTTTGCTTGCGTAGTGAATAGTAAACAGAATCCAATCTCATCGCTGCCCCAATATGGCTCCTGTAGAAAAATCTGAAGCATCATTCATGATCTCAAAGGAAAAGAGACCAATCAGGAGTCTGCAAAATCGATGAGTCATAGATCTTCTTTTAAGGAGCTCAAAGGCCTCAAGACATTTGTGATCAACAAAGTACTCGCTATCTTTTCCAAAGAGCTCAGTCAGTAGTTGGGAAATCTTAGAAAAATCCTGAATAAATCTTCTATAAAATTCTACATGCCCCAAAAATGATCTCACTGATTTGGTATTGGTTGGTGGATCAAGTTTCTTGATCACATCCACCTTGTCAGGATTGACCTCCATTCCCTTTTTGGAGATGACAAGCCCCAAAATGATACCCTCCTTGACCATGAAATGACTCTTTTCCCAAGAGAGTACCAAATTCACCTCCCTACACCTCTGAAGAACTCGGTCCAAGTGCGCTAAACAAGAATCAAATGAATCACCATGGATCGAGAAATCTCCCATGAAGACTTCAAGGAAATCCCCAACCATCTCGGCAAACACCACAATCATGCACCGCTGAAAAGTACCTGGGGCATTACATAAACCAAAAGGCATGCGCTTGAATGCATACGTGTCAAAAGGGCATGTAAAGGTGGTCTTTTCCTGGTCTTCAGGGGCGATGTCTACTTGATTGTAGCCAGAATACCCGTCAAGAAAATAGAAGAACTCTTTCCCCTTTAATCTCTCTAGAATCCGATCAATAAATGGCATGGGAAAGTGATCTTTCTTGGTCGCAGCATTCATGTGTATGTAATTGACAAAAACATGCCATGATGTGGGTACCCGTGTTGCAATCTCAACTCCATCATTGGTGACCATCTGAATTTCCAACTTCTCCGGGACAACATGTAGACGTGCCATTCATTTGGAGTCAGAGATAGGGTAAACAAATCCCGCTCCACACTATTTCGGTATTTCTTTCTTAACTAATTCTTGAATATTTGGATTAAGCCTCCTCTGAAACTCTCGGGAAGGTCTAACATTATCCTCAACAAAAATATGGTGTGAACAGAGTGCGGGATTTCTTCCCATGAGATCTGACACTGTCCATCCTATAGCCTTACGGTTCTTTTCTAATACTTATAACAACTTAGCCTCCTGCTCTATAGTCAACCTATAACTAATGATGACAAGAAACTTATTCTTTGGTCCCGTAAGGAAAGTCTACTTGAGTGTAGGAGGTAGTGGTTTCAACTCTGGAAATGATGAATCATCATGTACATCAAGCTGAAATACCACTGAATCTGGATCTGTGTTGTATAGTGGAGATGATTCAACTGTAATGTTGTCCATCAACTGAACTGAAGAATAGGAAGTTGGATCGCCAAAAACACACGGTAATTCGACCAAAGCCATGTCTGACTCATCATCTAATTCCCTTAATTGTTCCGAAGGAAGGGGAACTGACAAGTCCGAAGGGACTTCTATGTCATCAAGGGAATAGGGAGAAGCATAACTCAAGAACTCTGGGACTGTATCTACAACTGCTCTATGTACACTATCATATCCAGATGAGAGTATCTTGCTATGTATTGTGGGGTTCTGAGCCCAGATTCCCACTATGCTAATTTCATTGCAGTTAGCCTCTGAGAATGAAGAGAATCATGTGCTAGATTCGGAATCAGGTCATTGCCATTTTGTATACTTCATCTGTAGTTCCACTTCTCCTCCTGGAGAGCGGAACTTCATCGTCTCTATCTGATAACCAAATGAGGCTCCAACGGTCCTAAGGAATGGTCACCTAAGGATGATCTATGAATCTCTCCAATGATGAGGGATATCCATTTTAAGGATGGTGAAGTCCACTTTATAATTTTGTCCCTCGATAGAGATAATGACGTTCTTGACCTCACCCTTAGCCTTCTACATTGATTTATCTGCAAACTGAAGTATCGCTCTAGATTTAGGTAAATGCCCTAACTTCAGTTTCTCATATAAGGCAAAGGGTATAAATTGATCGAAGAACCATTATCCAGGAGAGAATGTGCAAACGCGATGTCATCAATATAACTAATCACATAATGAGCACTTAAGTCTCTCTTCTTCTGTGGAAAATTTTGTTTCTTGAGACAAAACGTAGTGGCGACCGAAAGAATATGGGTTTTGATATAGTTGTTTAGTTTCTTCCTGCTAACTCTTCTTGGTGTACATCTCACCTTCGAATATTTCTGAAATGCAGGGTGACTGGCCACATAATCATCAAATGGCAATTTCACCATAATATTATCTCGACAAAATCATGCCATATCTGGATCGCCTTTCTGATTCTTATTAATGATGTGTTTTCCTGCCATAAGAGCACAGGGGAAGGGATAGGATAAGAATAAAGTGAAGAATCAGATTCATCAACAGAAACATGCTATTTATTATTACTAGAAACTGAGTTTTTCACACATGAATCTTTTACATTTGAAATAACAACTGAATTGTGTACTTTAGGACAGGGAATGTCTGCTGAATGTGCATTCTCCTTATTCGAAGGTGCAAGATCCTTTGTAGACTATGAATCTGATGTGTGCTGCTCCGCTCTTGTACTCCTTCTCAATCTTCTCCTAGACGTGCTAACTCTCTGATGAAGATGTTTGGCATCATCATCCTCTGAAGTCTCTTCGGGTTGAGCTTCAGAGTCGGTTCTATCCATGTCCATAGCCCGATCAGGCACAGCCATGGTCCGTCCACTTCTGAGAGACAGAAGATGAACATAATCAAATGGAGAGATCTCGTGTTCAGATTTGTGAAAATCTGAATAGTATACTTGATCCTTAGAAGGATGTTGTTGTGTTTTGTTCAGGCTATTTGGGATTAGCTTGAACATGGGCTGGAATAGATGTAGAAGGGGTATTGCACTCATCATATATACGGGAAAGACGATTGAGATCAACCCTCAATTCGTATAATTCATTCTTGTGGAACGCAGCTCATCCAAAATTTATCGTTGAAAATCCATTGAACCTGATGATGAATCTTGTTGTTGGGAAGAGGAAGGATATGAAGAGCATGAAGACTGGCCCTGATGGCCAAAAGAATGCTGCTGCTGAGTATGATTCTGAACATGCGGCCTTGCTGGCTTGCTTGGTACGTCTGCTGACGCTAGAATTGCTATTGTTGCTGCCTCGATGCCTGACAAGGAACGGCTCCTAAGCTTTGTAGTACTGGAAGAGGTGTAGGAGTGAATGATGTGTTGTAAATGTCTGGGGACGTTGATAGGAGAATCTATCCCTAGAACCTCCCTGCCTGACACTTTCATTGGTGTACCATACACCATTTACCTCCAACACTTGGGAAGGCTCCTAAGTAAGTGTCTCTACAGATGGTGGCTGCTGCTAACAAGGATGGGCTAAAGGCTGCTCCTCAACCCATGGTTGTAATGGCCCTAACACCTGTTGCTCCTGTATGTGATGAACGTGGTATACGGGAGAAGCAGATGCAGTCACGGCAGGTACCCTCATCTTGGATACCTTCTCAGAAAGCTCTGCCATCTGCTTAGGCAATTTGGACAAGTTATTGTCCAACTCATTCCCCGACTATCTATCATTTCTACTACTGTAAGTTTATCTACTACTAAGCCCATATCAAAAGGATATATTGTAACCTTCACTCCCCCACTGGATAAAAGTGGATTAGGGGTGTCTAGCTGAGCTCTACTAGCGGTCTGTGTTCTACTTGTTTCAGCCATTCACTCGAATACCTTCCAAAGAGTGTCCGCTCCTCGTGAAGTGTAGCTGCCTCCACAAGCATCACTAACTAAACCATACACCTCAGAGTGTAGACTACAATACACTGATTGAAAGAGGATGGTAGGTTCTACTCAAAGGATAGGTTTGTTCTACTCAACGCATTAGGTTTGTTCTACTCAAAGGATAGAACTTCTTCAGGAATAAGTCCTTGAACTGAGCAAAAGTGGTTACATTAACCCCAGATTCTTCATCCAATAATCAGCCTTATCCTTTAAGGCAAATGGAAGTGCTTTGAGCCTTATGTAGTCTTGTTTAACACTAGGATGTCTAAGGTTAGAATAGACCAACTCAAAATCTCTAAGGAATGCATATGGCTCCTCGTGAGCATTCCCATGAAAATGTGGCAACAAACTAAGGAACTGCGGCTTCAACTCGTATTCTACTTCAGGTTCAGCTGAGCTCAACCAATTTCGCATTTGAAACTACCCAGGATTGTCTGCCGCATCCATAGGATTATCAGTACCCAAGTGTAAGTGGCCAAGTTGTGCTCTCGTGAATGCTTGATTTTATTCAGTTTGAGCTAACCTAGCCAATATTGCATGCATCCGGTCTTCTCGCTCTCCCTCCTCCGTATTCCCATTTTGTCTTGGGTGGAATATTTGATGTTTCTTCGACACCTTCATCAAATAAAGGGTTAGAGTGAGATCTAGACGAGGATAATAAAATCATGTCGATCTCACCAAGGCAATGATCTTCCTCGGTGAGAAAAGAAGAAGGAAAGGGGTTGGTCGAGATGTAACCTTCCCCGAGGAATGAATCATGATACTCCAATTTGAAAAGAGGATTATATCCGAATCAGATAGTCCAGTAAAAGGAGACGAAGGAGACTGGACCGGTGAAGATGTGATATTTAGGTGGTTCAGTGAAAGGCTCGCAAAGTCCTAGTAAATATCCGACTAATTATCCATCTTCGATTTCAAGAAGTAAGGAATTTGAGCACGCTAGATTTCAAAAGAACCTAATTCTACTAGGCACGTAAATGTGCAGAGAGACTCACACAAAATAATAAATAAAAACCTTGGTTAATTGACCAACTCAACACTGAAGGTCGAGATGATGGCCTTATTATCTTGTCAAATTTTAATGGTGATCAAATGTAAATCTTGCCGGAGTTACAAGCTATCAAGAACCAAAATTTTCTTACAAACTGTCTCGATTCCTATGACTACTTGCATCCACTCTCAACTAGTGATGGATCCGCTGAATTCGATATATAATCTATGTTCTTTGTAGTACGCGTACTTAGCAAAGCAATCAGAATCAAGAGAAGATCTCCGTGAAGAGTGTCTCAGCTTAATTTTTATCCCGGGCAAGTCCGGGGTCGAACACAGGGAGGCAAAAGGAACAACGTCGGGTTAATTCAAAGAAATTAGGTCTAGGTTTCTTAAGTGGATTTTTTAGATTTTTTAATGCAAAAACAAATGAAAATGCAAATTTGGATGAATTAAGATAATAAGAAAACACAGAACTAGGACAAATTAACTTTAATGCGAACTTAATCAGATTTGGCCTAATTGTATTTTTCCTACAATCCTAATCCATAGATGAGTACAAAACACATTTTTTTTTAATTTTAAGAATTATAATGCAGTAATTAAAAATGCACGCTTTTTATGGGTTTTTAGCAATTTTTCACTCAAACAGTATGCAAAAATTATGAAAAATTCATTGGAAGTTAAACATGATAAAATGAGACTACATTAATTTTTTAAAATTTTTTAACAATATATAATTTTTTTTATGATTTTTTAGTGAAAACAGAGTGACTGTAAGTAATTAAATCCTACTAAATCCAAAATGTCAAATTAGCCAGAGAGCGAATTATTCCAAATAGATATTTATACAAGCAATCCAGAAGAGTTGAAATTTCACAAAAATATGATGTGTGGATTAAAATAAAAATCAATTACCAAAATCACTCTACGATTTATTTTAGGCACACGACAACTCCAATTTAAAAGATTTTTGGACATTAATTCAAACGTTCAAGGCATCATCTCAAATTTTTGTGGAATTTTTGGAGCAACAGTGAGTGAGATATGAATTTAAGAGAACAATTTGGGTAAAATATGTAGATTTTCAATTAAACAATTTTAGTTAATTCACAATATCTCACAAAAATATAAATAAATATTCATATGACAGAGAATGAGTTGCTCAACATCATAAATGATGTAGTACATGTGTCCAAATTTAAAGGCAAACACAGGGATGCCTGTGCAATACAGAGAACAAACAAAACATACAAACAAATATATACAGAGACCTTTTTGTAATAGCAGAAACTTAAAATAAAATAACGTAATTTTTCCAAAATAATAATAAAAAATAAAAGAGGACCTTTCTTCCTCACAGGCGCAGGTGGCGGGATTGGAGGCCTGGGGCAGGCGGCGCCGCCACGCGTGGGGTCGCATGGCCGTAGGCTGGTGGAGCTCAATAGCACGACGGAGGGCTGTCGCGGAGGGCGACAAAGGCACGCGTGGCTGGTGACCTGAAGGCTGGCGGCGGGGGTGCGTTGGGGCTGGAACGAAGGTGGGAGCCGGCGGCTGGGGTCGTGCGTGGGCACAGAGGTGGCGTTGGCCCGTGGCTGCACGACAGTGGAGGTGGGGAGGCAAGTCGCAGACGAGGAGGGTTGCGGCCTTGGCGGCCGGCAGGCTTCGGTGAAGGAGGGGGTGGGGCGGCGGCGCTGCTGCTGCTGCTGCTCCACCCTCTGTTATTATTTTTGCTTTTTTATATTTTTGTTTTGATTTTTTTGTCAATTTTTTAAGCAGGAGATAAAAAACTAAAAATGAATGGTGGTAAAAAAATTAATGAGGTGATAGTGATGGAAATGATGACGAAGATGTGGTGGTGATATAAAAATAAAGGTGGTGATCAATATAACAAGAAAACAAAATGTTAGATAAAATAAAATAACAAGAGAAATGAGGAGGAATACTTACCTGAATCTTTGGCGGATTTGCAGAGCAGCTACGCTGAACTCATGTCGTCGCCTCTTTCTGATTGGTGAAATAAAAATCGGAGAAGCTACACGAGCTCGATGGGGAACTCGTGACGCGGAGGGAAGCTCCATGGATCTCGTCTGAAGGAGGTCATCGCTTGAGGAAGATGCTTCACCGCTGTCACCAACAAAGCACTCCAAGCTCTCTCTCTCTGTTTTCTTAGGTAAAAAATGAGAATGGAGAGATGCATAATAAGAGATGGAAGAAATGGAGGTTAGAATGGAAGTGGAGTAGAATGGGAGGTTAAATTAGTGATGGAGTTGAATGGGAAGTTAGATGAATAATGATGTTGAATGGAGGTTGATGAAAGAAGAGAAGTTAGTGTAGAGAATATGATTAAATAAGAGAAAATAAAAGTAGGCTACTAAAAAGAGAAAATAAAATAAAGAGAAGAAAAAGAGTGGGGAATTTACAATATAAGACAAACACTATTTACATTTTTTTACTTTTCTAATTTATATATATATATATTTGTCTTTTAGATAAGAGATATTTATAACAAAAAATACAATAAAATACTAGAATCAAAATACAACACAACAATGTTTTTTTGGATTTTTTAGTAATTAAGAAAGATAAAATAAAAAATGAAGAAAGAATGAATATATATGTTTTATACAATGTACATTTAGGTCCCAAAACCCAACTTTTGCAAATGAGCTCCGATTTTAATGAAACACTTCCGTTGAATAGATAATTTTCTAACTTGAACTTTAAAAGTGAGTTTGGTGAATTTGGAGTTCATACGGAGTGGGAATTCGGTCGGGAAGTTGGACTTTACGGCTTTTTGTCTTTGGGATCTTTAAGCATTTATTTGAGGTACATTTTTTTTATATTTTTATATTTTTACATAAATTTTTATAAACAATTCATAGAAAGAATTAGCTAAAAAGGAATTGAAATAAAATTATTAAAAATACATGAAGTGTTGGGCTATTTATAGGTGAGAAACTCCTTTATTTAGCGGCTTTTTATTGTTAATTTATTTTATACAATCTAATATACCATAATTAGTGTATTTTATTTACAAGAGTCATTTTGTTAATTTATTGATTTTATGGTCATTTATTTGGGATTTTACTCGGGGATTTTGCTAAGATCAAGATATAGAGATGATGAATCGCGGACTCGTCACCCCCCCATACTTAAACTTTGCTAGTCCTCGAGCAAATAAAGAATGAATAAGTTGGAATAACCCCTGACTGTGCATATGAATACAAGACTTGATCTGTTCAAGAACTATCGATTTCAGAGATCCTAAAATTCTAAGTTGAACCAAGCTCTAATCAAAAGGTATCCAATTTCCCTAGTCATCCGACTCTCTTTGTATGCATATATAGTAGGGATATGACTCTAAGTGTGGCCTGCAATTACAAGAGTAGAGTCACAACATCACCCAAGGTTCCAGTCCAAGAGATTCTCCTAAGAACCCAATCCTCAACACTAGGGAATAAACCATTTCTTGCATCCAATCCACTGTCTCTTTAGTTGTCAGACTTAAAAGTGTAGATGGAAGGCCAGTTGATGGAGGGCATAGGATTGTGTCATTGCTTCTCTCCCTCTCATTGGAACAATGGTGGGCTAGAGACTGCTCCTCAACCCATGGTTGAGATCAACCCTTATGGGAAAGACGGTTGAGATCAACCCTCAATTCCTATACTACATTCCTGTAGGAACGCAGCTCATCCAAAATTTATCGCTGAAAATCCGTTGAACCTGATGATGAATCTTGTTGTTGGGAAGAGGAAGGATATGAAGAGCGTGAAGACTGGCCCTGATGGCCAAAAGAATGTTGTTGTTGAGTATGATTCTGAACATGCGGGCCTTGCTGGCATGCTTGGTACGTCTGCTGACGCTCGAATTACTGTTGTTCCTGCCTCGATGCCTGACAAGGAACGGCTCCTGAGCTTTGTAGTACTGGAAGAGGTGTAGGAGTGAATGATGTGTTGTAAATGTCTGGGGACGTTGATAGGAGAATATATCCCCAAAACCTCCCTGCCTGACACTGTCATTGGTGTACCATACACCGTTTACCTCCAACACTTGGGAAGGCTCCTAAGTAAGTGTCTCTACAGATGATGGTTGCTGCTAACAAGGATGGGCTAAAGACTGCTCCTCAACCCATGGTTGTAATGGCCCTGACACCTGCAGCTCCTGTATGTGATGAACATGGTATACGGGAGCAGCAGATGCATTCACGGAAGGTACCCTCATCTTGGATACCTTCTCAGAAAGCTCCGCCATCTGCTTAGGCAATTTGGACAAGTTACTGTCCAACTCATTCCCTGCCTATCTATCATTTCTACTACTGTAAGTTTATCTGCTACTAAGACCATATCAAAAGGATCTATTGTAGCCTTCACTCCCCCACTGGATAAAAGTGGATTAGGGGTCTCTAGCTGAGCTCTACTAGCGGTCTGTGCTCTACTTGTTTCAGCCATTCATTCGAATACCTTTCAGACAGTGTCCGCTCCTCGTGAAGTGTATCTGCCTCCACAAGCATCACTAACTAAACCATACACCTCAGAGTGTAGACCACAATACACTGATTGAACGAGGATGGTAGGTTCTACTCAAAGGATAGGTTTGTTCTACTCAATGCATTAGGTTTGTTCTACTCAAAGGATAGAACTTCTTCAGGAATAAGTCCTTGAACTGAGCAAAAGTGATTACATTAACCCCAGATTCTTCATCCAATAATCGGCCTTATCCTTTAAGGCAAATGGAAGTGCTTTGAGCCTTATGTAGTCTTGGTTAATACTAGGATGTCTAAGGTTAGAATAGACCAACTCAAAATCTCTAAGGAATGCATATGGCTCCTCGTGAGCATTCCCATGAAAATGTGGCAACAAACTAAGGAACTGCGGCTTCAACTCGTATTCTACTTCGGGTTCAGCTGAGCTCAACCAATTTTGCATTTGAAACTACCCAGGATTGTATGCTGCATCCATAGGATTATCAGTACCCAAGTGTAAGTGGACAAGCTGTGCTCTCGTGAATGCTTGATTTTGTTCAGTTTCAGTTAACCTAGCCAATATTGCATGCATAGGGTCTTCTCTCTCTTCCTCCTCCCCATTCCCATTTTGTCTTTTAGGAGGAATATTTGATGTTTCTTTGACACCTTCATCAAACAAAGGGTTGGACTGAGATGTAGACGAAGATAATGAAATCATGTCGATCTCACCAAGGCAATGATCTTCCTCGGTGAGAAAAGAAGAAGGAAAGGGGTTGGTCGAGATGTAACCTTCCCCGAGGAATGAATCATGATACTCCAATTCGAAAAGAGGATTATATCCGAACCAGATAGTCCAGTAAAAGGAGACGAAGGAGACTGGACCGGTGAAGATGTGATATTTAGGTGGTTCAGTGAAAGGCTCGCAAAGTCCTACTAAATATCCGACTAATTATCCATCTTCGATTTCAAGAAGTAAGGAATTTGAACACACTAGATTTCAAAAGAACCTACCTCTACTAGGCACATAAATGTGCAGAGAGACTCACACAAAACAATAAATAAAAACCCTGGTTAATTGACCAACTCAATACTGAAGGTCAAGATTATGGCCTTATTATGTTGTCAAATTTTAGTGGTGATCAAATGCAAATCTTGTAAGAGTTATGAGCTGTTAAGAACCAAAATTTTCTTACAAACGATCTCGATTCCTATGACTACTTGTATCCACTCTCAGCTAGTGATGGATCCGCTGAATATGATATATAATCTGTGTTCATTGTAGTACGCATGCATAGTGAATCAATCAGAACTGAGAGAAGATCTCCGTGAAGAGTGTCTCAGCTTAATTTTTATCCCAGGCAAGTCCGGGGTCAAACACAAGGAGGCAAAGGAACAATGTCGGGTTAATTCAGAGAAATTAGGTCTTGGTTTCCCAAGTGGATTTTTTAGATTTTTTAATGCAAAACAAATGAAAATGCAAATTTGGATGAATTAAGACAATAAGAAAACACAATACTATGCCAAATTAATTTTAATGCAAGCTTAATCCGATTTAGCCTAATTGTATTTTTCCTACAATCTTAATCTAGAGATGAGTACAAAACACATTTTTTGGAATTTTAAGAATTATAATGCAGTAATTAAAAATGCACACTTTTATGGGTTTTTTAGCAATTTTCACTCAAACTGTATGCAAAAATCATGAAAAATTCACTGGAAGTTAAACATGATAAAATGAGACTATAGTAATTTTTAAAAAAAATTTAACAAATATATAATTTTTATGATTTTTTTAGTGAAAACAGAGTGACTGTCAGTAATTAAATCCTACTAAATTCAAAATGTCAAATTAGCCAGAGAGCGAATTATCCCAAATAGATATTTATACAAGAAATCCAGAAGAGTTGAAATTTTGCAAAAATATGATGTGTGGATTAAAATAAAAATCAATCACCAAAATTACTCTACGATTTATTTAGGAACATGACAATCCAATTTAAAAGATTTTTGGACATTAGTTGAAATACAGTTCAAGGCATCATCTTAAATTTTTGTGAAATTTTTGGAGCAACAGTGAGTGAGATGTGAATTTAAGAGCACAAATTGGGTAAAATATGCATATTTTTAATTAAACAGTTTTAGTTAATTCACAATATCTCACAAAAATATAAATAAATATTCATATGACAGAGAATGAGTTGCTCAACATCATACTATTTTTCATTGAATAAAATGATGCAGTACATATGTCCAAATTTAAAGGCAAACACAGGGATTTCCGTGAAATACTGAGAACAAATAAAACATACAAACAAATATATATAGAGACCTTTTTGCAATAGCAGAAACATAAATAAAATAATGTATTTTTTCTAAAATAATAATAATAAAATAATAGAGGACCTTTCTTCTTCACAAACACGGGTGGTGGGATTGGAGGCCCGAGGCAGGCGGTGCCGCCACGCGCGGGGCCGCGCGGCCGTAGGCTGGTGGAGCTGGGCAACATGGCGGAGGGCTATCGCAGAGGGTGGCGAAGGCGTGCGTGGCTGGTGACCTGAAGGCTGGCAGCGGGGGTACGTTGGGGCTGGAACGAAGGTGGAAGTCAGCGGCTGAGGTCGCGCATGGGCACAGAGGTGGCGCTGGCCCGCGGCTGCACGACAATGAAGGTGGGGCGATGATGAATCCACATTTCATCATCTTTATTCTATCATTTTGGCCTCAAGAATCCTAGGAAATGCGTATAAATACCCTTAATTAGAGCATCTTAGCATTCATGCATGTGCATGTAAAGTGTATAAAATACTGTAATTAAAGCCAAAATTATAGAATAAATAAAAGAAAAGAAAAAGAATATAATTTTGTGAATATTTTATGACCTGAAACCCTGAGAACTAGGCATCTCGATGACTAGGTCGACAAGGAATAAAGTAGGGGGAGATAAGGGCCAAAATACAATAAAACACCTTGTATTTCATTCATTCTTTATTCATTTTGGGACCTATTTTTGGTTCCACTTTTTATACATCAAATAAAGAAACTTTAAACATGAAAGTTGTAGATAATTAAATAAAGAAAAATACAAAATTGATTTCACACAAAAATCATGAACAGATAAAAAGTTATGGTCTGAATAAAAATCCAGAATCCCAACTTTCCAGAACTGTATCTCACAAATGAAAACTCCAAATGCATTAAACTCACCTTTAATTGTATATAGTTTAAAATAAGCTATTTAATGGCAGTGGTTTCGCATTTGGCAGAGCTACGGTTTGAAAGTTGAGTTTTGGACACCTATTGTATACTTGTACATATTGAAATATTCATTTTATTATTTATTCATTAATTATATAATTTTATATTTTTATAATTTGTAAATACTATTTATAATTTATATGTGCATTAAAATTAGAATAAAAACTCAAAGAAAACATAAAATAAAATACTTGTATATATTAAACATTGGTATACTACTTGTACATATACCTATATAGATACTACTTCTATTTATTTAAATGTATAAAACACCTCAGAAAAATAAAATAAAAATATTTTTAAGTGTATAAAAATATTTTATAAATTTATAAAATAATAAACAAAAATAAATAACTTAAACACATAAAATAAAAATAAATTAATAAAATATATAGATAATATACCTATAAAGGGTATAAAAGGTAACTTATAAAATTATACCTCATAAAAATAATTAAAAACCACAATAAAATACCTTATAAAATTATAAACATTTTTTATTTTATAACCTAAAAATAATAAAATCATTTTTGATTTTTAAATGATTTAATAAAGGTTTTTCCAGGGGTTTTTCCTAGTTGGTCCATGTGGACCAACCAGGTGGCAATCACAGTTGACCTCGGTCAACTGTCTGCCCTTCACCCCTGTAGCATGTCAGACCTCGTTTTTAGCCCATGTTTGATGATTTTTGGAGACCGATTCTTTCATCAAATCATGTCGAGTCCTTCACGACTTTTCCTCCCCTACTATCGAGCTTTCACGCCCTTGCGTTGTTTCGGGGAATGGATCGACGAATTGCCCAATATTCCTCGGTCTTTGGTGCGCCAGAACCACAGAGTCAAACCCCTTATATGCCACCCCAACTTCCCTTTGAATATTGAACCCCTCATTCCATAGGTTAGCGCTCGTTCTTGCGCCCAACCGCTCGAGGAAGGTGACAGCTTCCTCTTGAACACTTCAGGCCGGCCGAGCAACACCTGAGGAGGCTCCACCACCTCGCCTTCGCCGGCGTCGAGGTACTTCTTCCCTCCGGTCTCCACCGTCGAGGCAGACCCCTTTTCCCTTTATTTCTTGTGCATTTTCTTAGCCTTAGTCTTAGGATCTATTTCCCATCGTAAATCTCGGGCTTCATCAATCAAATCACCCTCCACGTGAACCTCGCCGGAGCACAATTCCGGCCGATCACCTCCGCGCCACTTTTCGCTGCCATTCCACCACCACGGGACCCATGCATTTTGCCCTGGGTCCTCTCACTCTTTCTTGCAGGTACTTGGACTTAAAAGAACACCTGGGGGCCATTTTAGCCCTCGCCGGAGACGCCGAAGCTCCTCTAGCTCCGCCGTCATCTCATGTGAACCTCAACCATTGCCAAGGCTTTTTGGGCCCGCCAGCACTTAGAGGAGGACAGCAGGAAGCCGCAGGCCATTTCTGTAAGCTTGAAGGACACCGGGGACACTCGATCTGGCCGGGAGAACTTCGCCACGCCGGAGTTCTTCTCGGTTCTTCGTCCCGCCTCCCCCGCCGTTGGATCTCGGCCATCTTCCAGGCGCAGCAGCCACCGTTGGATATGGGCCACACCACACTATCCGATCCTCAGTCCAGATCTAATCGTGGCCCTCCATCGCCGAAGCGGTATCGGGCGACGACGTGCGGACACATGTCAAGTGGGAGACTCCCCACCATTGGATCGTGCCCGAGTGGGGTATTTTGCATCTTACCCCCGGACCATTTTTGTATTTTTATTTAGTCCTTAAACATTTATCTGCAGTTTAAATATTTTGTAATAATTGCATCTAGGCCTCTGAACCATTGATATTTACATTTCTGTCCAGTCCACGTCACCTCACGTGATCAGTGCACGTGGGGTGGTGATGATTTTGCATTGGACCCCCCGCAACTTTGTTTATTAAGCTTTAGTCCAGGAACTTTTGTATCACATGTAAAATTTTTGGAAAAATTTCATCTCAGCCCTTGGGTGTTTTTTATATTACATTTAGGTCCTTCCAGGCGCGTGTCAGTCACGTGTAGGGTTAGGTAATTTGCGCTTGTACCCTTGCAGCTTTGAAAATTTGTAATTAGTCCTGGAAAGTGTTTATTTAGTTATATATTTTGTGTAAAAATTGCACGTTGGCCACTATACTTCCTGATATTTGCACTTATGCCCCTGCCAGCTGTGTGATTTTTATTGGATGTTTGCATTTAGTTAGTGCATCTTTTTAACTCTACAAATTCCAAAAAAATACCTTTGGCTCCTGTTTGCTTGCTTATTCATGCTATATTTTTATTTTTCATTTTTATTGCATTTTAATATTTATTAAAAATCAAAAACATGCATTTTCAGTACTGTTTACCTTAGAAAATACTAAAAAAATATCAAAACCCCTTGAAAAGTTCCAGAAAAATTATCTAAGGTCTATTTGAGTACATTTTAGTGTCAGTCCAAAAATCATTAAAAAATTCAAAATAAAAACCTTGAAAATTAGAAAATCCCTAAAAACTTCATAAAAATCTAAAAAACCCTAGAAAATCCTAAAAATATAAACTCAGTCTCTGTAGTTTCTCTATTTTATTCTCTTTATTTTAAAATTAATTTGGGAAAATTTGTTACTATTTACTATTTTTCATTCCCATTTTAATCTCGGCCAGTAGCTAATTCACTGTTTTCTTGTATTTTGATTTTTAAAAATACCAAAAATATTTAGAAAAATCCCCAAAAATCACAAAAACATTATAAAAATATAAAAAGACCAAAAACATTTTATTTTCTGATTTTTGAGCATTTTTCCTTAATTTTATAAATTCCCTATTTCCTCTTTTCTTATATTATATATATTCTATTATTAACAAAGAAAATAGAAAAATATAAATTATAAAAAGAAAATATAAAATCAGAAAATCAAAAACCAAAATACAAAATTAAAAAAAATAAAAAAATTATTAAAAATTAAAAACCCACAAAAAATAGCATACTTGTAGACACACATCACAATCACATTTTGCACAATTGCATTGATCTATCCTGCTTGCTCCTTGAGTTCGACACTCTACATACTTACACTATACACCTAGTTGTAGAGTTAAAATAAATTTAACTCCACGATTTATTTTTCATTGCTTAATTTATATTGTTGTGGGTTCATTGTTGATTAAATCCGGATTTCTTAGCGGTCACCGCAGCGACTTCTATGTTCCTGCTTTGTGAGGAATACACGACTGTTAGATTTTTTGGTTTATCAAATGGCGCCGTTGCCGGGGAGCAACAGCGTATAGATTACATTTTTGATTGATTGTGATTGCGTGTTTACATTATTGCTTGCTTTATCTCTCTAGTTTTGATATTTATCTTATTGAGTTGTCTGACCATTCTTCTTTCTTGTCTTCTTGCGAGGGACCGCTAATCAAGGAGGATCGCCTAGGGGATCCAGTGCAACCTTGGGAGGCGGAGTCGGCTATTCTAGCCTAGCCGGCATGAGAGAGCAGGAGGAGTGAGAGAGAGGATAGTTAGCGGCTTTTATTTTCTTTTGTGAGAGAAAGATTCATTTAATCTGTAATAATATAGGTACTTGGACACTTCGGACACTCGGGCCTAATTTCCAGGTGTTTGTACACCTGGGGGATCACCACGGCTTTCATTGCATTTTCACCGCTGTCATTTTCCAGTTTTGTTTTATTTTTCCTTTCTTTTGTGGAATGAGCCCTTAGATTTTAGGCATTGCTTGATCGAGTAGATTAGGTCCAAACACCCTAATAACCATTGCATGTACCTATAGTGCGTTTTTGGACTTAGTTTAAATTAAACAGTCGCTTCACCATCTTCGAGTCGTCGCGCCGCTAGCCCACCCTGCCAAGCATTGTTCCTGAACTCGATTTGTCAAGAGGAGGAGGGGTGAGCCTAGACCAGACTCTAGGATTGAGGATTAGTGATCGACTTGTGGTTCTTCACGCTAGCAATTGACTGCTTAGGACGATTTCCGTGTGCATATCGGCATTTAGTTTAGGTTTAAAAAATTCCTGTTTTGCATCCCGCATGGAGAGAGCTAGAGGCACTGTAAGTATTTCTATCTTGGCATTCATCATATAGACACAAAGATGAGATTTCCATCATGGTGTCGCCTTGCACGGCTTTTCCGACTCTTCTCCCTCTATTTTTTGGATCAAATAGGAATCAAAGAAAATACAAAACCGTTAAGCGCTTGTTTGAATTGACTCAAAGCAAGTGATAACACCCAAAAAAATTAAAAAAGGAACTGATAAAGAAAACTTGACCTAAATAAAATTGGTTAATTGGATTCATTGTTTGGGGAGAGTAACACCCTCACTTGTATTCAGGTTGCATGGGAAGGTCTCCTTCCAAGTGAGAGAGCGGCTTCGTAAGGATTAGTGCCCAAAACCCAGTCTATGGCTGCCTTGTGTATCGCCTGGATTTCTGAAGTATTGGCGCTACTATCGTACGTAGACGAGTAGGGCTTGGTTACCATTGATGACTCTCTATTGTGTAGAGCATCGACCTTGTCCGAAGTATCGAGCATAGGCCACGCCCTCACGAGTGTGTCTGTCTCATCGTCTTGTGTCCGAGTAGGGTCTTGCACGCTCACGAGTGATTCTGTTGCGAGCGAGATCTGAAGTATCGGTTTCGTCTATCGGCTTCCTCCCTCTTTTCTTTGGCTGAGTAGGGATCCAGGAAGGGTTACAAGGACCTTAAAAAGCGCAGACTACAGGTTACACAGGAGGAGGACAAGTACGAGATTCTTTTTCGGCAGCACTCTCGCTTCAATAGGCTTAGCGCTCTAAGGAATCATTGAAAGATAATTGCCTGAATTCAAGCTAAAAATTACAAAGATAAAAGCCGAACCTTCATGGCTTCATGTTGGTGACTCCCCTTGTTTTGTGTTTGATTGCTAGTTGGATCTAGGTCAAGATCAAAAACACCGCACAATTGTGTGCAATTTTGCCCTCCTTCTTCTTCATTTCTCAACCTTGCTCTTCTCGAATAATCACGATGATGGGACGGAGATCTCTTAGGCTGTCTTTGGCGGTGCCGCAGTCCAGCACTCCTCCCTATTCATCTAGGACAACCTCGGAGAGTCCAGACCCACTCTCCGAGCCTGAGTTCACTTCCACCCTGTTCCCCCTCGACCATCCTTCTCCTTCCATCAGTCCAAGAGTTTCAGAATTTAGTGCATCACAGAGCTCAGATCATTTAACGGCACATGAGATGGGTTCTTTTGCCTTTTCAGAGAATCTAGAGATGGCAGACAGAGGAGAGCACCCAGATGAGCATGAGCACCCTCCGTTTCTATATGACCAAGCTGCCATCAACAATTTATTGCTAGCTTCCCTGGAGATGATGCAGAGACAAATCAGAGACCGGGGAGTATTCATGGGTGACCTCATGAGAGAGATCGCGCAGATGCGAGAAGGACGAGAAGACAAACCTGGGGGCGGTGGAGGTGGCATACCAGTTGTAGCAGGCACGGGAGGAGAACCGAATCAGGAGAGGCCGCCACAGACCATCATGAGAGAATTGCACAATCCAGCGGCATACCTCACTCATCGATGGATTCGACTCCCTGCCATCCATGGAGACTTCGAGATTCTCCCACACACTATTCAGCTTCTGCCTAAATTTCATGGGCTGGCGACCGAAGAGCCACACCTCCATCTGCAAGAATTTGAAATGATCTGCAGTACAATTCACGACAGGCTGGTGACTGAGGACGCCATCAAGATGATAGCATTCCCCTTCTCTCTGGTTGATAGAGCCGCTTATTGGTTGAAACATTTGGGGAGGTTCGTCGACACTTGGGCAGAACTCCGGACTGCATACTTGAATAAGTATTATCCGCTCTACCGGACTAACGCAGCACGAGCTATGATCAGTAATTTCACAATGATCCCTAATGAACAGTTCCATGAGGCTTTGGATCGATTCAGAGATCTCATCGACCGGTGTCCACACCATGATATATCCAAGCCCAATCTAGTTCAGAGTTTCTTCTGTGGGTTGACACCGGAGCTGCAGAGGCTTGTAAATGCCTCTTGTGGTGGGTCCTATTTTTCCAAGGGTGAAGACGACATTTGGGCCATCTATGAAGGAATGGTAGAGAACTTGACAGTCATGGCCCAAGCCCGAGTCTACACACATCAGAAGCCCCCCCAAGGAGCGAGATCATTTCAGAGGATCGCCCGCATCGATGCCGGTCCTCATACTCCGTCGGCAGTCGTAGCCCAAGCCGAATCAACCGCAGCCGACATGGGCATCATTAGTGAAAAGCTGGACCGTCTCGAGATCCTCGAGAAGAAGCAGATGCAAGGACTGACCCAAATGGACTAGATGACCAAGACCATGAGTGACCTGAAGACGCAGATTCTATGCATTCAGGAGGCACAGACGTCTACTCAGCAGCCTCCCAGGTCACGGGCTGATCCCAGCAGTAGCAGCTCAACCCAGCCCTCTACCTTACACGCCAGGTCAACCACATCTAGGCAGAGCCGGTCCCGCTTCTACAGTACTACCCGTCACAGTCACCATCTCAAGACACTCAGATGGTTGTCTATCAGTCGGATCAGCCACTGGCAGTTCTACCTCCACCATCCTTTGAGCAGGAACCATTGATGGAAGTCAATGGGATATGGAATGACCGATACCCGTAGCCCGGGATTCGTCGCGATCATCTCAGATTCCATTGGGGCACTGGTGGCACCTCATCTCAGCAGCAGCCTCTGGTTCAGGGATAGCTGAACAGCCAGCAGTGGAGGCAGTGTCAACAGCCTCAACAGTCATACTCCCAGCCATCTTATCATTACTCTCACCAGCAGCAACCTCATTTCTAGCAAGGGAACACTTCCGGTTCTCAGGTTCCCACCTTCGAGAACCCAGCTCTCGAGGACCTCGCCCGCTTGATTTCTGACCATCAAGCATCCTACCGGCGGGACATGGATGAGCTCTGGCAGGAGGTGAGGGATTTAATCAAGGGCAAAGCCACCATACCAGCTCAGATTGAACCAAATCCGAACAATCTGAAGAGGAAGTCTGAGCAGGTACAGTATACATAGGATACTTCTCCTAGTGATTATTTGAGTGACACGTCTTCTTTGTATGATGCTGATTTTGTGACTACTAGGAGCGGTAGGATGTCAGCCGACGGTGCCTCGTCTGAGCGACAACCACATGCAGAACCAGGAGCGCCAGATGAGCAGTATAGCGGTGTTGATGCCGCTAAGGATATGAATGACGGCTGTGCTGATGCCATCAATGATGGAGATCCAGACGACGGTGCTGAGGCCGTCAAGACACCAGATGCAGATAGTGGTGCTAATGCCACCATTTTTGATGCAGAGCCAGAGCGCGGTGCTGATGCCGCAAAGACAGGTATCGTTGGTGGTACTGAGGCCACCACTTCCACTTTTGTTGAGCTCCCTTCTGTTGTGTTACCATCTTTTGTATCTCAGGATTGTGGTAACAAGAAAAAGAACAAAAATATGAATAAAGGAAAGGTTTCTATTTACACTTCAGATCCATATGTGTTGAATGATGATCATTGTATGGATTCTATTCCTTCACAGGCACAGGGACCTATTCCTAGCCATCCATCTGAGGTGGCCCCTACTATCCCCTTCCCTAAAGCACTTCACCAGGCGAAGGGGAATAAATGAGAAAATCCAAAAAAGAACCAACAGGTGGAGTTCAGCAACCAGATGATTGACAGATTCCACATTCAGCTGACTCTACAAGAAGCACTTGAGCACATCCCCCTCTTCAAAAAGAACTTGAAAGAGAAAACTACAGTCCGCAGGAGGAGGAGGAGCCACATAGATCAGATCCATGTGCTCACCCATTACACTTGCTGCACCATTCAGAACAGATTGCCAGCCAAGAGACCTGATGCAGGAGCTCCCTATGTCAGATGCGAGATTCAGGAGCAGCAGTTCGATCGTACTCTATTAGACAATGGTTCTTCTATTAACCTTCTTCTGGCAGCCTTACTCGATCGATTCGAGTTTGGTCCTCTTCTTAGGAGCAGGACGGTCCTTCAGTTTGCTGACAGGTTGACTAAGAGGCCGAAGGGGTTGCTGAGAGACGTAGTCGTTACTATTCAGGGCCTGAAATTCCCAGTGGACTTTGTTCTATTGGACATGGAGATCCCTGAGTCGGTAACCGATGCCCCCATCATAGTTGGACGCCCATTCTTGGCCACAGCCAAGGCGGTGACCGATCATAAAAGCGGGAAGGTATGTTTTCGCGTAGAGGGCAAAACCATACAAATAGAGACGATCAAGGAAACCAGAGCGAGAGAATTAGCATGCTCAGAGCAATCCAGTGATGTTGAGCAGATGACAGAGGAAGAGCTAGAAGTCCACCAGGAGTTTAATTTTTGTGATGACAGATGATGAATCCATTTGGACAGATCCCGTAGCACAGAGCCTCGTCCTGCCTACAGATTCACCATACTTACAGCTTATGGCAGTTGAGAGCCTGGAGAGCACACCCCTGGACGAGGATACCTTTGTGGCTGACAGTTGTGGGCTGAGTGGTGATGATTTTCAGTCTTGTTCTTCTAATTCAGATCCCTCTGAGTCAGACATTGATTGGGATGATTTTGATGAATATTTGTCATGTCTGATTCCTTCTGAGCCGACAGCTAGGACGAAGTATGAGCTAGTACAGTTCGTAGATGATTCAGCAGGGTTCCCTTCATCAGATATTCATGCGCAGCGAGAGTTCTCACATGCAGACCTGGTCACCTTCACACAGACATACCAGAAGCCATATCTGCCACCTCCAAGTTGTCCAGAACTGAAACCCTTGTCGCAGTCGCTGAAGTATAGATTCCTTGCGGGTGAGCCATATATGCACCCAGTCATTATCTCAGCAGGTTTGACTGGAGAGCAAGAATCTCGTCTGATGGAGGTTGTTGAACGAAACCACAAGGCGATAGGATGGAGTATAGATGATCTCCAGGGGATTAGTCCGGCTCTGTGCTCCCACCACATCTATCGTGAGGAGGACGCTAGGCCTTCGCGTGAGTTCCAGCGATGGCTGAACCCGAATCTTCGAGATGTGGTCATGAAAGAAATATCGAAGTGGTGGAGCGTCTATTTTATCTACCCCATCTCCGACTCCAAGTGGGTTAGTCCATTACATGTGGTACCCAAGAAGACGGGTATCACTACAGTTGTGAGTGACTCTGGAGAGGAGATCGCTACCCGAGTACCCACTTCTTGGAGGGTTTGTGTGGACTACAGACAATTGAATCAGGCTACCAAGAAGGATCATTTCCCACTACCATTCATTGATCAGATTATCGAGAGGCTAGCTGGGAAGAGTCATTATTGTTTTCTTGACGGGTACTCCGATTATAATCAAGTGGCCATTGCGCCCGAAGACCAGGAGAAAACGACATTCACCTGTCCGTTTGGGACTTATGCTTTCAGACGGATACCCTTTGGTCTATGTAACGCCCACACGACATTCCAAAGGTGCATGTTGTCCATTTTCTCAGACATGGTGGGTGACTGTTTGGAGGTCTTCATGGATGACATCTCGGTCTATGGTGATGGGTTCGATGCTTGTCTTGACTGCCTAGACTGTGTGCTCCAGCGTTGCATAGAGGTCAATCTTGTCTTCTCTTGGGAGAAGAGTCACTTCATGGTGACTCAAGGGACGGTCCTTGGTCATATCATCTCCAACAGGGGCATGGAGGTCGATCCAGCCAAGGTGTATATCATTAGAAAACTCAATCCACCGTCCAATTTGTGTAAATTGCGGTCTTTTCTTGGGCATGTCGGTTTCTACCGACGGTTCATTCAGGACTTCAGTCGTATTGCCCGACCGCTCACTGATTTGCTGACAAAATACATCGAGTTCATTGTAGATGATAAGTGTCTCGCGTCTTTTGAGACTTTCAAGAGTATGGTTGTCACGGCTCATGTCCTTCAGCCACCCGATTGGTCTCTCCCATTCGATATCATGATGGATGCTTCTGATTTTGCCGTTGGGGCTGTTCTTGGACAGAGGAGGGATGGATTGACGTATGCCATTCACTACGCCAGCCGGACTTTGGATGTCGCTCAGCAGAATTATACTGTAACAGAGAAAGAGATGCTGGCCGTAATCTTTGCTTTGGATAAGTATAGATCGTATATTCTTGGATCTAGAGTGACTATCTTTACTGATCACACCGCCATCCGGTACTTAATGGCCAAGAAGGATGCCAAAGTGTGCCTTACCAGATGGATCCTTCTGCTCCAGGAGTTTGATATTGAGATTAAGGATAAGCCTGAAGTTAAGAATGTGGTGGCGGATCACCTCTCCCGCTTAGAGAACCTTGAGGAATCTGAGCCCAACGCACCTATCACAGAGACATTCCTAGATGAGGCGATCTTGGCAATCACCTCGCTCCCGTGGTATGCCGACATTGTGAACTATCTTGTTGCCAAGACGGTCCCACAAGGTTGGCCCAGGAAAAAACTCGAGACCTTCCTAACGAAGACCAAGTTTTACCATTGGGAGGATCCCGTCCTTTATCATGAAGGAGGGGACAACATCTGGAGGAGGTGCATTCCTCAAGAAGAGCAGCATAGCGTCCTCACATACTGCCACAAGCTTGAGGCAGGAGGACATCATTCTGGGAGATGGACAACACAAAAGGTGCTTCAATCTGGCCTTTGGTGGCCAAGTCTCTTCAAGGATTCAGATGGGTTCGTGAAGAGATGTACTGACTGTCAGAAGATGGGTACCTGCGGACAGAGAGACATGATGCCCATGCAACCCATTCACATTTGTGAGGTTTTTAATGCATGGGGGATTGATTTCATGGGCCCATTTCCTAAGAGTCAGGGGTTTGAGCACATTTTGCTCGTTGTAGATTATGTCAGCCGATGGGTTGAGGCCATCCCCGCCCGAGCCGCAGATGCTAAGACCGTGTGTCTATTTTTGAGGAAAAATATCATTTCACGGTTCGGGGTACCTAGAGTCTTGATTTCAGACAGGGGGTCTCATTTCATCAATGACAAGATTAGGGCCCTTGCAAATGAGTTCGGCATCGACCATCGTGTTGCCATGCTGTATCACCCTCAGACTAATGGTCTTGCCGAAGTATCGAACCGAGAGATCAAGACTATCCTGCAGAAGCTTGTTCGGCCAGACCGAAAGGATTGGTCACAGCTTTTGGACTCGGTCTTGTGGGCCTATCAGACTTCCTTCAAGAATCCCTTAAGGACTTCTCCCTTTCGTCTTGTCTATGGCTAGCCGTGCCATCTGCCAGTGGAAATCAAGCACAAGTCACTTTGGGCAGTCACTGAGTTATTGTTGGATCCCGAGAGTATAGGAGAACAGAGGAGAGCAGATTTGGCAGCCCTGGAGGAGTTGAGAGACACAGCCTTTTCTAGTAGCCTACAGTACAAGGAAAAAGTGAAAACATGGCACGATTCTCATATCAGCCATAAACAGTTTGACCTAAATCAACGCGTATGGTTGTTTGATTCCAGGATGAAATTATTTCCATGGAAATTACAGATAAGTGGAAAGGTTCGTATGTGGTCAGGAAGGTACATGACAATGGTAGCATTGATATATCCGAGCTGTCATCTTCCTCTACCTTTCGTGTTAACGGTTAGCGCCTAAAGCTATATCTAGACCGTGATCTGCCGACCGTTGACGTTGCCCCCATTCTTCTGGTATGAGATGTGTTCTTTGACTCATATCACTTGCATCTCATACATGATGATCAATTCCATCTTCCGCTGTATAGATCCATCTGTCCATATCATTCTTTCAGTTGTTGATATCTTTTCTTCTTTTCTTCTTTTCCTTGTCTATCTTCTTTTTGTATCAAAAAGGTGTCGCCCCTTGTTGTCAGTTTCTATACTTAGGACGTACTTTGTCCTGAGTATAGGGGGTGTGCACCCCGAGTATTTCTATTCTTCGATCCTCTCCATTGTCTCCTCTTCTTGTCTATACTTAGGGGTATCTTACCCTAAGAATAGGGGGAGAAAATCTGAGTACGATCTGTTCATTCCCACTCTTGACCCTCCCTGCATTGTGTACAGTCCGCTATACTTAGGATTATTTGATCCTAAGTATAGGGGGACGGTTAACTTCTCATTGGTTCATTTATTTATTCTTTAGACTTGCCTATACTTAGTACGAGTTATGTCTTCTCTTTTCTCTCTGATCTATGAGGACATACCTCAAGCTATGTATAGGGGGGTCGTATATACTACATATATACTTTAGCCATAACTCGTACTTTCGTATTTTCCTAATAAATATGGCTAATAATCCTTTAAAATCTGTAATAAAAAGATGTTATCATTCCTCAAATTCTTTTTGTATATACTGATTAATAAATCAGGTGAAAATGTTTTTTGCAAAATGTTTGAAAAATAGTTTGAAAATCCTTGTGAAAATATTTTGAAAACTATTTGGAAAACGTTTTGTTACATGTTTTCAACCTTTGTAAAAATATGTGGTTTGTAAAATTTATTTTCTTTATGTGAAATAAAATGTTTGAAAAATGATTTGCAAATGGTTTGAAAAATGGTTGCAAAAATATTTTGAAAAATCTATCTATACTATTTGAAAACCTTTGCAAAAATGATTTTCAAATGTGTGTACATGTTTGTAAAATAGTTTGTAAAAATTGTTTTGGACTATAGTTTTCAAAATTATCTGAAAACTTGTGTCAAATAAGATTGAGGAATACATACATCACACCTTAAATTCTCTATCTATATGTACAAAATTGATCACTTACCCTGTAAATTCTTAAAATCCACTTCTTGTATATATAAGAAGCATCCCTATGTAAATATTTTAACCTAGGTTCAGCCAAAATCTTTTTGTTTTCAAAAATCCCAAAAACATTTGCAAAATTAAAATCTAAAAACATTTGAAAACTCTCTTTGAAAAACATACAAAAAACGCATATGCATCATCATCATCTTTTCAAAAATCCATAAAAAGTTCAAAAAACTTGAAAATTGTAGCACAAAAATATTTTCTGCATTCTGCATAGCATTCCGCATAGCATTAGCATTTTTCGGATTGAGTTTGATAGTTGAACAAGTCTAAGTAAAATCCGGAGATTGGAGCTTGATTGGACCTTAAAATCTACCTAATAACAGGAACCTTATAGGAACTGGGTTTGAGGTACTTCAGGTCTAGTTGACTTAATTCTTTGAGGATCATGAGACTTGGTTCAATGGATTCTTGACTGACTAAGTAGAGTATTTCGGAGCACACGCACGACTCTTGTTGATAATGACCTAACTTGGACACTTGCACCTTTCACAAGGCTCGACTCAGATGGAGTGGTGAGGGGATTGGATTTGCCGGTATGAGATGCACACAAGTGGAAACACTTGTCCTCCTCTAGGGAGGGAAGTGCACCCCAACCCGTCCAGTGATGAGGACGTCTAAAGACATGAGAGTGTGGGTTGCAATAAAGCTTCAAAAGAGGGATAGTCTACTGGCTCAAGAGGAAAAACTCCTTATGTAAATGCTGTTGTGAATAGTATTTCACAAAAAAGGGGAAGACAGGCCTGTACAAAAATAAAATGCCTGCAAAGTATGTACATATGTTGTAAAGTCAATAAGCAAGCTTGAGTTCCAAAGTCAAAACATGTGAGCCTGCAGCTGGATGACTTGACTACACTGGTCTTGCATCCCAGGATAGGTAGCTACACTAGCTACCGTCCATTCTTCTCTTCACCCCCTCCTTTTGAGTTGGTTGTCACTTGAACTTAGAAGGGAATACCCCGCTCCTCGAGGATGGAGTTATTGGATTGGAGAATCATTGGGTTGTCATGCTGGAGGAGTCAGTCTCTTTGTCATTCTAGTTGGGGAGAGCCACTATCACTTACACTGTACGAGTCAGATTCATAGTCGTAAGGGTTTGCGTATGAGTTGAAGTATTTCTGACCTGGCTATTGAGGAGACTTGAACAGAGTATTGGGATTCTCAGGGACTGTTGGATTTCAAATTCGGTTCTCATTAAGGTTCCGCCCGCACTAAAATTCCAAAGGTCTGACTTAATCTCCAAACTTTGATTTTGTGAAGACAAGTTTGATCATTAGATTTAATCCACATTTCTTCTTTTTCTTTTCTTTGTTTTTCTTTTCTGCACTTATTGCATAAGTGTTTGCTAGGGACTAGCAAAGGTAAAGTATAGGGGGATGATGAATCCACATTTCATCATCTTTATTCTATCATTTTGGCCTCAAAACCCCTAGCAAATGCGTGTAAATACCCTTAATTAGAGCATCTTAGCATTCATGCATGTGCATGTAAATAGTGTATAAAATACTGTAATTAAAGACAAAATTATAGAATAAATAAAAGAAAAGAAAAAGAATAAAATATTGTGAATAATTTATGACCCGAAACCTCGAGACCTAGGCATCTTGATGACTAGGTCGACAAGGAATAAAGTAGGGGGAGATAAGGGCCAAAATACAATAAAAACACCTTATATTTCATTCATTCTTTATTCATTTTAGGACCTATTTTTGGTTCCACTTTTTATACATCAAATAAAAAAACTTTGAACATGAAAGTTGTAGATAATTAAATAAAGAAAAATACAAAATTGATTTCACATAAAAATCATGAACAGATAAAAAGTTATGGTCTGAATAAAAATCCAGAATCCCAACTTTCCAAACCTGTATCTCACAAATGAAAACTCCAAATGCATCAAACTCACCTTTAATTGTATATAGTTTAAAATAAGCTATTTAATGGCGATGGTTTCGCATTTGGCGGAGCTACGGTTTGAAAGTTGAGTTTTGGACCCCTATTGTATACTTATACAGATTAAAATATTCATTTTATTATTTATTCGTTATTTTTATAATTTTATATTTTTATAATTTTTTAAATATTATTTATAATTTATATGTGCATTAAAATCAGAATAAAAACTCAAAGAAAACATAAAATAAAATACTTGTATATATTAAACATAGGTATAATACATGTACATATAGCTATATAGATACTACTTCTATTTATTTAAATGTATAAAACATCTCAGAAAAATAAAATAAAAATATTTTTAAGTGTATAAAAATATTTTATAAATTTATAAAATAATAAACAAAAATAAATAACTTAAACACATAAAATAAAAATAAATTAATAAAATATATAGATAATATACCTATAAAGGGTATAAAAGGTAACTTATAAAATTATACCTCATAAAAATAATTAAAAATCACAATAAAATACCTTATAAAATTATAAACATTTTTTATTTTATAACCTAAAAGTAATAAAATCATTTTCGATTTTTAAATGATTTAATAAAGGTTTTTCCAGGGGTTTTTCCTGGTTGGTCCACGTGGTCCATCCAGGTGGCAGTCACAGTTGACCTCGGTCAACTGTCTGCCCTTCACCCCTGTAGCATGTCAGACCTCATTTTTAGCCCATGTTTGACAATTTTTGGAGACCGATTCTTTCATCAAATCATGTCGAGTCCTTCACGACTTTTCCTCCCCAACTATCGAGCTTTCACGCCCTTGCGTTGTTTCGGGGAATGGATCGACGATTTGCCCAATATTCCTTGGTCTTTGGTGCGTCAGAACCATAGAGTCAAACCCCTTATATGCCACCCCCGACTTCCCTTCGAATTTTGAACCCCTCATTTCATAGGTTAGCGCCCGTTCTTGCGCCCAACCGCTCGAGGAAGGTGACATTTTCCTCTTGAGCACTTCAGGTCAGCCGAGCAACACCTGAGGAGGCTCCACCACCTTCGTCGGCGTTGAGGTACTTCTTCCCTCCAGTATCCACCGTCGAGGCAGCCCCCTTTTCCCTTTATTTCTTATGCATTTTCTTTGCCTTAGTCTTAGGATCCATTTCCCACCATTAATCTCGCGCTTCATCGATCAAATCACCCTTCACGTGAACCTCGCCGGAGCGCAACTCTGGTCGATCACCTCTGCGCCACTTTTCGCCGCCATTCCACTACTGCGGGACCTAGGCATTTTGACCTAGGTCCTCTCACTCTTTCTTGCAGGTATTTGGACTTAAACGAACACCTGGGGGCCATTTTGGCCTTCGCCGGAGACGCCCGAAGCTCCTCCAGCTTCGTCGTCATCTCCTACGAACCTCGGCCATCATCAAGGCTTTTTGGGCCCGCCAGCACTTAGAGGAGGATATCAAGAAGCCGCAGGCCATTTCTGGAAGCTTGAAGGACGTCGGGGAGGCTCGATCTGGCCGGGAGAACTTCTCCACGCCGGAGTTCTTCTCGGTTCTTCGTCCCGCCTCCCCCGCCGTTGGATCTCAGCCATCTTCCAGGCGCAGCAGCCACCGTTGGATCTGGGCCATGCCACACCGTACGATCCTCAGCCTAGATCTAATTGTGGCCCTCCATCGCCGAAGCGGTATCGGGCGACGATGTACGGACACGTGACAAGTGGGAGACTCCCCACCGTTGGATCGTGCCCGAGTGGGGTATTTTGCATCTTACCCCCACGCCATTTTTGTATTTTTATTTAGTCCTTAAACATTTATCTACCGTTTAAATATTTTGTAATAATTGCATTTAGGCCCTTGAACCTTTGATATTTACATTTCAGTCCAGTCCAAGTCACCTCACGTGATCTGTGCACGTGGGGTGGTGGTGATTTTGCACTGGACCCCCCGTAACTTTGTTTATTTAGCTTTAGTCCAGGAACTTTTGTATCACATGTAAAATTTTTGGAAAAAATGCATCTCAGCCCTTGGGCGTTTTTGATATTACATTTAGGTCCTTCTAGGCGCGTGCCAGTCACGCGTAGGGTTGGGTAATTTGTGCTTGTACCCTTGCGGCTTTGAAATTTTGTAATTGATCCTGGAAAGTGTTTATTTAGTTATATATTTTGTGTAAAAATTGCACGTTGGCTCTGTACTTCCTGATATTTGCACTTATGCCCCTGCCAGCTGTGTGATTTTTATTGGATGTTTGCATTTATTTAGTGCATCTTTTTAACTCGAAAAATTCCCAAAAAAACATCTTAGGCTCTTGTTTGCTTTCTTATTCACGCTATATTTTTATTTTTCATTTTTCTTGCATTTTAATATGTATTAAAAATCAAAAACATGCATTTTCAGTACTATTTACCTTAGAAAATACCAAAAAATATCAAAACCCCTTGAAAAATTCCAAAACAATTACCTAAGGTCTATTTGAGTATATTTTAGTGTCATTCCAAAAAACATTAAAATATTCAAAATAAAAACCTTAAAAATTAGAAAATCCCAAAAAACTTCATAAAAATCTAAAAAACCCTAGAAAAATCCTAAAAATATAAACTCAGTCTCTGTAGTTTCTCTATTTTATTCCCTTTATTTTAAAATTAATTTGGGAAAATTTTGTTACTGTTTACTATTTTTCATTTCCATTTTAATCTCAGCCAGTAGCTAATTCACTGTTTTCTTGTATTTTGATTTTTAAAAATATAAAAATTATTTAGAAAAATCCCCAAAAATCGCAAAAAAACATTATTAAATTATAAAAAGACAAAAAAACATTTTATTTTCTGATTTTTGAGCATTTTTCCTTATTTTTATAAATTCCCAATTTCCTCTTTTCTTATATTATATATATATTCTATTATTGAAAAAGAAAATAGAAAAATATAAATTATAAAAAGAAAATATAAAATCAGAAAATCAAAAATCAAAATGCAAAATTAAAAAAATTAATAAAAAATTTATTAAAAATTAAAAACCCACAAAAAAATAGCATACTTGTAGACACACATCACAATCACATTTTGCACAATTGCATTGATCTATCCTGCTTGCTCCCTGAGTTCGACACTCTACATACTTACACTATACACCTAGTTGTTGAGTTAAAATTAATTTGACTCCATGATTTATTTTTCATTGCTTGATTTATATTGTTGTGGGTTCATTGTTGATTAAATCTGGATTTCTTAGCGGTCAGCACAGCGACTTCTGTGCTCCCGCTTTGTGAGGAATACACGACCGTTAGATTTTTGGGTTTATCAGGGGACAAGTTGTGAACGAGGAGGGTTGCAACCTTGGCGGCCGGCAGGCTTCGATGGAGGAGGGGGTAGGGCGGCAGCGCTGCTGCTGCGGCTCCACCCTCTGTTATTATTTTTTGTTTTTTTTGTTTTGATTTTTTTGTCAACTTTTTTTAAGCAGGAGATAAAAAACCGAAAATGAATGGTGGTAAAAAATTTATGAGGTGATAATGATGGAAGTGATGATGAAGATGTGGTGGTGATATAAAAATAATGGTGGTGATCAAGAAAACAAAATATTAGATAAAATAAAATAACAAGAGAAATGAGGAGGAATACTTACCTGAATCTTCACCGATTTGCGGAGCAGCTACGCTAAACACATGTCATCGCCTCGATCCGATTGGCAAAATAAAAATCGGAGAAGCTACGCGAGCTCGATGGGGAACTCGTGACGCGGAGCGGAGCTCCGCGGATCTCGCCTGAAGGAGGTCATCGCTTGAGGAAGATGCTTTACCTCTGTCACCAACAAAGCACTCCAAGCTCTCTCTGTTTTCTATTAGAATGGCGGATAGGCAAAAAATAAGGATGGATAGATGTATAAGAAGAGATGGAAGAAATGGAGGTTAGAATGGAAGTGGAGTAGAATGGGAGGTTAAATTAGTGGTAGAGTTGAATGGGAAGTCAGATGAATAATGGTGTTGAATGGAGGTTGATGAAAGAAGAGAATTTAGTGTAGAGAATATGATTAAATAAGAGAAAATAAAAGTAGGCTACTAAAAAGAGAAAATAAAATAAAGAGAAGAAAAAGAGTGGAGAATTTACAAAATAAGACAAACACTATGTACATTTTTTTGCTTTTCTAATTTATATATATTTTTTGTCTTTTAAATAAGAGATATTTATAACAAAAATATAATAAAATACTATAATCAAAATACAACCTAACAATGATTTTTTTGAATTTTTTTGTAAATAAAAAAGATAAAATAAAAAATGAAGAAAGAATGAATGTATATGTTTTATACAATGTACATCTAGGTCCCAAAACCCAACTTTTGCAAATGAATTCCGATTTTAATGAAACTACTTCCATTGGATAGATAATTTTCTAACTTAAACTTTAAAAGTGAGTTTGGTGAATTTGGAGTTCATACGGAGCGGGAATTTGGTCAGGAAGTTGGACTTTACGGCTTTTTGTGTTTAGGATCTATGAGCATTTAGTTGAGGTAAAAATTTATTTTATATTTTTGTATTTTTATGTACATTTTTATGAACAATTAAGAGAAAGAATTAGCCAAAAGGGGGTTGAAATAAAATTTTTAAAAATACATGACTTTTTGGGCTATTTATAGGTGAGAAACTTCTTTATTTTGCGGCTTTTTATTGTTAATTTATTCTGTACAATCTAATATACCATAATTAGTGTATTTTATTTACAAGAGTCATTTTGTTAATATATTTATTTTATGGACATTTATTTGGGATTTTACTCAGGGATTTTGCTAAGATCAAGATATTGAGATGATGAATCACGGATTCATCACCCCCCCTATACTTAAACTTTGCTAGTCCTCGAGCAAATAAAGAATGAATAAGTTGGAATAACCCTTGACTGTGCATATGAATACAAGACTTGATCTGTTCAAGAACTCTCGATTTCAGAGATCCTAAAATTCTAAGCTGAACCAAGCTCTAATCAAAAGGTATCCAATTTCCTTAATCATCAGACTCTCTTTGTATACATATATAGTAGGGATATGACTTTAAGTGTGGACTGCAATTACAAGAGTAGAGTCACAACGTCACCCAAGATTCCAGTCCAAGATATTCTCCTAAGAACCCAATCCTCAACACTAGGGAATAAACCATTTCTTGCATCCAATCCACCATCTCTTTAGTTGTCAGACTTGAAAGTGTAGATGGAAGGCCAGTTGATGGAGGGCATAGGATTGGTCATTTCTTCTCTCCCTCACAAGGATTCTCTCAAGTGCCTTATTACTCAACGTACATTTTTGGTGTTGATCAGTGCATCCGTCAAGAGAAGTTGGAGTTGTCTGCACTTGTTTTCCTGGGAGTACACCGGGGTGTACCTTTTTTGAGTATCTATTATACCTTCTACACCCAGACTTGTAGCATTTACGATCTAGAGCCTTTTTTGGTACAAGCCCGACTCCCGATCCTAATAGTGGTGGTCCAAGTGGACACTTTGAAATGGTTGGGAGCGCTCGCCTTTGGTGGAAGCTCTTTGATATTTAACTTTGTGAAATCAGAGCTTTTCTTTAACATTTCATTACTTTGTAATATTTTTGGCTAGCTCCACTGCTTTTACCAAGAGTTGGCGCACACTGATCAATATTTTTTTATTTTATTACACTATGACACTTAGGTAAATGTCAAGAGATAGTACAAGAACCATGTTCTCATACTGTCTAAAGGTGTTGACATTCAAGTTTCATGAAGCCTTCACTGATTGTATCCCATCCTCGAGTATCATCAAATCAGGTCCAAACTCAAATCCCTCGTCGAAGTTCCTCAAGTGAAATTTCAACTCATCTCATCATAATTACAGTCGTGTATGTGAGGTGCTGATCATATTCTTAAGGTAGAGACTAAGCAGGCAATATAGCACACAAATCTTTCAAACTAGGGAAATGTGAATAATTAAGTCAACGACCCTAATGACTAAGGCTGGTTAACTCAAAATCTCAAGAGCTCATAAACCAGGTGTTCATGAACATCACTACTCTTGTGTGAAAGTGTAAGTGTCAGGGACCAAACCAACCCATTAGTTAGTTTTTTTATTTTTATTTTGTATTTTTTTGTTGTTTTTTTGTTTTTTTGAAAAGGAAAGGAAGAAAGAAAGATGTTTTTTTCAAAAAGTTTTTTTTGAAAAACACACATTTTTTTAAATAACAAAGAAAGAAAAGAGATTTTTTTGTTTTCTTTGAAAAAGATTTTTAAGCAAATAAGAGTTTTTCAAAAAAAGATTTTTTAAAAGATTTTTTACCAATTTTACCCATCCTGTGATTATTGTACAATATATACAAAAACACGTGAAAGTATGAGCTATGGGTAAATATATATGTAATATATACACGCCCCCCTATACTTGGCATGTGCTATGTCCTCAGAGCACAAGAAGCGAAAAAAAAGACATAGCTCGTGCAAAGCGTAGGATAGATAAAATAATAAAAAGTATACAAGTCGATCCCCCCCTATACTTAGGCTCAGTTCAGCCTAAGTGTAGAAGAAGAGCAAAAATGGGACGGACGAGGTCAAGAGGAGAAATGGATGAGTATATACGCATGGCGGGTATTGGTTCCCCCTATACTTAGGCTCCGGTCAGCCTAAGTATAGGATAAGAGTAAGTGTGAGAACCGACGTGATCTGGAGAATATACAGAGTAGGGATAATTTACATGAGTGAATGAATCTTCTAAGCTACTAAATCCTGATGTTGCATCTCATGAAGAGTAATATAATGTATCTGCTATGTGCTCACTTTGTATGAAGTTGATGACCTCGACTTGGACTAACTGCTCTTTCGAATCTACAAAATGCTTTAACAGTTGTCCATTTATCACATGAGATTGTGCACCATCTGTGAGATCAGCTATCTCTACACTTCCATTCCCATGCACTTTCTTAACAACAAAGGGACCCGTCCATTTAGATTTGAGCTTCCCATGGAACATCTTCAACCTGGCATTAAACAACCATATCTTTTGTCTAGGGACAAAGTCTTTGCACCTAATGTGATGATCATGCCATCTCTTTACTTTGTCCTTATAAATCAAATTATTGTCATATGCCCTATTTCGGATTTCCACGAGCTCGTTCAAATTCAAGTCTCGACATAGCTTCCCTAGATGACAACTTCAACTTAATCTGCTTAATTGCCCATTCGGATTTATGAATTAACTCTGCGGGCAAATGGCATGGCTTGCCATAGATCATTTTAAATGGTGAAGTACCCAATGGTGTCTTGTAGGTTGTCCTATAGGCCCATAGAACTTGGTCCAAGAGATGGGACCAGTTCTTCCTATCAGGACGAACCAACTTCTGCAAAATACTCTTCACCTCTCTATTTGAAACCTCTGTCATGTCGTTGGTTTGTGGATGGTAAGGACTAGTAACTCTATACTCAAATCCATAGTCCTTCGCTAAAGATCTCATATCTCGGTTCACAAAATGGCTACCCCCATCAGATATCAAAACTTTTGGCACCCCAAACCTAGCAATAATATGGTCTCTCACAAACTTACAGACAGTCTTGGCGTCTATGGTTCGGTTTGGGATAGCATCCACTCACCTAGATAGATAGTCAACCACCAACAATATGTACTCATGTCCTTGTCTGTTGGGAAAGGGACCCATAAAATCTATGCCCCATGCATCAAAAACATCGCAAATAATCACCGGATACATGGGCATCTCATCTCTCTGTCCAACAGTCCCTCCCATCCTTTGACAGATCGGGCACGACCGTACAAAATCAATAGCATATCTAGACAAGGTCGACCAGTACAATCCACATTGAAGGACCTTGTGAGCGGTTCTCTTCCCCGAATGATGTCCTCCAGCCTCAAGTGAATGACAATATGTGAGGACACTCTAGTATTCCTCATGAGGAATACACCTTCTCCAAACACAATCCGGCCCTTCGAAGAAAAGGAAAGGATCGTCCCAGTGGTATCTCCTCGAATCCGACTTAAGTCGGTCAATGTTGCTCCTAGTCCAACCATGGGAAACCTACTTGGAGACAAGATAGTTCACCATGTTGGCATACCACAGGAGTGAGTCAATAACACAAATTGACTCATCTGGGAAGGTCACTCTAATCCTCTCATAATCAGGAGAATCTTTAAGTTCAATCCGAGAAAGGTAATCAGTCACAACATTCTTCACTCCAGTTTTATCTTTTATCTCCAAATCAAATTCCTGAAGGAGTAAAATCCACCTAAGAAGGCGTGCCTTCGCATCCTTCTTTTCCATTAAATATCGATTGGTTGTGTGATCAGTGTAGATTGTCACCTTAGAGCCCAAAATATATGACCTGAATTTCTCAAGGGCCCGTACTACAGCGAGCATTTCCATTTCAGTCACTGTATAATTCTTCTTGTAGGATCTAATACTTTACTCGCGTAGTGGATAGCAAATGGGATCACATCTCGTTGTTGTCCCAACACGGCTCCTATAGCGAAATCTGAAGCGTCAGTCATGATCACAAAGGGGAGACACCAGTCAAAAGCTTGTAGGATAGGCGAGGCACAAATCTTCCTCTTCAAGAGCTCAAAGGCCTCCAAACACTTGTGATCTACAACGAACTCTGTGTTTTTTCCTAAGAGCTCAGTCAGTGGGTGGGCGATCTTTGAAAAATCCTGAATAAATCTCCTATAAAATGCAATATGCCCTAGAAATGACCACACTGACTTCACGTTGGTAGGTGGATCGAGTTTCTTGATCACCTCCACCTTGGCAGGGTCAACCTCCATTCCCCTTTTGGAGATGACATGCCCCAACACGATACCCTCCGTTATCATAAAGTGACTCTTCTCCCATGAGAGTACCAGATTCACCTCTCTACACCTCGTGAGGACTCAATCCAAGTACGCTAAATATGTATCAAAAGAATCACCATGGATCGAGAAGTCATCCATGAACACTTCCAGGAAATCTCCCACCATCTCGGCAAATATGACTATCATGCAGCGTTGAAATGTGCCCGGGGCATTGTAGAGCCCAAATGATATGCGCCTGAAAGCATAAGTACTGAATGGACATGTGAATGTGGTCTTTTCCTGGTCCTCACGGGCTATGTCCACCTGGTTGTAGCCTGAGTACCCGTCAACAAAACAGAAGAACTCTTTCCCTGCTAATCTCTCCAAGATCTGATCAATAAAAGGTAAGGGAAAGTGGTCTTTCTTGATCGTGGCATTCAAGCGCATGTAGTCGACACAGACACGCCACGACGTGGGTACTCGTGTCGCGATCTCTACCCCCTCCCCGTTGGTGACCATCTGAATTACCGACTTCTTTGGGACAACATGAAGCAGGGCCACCCACTTGGAGTCAGAAATAGGGTATATAAACCATGCCTTGCACCATTTCTCAATCTCTTTCTTCACCACTTCCGGTAGATTGGGGTTAAGTCTCCTTTGGAACTCACGGGAAGGTCTCACATTATCCTCAGTAAAAATGTGGTGAGAGTAGAGAGCGGAGTTGATCCTCACGAGATCCGACACTATCCAGCCTATTGCTTTGTGGTTCCTCTCTAAGACCTCTAACAACCTAGACTCCTATTCTAAAGTCAAGTCTGAGCTAATGATAAAAGGATATCTCTCTTTGGGTCCCGCAAGAAAGGCATACTTGAGTGTAGGAGCTAGTGATTTCAGTTCTGGCAATGTGGTGTCATTAAGCAAATCTGGCTGAACCGAATCTGAATCTGGTTGCGTGATGCATGAAGGTGAGCTAAGTTGTGTAGTACTCGCCACCAAGTCAGAAGTATCAGGAGTAGGATCGCTAAAGAAATGCGATAGATTGGCCAAAGCCGCATCCGACTCATCATCTATGTCCCATGATCGTTCTAAAAGGGATGGAACTGACAGATCCAGATGGATCTCTACTTCATCATGGGAATAGGTAGATGCATCTATAACAAGATCAGACAGCACCTGGCAAACTACATCATCCACTATTTCCTTTCCAGATGAATGGGTCTCGCTCTGTCCTGAAGGAATCTGTCCCCAAATCCCAACAGTGCTAATCATTCTGCAATCTACCTCCGAAGATGAGTACTCTGTGCTACTCTCTGAATCGGGTCACTGACACTTGGTTTGCTTCATCTCAAGGTTCACTTCTCCGCCTGGAGAACGGAACTTCATCATTTCCGTACCATAATCAAAAGTTGCGCCTACGGTCCTAAGGAAGGGCCGCCCGAGAATGATTTGAGATTCTCTCCAATGATTAGGGGTCTCCATGTCCAACACTGTGAAGTCATCCTGATAGTCCTGCCCCTTAATCGAGATAACTACATTCTTTACTTCTCCCTTAGGTCTCTTCACTGAACGATCTGCAAATTGTAGTAAAGATCTAGATTTGTGAAGTGGTCCCAACTCCAATTTTTGATATAAGGCTAAGGGAAGTAAGTTGATCGAAGAACCGTTATCCAAGAGTGTGCGTGCAAACGCAATGTCGTCAATACAACTCTCTACATAGTGAGCACCCATGTCTCTCTTTTTCCTTGGCAATGCCTGATTCTTGAGACAATAAGTTGTGGCTACTGACAAGACAAGTGTCTTTATATTTTGGTTCTCTTTCTTCCTGCTAGCCCTAGTAGGTGTGCATCTCACCTTAAGGTATTTCTGGAATGCAGGATGGTTAGCCACATACTCATCAAATGGCACCTTTACCATGATGTTTTCTTTACAAAACCGTGCCATATTGGGGTCATCTTTCTGAATCTTTTTGATACGCTTTCCTGCCGTAAGAGCACGGGGAAAAGGGATTGAAGCTAGGGAAATAGAAGATGAAGAATCTGAATCATGAACTGAAAGATCATTCTTGGCATTAAGAAACAGAGTTCTTCATACAAGAATCTTTTTGATGCAACATGGAATCAAAATCTAGACTATCTACTATAGGTTGTGGAATAGAAGCTGGAGTGGTATCTGCCACAACCGGAGATGCAAGGTCCTCCGTAGACTCAAAAGAATATCCATGTTGCCGATGTTGCATATGTGCTCTCCTTCTCCTCTCGGCTCCTTGAGTAGAAATCCTCGAATGGTGCTGATAGGATCCAAAATATGTTGCCTTTCCTCCTCTTCCTCTGAAGACTCCTCAGGTAGAACTCCAGAGATGCCCCTCCTCGCGTCCCTCACTCGGTCAGGTACTTGCTTTTGAGTGACATGTGGTTAGCCTCCTCACACAAAAGAATCTCATGTTCAGATCTAGGGGATGCTGAATAGTATACCTGACCAAAGTGTTGCTGAGAACTAGATCGGTTCAGTCTATTGGGATTTAGCCTAAACTTGGGCTGGGATTGAGGTAGAGGGTGCAGTCTACTCGTCTCGCCATCTGGACAGGCGGTTGACATCCACCTGTAAGTCGTGAATTTTGTTCCTGTAGGAATGGAGCTCGTCGAGTATTTGCTGCTGAATATCCACGGGACCAGACGAAGAAGGAAGTGGATAAGATTGGGAAGAAGAACGGGAAGATTGGCTCTGTTGGCTAGGGTACTGCCTCTGTTGTTGCTGGGGTATCTGCTAAGATTGCAGGCCCTGCTGGCCCACCTAGTAATGTCCCTACCGGCCATACTGTTGCCGCTACTGCTGGGGTGGCTGGAATCCAGGGCTCTACTATGAAGGAGGTGGTGCAGAGGTGAATGCGGTGTTGTGAAAGGTCGGGGGATGCTGGTAGGTCTGTCGGTCTCCTGTACTTCCCTGCCTGGCAGGGTCCTGAGTATACCATACTCCATTCACCACCCAAACCGGTGGAGGCTCCTCCTGAACTGTCTCTTCTAATGGAGGAGGTAGCTGGAAAGAGTGGGCATAGGATTGGTCCTGCTCCCACAGCAGGGGTTGCCCTGACACCAACTGCTCCTGAATATGGTGAACTCGGTAAACGGGGGCAGAGGGTGCAGTCACGGCAGGTATCTTTATCTTAGATACCCTATTAGTTAACTCCTCTATTAGTTTTGGAATCTAGGAGATGCTCATATCCAATTAATCAATTCTCCTATCAATCCTCTCGACTACAATAAGCTTGTCCGCAAGGAGTCCCATGCTAGGGATCACGTCCTGAGAGAGATCGACTACAGCTGATTTTCCCCCTCTAAATGAGAGTTGATTAATCTCGTATTCATCATGCTAAAATTGATCATTTAGGCTTGGTTCCCCATCATTCACTTGTAATTAATCATTAATAAAGCATTATTAGCATTCATACATGTGTGAATAATATCTGCATTTCATCATGCATAATTGCATTTAAAATCCCAAGTGTAAATTAGCCCAAAAAGCTGCTAACTTCTCACATTTTTAATTAATTCATCCTAACTCCGATTGACCTCAAACAACTCCATTATGTAGATATTACTAACCTTATTAAATAAAAAATACAAAAAAATTACTAACTCCAATAAGTGTCAAATAATCCCAAAGTCTAATTTCACAACTGACAGACTAAAATGAGCATATCTCCCTCATACAGTGTCCGATTTTGGTCTACTCACTTTTAAAGTACTCCATTTTCAAATCCCTTCAAAACAAGACCAATTTCGTAAAATTCGGAGCTCATATGTGAAAGTTGGGTTTTGGGCCTCTTTTGCGCATTTTGACTTTTTGCTATTTTTGACCTGAGTTTTTATTTACATAATTAACCCTTTTAATTTTATTTCTTTTTTATTTGGGTTATTTGATGAAAGTTTTATTAAGTGGCATAAAAATCCAAATCCAGATCAAAACTGAAATCAAAGAAACTGACTAAGTCCAAGTGTCCGTTGTCAGTCTGTACAAAAGTTGTGTGATTCTGACTTCTATTTTATTTTCCTATTTTCTTATCTATTAAAAATCCAAAAAAATTAGATTAGTGTGTAATTAATTTTCTTGTATTTTATCGTATTTTTTCTATAATTTTTATCTCCTTTAAAACCACCAAAAAAATACAAAACCCCCAAAATCTGGTATTCAATACACATGGAGAACCACCATAAATATCCACTTCTCACAGATGACCTCTTTTTCATGAAAGTTGTAGATCTCGATGAGACGAACAACTTTCATGAATAAAATTTTTTGATCCGAGATATCCTACTATTTCTTTTCTAATTTTATTCATCTTTAATTTTGAAATTTTTTGGGGCGCCACGTGGCAACCCCTGGGCGCACCACGTGGCACCCCACTCTCTCTCCCCAGCCGCACCCGGGTCACGTGCCCAGCACGTGACCTGAGCTTCTTCCCCACTCAGTCGTTTCCTCCACTCCTTCGATAACCGCCGCCGTTGCTTGCAACGCCCCCATCCCCAGTCGTTCCTCCTCCTCCGTCCTCGTAACGACTGACGCCACCTTCCCTCTCCGACCGTTACGAGGCCGACCTCTCCCTTGAGTAACGGCTGATGCCACCTTCCCTCCTATAAAATCCATCGACCTCCAGCCCTTAAAGCTATACGCCATTCTTGGAGTTCTGCTACCCGCCGTCTTCCTTGGTAACAGCAAGAGAACGACCGCCGCAGCTACCTCTATTCGGCGTGATCCAAGGGTACAGTCCTGTGCATCGACTGGCCCTTGTCTTCCACTGCTTTCCCCCTCCGATCGTCGCCAGCCTTGCATAGGCCGGTGCTCCCTTCTCCCTTCTCCCTCCTTCACCGTCCACCCCCAGTCCCCCCTGTGTATTTCTGTTCTAACCCTTGCAGGGACATGGAGCCTCTCTCCTCCACTGTCGACCGGAGCCCCGCTCCTCCCTCCTCCACTGTTCACGCGGAGCCCAGGTTCGCCGCTCCGCTTGCAGCCCCGAGCTCCATCGAGCTTTTCCATTCCTCTCTGGTGAACAGGTCGACCCCGCTCCTTCTCCGCGCCTCTGGCCACCTCCGCCCTCGCGTCGTGTGTCAGCCGAGGGGCGGCATCCTCGCCTTCCGGCCTCCTTCCCCTTAGCTCGCCACCGCCACCGCGCCCGCGCAGTGCCTCCGCTTCGGTCGTGCGCCCACCACCGCTCCGCCCTCGCCACGGGCTGCGTCGCCCCGACCTCGCAAAGCACAGATACCGTCGGATCGGACAGGCGGCCTTTGATCCGACGGTCCCCAGCGCTCCACGACAGCTGATCCGAGCCTAGGCTCTAGCCTAGAGGCTCGGGCTCTCCGAACCTAGGCTCGGAATTGCCGAGTCTCCACCTGCAGCCACATAGGCGCGGACCTCCAACCCTCAGCCTCGGTCGCTCGACCTTCTGCTCTGCCATCCGAGCCTCCTGGCGCACGTGCTTCGTACGTGCGCGTGGGAAAATTGCACGGACGCCCCTGGCTTTTTCAGAAATTGCAGAAACATCCCTGCTATGGGTAAATAACATCCTGGCCACCCAAGTTTTTATTAATTACAAATAAGTCCTCCCATGGACCTCTTTACAAAGAAAACTTTATTTTATTTACATTTTAGTCCCTGGAACTTCATTTTTATCATATCTTTGTCATACGAACTCCGTTTTTAGCATATAATATGTCATTTTGAAGCTATTTTCATGCTCTACAATTTAGCATAGTTTGTGAACAGATCTGAGATGGTTTATTTATAATTATTGTTTGAGAACTTCTGTTGACAAATGCAGGTTAATTTTGGTATACCTATGCCACATATTGCTTGAGAAATTATAGATAAATCTTTTACAGGAGTTTGGATAAGGATCTTACTCTGATTAAACCATTGAAATTACTGTTGATTATTCTCACGGGAGGTTAATGTACATTTATTCCTCTAAGACTTTTGCTGACTATTTGAGGAATTTAATCAAAGATATTTGGAGGCCTGATATCTCATTATTCTGAGCTTAAATTCATTACCCTGAGCATCAAGTTAAGATCAATTTTGATTTGTGATTAATCTTGTGAAAATATTGATCATATTATTGGAGGAATTAATACGTTTAAAATCACATATCTTGGGCAGCATAGTCTCTGTTTATTTTCTTTGCATCGCATCTCCATTATTGCATTCTATATTTCATCAACACATAAATTAATCGATCATTAATTAACTATTTAATTTGATTTAAGACCATGCAACTAAAAATCTCGGTTCCCTGTGTTTGACCTTGGTACACTTACCAAGTAAAAAATACTCCACAACATTCAAAGTTTGTGGTATTTTGATCGACCGAAATTCGCTTCCTATACTACAATTCCACATTATTAAAGAGGCGAATTTCGCGCTCATCAAATGGCGCCGTTGCCGGGGAACGGTGAATTTTTAGGATTTTGAATCATTTATTATAATTAATTTTTGTGAAGTTAATTTTTGTGACATTTTTTCCTTTTACATTTTTTTTGCATTTTTCCTTTTGCATTTTTTTCTTTCTTCTGATACTAACCATACTCTCTTTCTTTGCAGACTACTCGGAGAGAATTTTTGATATTATCAAGGACCTGCAAAGAAGACTAATTTGTATTTTATTTTTTATGAGAGAGAGTTAGCATAGATTTAATTTTCCGCAATATTCTCAGGGTCCCTCTCTTTGAACCCTTGTAATAATTCAGACTGAACATTTCTGTGGTGTGTCGGGTCTGTTTCAACCCCTTCTATGTGGTTGGGACCCGACTTGTGTGGCGTAGGACTTAGGCACATATACGATCGTTTCTTTATCATTGATTGTGCTCGTAATTCTTAGGCAACACTCTCACTAATATACGCACTATAGATCGTTCAATATTAGCCAAATTCTGAAATCAATTCTTCCCGCTAATAGAACTATCTGTTTAGGGAGTTTTTCATCTATGCATATCATTTAGTGTAAATTTTAAATTCCTTGTCTTGCATCCCGCATGAAGAACGCGAGGATTCACTGTAAGTCCTTCTCTTAAGCATGCATCATTGATTTACGTTTGCATCGGCTTTTCCGATCCTCCTTTCTCAAAGTTTTACAACTTAGGATTTAAAGGGATTGGGATTGTTCGTTAGGCGTGAATTTTTGTGCTCACATAAACTACAGTGATAACCTTAACTTAAAATCGGGATTGCTAATCAAGGTGACTGTAAATAAAATTGACCTAAAATTAACATGTGTTTGGTGGAGAGAACCCCACTCATTGTTTGTAAGGACAAGATCGCACACCTTAGGTAGAGCCAAAAATCGAAATACTTCATTCAGACTGCTGATTTTAAACAATTAGCTATATTTCAGTGAGGGTCTCGGGTAGCCGTTTATGGTCTGACTTCCCTTAGCAGAGTAGGTGGTTTAGAGGACACCGCGGAAGGCTCCGTCCTCAAGTAACATGGGTAGTCGTTTAAACGGTCCGTACTTACACCTATACTGGCTGAGAGTAGGTGCAACTAGTTGTATGAACTCGAGACAGTCTTTGTGAAATATTTCGGCACCTAACAGCTTCGCTTAATCTGCAAGATTGTTTTTTCATTAAATTAAAATTGAAAAGATAAGCGACCGAACCCTGACGTGCCTTCATCTGTGTTGAGTGGTGAACTTGAGAATTGGCTTGTGTTTGCTTTGTGTCTGCTTCCTTGTGAAGACTCTCTCCATCCTCCTTGTCTTAAAAGTTTCGTCTTTTCACTCCTCCGCTAAGGAATCTCTTATCCTTAGCAAAAACCTCATTTAATTCCAACACTTATCTCTGAACTCTTCCTTTCTGAAGGTGAATCATAATGCCTCCAAAGAAGAATCCTGGGGACGATGAGAACGACAATGACCCTATCCAAGCACTCTTGGCTAGGATAACCGCTGCCGAACAAACCAATGAACTACTTAGGACACAGTTGGAAATAATGCAACAAGGCGAGGCTGCTATGGAAGACATGTATCTCCCAGAATTAGATAAAGATTATAATTGGTTGAGACCTGTCCCCCCTGAGGATGCGTTCGAACACAAACCGCATTTCCTTGCACTGCTGCCAAAGTTCGGAGGAAATAATCACGAAGAACCATATATCTTCCTCCGCGGCTTCGAGTTAGTTTGTGCTAACCTTTGCCACCCTAGGGTTAGCCAAGACTACATAAGGTTGAGAGCCGTCCCCTTTGCCTTAACTGATAAGGCAACTTACTGGTTGAAAAATCTAGGGGAAATAGTCAGTACATGGGCCACATTCAAGACTCTATTTTTAAAGAAATTCTACCCAGTTAGTAGAATTAATCAAATGAGGATCAAGCTCACAAGTTTCACGCAACACCCGAATGAACCATTTCATAAAACCTGGGAAAGATTCACAGACTTAGTACAGAAATGGCCAGGACACGGGATAAGTAAAATGATGCTGGTCCAAAGTCTTGTGAGCAGGCTGAACCCTGAGACTCAAGGGTTGGTTAGTGCATCCTGCGGAGGAAGCTACATGGGACGCCACGAGGACACCGTCTATAAGGTGTTCGAAAGACTTGCTGAATCAAGACGCACACAAACCACCAGCCGGGCTTACATAGCCGGCTCCAAAAAGATGGTGAATAATCTGACAACCGATCACAGTGCTGATATGGGAATAATAGCTGATAAGCTAACTATGGTTGAGCATATTTATAAGAAGGTGGACGAACTCCATAAATCATCTGATATGGAGAAATTAGCTAAATTGCCTAAACAAATGGAGGAACTGGCTGAAAGGGTATCAAATATCCCATCCCTGACTACAACTCCCGCACCCATACACCAAATTCACTACATTCGAGGTCAAGGGGTAGGACAACATAGCCATTGGGGTGGAGACCAAGTCTTGTCCCAACAAACTGATGAAACCTCCGCTCAGACTGATTTTGAGGAACCTCCACAGGTCATGGAGATAAACAGAGTCTGGTATAATTTGGAACCGGTCAATCGCTCAGACCAAAACTCAACTCCGAAACCTCGTCCACCGCAAGCCCGGCCCACCTACCAGCCTCAACCGCAACAGAGGCAGCAATATCGCACAGGTTATCAGAACCCACAACCTCAGCCACAGCAGAACCAACGCCAAAGCCAACAAGGCCAATATTAACAACCTCAGGCCAGGCAGGGCCAAGGGTCCTCCTCTTCTGCTATCTCTCCAGAACTCCAGCGAGTGCTGGATGAACTTCATGATATGAGAGTCGACATAAATCGACTCTCTCGTTGGAGAGATGAGGTGACTGCACCCCAGACCGTGATTCCAGCTCAAGTCCAGGCTAACCCAAATAGCCTTGGACACAATCAGGTATTAATCTCTGACTATTTCATACCTGAGCTTAAGCTCTCCTCAAATAATAACTCTTATCATATCTCTCTTAGGAGCGGAAGGACTGTAACCATGCCTGATCGAGCGAAGGAACACGAAGACATAGCCCCAGTGTCCACCAATTCACACAACCCTGGGAGAATTGACAAAGGAAGACATGAGGAGAAAGAACAAGTCCCACCCACACCACCTGGATATAATGGAGAGTCTGAGTCTGAGTCAGACAGAGAAATGCCACCAAGACACCAGCCACATCTGACCACAAATTTCCCTATTTTTAGTCCGAGTACGAGTCCTGTAAGAAATTTTTCATTCAATAAAAGTGATGATGTTGATCACAACAAATCCATTCCTTTCCCCCGTGCTCTTACGGCAGGAAAGAAGAAAAGCATAAAAAATCAAAAAAATGATGAAGAGATGGCCCGCATCTGTAAGGAAAATATTAAGGTCACTCTGTCCCTAGACGAGATGATAGAAAGAGACTCGGCTTTTCGAAAATACCTGAAGGTGAGATGCACACCAACTAGGGCCAGCAAACAAACTCCTAGTCGAATAAAGAAACACATACTCTCAGTTGCCACATCTCGTCTTATAAAAAAATGAGTTGCCAAGGAAGAAAAGAGACATGGGGGCTCACTTTGTCACTAGTCACATCAAGGAAATCAAGTTTGCAAGAACATTATTAGACAATGGATCATCCATCAATCTCATGCCCACAACCCTATATGAGCATCTAAATCTAGGTCCTCTTAAGCAATCTGCAGCCGTACTTCAATTCGCAGACACATCAACTAAGCGACCTAGGGGCGAGATTTGAAACGTCATCATCAACATAGAGGGACAAAACTACCCAGTGGATTTTACAATTCTTGACATGGATGTCCCTAGAAATTGGAAAGATTCCCAGATGATACTAGGGCGACCCTTCCTTAGGACCGCAGGAGCTATATTTGATTACACATCTGGGAGAATCCAGTTTGGAAAAGTTGAATTTAAAATGCAGCAAACTAGGTTCCAAAAATCTGACACTGAGTCGAGCACCGAGTCTGAAAAATAAGACACTGAGACTGAAATTACTGAAGCAACAATTGGGCCCTGGAGACAAAACTCAACCGCTATGATAGAATCAACCTCATCTGGAGAGGAAATTGTTGATGATTTAGTCTGCCAGCTCATTCATGCATCTACCTATACTCTAGGAGACTCAGAAGCCCCTCTGGACCTGTCAGTCCATTCCCCTTATGGACAGTCCTTGAGTAAGGTACACAAATCGGACGCGGTGCTTGCCACACCACATTCCGTCATTAGCGATCCGATCCTAGAAATAACCACAATGGTGGCCAATATGGATACACTGCAACCATCTACATCACAACAAGAAGCATCACTGAGGGGACCAGATTCGAGCAACATCATTGACCTCCCTGAACTTAAACCATTGCCCCCTACACTTAAGTATGCCTTCCTTGCAGGAAAAAAGGGACAATTTCCGGTCATTATCAGTTCACATCTGACCGAAGAGCAGGAGATTCGCCTGATTAATGTTTTGGAGAAAAACTGCAAGGCTATAGGCTGGAGATTGTCTGATCTACCAGGGATAAACCCAGCCTTGTGTTCACACCATATTTACTTGGAAGATAATGCTAAATCCTCCCGTAAATGCCAATGTAGATTGAATCCAAACTTACGGGAAGTGGTTAAGACTGAGATCGAAAAATGGTGTAAAGCTGGGTTCATATTTCCCATCTCCGACTCCAAATGGGTGTCACCTTTGCATGTAGTCCCGAAAAAGTCGGGACTTCAGACTATCACCAATGAGGAGGGAGAGGAGATCACGACATGGGTACCTATGTCGTGGCGTGACTGTGTGGATTAGAGGCGCCTGAATGCCGCAACGAAGAAGGATCACTTTCCGATGCCTTTTATTGATCAAATCCTGGAGAGATTGGCAGGGAGAGAATACTTCTGTTTTTTAGACGGGTACTCGGGCTACACTCAGGTAGCCATCGCACCCGAGGACCAGGAAAAGACTACTTTTACATGTCCTTTCGGCACATACGCATTCAAGCGAATGCCTTTTGGGCTTTGCAATGCCCCCGGCACCTTTCAGCGATGCATGATTGCAATTTTTGCCGACATGGTTGGGTATTTCCTGGAGGTCTTCATGGATGACTTCTCGGTCCATGGTGATTCATTCGATGATTGTCTAGCGTACCTGGATCGAGTCCTCCATAAGTGTAGGGAAGTAAATCTGGTGCTCTCTTGGGAGAAAAGTCATTTCATGGTGAAAGAGGGCATTGTATTGGGGCATGTCATCTCCAAGAAGGGAATGGAGGTTGACCCTGCCAAAGTTGATGTGATCAAGAAACTAGAGCCACCCACAAATGTGAAACAAGTACGGTCTTTTCTAGGGCATGTCGGATTTTACAGGAGATTTATCAAAGACTTTTCAAAAATTGCTCGACCGTTAACTGACCTTCTTGGAAAAGACACCGAATTACTGGTAGATCATAAGTTTCTAGAAGCCTTCGAATTACTCAAGAGAAGGATCATTGAGACTCCCGTCCTACAAGCTCCCGACTGGTCTCTTCCCTTCGAGATCATGACAGACGCATCCGATTTCGTTGTAGGAGCTGTATTAGGACAACGAAAAGATGGAATCCCATATGCTATTCACTATGCAAGCAAAGTTTTAGACCCTGCTCAGAAAAATTACAGTGTGATCGAAAAGGAAATGCTTGTTGTGGTTTTTGCCTTGGAAAAATTTTGATCAATACTTCTAGGATCTAAGGTGATAGTTTACACAGACCACTCTGCCATTTGCTATTTAATGGCCAAAAAGGACGCAAAAGCACGACTTCTGAGATGGATTCTGCTGCTTCAAGAATTTGATTTGGAGATTAAGGACAAACTTGGCGTTAAGAATGTCGTGGCTGATCATTTATCACGGATTGTACATAACAAAATTACAGAATCTGAATCCATCTGTGAAACCTTCCCAGACGAGTCAATTTCTGCTATTGACTCACTCCCATGGTATGTAGACATGGTGAATTATCTTGTCACCAAGGAAGTTCCTCAAGGTTGGCCCAGAAACAAAATCGATCGACTCATATCTGTAGCGAGACACTATCATTAGGAATATCCGTTCCTTTTCTATGAAGGACCGGATTGCATATGGAGAAGATGTATTCCTCAAGAGGAATACCAAAGTATCCTCAATCTATGCCACACCTTGGAGGCGGGAGGACATCACTCTGGGAAGAGGACCGCTGAGAAGATATTGCAATGTGGATTTTACTGGACGACCTTGTTTAAGGATGCTTACGATTTTGTTAGGTCGTGCCCCGTCTGTCAGAGAATGGGAGGAACCATTGGTTCCAAAGATGCCATGCCTATGCAACTAGTGATCATCTGTGATGTATTCGATGCATGGGGCGTTGACTTTATGGGCCCATTCCCTAATAGTCAAGGATTTGAATATATTCTTCTCGCGATTGATTATTTATCTAGATGGGTGGAGGCTATCCCTACTCGAGCTGCAGATAGCAAAACTATTTGCAAGTTTTTGAAAGATCATATTATTTCGAGGTTTGGAATTCCAAAAGTTTTAATATCTGATGGGGGAAGCCACTTTGTCAACCGGGAGGTGAAGAAGTTGACTAAGGAATACGGCATCAAGCACCGTGTCGCTACTCCTTACCATCCACAATCCAATGGCATGGACGAGGTGTCAAACAGGGAGGTTAAAGGTTTTTACAGAAGCTCGTCCGCCCTGACAGGAAGAACTGGTCCTAGTTCCTGGACCAAGTTCTATAAGCTTACTGGACGGCTTATAAGACCCCATTGGGCACCTCCCCATTTCGAATGGTATATGGAAAGCCATGCCATTTGCCCGCAGAACTCGTGCATAAATCAGAATGGACAATCAAAAAGATTAATTGGATTTGTCACCAAGGAAAGAAGAACCAAGAGATGAATTTGAATGAACTGTCTGAAATCCGAAATCATGCTTATGAAAACAGCACCATCTACAAGGACAAAGTAAAGAGATGGCATGATAAGAACATTCGAACAAAGATCTTTGTCCCAGGGCAGAAAGTTTGGCTATTCAATGCAAAACTGAAAATTTTCCAAGGGAAATTGAAATCAAAATGGACGGGACCCTTCATTGTAAGAGAGGTGCACAATAATGGGAGTGTTGAGATCTTAGAGACCGCAGATAGCACGCAAACATCAATGGTCAACGGTCAACTGCTTAAACATTTTGCCGAATCCAACGAGCAATTAGCACAAGTTGAACAGATCTCCTTCACTCAGGGCATAGATTTTGACGAAAAATTTGATCTACCCAGATAGCACACCTCTCTGGAACCTACACTCTTCTATATAACCATCTACCCGCTCTCGATCCCCGATACTTAGGGGACCGATTTCATTGTTTTTACATCACTTCTCCTCTTTTTTTGTTTATAACCCATCTATACTTAGTACGATCTATGTCAACATTTCACTTTGTGCCATGGGGACATAGCACAAGCTAAGTATAGGGGGGTGTTTGTATATATTTTATCTACTTTATCCATAGCTCGTACTTTAATCGCTTTTATCTAATATCAGGGATGGGTACAAGTAGTGTGTGTAATAGATGTTTTTCAAAAAAAATAAAAAAAAAACAAAAAACAAAAAAACAAAAAAAAAACAAAAATACCAACAAAAAATTGCACTCATGGTCTTGCATTTCATCAAGCATTTCATGCATTCCTTGGTTGACATATTCCTGACACATTCACCATCACTCAAGGCTTAAGGATTTTTGAGGACACTTGATTTCTGAGATCTTGAGATTCTGAGTTAGCCTGCCTTAGTCATTAGGATTTTTGAACTTAATAATCCACACTTCCCTAGTTTGAAAGATTTGAGCGCTATATTGCACTCTTCATCTCTACCTTCAAAAAGAATATGATCAGCACAATCACCCCCACAACTGCATGATTGATGAGATGAGTTGAGATATCACTTGAGGAACTAGGACTAGAGATTTGAGTTTAGACCCGATCTGATGATATTCGAGGATGGGATAAAGTTAATGAAGGCTGCAGAAAACCTGAGTGTCAGTAAAACCCTAGCCAGTATGTGAACAAGATTCATATGCTATCTCTTTGATAAATGACCTAAGTGTCGGGGTGTGTTGAAACTTAATGAAAAATTATTGATCAGTGTGCGCCAACTTTTAGTAAAAGCAGTGGAGCTAGCCGACAAAAGAAAAGAAAAAGAAATATTAAAGAAAAGCTCTATCATCCAAAGTCAAATTCCAATTAAGCTTCCACCAATGGCGAGCGCTAACAAACATTTTCAAAGTGTCCACTTGGACCAAGCGCTAATTAGGACCAAGGAGTTGGGCTGACACCATAAAAGGGCCCTGCATCGTAACTGATACAAGTCTGGGTGTCGAAGGTATCTTAGATACTCAAAAGAGACACACCCCGGTGTATTCCCAGAAAAACAAGTGCAGACGACTCCAAATTCTCTTGACGGACACATTGATCAACAAAATAAAAATATACTTGTGTTGAGTAATAAGGCACTTGAGAGGCACCTTGTTCCATTGTGAGGGAGAGAAAATCAGACACAATCCTATGACCTCCATCATCTGGCCGTCCATCTACACTTTCAAGTCTGACAAACTAATGAGACGGTTGACTGAAGCAAGAATAGACTTATTCCCTAGTGTTGAGGATTAGGTCTAGAGGAGGATCTTTGGGACTGTAACTTTGAGTAATACCCCGACTCGACTCTCATGAAATGCAGTACACTTAAAATCATATCCTTATATTATATGTACAAACAGAGAGTCTGAAAATTAGAGAAGTTGGGTTCCTTTTGATTAAAGCTTGGTTGACCCCAGAATTTTAGGATCACTCAAATTAAAGGTCTTCTGTGAATTACGCCTTGAAAATTCACATGCACAGTCAGGGATGTATTCAACTAAGTCGTTCATTCATGCTCGGGGACGAGCATAGTCTAAGTATAGGGGTATGATGAATCTTGTATTCATCATGCTAAAATTGATCATTTAGGCTATGTTCCCCATCATTCACTTGTAATTAATCATTAATAAAGCATTATTAGCATGCATACATGTGTGAATAATATCTGCATTTCATCATGCATAATTGCATTTAAAATCCCAAGTGTAAATTAGCCCAAAAAGCTGCTAACTTCTCACATTTTTAATTAATTCATCCTAACTCCGATTAACCTCAAACTACCTCCATTATATAGATATTACCAACCTTATTAAATAAAAAAATACAAAAAATTACTAACTCCAATAAGTGTCAAATAATCCCATATTCTAATTTCACATCTGACAGACTAAAATGAGCATATCTCCCTCATACAGTGTCCGATTTTTGTCTACTAAATTTTAAAGTACTCCATTTTCAAATCCCTTCAAAACAAGACAATTTCGTAAAATTCGGAGCTCATATGTGAAAGTTGGGGTTTGGGCCTCTTTTGCGCATTTTGACTTTTTTCTATTTTTGACCTGAGTTTTTATGTACATAAATAACCCTTTTAATTTTATTTCTTTTTTATTTGTGTTCTTTGATGGAAGTTTTATTAAGCGACATAAAAATCTAAATCCAGATCAAAACTGAAATCAAAGAAACTAACCGAGTCCAAGTGTCTGTTGTCGGTCTGTACAAAAGTTGTGTGATTCTGACTTCTATTTTATTTTCCTATTTTCTTATCTACTAAAAATCCAAAAAAAATATATTAGTGTGTAATTAATTTTTTTGTATTTTATCGTATTTTTTCTATAATTTTTATCTCATTTAAAACCACCAAAAAAATACAAAACCCCCAAAATCCGGTTTTCTATACACATGGAAAACCACCATAAATACTACTTCTCACAGATGACCTCTTTTGCTCCCGGCCCCTTCATGAAAGTTGTAGATCTCGATGAGACGAACAACTTTTGTGAAAGAAATTTTTAGATCCGAGGTATCCTGCTATTTCTTTTCTAATTTTATTCATCTTTAATTTTGAAATTTTTTGGGGCGCCACGTGGCAGCCCCTGGGTGTGCCACGTGGCACCCCACTCTCTCTCCCCAGCCGCACCCGGGTGACGTGCCCAGCACGTGACCTGAGCTTCTTCCCCACTCAGTCGTTTCCTCCTCTCCTTCGATAACCGCCGCCGTCGCTTGCAACGCCCCCATCCCCAGTCGTTCCTCCTCCTCCGTCCTCGTAACGGCTGACGCCACCTCCCCTCTCCGGCCGTTACGAGGCCGGCCTCTCCCTCGAGTAACGGCTGACGTGACCTTCCCTCCTATAAAACCCATCGACCTCCAGCCCTTAAAGCTATCCGCCATTCCTGGAGTTCTGCAACCCGTCGTCTTCCTTGGTGACAACAAGAGAACGGCCGCCGCGACTACGTCTCTCCGGCGTGATCCAAGGGTACAGTCCTGTGCATCGACTGGCCCTTGTCTTCCACTGCTTTCCCCCTCCGATCGTCGTCGGCCTTGCACAGGCCGGTGCTCCCATCTCCCTTCTCCCTCCTTCACCGCCGACCCCTAGTCCCCCCTGTGTATTTCTGTTCTAACCCTCGCAGGTACACGGAGCCTCGCTCCTCCACTGTCTACCGAAGCCCCACTCCTCCCTCCTCAACCGTTCACGCGGAGCCCAGGTTCGCCGCTCCGCTCGCAGCCCCAAGCTCCATCGAGCTTTTCCATTCCTCTCCGGCGAACAGGTCTACCCCGCTCCTTCTCTGCGCCTCCGGCCGCCTCCGCCCTCGCGTCGTGTGTCGGCCGAGGGGAGGCATCCTCGCCTTCCGGCCACCTTCCCCTTAGCTCACTACCGCCCCTGCGCCCGCGCGGCGCCTCCGCTTCGGCCGTGCGCCCACTGCCGCTCCGCCCTCGCCACGGGCTGCGCCTCCCCAACCTCGTAGAGCACAGATACCGTCGGATCGGGCAGGCGGCCCTTGATCCGACGGTCCCCAGCGCTCCACGACAGTCGACCCGAGCCTAGGCCCCAGCCTAGAGGCTCGGGCTATCCGAACCTAGGCTCGAAATTGCCGAGTCTCCACCTGCGGCCACGTAGACGCGGACCTCTGACCCTCAGCCTCGGCCGCCCGACCCTCTGCTCCGCCGCCCGAGCCTCCTGGCGCACGTGCTTCGCACGTGTGTATGGGAAAATTGCACGGATGCCCCTGGCTTTTTCAGAAATTGCAGAAGCATCCATGCTAGGGGTAAATTACATCCGAGCCCCTCAAGTTTTTATTAATTACAGATAAGTCCTCCTAGGGACCTCTTTGCAAAGAAAACTTTATTTATTTACATTTTAGTCCCTAAAACTTCATTTTATCATATCTTTGTCATACGAACTCCGTTTTGAGCATATAATATGTCGTTTTGAAGCTATTTTCATACTCTACAATTTAGCATAGTTTGTGAACAGATCTGAGAGGGTTTATTGATAATTATTATTTGAGGACTTCTGTTGACACATGCAGGCTAATTTTGACATACCTATGCCACGTATTGCTTGAGAAATTATAGATAAATCTTTTGCAAGAGTTCGGATGAGGATCTTACTCTGATTAAACCATTGAAATTACTGTTGATTATTCTCACAGGAGGTTAATGTACATTTATTCCTCTAAGACTTTTGCTGACTATTTGAGGAATTTAATAAAAGATATTTGGAGGCCTGATATCTCATTATTCTGAGCTTAAATTCATTACCTTGAGCATCAAGTTAAGATCAATTTTGATTTGTGATTAATCTTGTGAAAATATTGATCATATTATTAGAGGAATTAATACGTTTAAAATCACAGATCCTGGGCAGCATAGTCTCTATTTATTTTCTTTGCATCGCATCTCCATTATTGCATTCTATATTTCATCAACACATAAATTAATCGATCATTAATTAACTATTTAATTTGATTTAAGACCACACAACTAAAAATCTCTGTTCCCTGTGTTCGACCTTGGTACACTTACCAAGTAAAAAATACTCCACAACATTCAAAGTTTGTGGTATTTTGATCGACCGAAATTCGCTTCCTATACTACAATTCCACATTATTAAAGAGGTGAATTTCACGCTCATCAAGGGTGAACTGGGGGACGATGTATAGGCCCTGCTGGCCATCTATGAGCGGCTGGTTTCAGTCATCTGCTCGAATACCTTCCAGACGGTATCCGTTCCTCTTGATGTATAGCTGCCTCCACATGCAGCGCTCACTAAACCCTGCATCTCAGAGGTTAAGACCAGTGAAGAATGACTGGACCAAGATATTGTCATCAGTCCATGACAGGGACACTTCTGCAGGATGTCCTTGAATCTTACCCATGCATCACAAAAGGCTTCTTAGGGTAATTGGGAAAAACTCGTAATGCACGTCCTCATCATGTTAGTTCAACTCAAGGGGTAGAACTTCTTCAGAAACAGGTCCTTAAACTGGGCATAAGTGGTGACTGTCACTCCAAGATTTTTCACCTAGTAGTCGGCTTTTCCACCTAAGGCAAATGGAAGGGTTGTGAGCCTAATATAATCCTGGCAAACATTAGGATGTCTAAGGTTAGTGCAGACGACCTTAAAGTCCCTTAGGAATGCATATGGCTCCTCAGAAGCATTCCCATCGAAATGTGGAAGCAGGTTCAAAAAATGCGACTTCAACTCGAAATCAACAGTGGGTTCGACCAGACTCAAGTAGTTTCGAATTCTGTATTGCATGGGGTTGTACGCCGCATCCATTGGTGGTTCGACCCCAACATTGAGCTGTCCTAACTGAGCTCTCAGTAATACGTGTTGTTGCTCAGATGCAGCTAATCTGGCAAATACCATTCTCATCGGGTCCACGGGGTGTTCTTCTTCCTCTTCTTTCTTCTTTGGAGGTATTTTTCTTGTATCTTTTTTAGGTCCTACATCAGCAATGTGGTCTTGATTAGAAGAGGATTTATGAATCAAGATATTCTCATCGAGGCGAAGGTCTTCCTCAGTGAGGTGGGAAGAGAGAAAGGGAATGGTTTGAGAGTAACCATCCCGAGAGTGGGTGATCTTGGGCTCAAGAGGGTCATGAGTCTAGGTTGGTCCAAGTTGTGCTTGGACCTTTGAAGACGTACTTTTTGGAGGGTTCAACGAGAGATTCATAAAGTCCAAATAAATATCCTCCCAATTAGTCATCTTCGATGTCAAAAAAAATGATTAGAACACGATATTCAATGAGGCACTAGTTCTACGATGTACGTAAATGTGCGGAGTGAACTCACACAATACAAACGCAATTCAAACCCTCAATTTCACCAACTCAACACATGATGGTCGTAAGGGTTCACCCGAATTATCTGGTCAATTTTAGTTGGTGATAAATACAATATTGGAAAGATTAACGAGTTGTTAGGTGCATGTATTTTCCTACAGACTGGCCAGATTCTTACGACTAGTTGGACCTATTTCAGCTAGTATAGAAGTAAGTACGGACCGTATAAATACGGCTACCTGTTCCTTGAGGACTAAGGCGTCCTCTAAACCTCCCACTCTGCTAAGGAAATCCATATCGTTTTCCGACTATCCGTATATCCTCACTGAAAAGTAGATAATCGCCTAAAAAGAAAGAACCAGTAGTAAGTAAGAAATCATGGTTTGGCTTTATCGTAGGGTTGTCTCTCTCTCTCACTTGCAAGTAAAACAGACAATGATGGCTTTATGCACCCGAGAACATGGGTTCTTTTTATTCCATTTTTTTTTAAATCGACCTGCTCAATTCAGTCCCAATTTTAGAGTTAGGTTATCACTTGAAATTAATCTGAACACAAAAACACGTCTACCGTTCAGTCCCAATTTCCTTTTTGATCTTAAGTTGTAAAATAAGAGGGGAATCGGAAATCAGAATGCAAACGTGAAACTATGATGCATGCTCAGAAGAAGGTATACTTACAGTGAATCCCAGCACTCTCCATGCGTTATGCAAAAATTGAATTTGTAAATTTTACACTAAATGCATGCAGATCGAGAAAACTGCACCTAAACAGTATACTATTAGCGGGGAAGAATTGATTTGATTTGAGCTAAGTAGTACGTGTCTATGTGCGTCTCATTATAAATCTTATCAGATAAGTGAATCTTCTAAGATGTGTGTGGCCTAAATTACGATGGGTACAAACAAATTTGATTCTATACTATTGTGTGCCTAATCTTTAAATTTACCACTCAAGTCGAGCCCCACCCTCACCGGAGACTAAAACAGGTCTCGACAAACCACAATAATAATGTCCAAGTCTCTTTACACGTGCGAGCTCTCAAACAAGAGCCGTTATAAATGACAAAATTACTTAAATAACTACACCACAATAATTACAAAAAAATTACAAAAATTCTCTCGAATATAAATAAATAATCCTCGCTCTTCAACGTCGGCGCGCATCACGTCCGTCGACCTCCGATGTACTCCAAGTTCATTGGACCCTCACAAGGAAAATAAGATTTATGTTAGAGAATTCAAAAATAAAATATATACAAAAAATAAACAGAGAATACTTGAGAGAAAAAATGGAATAAATATAAGGTGGCTCGGGGGTCAGACTACCCGAGTAATTGAAAATCTAAATCTAATTTTCCAAATTAATCCCTAAGCCATTTGCCTCCCCGGTATCGGTGCCATCTGATGGATCCGCTGAATACGATATATAATCTGCATTCGTTGTAGTATGCGTACTTAGCGAAACAATCAGAACCAAGAGAAAATCTCCGTGAAGAGTGTCTCGGCTTAATTTTTATCCCGAACAAGTCCGGGGTCCAACACAGGGAGGCAAAGAAACAATGTCATGTTAATTTAGAGAAATTAGGTCTAGGTTTCCTAAGTGGATTTTTTAGATTTTTCTAATGTAAAAACAAATGCAAATGCAAATGCGGATGAATTAAGACAATAAGAAAATATAATACTAGGCCAAATTAATTTTAATGTGAACTTAATCAGATTTAGCCTAATTGTATTTTTCCTACAATCCTAATCCAGAGATGAGTACAAAACACATTTTTTTGGATCTTAAGAATTATAATGCAGTAATTAAAAATGCACACTTTTTATGGGTTTTTTAGCAATTTTTCACTCAAACAGTATGAAAAAATTATGAAAACTTTACTGGAAGTTAAACATGATAAAATGAGACTATAAAATTTTTTTTGAAGTTTTTTAACAATATATAAATTTTTATGAATTTTTTAGTGAAAACATAATGATTGTGAGTAACTAAATCCTACTAAATCCAAAATGTTAAATTAGCCAGAGAGCAAATTATCTCGAATAGATATTTATACAAGCAATCCAAAAGAGTTGAAATTTTACAAAAATATGATGTGTGGATTAAAATAAAAAATCAATTACCAAAATCACTCTACGATTAATTTTAGGCACATGACAACTCCAATTTAAAAGATTTTTGAACATTAATTCAAACACAGTTCAAGGCATCATCTTCAATTTTTGTGGAATTTTTGGAGCAACAATGAGTGAGATATGAATTTAAGAGCACAAATTGGGTAAAATATACTGATTTTCAATTAAACAATTTTAGTTAATTCACAATATCTCATAAAAATATAAATAAATATTCAGATGACAGAGAATGAGTTGCTCAACATCATATTATTTTTCATTGAATAAAATGATGCAGTACATGTGTCCAAATTTAAAGGCAAACACAGGGATGTCCGTGCAATACAGAGAACAAACAAAACATATAAACAAATATATACACAGACCTTTTTGCAATAGCATAAACTTAAAATAAAATATGTAATTTTTCCAAAATAATAATAAAAAATAAAAGAGGACCTTTCTTTCTCAAAGGCACGGGTGGCGGGATTGGAGGCCTAGGGCGGGCGACGCCGCTGCGCGCGGGGTCGCACGGCCGTAGGCTGGTGGAGCTCGGCGGCGCGATGGAGGGCGGTCGTTGGGGCGGCGAAGGCGCACGTGTCCGGTGACCTAAACGCTGGCGGCGGGGGTGCGTTGGGGCTGGAATGGAGGTGGAAGCCAGCGGCTGGGGTCGCGCTGGGCACAGAGGTGGCGCCGGCCCGCAACTGCATGAAAGTGGAGGTGGGGCGGCAAGTCGCGGATGAGGAGGGCCGCGGCCTTGGCGGCCGGCAGGCTATGGTGGAGGAGGGGGTGGGGAGGCGACGATGTTGCTGCTGCTCCACCCTCTGTTATTTTTTTGTTTTTTTTTAAATTTTTTTTGTTTTGATTTTTTTTTGTCAAATTTTTTAAGCATGAGACAAAAAATTGAAATTGAATGGTGGTAAAAAATGATGAGGTAATAGTGATGGAAATGATATGATGAAGATGTGGTGGTGATATAAAAATAATGGTGGTGATCAAGAAAACAAGAAAATAAAATATTAGATAAAATAAAATAACAAGAGAAATGAGGAGGAATACTTACCTGAATCTTCGCCGGATTTGTGGAGCAGCTATGCTGAACTCCTATAGTCACCTCGATCTGATTGGTGAAATAAAAATCGGAGAAGCTACGCGAGCTCGATGGGTCGTGACGTGGAGCGTAGCTCCGCAGATCTCGACTGAAGGAGGTCGTCTCTTGAGGAAGACGCTTCGCCGCTGTCACCAACAAAGCACTCCAAGCTCTCTCTGTTTTCTATTAGAATGGCGGATAGGTAATAAATGAGGATGGAGAGATGTATAAAAAGAGATGGAAGAAATGGAGGTTAGAATGGAAGTGGAGTAGAATGGGAGGTTAAATTAGTGGTGGAGTTAAATGGGAAGTTAAATGAATAATGGTGTTGAATGGAGATTGATGAAAGAAGAGAAATTAGTGTATAGAATATGATTAAATAAGAGAAAATAAAAGTAGGCTACTAAAAAGAGAAAATAAAATAAAGAGACGAAAAGGAGTGGGGAATTTACAAAATAAGACAAACACTATGTACATTTTTTGCTTTTCTAATTTATATATATTTTTGTCTTTTAAATAAGAGATATTTACAACAAAAAATACAAAAAATACTAGAATCAAAATACAACACAACAATGTTTTTTTTGGTTTTTTTAGTAATTAAGAAAGATAAAATAAAAAATGAAGAAAGAATGAATATATATACATAATATACAATGTACATCTAGGTCCCAAAACCCAACTTTTGCATATGAGCTTCGATTTTAATGAAACCACTTCTTTGGATCTATAATTATCTAACTTGAACTTTAAAAGTGAGTTTGGTGAATTTAGATTCATACGGAGCGGGAATTTGGTCAGGAAGTTGGACTTTATGGCTTTTTGTCTTTAGGATCTATGAGCATTTATTTGAGGTAAAATTTATTTTATATTTTTGTATTTTTATATACATTTTTTTGAACAAGTCAGAGAAAGAATTAACCAAAAAGAAGTTCAAATAAAATTATTAAAACTACATGAAGTTTTGGGCAATTTACAAGTGGGAAACTCCTTTATTTTGCGGCTTTTTATTGTTAATTTATTTTGTACAATCTAATATACCATAATTAGTGTATTTTATTTACATGAGTCATTTTGTTAATTTATTGATTTTATGGACATTTATTTGGGATTTTACTCAGGGATTTTGCTTAGATCAAGATATTGAGATGATGAATCGCGGATTCATCAGCTAGTATGGAGATAAGTCGGCCCGTATAAATACGGCTACCTATTTACTTGAGGACCAGACCTTGCGCATTATTCTCTAAACCCTCCACTCTGCTAAGGAAATCTGGACCCTTTGTCGACTACCTGTAGATCCTCATTGAGAAGCGGCTAATCATTTTTATGGAACCAGTAGTTCATACAAAAATTCGTGGCATGGCTTTGTCCTAAGGTCGTCCCTCTCTCACTTGAAATGCACCTGCTATCAATGCGGGTTTTACTACCCGAAAAATAAGGTTGATTTTATTCAAATTTTTAGGTCAACTTGCATCAATTCAGTCATGATTTTAAGAGATTTGGCTATCTCTTGAATTTAAGTGACCACAATCATTGCCTAACGTACATTCCCTTTTCCTGTATTCCTTAAATTGTAAAACCTGAGGGAGAAATCGTAAAACAGAATGCAATCAAAAATCAATGATGAATGCAGTTGTTAGATATACTTACAGTGCTTCCCAGCACTCTTCATGTAGATGCAGAATAGTATTTTTAAATCTAACTATATGATGCAAGTCAAGAAACTACACCTAAGCAGCAGTTCTATTAGCGATGAAGAAATCAAATATTTGTCTAAGTAGAATGTAAGCTATGTGCGTCTATGAATCTCGTAAGATTTTTGTAATTGTGAACCTTATGAGATTCGTGTAGTGTGTCCTAAGTTACGAAATAGATCAAGCAATGAAATGACCTACGATCTTTCTCTTTGGCATAAAGCTTGAGCCTAAAACATCACTCAAGTCGAGAACCACTCTCGACACAACCACGCATAAGAATAAATAAAGTTATAAAGGCTTTGTTTACATACTCGATATCTCAATCGAGAACTGTTGTAAAAGGGTAATGGAATAAAATTCTACTAAGCTAATTATTCTCTCAATTAATTATTTATCTCGTGGCTCTCCAACAAGTCGCTCCAAGCTTCTTGCCTTTGTAGTTTTTCAGAAATAATCGGCTCCATCGGCCTACCACAAAACAATGGAATTTATAAGGAACTTTCTAGAGAGGTATAAAAGAAATTAATTAAAAAGACATCACAAGAACAATATACAAAAGAAAACAAACTCAAAATAATTATTCTTAAAATTACTAAATAAATAATTGCTCTTAAAAATAATCATAAAATGTACCGTGTCCCCGACAACAGCGCCATCTGATGAATCGCTAAATGCATGAATTAATATTAATCTATTGTAGCAAGAACACTTAGCTTCTCATACAGAATCGAGAGAAATCTCAGTGATGAGGGTCTCAGCTTTAATTTTTAACCTAGGAAGTCCACGAACGAACACAAGGATGCAGGCATTTTATTGAGTAAATTTAGAGATCAAATATTTTAAATAGAAATCTTTAGATTAATTATGTCGAGCATATGCATAAATCACAATATTACAAATAGATATATTTTCTAACACATTCATATGCAACTAAATTAAATGCAAACAATGATGCACAAACAATATCAATAGGACATTCACACTTAAATGCACAGAACAAATAGCTTGGATCAATTATGAAGATACCCTGAATCGATTACAATATAGGTGACTTAACAGCATGTAAATTCGGTCTCAAAACTTTATTTAATATTAGTTAAGAATATCACTTGTAAGTTCTAATCCATGCTCGGTAAATAGATCTATTAATGGCCAAATAATAATGATTAAAAATAACTTAGCAATAGACCATTACAAATTAAAGGATCTAACAGTGTCAATTAATCAATTAAAGTGCATTTTTTCATGAATTAAGAGGTGTAAACAAGCACTCTAAGCAAGGAATAATGAAGGAGTGATTCTTAAATCAAATTCCTTCACAACAATTGCCACAAAATAGAGTGTTAAACAAGCTTTAAAATGATACCAAAATCACATTAATTGGACTCCGAGATACAAAGTTATTCACCAATGAATCCAGGGGCATAAATGTAAGAAAACTTCCAAGTTTTATTAAAACTAGACATACAAAGGCTAAATTGTAAATAGAAAAACCTGCAGGGGTTGAAATGTAAATTACACAAAAGCGGGAGTACTCATTTTTAATAGTTGGAAATGAGAGGACCTCCGCTGCAATTATCCTACCTACATGCGCGGAACACGTGATGGCTAGGCTCAGTCGGAAAGGATCGGGTCACACGTCAGCTCTGGGTGCTTCGTTGGTGCCTAGGACTTTGGCTCGGACTGAGGTTCGGCTCCAGGCGGGAGGTATGAACCATTGCTTCGTATAATAACGTGGCTGATCTGTAACTGTTATATCCCGCCCAAATCGTGGAGATCAACGATATCTGTCATTTGAGCGTTCTTCAACTCCTCCGTGCACGGCGGCGCTAGGGATGCGCTCCGACGAAGGCTAAAACACTCCACCAAGCTTCTCCTTGCTATCTGAAGGTCTACAATCCTTCATTGAGTATCGACGATGATGATCGAGGGCTGAAGAAGACACAAGTCTTCTTCGGTGACTCTGTTGATTTCTCTTCTTCAAAGAAAAAATAAGATATCGGGCCTAAGCTTCCATCTCCGATCATTGCCGCCATTTAAGAACCTGAAAGATTAGCAAAGACAGAGCAAGCACCTGCAAACATTTTGAAGGCTAAAGTGAACAGAATGGAAGTCTATTCGAAGGTGGAAGATTGAGACCTAATGGATGTCTCCTTCATGTAGAAGCATATAATGGCATGGGGTGATCTGCACGATTGGATAATGGATTGAGAACGAGGGAAGATACGCATGAAACATGGATCGATAATGAAGGTATTGGAGGTTTCTGACATTAAACTTGTGAAGCAGTAAAGATGCGATAAAGGTGGGAACAACAACAAGAACTAATAATCAGAATTTTTACTTGGAATCGAAGGTTAAAGATGACTTGAATTGGGTTGAATCTCGAGCTAAAATACGAAGCTTGAGTTCGCGATCTTCGCTTGAAGTTCCTGGCTGATGAACTAAGCTCAAACAGCCTTTCAATCAGGTTATAATTTGGTGAAATAACAAAAGGTCTCATCAGAGATCAAACCCCATCTTTGCTCGCTCTTGGTCTCTCTCTCTTTGTCACAGAATAGGCGAGACGGCTAGGGGTGAACTCACGCAAGGATGGATCACCCGAGCAAGGGGGTGGAGAAGGGTAATTTAAGATGAGGAGATGGAGGTTGGTGGTGGTTTTGCCAAAGTTCCAACTGCTGCTATTGCGATAGTAGTTAGGATAGAAAGGAGTTATGGAGCCCCGTGGATTAGGATTGAACAACGAAGGGATTAGTGGAGTTTTTGAGGGGTAGATGACGTGTAAGGAGGTTGGCAAATTTGAGGTAAATTATAATGAAGCGAATAGTCGTGTCGCTTTGCAGATGTGGATGGAGGTTAGAGACGAAAGGTTAGCCATTAGATCTGTTAATCCAACGGTTAGAGTTAGGGCGGAGGCAAACGATTTTGATTGAATAGATTAAAGTCGATCGCACGACTCATAATGAAGCGCGAAGAAACAGCCTAGATTGAAAGATTATAGACCATCTAAAGGTCAGGAAATGTGGATAGGTGGCAAAACAGGGACGGGCCACGTGGCCAAAGCAAAGGGTGCCACGTGGTCCAATAGAAATTGAAGAAATTTAAATAAATCAGAGATAATTACGGAAAATTAGTTAGAAGTCGAATTAGAAAAAGTTTAAACATGAAAGTTGTAGATATCGATGAGATCTACAACTTTCATGTATAAGTCAAAGAGATCGGAGGTCATATATACATAGATAAAAATTAAATACGAATAAAAACTATATAAAACAATTTTCTTTATTTTTTCTTTTGCTTATTTTTTTGAATTTTTGTTTTGTTTTATATTATTTTATTTATATACAAGATTATTCTAATTTTTACTTGGTTCTAATAAGAAATAAATACATAAAATATTACACCATAACAGTAATATAATAATATATAATAATTAGTGTCAATTATAAAACAAACAGTAGTTTAGTAATTAATATTAATTGGCATTGAATCTTTGTAATTTAACTTAAGAAAGAGAGATAATAATGGAGATTAATGATGATAAATCTAGTATTTATCAACCGCTTGTAGATCAAAAGAAATTGAGGATGAAGAACAAGGGTTGGATCCAGATAACCTTAAAAAGTTATCATGTCTTTTGTTTAAGAAATTCATGAAATTATAAAAAATTTGTCTCGTTTATTTGAGAAAATTCATAAAATTTCAAAAAATAGTCTAAAAATCTAAAAAAATTTATATTAGTGTATTTTAATGTGTGCAAATTTTGTTTGAAAATCCTTTATAAAAACAAAAAAAATACAAATTACAGAAAACACTAAAAATGGTATAAAATTAGAAAAACCCAGGAAAAAGCATTTCTTGTACTATTTGAAAGCTAAATAAAAGCTTTTTTTGCTAAAATTAGTTTATAGTATTTTTTATTTTATTTTCTATTATAAAAGTCCAAAAATATTTGCTTGATTTTTTATCTGATTTATTTCTTGTTTTTATGTGATTTAAAAAATCCTAAAAAATAAAATCATTGAAAAACTATAAAAAAAAGTAAAAAATATCGAAAACACAAAAAATATTTTTATTCGCTTTTTCTAGATATTTTTTATCTAAAAATTCCAAAAAGATTGATTGTTTCTTTTGTTTTCACTTTTCTTTATTCTTCTTGATTTGTTTGTAAAATTAAAATTATAAAAATTTGGAAAATAAAAAAAATTGAAAATCATAAAATATAAAAAAAATATAGAAAAATAAAAATTCCATAAAAAGAAAAGGCTAAAAAATACATAAAAACCAAGATATGATCATGGTCGATCACCTCTCGTGATGACTTTAAAAGAAAAATCGTGAAGAAGAAAAACAAGTACAACTCTCTTTAATGCCTTCACTCTTCTATATATAATTTAAGTATAAGACCCATAACCATATTCTTGAAAAGACTATATATGGTATAACTCAATACTTGTTAAGATTAGAAGCATGCTTCTTTTGCGATTCTTAATCCAAGTATTATTCTAATTTTAAAGCAAAATCTAAACATTGGTTGATCATTACTTGCCAGTTCAAATAGTTTAAAAATCGAAGCGGACATTAAACTAAGCATTCATTAGTTCCGGTTCTTATGGTTGGACAATGGGATTGGCCAATCCAATCAGTCAGGACTTTAACAGTTCATAAAGACACGTAAAATTTAATTGTTATATTGTTGATTTGGTTCATACTATTCAACTGTATTCAACCGAGTTAGATCAGTATTCCACAAAAATTAATATAAATAATGCTACATCAGGATGTTTACACTTGTGCCCTTTCATATTTTTCAATAACATTTATACATGTATTTTTTTATAATTACATGTGTGCCCTTATATTTTATAACATTTTATTATTATACTTCTGCTCCTATATACACCAGCATAAAGACGATGTTGTGAATTATTTTAAGAATATAGAGGCGCAAGTGTAATTACCAAAAGTTAGAGGAATAGATAATTGAACGGATGATTTGATTCAATTGGTTCAATCGGAGCAGACCAATAGGATTGGATATTTTTTTGCCCGGTTAGATTCAATTTTTAAAACATGTAGTGGGCAAATAAATAATCGGCGACCACGTCTTCCTTGTCGTACTTTCCTAAGTAATTGGCAAATACACTATAATGGCCATGATAGCAAAGGCGACAGCAGGGCATATAAGTAACAAAGAAACGTCACTTGTGACTGCAAGGAATAAGAAATCAATACAAATATATGTGTTTCTAGACGACACCCTTTAGAAAATGGCATATGGGTCGATGGTCGGTGCATCATAAAACGCAGACCGGGTGGCGGATCCACAGCCTTAACTTAACTTAGGAGGAGGAGAAAAATGATGGTGCTGGAAGTGGGAATCTGGGTGGTCACCTTCAACCTCATCCTTCCACCGTGCAGGCTCCTCACACTCCTGCTTTCCAAGCTCCAGCAGTTCCGCCAGTTCGTGCTCGTCATCGACCGCCGTACTCATCGGGGCGCCCCGGTTCATGTGATGCTGTCGGTATTCTGAGGTGTGCCCAAGTAGATTTCTTCAAACTGTATGTCTTCTGTAAAGTCTCAAATTCCCATCAGAGGCAGCAAACCAGTAACGTCTTCCTGCGTGTATTCCATTTTTCTTTTATGTATTGCAGTATATTTTTCTCAAGTGTAAACCTTCGGTATTTGAACACTGGAATTGTATATCTATCATGTAATAATAGTGGGAACAGATATTCTCTCGGTAATTTCCCACTTTTCACAATGTTCAAAAGCTTTGAAGCCAGCACTGCTCGTGATCCTTTGAAATGGTGTTGCTGCAACATGTTAGTATGGACACATTGGTTTTTTTTGGTATTTCCAACCTGAACACAAGTTTAGGATCGATTAAATATACGAACTAAACCTAAAAAATATAGGTTCGTTCAGTTTCGATCTATTTACACCCCTAATAATAAGTCGTCGTCATAATAATCATTAGAAATTGATATGAAATTATTGCGAATTAAAAGAGAAAAAATTTGCAACAAGTAATATGCTTTATTATAAATTTAAGATTTGCAGATAAAGCAATTAGTAGCCAAACTATTCATTGCCCTAAACCAGTTCCAGTGCATAACGAGTTGTATTGAGATTCGAGAATACGCGGAAAAATTATAATAAATAAGATACTGAATTTATAACCATAACAAATGTATCGTTTATAATTTCAATATTGTACGGAGTACATCAAACTCAAAGAAAATCAAAAAAAATGTTTGAAAATTAATATAGTTATAAATATTTTGTATCAGGTAATATTTTTAAATCTTACAAAGATATAATCACGTCATTAAAAAAATTAACGTAGACATTATCACAATAAAACTGACATATGATAAAGAATAATTCATTATTTGTTGTCATATCTTATGTAATAAACGCTACCAAAAAATAGGTTACACTTTTTTTCAAAATCCATCACTAAATCAGCCGTTGTTAAATATATAGCAACGATATTAATCGCAAAATGATTTTTTATACTTGAAATTATCGACGAATATCATACCTATCACTATATCATTAGCGAGATTCATATAACGATGCATAACGTTGCTATTTTCAGAATTTCAACTAATCATCACTAAATTTAGAACAAAAAAATTCACGATGATTAGTTAAATTTTGAAAAATATCGATGGATAAGTGTTGATATATGGACCATCAATAATGATAAAACCACTACAGTAGCGCAGGTCAATGTCGGTGGTTGAAAATCGTCAGCAAAATTATGTAAATTACTGACGATGAGGTGAACCGACTGCTGATGGTTTAACTGTCGGCTATAGTAAGGACAACGGTTTCCAAGTAAGGTCGACAGTTCGTTGACCGTCGGCATAACTGTCATTCATCGATGCTTTACGAAATGTCGTTACTAAAGTAACGACGACTGTTTGTTCACCGTCGATGTTTTCCGCCAACCGTCGGCGTCACTGTGTTATGGGTCGTACTGCAACATTAATGATGTGATCCAATAACTGCCGGCATTTTGCAAAGTTGCCCCGATGGTCATGCACTACCGGTAATAACTACATAACACCAGTGTAGGTATAACTATTCCCAACGGTTGAGCAATCGACGTGAATTATTAACAAAAACATTTTAAAAATAAAAATCAAATACGGATCTGGGATCCAAATTTGATTTTTATAATTCTGAAATCCAGTTTTATAAATGAATTAGTAAAATTACATTAAAAATATGATATTAAATGAATTAATAAACTTATAATAAATAAAAAATTTCAATATTAGACCTTCGGCAACAGGAGGTGGTGGATCATCCGGAGGATGAAAGGGGAAAAATATCGATGGAGGAGACTCCCGACTCATTTGATTCACAAGTATGCGAGCAAGCATTTCCCAATCAAGTCTTTTGACTCTCCTCGATATTTCTATAAATTATTTCTTTAAAATTCAAAATGACATTTTTGCCAGATCTAAATCAGCACGCAAGCATTGATTTTCTTGAACTAATCTCTGGCCCTCCCATGTACTAATTGGTGATGTTCACTACAGAACCTCCGCAACGAACATGACCATGACATTCTTTGAGGAAAACAGATAAGAATGCTTCTTCTGAAGTCATCGGGAGGATCCTTGCACTATTACCATATATCGGTTGTATCAGCTAATAATCGTTGAGTCATTTTCTCATATTTTTTAAGTTAAATAAAATAATAAAAAAATTGTTGGCAAAAGATAAATGTTAAACAAATATAAACTTACATTATTTTTTCGTAGCTCTCGTGACACCGCACACGAGAATCGTCACACCCCACTCATCTTCTTCAAGAGTTCAAAGGTCATCACTCGATCGGCAATTTCATTCCCATACAAACTCTATAAAAAATTATCTATTAATTTTAATATTAAATATAAAGAATAATTATGATACTTAAAGATTGCCCAATTAAGCTTCATCTGATCAACACTCCTTTTTCCATGTTCATGTGTTGCAACGGGTTGCTTGTCTCCATAGATGAACTCGCCTATAAAAGATATGTAAAATATAGTACCAATTTATAAAATTCGATGACCTTAAAATTTATTTTACAAGTTATCTTAAAAACTTCAAATGATCTATAGTTACAAACTTCAATCTAATCCGGATTAAGTCGATACTCTTCCTCGAGAGATTGGGCAAAAGCAAATATCTAAAAGTAAAATGGATAAAAAAATATTACAAAATCTCAGGATTAAAATTATTAAAACAACCTCACACATCTCCCCAATCTCCATTTATCTTCGTCGCACAGGAGAGAGTTCCAGTACGAACCAAGGGATTAGCATCCCATTAAAAATGTTGCTTTATAAGATAAAATATTGAAAAGCAAAAAGAAATAAAATATATAAATAGAGCACTTAATCATACTCACTACAACTTCACATAAAATTTGATCTTTTCTCTCCTAATGCATACTATGTCAATCTTTAATACAATGGGGACATGTGTTTGGACAAGCAACCACAAGCGGTTGATGAATTGGGGACAATCATACACGTCCCAAAGATGCACAAACAGTCAGTCTTTGACTAAGACGTGTCCTCCCTAAATAACAGATCAATACTTAAAAGATAGTGAAAGAAAAGAAAAAATACATTCATACAATACAATCATACCGCTCGACTCCACCCCATCATGATTAACACCCAGATCCACAACATCGACAACCCTCACGAGATCAGCATCGTTAGCAACACCCTCGACTAGATACTTTGCCTATTATAATGCGGTTCCATCCTCCCCTCCTACGAAGGATGTCGACGAGCTATAAAACATGTTCAAACCATATCCAAAAAACATGAGACAATTTTAACATTTTGAAAACAAATGTTCAAAACAAACATTAAAAACATATTGTTAGTCGTTAACATTCTGATAAGCGAACTCTTCTATGATATTACCATTTTCCTCACTTTCAATATCATAATGAACCCAAGGAATAATTTTAATCAGAATAACCATTCGTGATCCTTATTATCAGGAAAAATAAAAAACTTGATAAACCTGATAAGCGAGAAGAAATGGATCCTTATTATGTAGTATCATACGTCTTTTATTAAGACAGATATAACCATGATGAGGATCCAACTTAAAACTGGCCTCGATAAATGCATCAAAATAAAACACAATTGTTGAGACATGCATCAATCTTCTGTGAATGCAAACCTAGTTTCTTAAATTCTTTCTTCTCCTTGTACCAACTCTTTAGAAAACATTCATCTATTTCCAACATCTCACGAAATAATTCTAGCAAATCACTCGTGCATCTTGATGTAGCTCTATGACGTGCCTCAATCTTTAAAAGCTCTAGCCAGAATTGCAAACGACGGATCTTGCTTCCGGAACAATTGGGTCTTCAACATCTTTAATGAAACTTTAAAATTGCTCAGTATCTTCTATTAAATAATCAGTCATTATCAATATCTCCATGATTTGCCATCTCTTCGTTGTTGAGGTTAATCTCATGAATAGGAGCATTTGATGACTACCCAACTTCCTCACCAAGAGAAATCCAAATTGTGTAATGTGACTACCAACCATTACATGTGGTATGTTCAAAGATAGTTTTACGACCACAAAACTTGTCTTTCAATCACTTTAGACAAGGACATAATATACGACTATAGTCGGAAACACTTCAATATATTCTCATGCCATCATGATATGCCCACTCTAGAAACTCTAACACTCCAGCTTTGTAGACAAAATAATCAGAATGTCGCTTTCCAATTCAAGATCTATTTCCTAAATTTGTAATAAAATATGTTAAAATTAAATTACAAATATAAAACAAATGTGAGATGTTTAGTATAAGAACATCGAACATGGAATTATCATCCCTCTAGAGTGAGTCCAATGTCATGTGCACACAGGAACCCTATACAGTTAAAGTATATCTAGTGTAAGGTTTCTAATGTTATTAAAATATTTACAAGTACTAACAAATGTAACAACTAGTTAATATACATAATTGTATATTAACTAAAGTTTTGTATGACATTATATCACAAGCAAAATATGTAAAGTGTGCAAGTTTAGTGTAGAATATTATGATATTTTAATTAGCATTAGCAAATAGTATATCAGTGTTGAACATCGAATAAAAGGATGTAGACAAAGATATGTAATGGATGTACAACATTTATTAAAAAAATCGAACATCATCGATGCTCAGGATATCATAAATTCCTCTTAATAGTCCTTATATCATAAAAGATTGTAATATAGTTACATACAAGGAATCATCGATTATCATTGAAAAATAGAGCACTTCGTGGTCATACCTGAACAGCCATCGATCCCCTCTGCATACTCCATTCGGGTGATAGCAAAAAGAAAATCAAATATTATCACAAGCTTCAAAATCTGGCGTACTGGGGTTTACATCAATGAATGGTGATCATGGAGAGGATCGATGTCTTCTCGAGATTTAAAACATTTTTAAGGGATCCTAAATTTCTAATCATATCAAGTAAACATATTCTTGGTTTTGCATGTAAAAGTTGTTCTACAACTATTGTAGGATAAACTAGGGTTTTATCATGAAACATGCATTCTACGGTCTTTGATGTTTAATCAAATATTTTCATAAATATTAAGCATCAAATTAATCAATTCAAATACATAATTTTATTTCATGTTTCATGATAGTAAACCAGTAAGAAAAAATTTTTGTTTCTTACAGATCAGCGAATACATGAAAAAAGAACTCTCATTGCGGGAACGATTCAAATCTCAATTCATGCACTTTTGGTGCCAACACTTGGTTACTATTTTAGGAACATATTTAGACATTCTAAATACATTTTAATACCTAAAAAATCCATCCAAACAGTGCACAAATAGTGGCTTTTTTATCTTAGCGAAAAATAATTTGAAACATGCGTCCAATGCACAAACAACGAGTCTCGCACATCTAATATACAAAACCTTGTTCCCTAAGGTTTTGGATCACATCCAAGACCTTTTACCAAGGCTCTGATACCACTTGAATGATAGGGTTTAGTCCTTAGCGCATTACTGAAGTGTGAAGGTCGTATCACATACTACCTAAGGCAACTAATCGTACTAAACGGAATTTAAAATTTTTATTTGATGAATCCACATGATCCAAGAATACTTCTTGAATCATTTCATCAAGATCACATAAGGATATAAGGTTACCTCTTGAATCGTGCTTGTGATCATGTCTATAAACCAAGGGACCTCCAGTCTCAAGTCCGATCCGACGGAGGAGACGCTTGCGAGCACGTGGATGAGATGTGTGCTTCTCGAAATTCGAGTTGAAGGCCCGAGCAACGAATCTCCTAATTTTGTCTCACGAAATCTGATACCTTCTTTACGAGTAAGGAGCACCAAAGAAGATGGCAATCCACGAGTGGTTGAGGCGATGGCACATCTTATTGACGATGGTGACTATTTCTCCAAAACAATGTGTACGGCCACAAGTGAGAGAGATAGAGAGAGGACATGTAGAGAGAGAGAACTTGAGAGTTGTGTGTAAGTTCTCAAAGGCTAGGGCTACCCCTCCCTATATAATACTTTGGATGCTCATGGATCTCAATTCATTAGAACACAAAATCAATGGTTGAGATTGTTGTGTGCTTTCAATCAATGGCTTTGATTTTGTTGCATTTTAATTTGCAACGACAAATTTGTTGGCTTTAAAATAAATTAAATATATTGAAATCAATCAAATATATTTCAATTTAAATCAAACCAACAAAGAAGGAATAGATTGGGAGGTGAGCAACTCACCTTCCATACAATGGGGGGAAGGCCACAAGTTAATGGCTCTCAACTTGGCAGTCCTCCCCTTGTATGGAAAGGGGAGGCTCATCTTCCATATTTGTTAAGATCTCATATCTCAAAAAATCATCAAAGTATGCAACAACTTTTATTGCATAATTATTCAATAAAATAATTCCATTGTGATAATTTCAATCATACCAATGATGAATTGTGAATCAAATTCACACATCCAAAATAAAATGTAAATTGCATTTACAATTAATTGTCCAATACAAATCCAATTCATATCAATATTTAATTCATAAATATCAATTACAATTAACTCTCTCTAATATATTATAAATCACATTTATAATATCCATGATTAATACGGATAGTGTTATCCACATTATTCATATCATTGATAATCAAATCATATTTAGTTATTTTAGATGTCCATTCTCATGTGCCCAATAATATGAATCACATTAACATTATTTATAATAATTAAATCACATTTAATTATCAATTTTTTCTCAATGCTCAGATATATTATCAACAATGGAATCATTCTTGAACTCTTTCAAGAATAATGTGCTTTCTCCGCGGATACTTGGAAATAAGGATAGGGCGATTGTACGTTCCACATATAGTGATTTAATATTGAGACCATGTCTCAAATCCAGATCTCGGAGACCTCTCAACGATGTTTGATTAAACCAAAGCCGTAAATCTAATCTTCTCATTGCATCCGAATCACATTCATATCAATGTCCAACCTCTGAACTAAGATTAGATTCCTTATCTACTGAGAGGAGTCACTAAAATTTAAACATGTTTCATCACTCCTTCGGAATGGAAGCATCATGGTTAAACAATCGTTTATGACCACATCACCCTCGAGTATTCCTACACATCTTGTATACTGGAAGACCTAGAATAAACCCGAAGTTTAGATCTTATTTAGATTTTCTTCTTTAGGGTTTTATCATTAAGTTTCTCATTCGGTCATTGGGAGTCGGTATCGATCATATGTTTTCCAAAAGCATATATCATACGTACAAATTCAAGTCATGCTTCCAAAGCAAAATGACCATACATGGAATTTGATTGGTCCCAATACCTCATGAATGAGCTTATGTCTTCCGGTTCAGTAATAAACATGTATTATCCCTTTGAGAGATCGTATTACTCATATGCCCTCGTATGCACACCAGCTCGCCGGCGTATAGACCTTGACTAGGTCATCAACCTATCAGTCCGCCAAATGTACATATTCAGACATATAGTAATACATGTGTCTCCGAGGATGCATGCATATATCGTGACAACATACGACATAAGTCATGGATATCTTGATCTCACTAATTCAACCCTTTGACCTAACTTATCTGATACCTCTAAATCTCTATTCCTATGCAAAGGATCTGCATTAAAAGGTCGGTCTGATATCAGTCTTTAGAGAAAGGATTGCCATATCCTTCTCAGGCTGGAGATCATCTCTTAACAATCACTTGATTATGCTTGATGAGTCCTTAATCTAACTCTTTAGGTATCATCCAAACATCAGCCTCTATGATTCAATATTGGAATCAACAGTTGTACGATCATTAAGATGGTCATGATACATAACCCGAATTGTAATTAGGGACCTATAATGTAAATAAATGACTACCTCATAATAAAAACTCCACCCTGAAAGATGACATAATTTCTAGCCAACCAGATGGCCCAAAGAAGGCACAAACCTTTCCTCTACCTTCGATCGAACCAATCCAATTATTTCCAAAGAAGACCAGAAAGATCCCACATCACCCCATTATGCCAGGAAAATTTGCAGTCCTCCATGCCTCCCTAGAACCAAGGCACTGAAAGAAAAGGTAGTCAATGTCCTCCGCAGCTTCGTCCCATCAACTGTAGGACTCCTCTACCGCAAGAAATAATCTATCCCTCCCAGCACCAGTCAGAACCTTCCTTCTTCTCAAAAGCGACAAAAATATCTATATCCTAGCAGGGATCTCCCAGGTCCATATCCTAGCACATTCCCTATCAATCTCCTCAATCTGACCACCAAAGGAGCAGAAATAATACCATAAGCCTTCTTTACCGAGAACATCCCATCTCACCAACATCACAAATCTCTCCTTCAGATGGCTCTTCCTTTTTCTCAAGCTTGGCCAAGAGGCTCAAAAATCCTCCTCTCGTTGATCTGACAATTCTATTGTAATGACAGGAGTCCAAGAGCCCCCTGCCCAAACCTCAGCTGTTGTAGCCTCCTTATCATGCGTCAAAGAAAATAGCCTAGGATACAGATCACAAAGCAGGCTCTCCTCTGCCCAATCATTCTTCCAAAATTGGAAGCCTCTGACATCCCCTAACACCGGTCGCAACGAGGGAATCGCATCCGAAAGCACTACGCAAGCACACCTATAGAACATGGTTGGAGAAGACACTGCATCATGATAGAGTACAAACTGGACGATACTCCATTAATCGACCTAATCAACCCGATCAGCAAATCATCCTCAGCACTCCAAATTCTCATCATCTACTTAACGAGTAAAGCCTTATTTATATCACCCAACCGCCTCACTCATAAACTACCGTTTGTGATCATCTACGTCACCGGCTCTCAGTTCACCAGAGCAATTCCCCTACCTTCACGAGATGACAAAGGCTTGGTGGTGTTGTTATTGATTACTCTCCTATACTCAAACTAAACGATGTATGTTATGCTCTTTAGTAAGTTGTACGAGCAACTTAAGCGCAAGGCTCGAAAAGAATGGAGTATATGATTAGTAGGTGATATATGAAGAATGGTAATTGCTATCTAGATTCTTTTATTCATCAATGTTGCCTCTATTTCCACCATTCCTTTCTTTTAACATTGTCGGTTGGTCATCTAACTACTCTATACGGGATGTTCCGTGGTATTCATGACAACTTTAATCTGATCTTTGAAGCTAATCAAATGGGGAATCATCATCATGCTTCATATTCTAATCATTTTGATCCACGAAGTGCCTATTTATTTATTTGATTTAGATCAATATGATGTTCGGAGACATGTCCAACTAAAAATGTTATACAGTATTCCTCGAGAAATTATAATACAATGATCTGACCTAAAATGTCCCTCCTCCCAAAGAGTAGGAAAGCCCTTCGGGACCATCATGAACCATGTAAATCATATTTATTTTTAGGATAAATTACAATAAAGGGACAATCTTACGTCGATTTTCAATGTAGGGACTCATCTTTATATTGTAACAAATATAGAACAGAGTGATACGTTTGTCCTAAATTGGGGACTCCGTCAACCTGCCTTTAAGTTATGACATTATTTTGAATATATTATTATCTTTAGAATGACAGTATCGCCTGCCTTCCCTCTCCCCACCACATATAGATCATGGACGTACGACGTGCATATGCCATCGCCTTGCAATCATCAAGACCTCTGAAGAATAGGACTGCAATGTAGTGGCAGTGTGTTGACCCATAGCTAACACAAGGAGAGACATGTCACCAAGCACCCTGGTGATGAGGATTGCCACCGAGCAAAGCGTGTGCTGAAGCAGCATCCTCTGGTTGACGATGTGGATCCTTGGGTTGACCACCTCCATCCCTATGTCCATCGTTTGTTGATTATGGAAGAGGAGGATGAGGAAAGTCGTGTGCTTAACTTTGGCGATGCACGCGACATCGTTGTGCATGGTGTCGCAAGCAGAGACGACGATGTATAGCTAGACGGAGACTCATGTTGCATGTTCCTCTTACGTCTCCAAGGTTGCCATATCTACTCCAATTATCCTTGGGTGTGGTTGAGACTATCATGCTGCTATTTCCTCAAGTGCATACTCGAAGCCAAAGGCGGCCTCAACACCTCTGAAGGCCTTTACCTGCAACTTCTCGAGCCCGATGGTGTCCATAAACCGCACGGCCATATCCCTGATCTCCGCTTCTTCTTCCAGAACCCTCACCATCTCCCTCATCTCTTGCCTTGCAGCTGCCATCGAGTGTGAGTACAAGCCCATTCTCACCATCTTTTCTACTCCCCCCACCTCCCACTCACCCCCATCCTCCCATCCACTACTTCGGTTGTACCCCTACTCCTCCACACGTCTACAACCCACTCCACAAGCAGCAACACCTCTTCATCATCGCCCCATCAACCCCGACTCTACCGTTTGGTTGCCAGGGTACATCGGGGTACCCTGGCATACCCCTAGCTCCAACCCTACATTCCTGGTTGGAATTGGTTGTATTGACCCTACAATATCTTTGGTATAATATTTTTTAACCATGTTCAAATAAACTTATTGACATAAAAAAATTATAATCATTAAAAAAGTTAATATAACACATAATCAATGTCACATTACATCACAATTATCATTCCAATCCTCACAACCCTCCAAACATCTACTATTCACATGAGGATACCCCACCCACCCTAACCCAGCTCAACCCAATAACAAAACAGGCCCTATATGTCTCCTCCCCGTGACTACCTCCAGCTCAAAAGCCCCAAAGGCGAAACATTCATGGCCTTGGAAGTCCTCGTCAGCTAAGGGGGCAAGGTACCCCACAGTACCCACAACGTGGGTCACGTGTGGGTCGCTCCCGTGATCGTAGAGTCCTTCAGGACAAAGTCTCTAAGCATCCGATTGAGATTCGTGTCAAGGAGGATGTTGTTGGCCATCTTATCTTAGTGGATCACCACCCGTCCCTAGGGTGGAGCATTGGGCCCGACCCATGAAAGCTCGGCCCGAGTAAATTAAGCAGGGTTGAGGCCTGATTTTTTTTTGCCAAACTCAAGATCCGTCCCCAGCCCAAGGCCTATGGGGCATGTTTGGTTACTGGGTTGGATTGGGTTGGGCTGGGTTGGGGTATCCTCCTGTGAATAGTAGCTGTTTGGAGGGTTGGGATGGTTGGAATGATAATTGTGATGTAATGTGACATTGATTATGTGTTATATTAACTTTTTAATGATTATAATATATTTTTATGTTAATAAGTATATTTGAACAAGGTTAAAAACTATTATACCAAAGACATTGTAGGGTCAATACAAGTAATCCTAACCCTGGAATCCAGGTTTGTAGATAGGGATATGCCAAGGTACCCGGAGTACCCTGGCAACCAAACAGGCCCATGGGGTCAGGCCGGGCTCGGCCTTGCCCCATGTTGGTTACATGTTTAATCAACTTGTTCACTTTCTGTGGTGACATGATACCAGCATAGGACTATCTTTGACCTATCTTTGGATAATTAAATTAACGCATGTTCCATCGCTAATATTTCCTGAGGCAGACAACCCGATCAACATAACCAAATTGATATTTTATTGTTTTCAAAAAAAATTAAAACTTATTCTGAAGGTCCTAAATCATAATACAGGAACAAAGCTCAGAGAAACCAATGATATCTGTTCAAAACTTAAAAATGATGCTCAGCTATAAACTTATATTTCAATTAATTAGCAACCGAAAATTCTAGCATAAGAATTCTATCATGCTTAACAAAAACCAATACAAAAGACCGAAGCTATCTCAAAGCAATTTAATAATTGCAATCTAGAAATAATCAACAAAAAACTTCGTGGCTTGGTGTACTCTCAGGTTCAGAAAATCCCAACCAGATTCACAAACGCCAGCCAAGTTTGTAGAGTTGCTTTGATTTCGGAGTATTGATCATTCTTGTGATGTTGGTTTTAAGAAAATCACTCTATTCTAGGAAGGAGATCACATCAGATGATGGTGATGCTTAATGCTAGAGACAAGATAACAAGAAGCTCCATACAAGAGGTGGCCAATTCAATACTCGAAGGTTCGGTTCCATCTGGAACTTCCAAGGACCCAATTAATCCGGGAGAGGGAAAGAACGGCCTTGTCAGTTATGCAAATCCCATGCACAAAGGATGGGTTGGGTCGGGTTCCATCGGGCTATATCGAGTCCGGGCTGGGCCCGGCCCAGCTCGTTCTTGAAAATTATCCAACATAGGATCTGGGCCCAGCCCATTTGTTATCGATTTCAGGTCAAATTCGTGTTTTCTCGGGTTGGGTCAGGGTCGCGCTCGGGCTGACCCATCCTCATGCTCCACGTTACCCGTTCCCACTCGTCGGAGAGGTACAGCAGTGCACGAGAAGTTGCACAAGGTTTCGATGACATCAGGGACGTCCATGATCGGGGTACAATGGCCCAGGGCCCCGTAATTTTGGGGCCCATCTCTAAATTGGCTACATATAGTTAATTTTTATTATTTTTATTTCAGATACTAGGAATGAAAACAAATCGGATACGGATCAGATATGCCTATTTCTATATCCATATTCGCTTCATCTCTATCGAACACGAATATGGATACGAATATGATTCGGATATGCATTAAGGAAATCGTATCCTTAAAATACGGATATGGATACAAATCAGATATTTATCGAATCCGAATATGGATCGAATAAAGAGGCAACCTGAATACAAATTAAATAAAGAGCTAATCCAAATATGAACCAATGAAATAGTGAATCCAAATATGAATAAACATGGAATCCAAATACGGGTCTATTAATGATCACATACGAATAAGAATTGATATTTAATCAAAGTTTACAATGATTTTAAAAATTGATAATGAAATATAAATAAGTTGCATCGTGACAAAAGGGATTGTCGAGGTGACATGTGTTCTTAACCAGAAGCAAAAATGGGATATTATTTCCTAACTTTTATTCGTGCCCATCCCCAAATAAACGGAAGTTTATTAATACTATTGATATATTGTATTATATAATATATAATATAATATAATAACATGAGGTTGTGTCTTGTATTATATTAACTAATATATAAAATAATATTAAATCTTTTATTTTGATATCCGAATCCGGATATTCAAGCTATTACCATATCTGCATCCATATGCGAAAAATTTTTACAATCCATATCCATATCCAATCGATATTCGATTAATATTTGGATACAAATATCCGTATCCAGTAAATTTTCGAATATTGTAAGCGGGTATTTGGATATTTCTGTATCCGTTTTCATCCCTATCAAATATCAATCCAATGTCTAAATGGCTACACAGGTCCATTAATTATTTACATTTGCGTGTGTCTTTTGACTCTTCATATTCCTAAATGCCTAAAAAGCATTTGGGTTCTCCAATGCCACATTAATATATTAAAAGTTAAGACCCCACATTGAACTTAAATGTGTCCTTTGGAGACAAATATGATCTCCCTCTCTTGTGATTTGTGATTTCCGCCACTACTGCAATTTCTCCTACTTTCAATTTATGACCTCCCCCTCAGTTAATGATATTTTTTATATTTGTGTACTGTAATTTTTTCCCTCAGATCCACAAATCACGATTATTTTTTGATTCGCATATCTACTCACTATATTTGTGTAATTGTAAATCATCTCTTATCTTTTTTTCTAAGAAACTATAAAATTGAAAGTTAGTACAAATTGAAGGGGATTGGGAATGTAGCGCTAACCACTTGAATTGTTGTTATCTTTTTTACAAAAAAAATCATCTCTCAGGAGACTAATCACACGATATACGTTTCATTTTTCAAAGTTTTGATTGCCATTATAATCAGTTTTATATTTGTGGTAAGAATATTTTATGGTTGGATTATGAATAACCATCAAATAATCTTTTTAGGTAACTTATTTTGTTTTCCATAAAACTAAATTTTTATTATTTAATTTATATTTCAATATTAATGCTAGTTATGATTGAGAAGTTATTTTATTAACATATATATGTTTGGATCTTAGACTGTTAATAGAAACTATCAGCTTGACCTGATTACCACTGTCAAATAAAAAAACTGATGACTTGATTATTTTTTCCATAACTTTATTTTATTGTCTGTTTAAATCATGTATTATCTTTATTGTAATTAATTATTTAGTACTACTTGCTTGAATATTATTATTCTCTAACCTTATTTTTTCGGCCCATATGATATGGAAAATAGTCAATAAGAGATGAAATTCTTGATTTTTAAAATATTTTTGTTATTGTTGTCAATAGATATGTGCTTTTGTGCTTGAACATTCTCAAAAATCCTAACTTAAAAAACAATGCCATACATTTTTTTGCTAGCTATTGCCCACATCTTTTGTTTGTATTTACGTTCCTTGAGTTGCATTATATCCATAGATGACTATTTCGATTGTAGAAATTATTTTTTATAATTTAAATTCATTACTTATTATTTGGTGCTCGTTGATCATAAACATACGTAGTTCTTTGTAAAATTTAAAGAACTTTATTTATAAGAAATTTACAAATTTAAAAAATAAATTATTTTTTATAAGGACCTTTTTCTTCTCTTTTACCTAGGGCCCATGAAATGTCAGGGACGGCACTGGATGACATACATGCCCGATAGACACGATCTTCGCCATGAATTCTTTAATCCCCTGCTGAGATCCATGAGAGATATACTTGACAACGATTTGGGCATTGGAATTCGGAAGGTACCATCTCTGAGGATGTGAATCCTTGGGTGGTGCCAAATAGGATCTTGAAAGGGAATTTCTGCGGCTTGTATTGTTCCTCCTAGTCCTCGACGAGATCTCAGGCTGGAGACATCGACTACTACAATTACGACCAAGATGGGTAATCATATTGCAATGGTCCTATTCTTTAACGAAGGGTCGAGAGGTCGAGAGTAGGTGACTTTCGACAATGAAGGGTCGAGAGTAGCTTCTCCTCACATGTTGAAGCTCCAACCCAGAATGTAGTGGGAGGTTTGGAAGGGGATCCGAAGAAGCAGAGAAGCTAACAAAATCCTCTCCGAGATGATGCTCAACAGGTCGACCACAGCGGACAGAAGTGGAATTTGGGATTTGGGTGCTCCGAAAGGTGCCAGCTTGACAACAATTCGCATGTCTTCTCCTTCGTAGTTGATCCAAAGTGAGGGCATATTTGCCAATCCAAGCAAAAGTGCAACATGTATCTCCTCTTTGTTACAATCTATAAACAAGCCCTTCCATTGGAAATTAGCATAAAATGTTAGGATTAGAGTCATATTAGGATTAGAATTCCTGATGGAGTGGGACTCCTAATCCTAATAGTAGTTGAATTGTATTCTGTTTATAGTCCTGACGGGAATAGGTCTACGGGGTCATAATTGGGCTATATATCGAGAGGATGGAAGGCATTGCCTCCATACCACCACAAGAACAATGTAACCCCTAAAGAAAGGAGGAAGAAAGGAAGAAAGCGAGGAAACAAAGAGAATTGTACTCGTTCTTCTTTTAGTGGACTTTCTTCTCCGATGGTCGAGAGAGGTGACCGACCACCATTATATCTAGTTTTCTTTCTTTCATGTGTTTCTGTGGTGGTGGTCGACACGTATCCGCATCCGTATCCGATTGTTCGTCCCCAACTTAAAAAGGGGTCCATTTTTTTTTAATTTACCATAATTTTTATCTCTCTTAATGTTGTGCATATTCTTATTATTTTTCCACATGATATCAGATTAAGTCGATTCCACATTCATCTTTGATGCTTGATCTCATTTTGATTATTATTTTTGTAAAAGTTCTCAAAGTTTGCATTGTGGTTTCTTGTTTTTGATGTTCGTACAACAAACAACGATCAACTTTTATGAGAAAACATTGGCAAAGAAGTATGCAGCCTCATGGACAACTGAAATTCCAGGTAGAGGCAAAATTTAATGTATGATAATTAACAAAAGAATAAGAGGCGAACAACACGTGCAATAATAAATAATCGATTTTTAGAAGCAAAAGACAATTTTCTCCAGGCCGAACTAGGAATGGAGCACACTTTGACTAGTAGAGGAGGTTGGACTTGCATCTTCCACAACTGGGAAAGGCAAGCATAGATATCTCGAATTGTAGGGGAGGCGGACCATTACCGGTCAGAACTCTCGCACTGCATGTCTTCAGTCTAATAATCTCGAGAACTAAGATGCTAGACTTGCTTGTGAACCCTCATGAATATCAGGTCGAGTACTCTTATTGTTTTGCCCCTATTACAAGACCTTGTGTAGATTTTAAAGTAGGACTCTGACATCCCTCCCTTTGACCCGAGGGGAGACTGAGGCTTTCCAATCATCCCAAGGGTGCCTAAGATTCCAAAGAAAAAAGACAAAGGAGAAAGATAGTGACATAGTGCGTACATCAGCATGGTGATAAGGAGACAAAGATCGGTTGCACATCAACATTCACCAAGAGAAAACTCAATGATGATGGTTCCATTTTGGAAAACTCAAGAAGGTTCCATCATGGTATCAACAATACTAGCGACTCCGACTGATGATGATGTAAAGTACGAGCACCTTCTACCTATCAAGACTGTTGAATGTATTATCATTTTATAGTCCTATACTTTAGTTCCTCCTCACCAGCAAGACGTAAAAGGCATTTTCATCATTGTCATCAATCAGAGGTTTATGCATTGAGTCAACATTGTATGCTAAGAACGTATTAAATGTGAGATTGAGTGAGTTTTTTTGTCCAAGCTGAGTATCGCATCTCCAATTCAAGGAGTGTTGTGAATAATGAAGAGTTAAATTAATTGGGCAATTGAATCCATCTGAGATCCAATTATACAGCTTTCATGTGTTTAATCCCAAAAACTTCTAGTGATATGACTTGGATGTGTCGACGGTGCTATACATATAGCCACACGCCTCTTGTATACCTTAAGAAGCATAACATGAAAAATCTGATTGGCGTGTTCACAAGAGTAGTCGCTACCATGTCAACAGTATTCTTTCTCTAGTCAAATAATGTAGTTAATACGACCTACTCCATTAACGACAATCCACATCATAAGGGATAATCCACCAGGAACAAGACTAGCACTAAAGGGAATAATGATGTCTCTTATTGTCTCAACCACCATCATGGCAACCCTACATCACTCTTTGCAAGTCCCTATTAACTGAGCTTAATCTACCCCACCCATAGAACATCAGTGAATCAATCACAAATAGAACAGGATGGGGTAGTCGCATCGCAACCACAAGAAACCCACCAACAAACGCTTGCCCAAAACACCATCATGCAAGACAGATCTTCACCAAAAGATATGAGTCATACCCAACCACCAAAAACCCACAGCAATCAAAGATGCTGTCCTTAAAGGCCTCACCATAACGAGACAACGTATGCACATCTGCATACCCAATCACCGTCATTACCAGAATTGCACAAATATCATGTAAAATCAAATATAAATATGCACATCTGCAAAGATAGGTCCAAAGGATGAGTGGGATGTATGGAGCTTGAAGAGGCAGGGAAGAATTGGTAGAGTAGAAACTGAGGAAATTTTGAGATAGATCTATTTCACTATATAATTTCACATGGATGTATTTTTATTCCAAATCAGTTACGTTCAACCAAAAAGCTAATTGTATGAGACGAGTATATGATGTAAATTCAGTAAGTTCACATGGATATGGAGAAACTGTGAATTTAATTGATATAGGGCTATACTGTATGTAAATAATTGATAGAGAGAGAGAGAGAGATGGACCCCAGTTGATGCTTGGTTGGTATTCCTTGCACACAACAGTCGCCTTGCATGTTGCCAATAATTTACACCTGCCAGAACTGGACAAATGCAGGGTAACGTGATTGCCATTAAATTATTAACATAACAAATGAATAGAACTTGCTATAACAGCTAGCCCACAGGCAATAAAATAGCAATAATTGCTAGTGATGATGGAGATGATAACATTATTATTTTCTTCAAAACAGGATGGACGATCCAATCCAAGGAAATCCCTATAAGCAGGTATGGCTGTGGTCACTTTCAGGTAACATCATTTCCCCCCCACTACTGAAGTTGCGAAGGGAGGAGGTGAGAGTCCTATACCTGAAGGGAGTCGGGGAGGATACACATGCTGGAGCTGGGGATCTGTATGATTTCCTTTACCCTCATCATCCCACCATGCAGACTCCTTACACTCCTGACGTCCAAGATCCAGCAATTACTTCAGTTCATTGTCAGCCCTCGATTCCATCAGACCATGCCGAGAATCAGGAGCAGGATCAACAGGGCGTTTATGATTTCTGATGTTATCTGAGGATATGCTATTAGAAAGTAGTCTTGTATTCTTGACTTCTTTCAAGTATTTAAATCTGTGGTAGTGTTTGTATGTGCTTGCACACTTCCCGGATTACAGATGAATCCCATTCTTAATACTCTTCCACGCAAATTGAGATTCGTGTTCCCGCTATGTTTATTACCTTTTACACAAGGAAGCTACTTGTCAGCAAAAAATGAAGCATAAAATAAACAGCAGTGGTGAAGATATTCACCTACGACCTTAGAACACACAAATACTTGAAAACAATTCACACAAAGGATAAGACTTTAAATCCTAGCAATTACCTTTCATTTTCATTCTAAAAATATTAATCAGAGCACCTTCTGCCCGCTCCAAGCAGATGAAATGAGATTAAAGGTTAATTCTAACTAAGAAATAATGAAACTAACTGCAGTCCTTGGATAAAATGAACCTTTCATATACAGATTTACATCAATCTAGGCGTTTAGGATCATAAACATCAGACCGGCTATCCCTAAATTCCAACCTGTGCAAGAAAATAGTTCCAAGAGTAAACCCATGGGTGGACTTGCCTAGTATGTGAAGGCATGTCAGCATGGTCAACTTGTGTTCTTATCTCTATAATATGTGGTTTCAATCCTACTGGAATCTTCATATTATAGATTAGCAGTCCTGCCCTGCTGCAAAAACATGGATTCACGCATGTGCTACATAAATAACAAAGTAGCTGCAGTCTCTTTTCTTTGCATAAGGCTAATTGCAAATCTATTTTAAGAAGCCAAGAGGCAGGTTAAACAAAGGATTAGAAGGGTATCCTCACCGTCATCCAAAAATCAAATTTGTAAATTATGGGCTTGCCACTTGTACACATTATATCTTTTCAGTCGCACATTATATAGCTTGAAATATGGTTAAAATAAACTTGAACATGGATAGTGACAGCCCAAGACCCACTTAAACTGTTTTTTTAGAAAAAGAGGATGCCTCCAAGATGGGACCCACCATGTGAAAATTAAATTAAATTAAAAATTAAAATGAGTACAAGAAATCACACTACATGGCCCAAGAGCCACACAACATCCTACAATGTTCGAGAACATTTTCCGAGTAGAACACTTCGCCACAGAAAATGGTCTCATTTCTACCATACCAAATTGCCCAGAAAATTTAGAATGGGTAAGAGCTATCATCGTGGTCATTGCCGCACATCGATCGAATACAATGCCAGAAGATGGAGCCATCCTCCACCTTGAACCACTAAATGTTTGCCATGCTTCAAACATGCACCAGAGAAAGCAAGAGAAGAACAAATGATCCAAGTCCTCTACATCCAATCTGCATCTGTCACACTCACAGTCTTCAACACCTAATAGTCGACCCCGGCGGGTCTTGGTAAGAACCCTGTCTAACCTGAATACCAAGAGAAACACCTTGACATTGTGTGCCACTCTGCTCCTCCATATGATTCGAGCATCGAGTCTGACCTTGTTGTGCTCCTGGCCACCATCATCGATTAAGAAGTGGTAGGCCTTCCTCACCGTGAATCGTCCATCACCACACACCAAGTGGTCACTGCCAGCTGATGGCCCTTCCAGGCCCGCAAGTTCACTCTGCAAATTAAGAAGCTCACCAACTCTTTTGTTAGAGACGAAGAGAAGTGGAAAGCCCAAGACCCTTGCTCCCAAACCTGGCAATCTGGTGCCTCTCTGTTACATGCCAACGAAAAGAACCTGGGAAAGCGCTTCCTTAGGGGCCCGTATCCCGTCCAATCATCATGCCAGAATCAAAATCTTTCCCCATCCCCCAAAATCGGTCACAACCTAACCGCCAATTCCGGGAGGATCTTCATAATAGACTACCACAACAATGAGGGGGCACATATCTGAACGGTTTGCAAAGACAAAGAAACCCCATAGATCATCCTCATGAGTCGACAGACTAGGTTCTCCGAACTTCCCTAAATCCGAACCACCCATTTTGCCACAAGTGCCTTGTTCATCTCCTCAAATCTCAACACCCCAAACCTCCCATTCTCTTTGTACTTGTAATTTTACACCAATCTACTAAATGGAGCCCCCTCTTCGCTTGCCTCCCATAAGATCAGGAAAAAAAACGTCTCATCAAAGACTCCATCTGAGAGCCGACCCCCGCAGGTAACAATCTCATAGAGCAGAAGATCGGGATGACGATGGTACATGTTTAAAAAGAATCAACTCCCCCCCCCCCTAGAAAGCGTAGCTGCCTTCTATCCTGCCAACCTTCACTCTAACCTTGACAATATTGGTCTCCAATCACAAGATCGTAGCCGTCCAGCCATGAACGAGAAACCACTATAAGTAATAGGTAGGCTACCAATCGGGCACCTCAATAAAAGCATCTCCTCCTGAGCCTCCTGCTCAGACATGCCAAACGGAACAACCACGGACTTTTCTCTGTGGAAAAATATGAAAGAATAGAAAAGTCTTATCTTATTCAAGAGGTCTAGGGGTCCTTATATAGGACAAAAACCTAGAGTGCTCAAAGGGGAATATTCTATAGAATATTCTCATAACAAATAGCCACAGAATACTCTCTTAACAAATAGCCACACAGAATATTCTCTATAGAATATTCTCTTGACAAATAGCCACATAGAATATTCTCTATGGAATATTCTCTAACAAATATACTCTCAACATCCCCCCTCAAGTTGGAGCATATCCATCGATCATGCCCAACTTGGAAGCAATCCAGGAAAGGCGTTTCTTTGACAAGGCCTTTGTAAATATGTCTGCAAGCTGAAGATCTGTCGAGATGTGTGGTATGGGTGCACATGGATCAGACAAAATCCGCAATCTGATCCAATCTGATGTTATCGGATTGGATTGGTTTGATTTTAGCATTTTAACGGATCGGATTGGATTGGAATTTTTAAAATCCATTGAAGTGCGGATTGGATCGGATCATTGTTAAAATCTGATCCGATTCAATCTGTTGATCCGTTAACATATATCTATATATTTCCATGTATAAATATTATACATACATAATATATACTTTCATCCATCTATATTTTCCCATAAAGCCATAGTCAATGTCCATTGCATATTTGTCGGATACAAGTCCTCTTACCATCCCCTTCTCTTTCTCTTGAAAGCCAAATGCTAAATCTAAAAAATAAAAGAATATGATTATAACTTGTAATGTTGTGAACCCTCTTTGGCCATTCCCCTCCAATTCCCTCTCCCTCTCATTTTACTCTCAACCGCCAATATCTAATTAACGGTTCTCTCTCCCTTTTGGTCCATTTTGATACCTCCTCTCATGCACAACGTTGCCCCCCTCTAGTACAATAGTGTCGCCATCCCTTATGTTGTCGCTTGTCTCACACAATATCGTCCCTCTCTGACAGGATACCATTTGCCCTGAACACAATGAAACTCGTCTGATCTTCGTTAAAAGAAAATAGATTCAGGAAAGTTGCTTAGTACATGCAGTTTTTATTCTTGGCCCATTTACCTTTTCCAATTTGTAACCTTACCCATATATGAAATTAAGTCAGCTATATCTTGAGATGCACCACACCATCTAAGAACGAGCATGCATACTTGAATTCTTTTCCTTTTTAAATTGATATACGTATTTGATTTATATTTTTCAGAAAAAATTAAATATTTTGACTATTGGTACAATTCTGACAAATAAATCCCATTTCAAGTCTATTTTAAATGTGAGACATGATGCGTAATTGGTGGGCTATATTTAAAACGATTTTGTCATGGATACCAAATTGAATATGAACGTTTAATGATTCTTGCATGTTGATGATATGTTATAGTGCCTTAAGCATGTTCTTAGGAGTTATTTGATTTAGACATAAATTAGCAATTTAAATATATCATAGACTTCGTCAATATCCATCAAAAGAAATCATTTTTTTTGTATCTAACTAGTTTCTGCATCCATATGCGGTAACTTGCATAAATCTAACTTGCATAAATTATATGTCGGAAATCATTTACAAAAAACATACTAATGCACCATGAACAAAAAGAAACTTAAATACGAAATTCAATATAATCATTTTGCTTCATCATGTGGTCTTCAACTTTTTATAATAGATTAATGCAGTTCATCAACTTTAATTTGATTGTGCGCTATTCTAATATTCTTTTCATTATATCTATCCGCGTTATCAAGTTTGAAGTCATATTTCAAATCTCGAAGGCTGGTGTGCTATAAAATACAAACACTATAGGGTAAATTATCAAGCAAAAATATGTAAGTATAAACAAATCCGATCCAATCCGACCCAATCCGTAATCCGATGGATTGGATTGGTTTGGATTCAAATATTTGATGGATTGGATTGGATTGAGAAAAGTGAAAATCCGTTAAGGTTGGATTGGACACGGATTAGGCTAAAATCCGATCCAATCTGATCCATGTGCATCCCTAATGTGTGGTGTAGCACTCTTGCCTCCTCGTACAGCATCACGAATGAAATGGCAGTCAATCTCGATGTGATTGATTTTCTCGTGGAATACAAGATTAGTGGCAATGTAAATAGCAAATTTGTTATCATAGTATAGAGGAACAGGAGTGGTGATATCAATGCTGAGTTCTTGCAGAAAAGTCAGTAGCCAAGTAATTTCACATGTAGCCTGAGCCATTGTCATGTATTCGGCCTCTGCACTGGATCGGGAGACTACAGTTTGCTTCTTGCTCCTCCAACTAACAAGGTTTCCTCCTACCATAATAGTATATCCCGTAGTGGAGTGACGGTCCTCAGGCGAGCTTGCATAATCAGCATCAGCATAGGCAACAACATCAGTGCATCCATTTGCCCCATAGAATAGGTCACGTCCGGGTGATTCCTTCAGATATCGAAGGATCGGAAGAACGTCCTCCCAATGGATGTAGCAGGGTTTCTCCATGTATTGGCTAGCTCTGCTCACATCATAGGATATGTATGGTCTAGTAACAGTAAGATACAACAATTTTCCAACAAGGCCTTTGTATCGAGTAGTGTCTTCAAATGGAGGATCAACAGAGGTAAAGTGTTTCCTTGGTTCTGCAGGAATACCAGAGGGTTTGCATCCAAGTAATCCAGCCTCAGTTAATATATCTAGACAGTACTTCCTTTGTGACATATGAATGAAGTCCCTTCTTGGTATGTAAGACTTCTATGCTCAGAAAATAGCGAAGTGGCCCAGATCCTTTGTGACAAAAGTCTTTTGCAGAAAAGCCTTAGTCTCCAGCACCCATTTATCATCGTAATCTGTAACAACCATATCATCTACATATACATCAAGTATAACAGTACCAGACGATCGTTTTCGGATGAAAACAGAGTAGTCAGATGTAGTTCTCTGGAACCCTAGAGTACCAATTTTTGTATTTAGTCTATCAAACCGTGCCCTCGGGCTTTGCTTTAGGCCATAGATTGCTTTGCGAAGTCGGCACACATACTCCCCTCGACTCCGTACCCTGGAGGTTGCATCATGCAAACCTCCTCCTCCAGATCGCCATATAGAAATGCATTCTTGATATACAGTTGAAAAATATTCCAGCCCTTGTTTACTGCCACTGAGAAGATGGTCCGTATGGAGCCCATTCGTGCAACATGTGAGAAGGTCTCGAAGTAGTCAACTCCATATGTTTGTGTAAAGCCTTTAGCCACAAGTCTTGCCTTCAATCTCTCAATGGAGCCATCTGGAGTCTGCTTTGTTGTAAAAATCCATCGGCAGGCAACAAGTTTTACTCCATGGGGATACTGCACAAGATACCATGTCCTTCGGGAATTAAGAGCGTCCATTCTTCATCCATTGCTTTTCTCCATCCAGAATCCTTCAGTGCACTATTATGATCTCTGGGAACCGAAATGGTCATAAGAGCATCTGCATATCTTTTGTCAGAGTATGATAATCTATTAGTGGACATGAAATGAGATATTGGATGAAGTGTACATTGCCTCTTGGTTCTGGGTAGAGCGATGGGAAGCTCTTGAGGATCATCAGGGACAGAGTTGGTGGGAGCACTTAAAGATGGTGTATTCTCCTGCAACCAAGTAACAGGTAAAGGAACTGGTTCAAGACCAGAGACATGTTTTCTTTTATACACAATAGGTGGAGCCGGAAGGTCTAATGGTATATCTGACACGTCTTGAGTAAAGGAGGTTTGTTCAAAGAATGTGACATCAGCAAATATGTAATACCGATGGACAGAAGGATCATAGCATTTGTACCATTTTTGAGTCTGAGAGTAGCCTAGGAAAACACATTTAATCGCACGAGGAGATAATTTATCGGAAGTATGAAAATTGTGAACAAATGTTGTGCATCCAAAATTCCGTCGAGGTAGAGGGAAGGGTGAGTCATTTGCGTACAGTAAGCCAAAGGGAGTAGAGCCGTTAAGTGATGCCGAGGGGGCCCTGTTTCTAAGGTAGACAGCAGTCAGTATAGAATCTCCCCAATAATTATTGGGAACCTTCATTTGGGTAAGAAGAGAGCGAGCAATATCAAGATGTCTTAGTTTTATCTCTACTACTCCATTCTGTTGAGAGGTATATGGGCAAGTTTTTTTATGGATGGCGCCCTAGGAGGCAAAAAACGACGTCAGATCTTTATTTATAAATTCCAAAGCATTATCAGAACGAAATATTTCAATAGTAGTGGAGAAGATATTTTTGACATAATGAAAGAAATTCTTGACAACGTTATAAATTTCTGATCGTTCCTTCAATAAGAAGACCCAAGATAATCGACTATAGTCATCCACAAAGACAACAAAGTATCTATGACCGCTTAGTGTTCGGACAGGACAGGGTCCCCAGATATCACAATGAACAAGAGAAAATGGAGAACTACGACGAGGCTCAACCCGTGTAGAAAGGAGGCTCGATGATGCTTCCCAAACTGACACGCCTCACACTCAAAGGGCTTGAGGGTCTAAAGTTCAAGGAACATCACGGAGAGAGCTTTGGCTGAAGGATGACCTAGATAAAGGTGCCATAGAAGAGGATCGTTAGAGATGGATACTGCACCAGCAAAATTGGAATCATAAGGGATGTCGAGGTAATAGAGGTTGTTCCTCTCATGTCCCCCACCAAAGATATGCCTCGTCCGGATGTCCTGAAAATAACAGCAGGACTCGTCAAAAATAACACGGCAGTTAAGTTCACGACATAGCTTATGTACTGATAAGAGATTGAGAGGAAAAGCAGGAGCACAATGAACATCTGTTAATCGCAGCTTGGGAGAGAAATCAATAGTACCAACTGCAGTAATTGGGGAATGGTCCCCATTAGCAACACGAACAGTCTTCACTGACGAGGACGGCTGGGAAGTCGTGAGCAGGTTTTCCTCTCCCGTCAGATGGGTAGAGGCTCTAGAGTAAATAATCCCGCATGTTTATAGGTAGAGAATGAGTTTACTACTGTACCTAAGGTAGTAGCTAGACTAGCAGAAGAGGCGAAGGCGATATTTTTGCCATCAGAGGAAGCAGAATCTTGTAGTAGTTGTCGCAGAAGAGTATATTCGGAAGCAGTAAAAGGGGTATGTAACCCTCCAGTTTGCTGAGCATATGTATCTTCAATTACATCGGAAGATGCTTCATCATAGACATTATTGGCATTAGGTTGCATGCCAAAAGTTGCCCAACACCTGTCAGAAGGATGATTCCAACGTCCACAGTGTACACAAGCTGGATATCGAGCAGCAGATGAATTACGACCACGACCACGTCCACGGTCATGCCCCCGTCCAGATTCACGACCGCGTCCACATCCAATGTTTTGACCCATGTCGTCTTGACGCCCTCTATATCCTGAGGATGTAAAATGAGATGTTGTCTTTGTAGCAGTGTAGATGGTAGATTGCTGAATGGGAGCATCAAGCTCCTGTAAGCATCCAAAGATGGTCTCAAGGCTCGGTAGAGTGTCTGCCATTAGAAACTGATCTTTCACCGGCTTGTATTTTGGATTCAATCCTGATAGAAATCGATAAACTTGTCATTCAACGCGTTCAGCTACTTGTTTATCACAACAAGCAGGCTGAAAGATAAGGAGCTCCTCAAAAAAGCTTGTAAGAAGCATGTAGTACTCAATAAGACTCGAATCTCCCTAAGTGGTTGACCATGTCCTCGTGTATATGTCAGAAAGACGAGAATTAATCGTCTTCTGAGAGTATGTGCGCTCAAGGTTTTCCCACATCACCTTAGCAGTTTCTTTGTAAAGAAGATTAGCAACAATATTTGGATCGACACTGTTTGTCATCCAGATGATAACTTGACAGTTGTCAACAAACCATTTGTCGTAGTCTTTATCAGTTTCTGCAGGCGGGTCCTTCGTAAGAACATAGCTTTTTCGTTGGCCACCGATAAATATTTTGACAGGACCGAAACCATAAAACATAATTTTCAGACCCCCTTTAACTTGATAAAGTTGCCTTATACCATCAAAGAAGAAGTAGGGTACACGGGCTTGGTCTCAGTGGTCGTCATGGTGGCATCTTAGGTCAAGAAGAAGTGACCTAGAGAATGTATCTTGTTCTTAATCGAACATCAAGTGCCTACGCTTGCAGCAATAGACAATACATAGCAATCAAGAGCTCACGTTGCTGCGCAGAGGGAGGTCGAGCGTGCAAGGGCGAGACGCGATGGAGGCGTGAGGGCCAGAGGCAGCGCTCCCTAGGACACCGTGGAAGCGCCACGCCTGGGGCAATGTTGGGCCGCCTGAAGCCGCTAGCGATGGTGCGGGCTCTGCCGCAGGTGGGCGGCGGCTCCTTGGGGAGGACTCGAGGCTGGCGGTGACGGAGGGATTTAGGTCAGAACACCGATCTAGGACCGTTTCTCTGATACCATGTGGAAAAATATGAAAGAATAGAAAAGGCTTATCTAATTCAAGAGGTCTAGGGGTCCTTATATAGGACAGAAACCTAGAGTGCTCAAAGGGGAATATTCTATAGAATATTCTCTATAGAATATTCTCATAACAAATAGCCACAGAATATTCTCTATAGAATATTCTCTTAACAAATAGCCAGACAGAATATTCTCTATAGAATATTCTCTTAACAAATAGCCACATAGAATATTCTCTATGGAATATTCTCTTAACAAATATACTCTCAACAACTTTGTTAATGCGCAACCTCGAGATATCTCCAAAAATATCCAAGATGAGTGATGTCCGACGAATCTGCTCCATATTAGCCCCAAGAAAAAACATAGTATCATCAGTATATTACAGCAATGGTATCGAAATGTCACCACACCTATAACCACCATACCAATTGGCATCCGTCGTCTGCCGCATAAATACTGCCACCACATCAACCATAATAACAAAAAACAAAGGAGAAAGAGGGCACCCATGCCTGACTCTCCTCTGGGGTTGAAAGAAGCCCCCCTCTGGTCTGCCATTGGTGAGCACGACATATGAGGCCGTCGTAACACATCTCTTGATCCATAATATTTATATTCCGGGAACGCCCTTTTTTCCAAATAAATCCATAGGAAACGCCAGTTGACGCAATCATATGCCTGTTGAAAATTGACTTTCCAAAGCAGACCTTTGTTCTTACTTCTCTTAGAATCCGACACCATTTCTGACGCTATCACCAGCCCATCCACCGTAGATCTGCCGGGTAAAAATGGCGTCCGTTCCGGAGAAATAATGTTTGGTAGCCCCCCCACCCTCCCCCACGGTAGGCGGTTAGCAAGGATCTTGGCAATAATGAGGTATGTTGCATTGGAAAACGTAATAGGCCAATGGTCCTCAACCCTGTTAGGAACCTCCGCCTTTGGCAGCGAACAAAACAGGGCCTTATTCAACCTTTCGAAGCCGTGATTTAACACGAAACTCGTGTAGCACATCCGTGACGTCATTCTTGATTACATCCCAGAACTCCCTGTAGAAGAGAACGGAGAAACTATTGAGATATTTGTATCTCATTGTATCTCTTTTTTATTTCTATATTTCTCATATACCTCTGTAATTTACCCAAGGCATTTCTCCTATATAAAAGAGCCCTAGAGTCTCTATGAGAAAAAACGTAATTCTATTTTCCAACATGGTATCAGAGCGACGGTCCTAGATCGGAGTTCTCATATCCCCAAAACCCTAACCCTATCCCCCCACCCCGTTGTCGCATGTCGAGGTCGTCGCCGCTGCTCCAAGTTGTTGCCATTGCTCCAGGCCGTGCAGACTCCAGGTCGCTGGCAGGCTCCAGGCTGTTGCGGAACCCTCCCTAAGCCGTCGGTCGGCTGCTACGGTCTTCGGGGAGTCGTCCAGCTGCCGTACGCAAGCCGTTGCGTCGCTCGACGATCATCTCAAGGCTGTCGAGCGTCCGACAACAGCCTAAAAAATCTGACTTTGCCCGAAATCCGTGATTTCATACATCTAAATCATGTTTTTCGGCCTTCGCATACAACAAAGATTGAAGAAAATGGTTGTATAAGTCTACACGTACAACTACACCTCCATATGATTGTGTAGGCTCACTTAGAATATTCTGCATCCCAATCTTGTCCCAGTTGTTTGGCTATTTTCTTTTATCATGTCAAAGAGCAAGGGTGACGTTTTTCGTCGTCCGATGCCTTCAAGGGCCCGGCTCCCATCTTCAAGATGAATGGCACCAAATACGAGTTGTGGTCCGCACAGTTTCATACTCTTATGCAGTGCCATAACAAGGAGCACATTTTGACTCATTCAGAGCCAACGGACGAGACTGGGGCTAATGCTACTTGGAAGTAAGATGATGCCTATGCATGGATTTGGCTCTCTGGGACGCTCACCACAGAGATTGCCAACGACATCGTCAATCAACCCACAACCAAGGCTATATGGAACATCCTAGATGACACATATGGGAAAGCCAAGAATGAGAACAAGATCATCTAGTTGCAGTTTGACATATTCTCGACCAAGCAGAATGGTCGACCTCTTTATCCCCACTTCGCATCTTCGAGGCATGTTTGAGCGACTTCATAGCTTTATGCCCATTACCACCAGCACTGAGTAGCAGCAGGCATATCGGAATACTACTATGACAGGAGTTTTCTGTCATCTATTGATTCTGAGCACGATGCAACATGTACTCAACTGCTTATTGGAGAGATGATACCACCAATGAAGGTCTACAAGAGGTTAAGAAGAATCACTACTTCCTCTACTACCATGACCCCAACTCACTCTGCGATGGCAGCTTCTCGCGGCAGAGGGGATACTTTACAGTTTCGCGGGTGAAGATCGCATGGTCGAGGAGGAGGACGTTAGCATGGTCCATGCTCACATTGCCACCGTCCAAGTCATTCGGAGGAGACATGCTATCTGAAGCACGGGTATCCTGTGTCTGCCAGTGTTGCTGAGCAGACAGAGACTACTCCAGTTTTCGCTCATGATGCTAGGCTCGATGATATTGTCTCCAGATTGAGAGAGATGGTGACTACACCGACCACCCCAGCTGCAGGACCTTCAAATGTTGCAATTGCTGACAGAGTGTCTACGAGTTCATCAGGTATTGCTTATGCACTTACCAGTTGTAGCAGTTCAAATTTGATTGATTGGGTCATGGACTCTAGCGCATCTCGTCATATGTGTGGAGATCGAGCACAGTTTAGTTCTTACATATCGATCCCTCTTGGTAGATCAGTAGTTATTGCAAATGGGGTTCATTTACCCATTGTTGGCCAGGGGGGATTTTCCTAGCACCCTCGATGTGTCTACAGAATGTCTTACATGCTCCAGCATTCTAGATGAATCTTTTATCTATTAGTCAGATTACAAAAGATTTACATTGTCGTGCCATATTTGACCCATCTTCTCTCGTTTTTCATGATATACTCACGAGCAGGGTAATTGGATGCGGATGTGAGCAGAGAGAACTTTACATACTGCTCCAGCCTCCTTGTGTTGGTACTGCTACTATTCCTACTGGGTATGTCTCTCCGTTCATGTGGTACCTTCGTTTTTGGCATCTTCCTCTGCAGAAGCTTTGGCATGTCCTTCCTTAGATATCTACTCGTACTACACTAGAGTGTAAGGCATGCCAGCTTGGGAAGCATCACCATTCCTCCTTTCCAAGTAGCCAGAGTCATCATAGCAGTCAGTCATTTGAGTTGTTTCATTTTGATATTTGGGATCCTAGTCGTGTTCCCGATCATCAGGGGCATAGGTTATATCTAGTTGTTGTAGATGATTTTTCAAGGTTTTCGTGGGTTTTCTTGTCAAAGAATAATTCTGATGATGGTTCTGTCATTAAATCTTTCTTATTGAAATAAAGAATATCTTTTCTGCTCATGTGAAGTTTATTCGCACTGGCAATGCCTTGGAATTTTCCGCATTATAGCTATCAGAATTCCTCAAATCTCTTGGTATTATTCATCAAACTTCTTGTGCGTACACATCACAACAGAATGGTGTTGATGAGAGCAAACATTGTCATCTTCTTGATGTCACGAGGATCCTTTTGATTCAGAGTCGAGCTCCTCGTTAGTTCTGGAGGGATGCAGTTCCCACGACATGCTACTTTTAGTGAACCGCATGCCATCCACGGTTCTTGGAGAAAAGGTTCATTTCTTGATTGTGTTTCCCGAGAAGGATCTCTTCTCCCTTACTCTCTGGGTCTTTGGGTCTGTGGTTTTTTGTCCACAATTTTACTCCTGGTCGTGATAAACTCTCTCTCCAAGAGCTATCAAATGTGTGTTCGTTCGTTGGTTATCATAATACCCAAAAAGGGTATAGATGTTTTGATCGTGTATGGAAGAAGTATTATGTGAGTGTTAATGTCACATTTTTTGAGTCTATTATGTATTTCTCTCCTACAGGTGACAAGTTGTCTAGCTCTGACTCTGGTGAAGATGTTTTTGTTCCACTACCTCCTTTATCTCTATCATCGCCTCCTCAGGTTGAGCCACGGTCATCTCCTTCACCACCATCTCCACCACCATCTACCCTGACACAATTTTTACCACGGTTTTACATTCACAGGCCCTCTGTTCGTTCCTCTGCTCATGCACCTTATCCGTCATCCAGCACGCCTCAGGTATGTACTGAAAACATTGGTTTTACTGATGGAACTTGTGACATGCGTGTACCACAGGGCACTTTACAGAAGGAGTTGATACTAGAGGACAAAGAGGCAGATGATCTTGATGTGTCTATTGTCTTGAGGAAGTCACGTCGTAACTGTACCACTTACCCCTTAGATGTGCATGTTTCCTTGGATCATCTTTCTAACGAGTACAGGAGGCTTGTAGTGGGACTCTCTGCTGCCAGTATCCCACGAACATGCCATGAGGCAATACAGGACAGTAGCTGGCAACTTACCATGGAGGAAGAGATGGCAGCTTTACAGACTCGTGGTACTTGGAGCATTGTTTCAGCTCCGCTAGGTGCCTCTGTTGTACAGTGCACATGGATTTTTACGGTAAAGCAATGGGAAGATGGTAGTATAGATCGTTACAAGGCAAGGCTTGTGGAGCGAGAGTTCACCCAGACATATGGGGTGGACTACCAGGATACCTTCTCATAGGTGGTTAGACATTCGACATTGACTATTCTTCTATCGGTTGTTGTTACTCGAGACTGACCTCTCTACCAACTTGATGTGAAGAGTGTGTTTCTATATAGTGATCTACAGGAGGAGGTTTACATGCAGCAGCCATCAAGTTTTGTTGTTGAGGGGGAGTCTCAGAAGGTGTGCAGGCTTCACAAGGCAATTTACGGCCTGAAGCAAAGTCTAAGAGTTTGGTACCAAAAGCTCTCAGAGTTGATAGAGCACCAAGGGTTTGTGTGGTCCATTGCGGATCATTCACTGTTTGTTCAGAGGACACAAAGAGGTACGCTTGCTATTCTAGTTTACGTTGATGCTATTATTGTTACGGGTGATGATGATCAGGGTATTCATGATGCTAAGGAGTTTCTAGGTCAGCAGTTTATGACTAAGGATCTTGGCAGTTTATGTTACTTCCTTAGGTTAGACTTCGCCAAGAACCAGCGTAGTCTTGTGATGACCCAGAGGAAGTTTGTGACTGATCTTCTTGAGACAGGTATGACAGGGTGCAAGCCTGCTACTACCCCTATGGATCCGAGCATGAGATTATATGATGATGACATTGAGGAGGTAGATAAAAGGAGATATAGGGAACTTGTTGGGAAGCTCATCATGCCAGACATATCCTTTACTGTGAGCAAAGTGAATTAGTTCATGGAGCAACCCAGGAAGGTACATTGGATGTTGTCTATATGATTTTGAGATATTTGAAGACTTCACTAGGTACTAGCCTTATATTCACCAGAGGTATATCTCTTGAAGTGACAGCTTGTGCATATGCATATTGTTGAGAATAATGAGAATGAAAGAGCGTGTTTTATTCAAGGGGTCTAGGGGTCCTTATATAGGACAAAACCCTAGAGAGCTAAAAGGACAAAATACATAAGTGCCCCTGGCAGGGTTACAAGAATCATAGTTAAACCATAGAATATACTACTAACACTTCATCTCAAGTTGGAGCATATTAATCAGACATGCCTAACTTGGAAACAAACCAGGAAAGTTGCTTCTTGGGTAGTGCCTATGTGAATACATCTACGGGCTGAAGATCTGTGTTGATGTGAGGAGTAGTAATCCTCCCAAAACTAACAGCGTCACGAATAAAATGGCAGCCAACCTCTATATGCTTGACTCGCTCATAGAACACAGGATTCGTGGTAATGTATGTAGCAGATTTGTTGTCACAGCATAGTGGAATAAGAGTAGTGACAGCAATACCGAGTTCTTGCATAAAAGTTAATAGCCATGTGATCTCACAGGTAGCTTGAGCCATCACCCTGTGCTCTGCTTCTGCATTTGATCTCGATACAACAGTCTGCTTCTTGCTTCTCCAAGTAACAAGATTTCCTCCAACCATCATAGCATAACCCGTGGTGGAGCGCCGATCCTCTGGCGAACTTGCATAATCAGCATCAGCATGTGCAATAACATCGATGCACCCATTTGCCCCATAGAAGAGGACACACCATGGTGATTCCTTCAAGTATAGTAGAATCTGAAGAACATCCTGCCAGTGACTGTAACAAGGTTGCTCCATGTGTTGGCTAGCTCTGCTCACTGCATAAGAAATATCTAGTCTAGTGACAGTAAGGTAAAGAAGGTTCCCAACTAGGCTTCTATATTGAGTAACATCTTCGAAGATAGGATCAAAGAATGTGAAGCGTTTCTTAGGGTCTGCAGGAATACTAGCAGGCTTGCATCCAAGTAATCCGACTTCAGTAAGGATGTCCAGATAGTATTTCCTCTGTGAAAAATGAAGACCCTATGTAGTGCGTAGTACTTCTATGCCCAAGAAATAACGTAGTGGACCAAGGTCCTTGGTAACAAAAACCTTCTGGAGAAAGGCCTTGGTCTCTAGTATCCCTTTATCATCATCCAATGTGATCACCATATCATCCACATAGACTGCAAGTATAACAGTACCAGTTGTTCGTCTTCTGACAAACACAGAATAGTCAAAGGTTGTTCTCTGAAGCCAAGAGTGTTGATCTCTGCAGTGAGTCTGTTGAACCATGCCCTTGGGCTTTGCTTTAGGTTATATAAGGCCTTGTGAAGTCGGCATACACACTCCCCCTCGACTTCATAACTCGGAGGTTGCATCATGTATACTTTTTATCAAGATCTCCATATAGAAATGCATTTTTCACATCTAGCTGAAAGATATGCCATGCCTTATTAGTTGCCACAGAAAGTACGGTCCTTATTGACCCCATACGTGCAACGGGTGAGAATGTTTCAAAGTAATCCACTCCATATGTCTGTGTGAAGACCTTTGCCAAAAGACGAGCTTTCAACCTGACTGCTTGGTCGTGAAGACCCATTTACACGCCACAGGTCTAGTTCCCTTTAGGCATTGCACTAGATCCCATGTCCCTCTGGAAATCAGGACATCCATCTCTTCATCCATGACCTTCTGCCATCATGAATCCTGCAAAGCACTATGGTGGTTTCTCGGAACAGAAATAGTCATGAGATCATCTACATATTCTCTGTCAGTGCAAGATAAACCAACGGTAGAAGTGTAATGAGACATCAGATGAGAACATTGCCTCTTAGTTCTGCGCAGAGCAATTGAAAGATATTAGGGATCATCCGGGACAGCAGTGGGGGGCACTTGTAGAAGGCATATTATCCTGCAAGAAAGATACAGGCAAAGGAACATCTGATGGTGAAGATATTTGTCTGCGTTTATAGACAATGGGTGGAGGTGGGAGATCCAGAGGGATATCTGTAACAGACTGATTGAAGAAACTGGTCTGCTCAAAAAAGGTTACATCTGCAAAAATATAATAGTGATGACCAGTTGGATCATAAAACCTGTAGCCTTTTTTAGTATGAGAATAACCAAGGAAGACACATTTGATTGTACGAGGAGAAAGTTTGTCTGTAGTGTGAAAGCTATGAACAAAAGACACACGTCCAAAGATTTGCAAGAGAAGAGGGAAGGGTGACTCAGTTGGGTAAAGTAGAGAGGAGGGGGTTGATCCATTAAGGTTTAGAGATGGAATTCTGTTGATAAGGTGAACAGCAACGAGAACGGCATCACCCAAATAGGTCTTGGGAACTTTCATCTGAGTAAGAAGAGAACGGGCTATATTTAGGAGATGTCTGAGTTTTCATTTTATTATCCTGTTTAGTTGGGACATATACAATACGAGGTTTGATGTATGGTTCTGTGGGAGGTAAAGAAATCTGTTAGGTCATGTTGTGTGAATCCCAAGGCATTATCAGAACGGAAAATTTGTATACCATAGGAGAAAATATTCTTGACATAATTAGAAGATAAATCCAGGACGACCGACTATAGTCATCAACAAAAACAGCAAAATACTTATGTCCAAGAGTACGGACCGGACAAGGTCCCCAAATATCACAATGGACTAAGGAGAAAGGAACTTCACGACGAGGCTCGGTGTGAGGGGGTAACGACGCTCGATAATGTTTCCCGAACTGACATGTCTCGCACTCAAAAAGTTTGAGCATGTAGAGTTCGGGGAACATCAAAGAGAGAGCTTTAGCAGACGGACAGTCGAGAGGAAGATGCCAAAGAAGAGGATCAGTAGAGATTGATGAAGCACCAGCAAAGTCAGAGTCAAAAGGGATGTCAAGATAATAAAGATCGTTCTTCTCATATCCCCCACCAAAAATCTGTCTCGTCCGGATGTCCTAAAAATAGCAGCAAAACTCATCAAATATAACTCGACGATTAAGCTCAGTGCACACCTAATGAACAGATAATAGACTAAGAGGAAATCAGGAGTGCAGTGAACGCCAGTAAGTCGGAGTTTCAAGGAAAACTCCATGGTACCCACAGTAATAGGTGAATGAGCACCATTGGCAACACAAACAGTCTCCAAAACGGAAGACGGTCGTGAGGAGGTGAGAAGACTACCTTCTCCCGTCAGATGAGTCGATGCACACGAATTAATGATCCATGCAGGAGCAAATGTAGAGGCAGAGCTGGCAATTGTACCTGAGGTAGTGGCCAGACTAGCAGTAGGAGCAGACGCAGGAGTGTCACTAACAGAGGTTTGTAACAGTTGTCGAAGGCGAGCATACTCAGAAGTAGTAAAGGAAGTCTAACTGTCACTGGAAGGCTGAACATGAGAGGTGTCCACAGTATCATAGGTGCAATCATGGGAGACAGTCTCATAGGCACTATTGGCATTGGGAGGCATGCCAAACTTTGCCCAGCAGCGTTCTGACGGATGATTAATGTGTCTGCAATGTCTGCATGCTAGATAGCGGCCAGTAGTAAGGATCACACCCACGGTCGCGACCTGAGTCACGTCCTCGTCCAAACTCACGGCCACGACCACGGCCAAAACCACGGTCACACATCCTCGTAATTCTCTACCTTCTCTGTAATTTCTGTTTTTCTTTTGGTTTTTAATATATTGGGGTGAACACCGTCGAGTGTTTCCCCCTCTTTTAAGCTTCAAAAAAAACCACGGTCGCGTCCCCCTTGGTAGGTTGAGCGTCCTCGGATAAAATGTGCAGTAGTCTCAACATACAGGGGGGTGAAGGGAAATCAAGTTCATGTAGTCGGCCACAGATGGCCTCAAGAGAGGGTAGAGTTGCAGCAGTCAGAAACCGATCCTTCACCGACTTGTACCGCGGATGTAGTCCTGCTAAGAAATGATACACTTGCCATTCTGTGTGTTCTCATATCTGTTTGCCACAACAAGCAGGTTAGAAGATAAGAAGCTCCTCAAACGGGCTTGTAAGGAGTCGGTAGTACTCGATCAAGGATGTATCTCCTTAATTTGCAGACTAAATCCGTGTATAGATATCTGAAAGTCTGGACTTGGTTGTCTTCTGGGAGTACGTACTCTCAAAGCTCTCCCACATCACCTTTGTAGTTTCCTTGTAGAGAAGATTGGAGGCTATGTCCGGATCGACACTGTTGGTCATCCAAGTAATCACCTGGCAGTTGTCTACATACCAGGTATCGTAGTCCTTTTCCGTCTCCTTGGGCAGATCTTTAGTAAGAACATTGTTCTTTCGCTGACCACCAATAAACACCTTGAAGGATCGAGACCATAGCACAAAGTTCTTTGAAGTTTGATAGAAGTGCCCTAGACCATCACAGAAGAAGTCAGGTATAGGGGCTTGGGCTTTGCAGACGCCATGGTGGTCGCAAAGGTCAAGAAAAAATAACCTAGATAGTCCTTGCAGTCATACGTATCATGTAGACCTAGTAGAGCATTGAATCAGAGATCCGGCTCGAGTTGGAGGTGATCATCAAGGCCGAGGGGCCACACGGGGTAGGGCAGGGCATCGCACGGGAATGGTGCGAGCGTTGCAGGGCCGCAGCAAAGCTGTGACCACACAGGACAGGTCGCGGGGTCGTGCAGGCCCTCTGGGCGGCATGGGGCCTCGGGGCAGCGAGGGGTCGTGGAGCGATGCAAGGCGACGAGGGGCCGCAGGGTCGCGAGGCGGCGAGAAGCCGCGGGGCCGCAAGGCGACGCGGAGCCGCGAGGTGGCCTGGGGCCATACTGGTGGCACGGGGCCGCGGTGCAGCACGTGGCAGCGAGGCGACACGTGGCCGCGAGGTGGTGCGAATGCAGAGGGGTCGGGGCTGGCAGTGGCGGTGGGATTAGGTCAGAACACCGGTCTAAGATCGCTGCCCTGATACCATGTGGAGAATAATGAGAGGATGAAAGAGCGTGTTTTATTCAAGGGGTCTAAGGGTCCTTATATAGGACAAAACCTAGAGAGCTAAAAGGACAAAATACATAAGTGCCCATGGCAGGGTTACAAGAAGTATTGTTAAACCATAGAATATACTACTAACGCATATTATGCAGGATATCCTAGAGACAGGAAGTCTACATCTGGCTTTGCAGTTTTGTTAGGAGTTCATTCGTGTCAAGGAAAAGCAAGAAGCAGACAGTTGTTGCTAGGTCCAGCGCAGAGACTGAGTATAGAGCCATGGCTCAGGAGAGCATTGAAATGATGTGGGTGAAATCGGTTTTGACTGATCTTGCAATTGAGGTATCTCTTCCCATGCTGCTTCTACGTGACAATCAAGCAGTGCTTTTTATTGCTAATAATCATGCATTCCATGAACTCAGCCATGGTCGGTCCCAAGCCCGGGTAAATGAGGAGGGTTGCGTTAGGTAGCCGACAGCCAGCGTAAAACAGTTTAGAGACAACTTCCTAAATAGTATTTTTTAAAAAAAAATACTATTTAGGAAGTTTTCTCATGACAGTCGGATCTTTTCATCATGGATTTAAGCAAACATACAGATTTCGTTGCGGCGTTCTCTACTTGCGACGCGTCGCATCGCCCGAATGCAATGAAAAATTGGCAAGGGCCGCTACATCGCAGCCTGGATGTAGTTCAAAATTTGCAAGGGTTCTCGCATGAAGAACGCATGCGGGTAATTAAGTTAGTTCCGCTGCATCACCGCCCGGATGCAGTCCAAAATTTACAAGGGTTCTCGCATAATGGGCGCATGCGAGTAAAGAAATTAGTCCAAAAGAGATTGCAAAGGAAGTTGCGGATTGGTAGTTGGAATGTTGGCACTTTAATTGGAAAATTGATGGAGATAGTGGATACGATGGAAAGAAGGAAGATTCATATACTATGTCTTCAAGAGACTAAATGGGTTGGAGAGAAAGCAAGAGAGATCGAGAAGACAGGATTTAAACTTTGGTATTCAGGTAAAGATAAGGATAGAAACGGTGTTGGAGTGGTTGTTCATAACGATTTGAAGGATTGTGTGGTTGAGGTGCAAAGATTCGGGGATCGAATTATTTTGCTAAAATAGATGCTTGAAGAAATTCTGAATATTATTTCGGTTTATGCACCACAAATTGGTTTAGATGAAAGGACTAAACAAGCTTTTGTGGAGGATCTGGATAGGATTTTACAAGGAATCCCACAAAGAGAGATGATTTGCATAGGTGGAGATCTTAATGGACATGTGGGAAAAGATGCTTCAGGGTATGCTAGTATTCATGGAGGACATGGTTTGGGAGATAGAAATGAAGAGGGGAAAGTCATTCTGGATTTTGTAACGGCGTATGATCTTTTCATAGCAAACACTTTCTTTAAAAAGAGGGAGGAACATTTAATTACTTATAAGAGTGGGCCAACTAGAACACAGATATATTACTTTGCGTTGAGGAGAAGAGATCGGGTGTGTTGTAAAGACTGCAAAGTAATCCCAAGAGAGAGTTTGACAACTCAACATCGCTTGTTAGGCTTGGATGTGCAAATAAAAGGCCTGGTAAAGAAAAGAATGGTTCCTAAGATCACTAGAACTAGATGGTGGAATCTTCCACTGAAGCAATCGGTCTTCAAGGAGAAGGTTTTAGAAGACTTATCTTGGGATTGTAGCGGAAGTGCAAACGAGATGTGGGAGGCAATAGCATCTTGTATCCGAAAGGTAGCCAAAGAGATACTAGGCGAGTCGAATAGAGAAGCTCCAGGCCAAAAGGAGGCTTGGTGGTGGAGTGAAGGGATGCAAGAGAAACTAAAAATTAAAATAGCTTGCTTTAAAGCTATGTCTAAGGATAGAACAACGGAAACGGTCACAAACTACAAAATAGTGAAGAAGGAAGCAAAGAAGGATGTAAGCGAAGCTAAGTCAAAAGTTTATGAAGTTTTTTATAAAAAAAAATATCAACTCTAAGGAGGGCCAGAAGGATATATTCAGGTTGGCCAAACCAAGAGAAAGAAAGACCAAAGATCTTTCTCAAGTGAGATGCATTAAGGATGAGGAAGGTCACGTGCTTGTTACTCAGAAGAACATAGAGAATAGATGGGAGCAGTACTTCCATAAACTTTTCATTGGGGAAGGAAATAGAGAGATCACTTTGGGTGATCTAGCTAATAGTGAAAGTTACTTGAATCGTGCAAGCTATAGACGAATACAAAGAAAGGAAGTAGAGGAGGCTTTGAAGGTTATGAGACATGGGAAATGTGTAGGACCGGATGACATCCTTGTAGAAGTATGGAGAGTTTTAGGTGAGCACGGTTTGACTTGGCTTACGAATCTATTCAATGTTATTTGGCAAAGCAAGAAAATGCATGAAGATTAGAGGAGGAGTATCGTGGCGCCTCTTTATAAGAATAAAGGAGACATTCAAAATTATTCGAATTACAGAGGTATCAAGTTGATGAGTCACACTATGAAAATTTAAGAACGTGTGATCGAAAGAAGGCTGAGGAAAGTTTCCAACGTAAAAGAAAATCAATTCGGATTCATGCCAGGTCGCTCAACTATTGAAGCCATCCATTTGCTGAGGAGAACAATGGAGATTTATAGAGCTAAAAGTAAGAACCTCCATATGATCTTTACTGATTTGGAGAACGCTTATGATTATATCCCACAAGAGATTTTGTGGAGAGTTTTGGAGAAGAGACAAGTACATGTCCTCCACATTAACCTCATAAAGAACATGTATGACAGGGCTTTATCTTGTGTAAGGACCCCGTCTGGGAAGACTGACTATTTTGACATCAACATTGGTTTACATCAAGGTTCAGCTTTGAGTCCATTTCTTTTTACCTTGATTATGGAGGAGTTGACAAGTCACATTCAGGATGACTTACCTTGGTGTATGTTATTTGCTGATGATATCGTGTGGATTGACGAGACTAGAGATGGAGTAAATGAGAAGCTTGAGGTCAGGAGACATGCATTAGAGACTAAAGGATTTTGTATAAGTAGGGCTAAGACGGAATATATGGAGTGCACCTTTGATGGAAGCAATGGTGAAAGAATTGACGTGAAGATTGGTGACAATAACATTCAGAAGAGAGATTCATTTAGATATCTGGGATCTATTTTGCAACACGATGGGGAAATTGATGGAGATGTTACTAATAGAATAAATGCAGGCTGGTCAAAGTGGAGAGGAGCCTCTGTTGTTCTCTGTGATAAGAAAATTCCTTTAAAAATTAAAGGAAAGTTTTACAAAGCAACCGTGAGACCTGATATGCTCTATGGATCTGAATGTTGGCCTGTGAACCATAGACATGCAGAGAATGGTTGTAGCAGAAATGAAAATGCTAATGTGGATGTGTGGACACACACGTAAAGATCGGATTCGGAATGATGCAATCAGAAAGAAAGTTGGTGTAGCTCCGATCGAGGATAAGATGCGAGAAAACCGCTTAAGATGGTTTGGTCATTTGCAAAAAAGATCAACGGATGCACCGGTTAGGAGATGCGAGTGTTGGGATGTTGAGCCGGCTAAGAGAGGGCGAGGATGACCCAAGAAGTTTTGGAAAGAGAATATACGAAGGGATCTTAGTTTTTTGGATATAAGCCCGGGATTGACCCACGATAGATCTGAATGGAGGCGAAGAATCCATGTAGCCAACCCTACTTAATTGTGGGAAAAGGCTTTGTTGTTGTAATCATGCATTCCATGAACGGACCAAACATATAGAGGTGGATTGCCACTATACCAGAGATATGATCTAGAAAGGACTCATATCCACCTCTTATATTGCTAGAGGAGATCAGACTGTTGATATATTCAACAAAGGACTTGCTAGAGGTCCATTTCAGAGGTGTTATTCCAAGCTGAACATGATAGACATGTATGCTCCAGCTTGAGGGGGTGTTGAGATATTTCTATCTCATTGTATCTCTTTCTTATTTATATATTTCTCATGTACCTCTATGTAATTTACCCACGGTTTTTCTCCTATATAAGGGAGCCTTAGGGTCTCTATGATAAGCACGCAATTCTATTTTCCAACAGAAATCATATAGACCAGGCACCCCATCCGCGTTGAGCTGGAACAATACCATCTTGGCCTCTGCCTTCGAGAAACCCTGAATAAGAGAGCTTGTCTGGATGTCAGAGATCCTCGAGGCCTCTATTTCCTGCAACCCCAGCCACCATGCGCACCCCTCCTGCTAAAGACCTGAAAATAAGATCGGAATGCCGCCCCCATAGCCCGATCCCTCTGCACCACTGTACCACCAACATCAATGGAATGAATGAAACTTTTGCACCTCCGACCGCTAGCCATGGCATGGATTAATAGCGTACTTGCATCACCATCAGTCAATGTTGCCTGGATCTCTGCCTCCATGCCACCTCCTTCTTATCCTCCAGATGGATCTCACCCAGATGAATGCCCCTCTCGTCAAGCTCTTCTGCTGTCAGCGCCCTCTCATCATTAAGTCTATCAAGCCTACAACCCTCCTCCTGAGCCCTCAGCCGTCTGGAGCGTCGTTGCATCCGATTAGATTTTTGGAATTTCGATAAATACCTCCTCAAAGCAGCCAACTTCGACGCCAACTGAGTGGCAGTTGGTCCTGATGGTTGGCAGCCAAGCCAAAAGGTAGTCACTGACTCCCAGATACGATCCTTCAACAGCCGGGTCCTTTCGAAATGGAAAAAGGATCTAGGTCGTACGCACTCCTCAGAAGACCAGAGCAGGGGTGTGTGATCAGAGTGTGTTCTTGGCAGGGCATAGCCCCCTGCCAAAGGAAATGCAAGCATCACCTCGGAGGAGAGCAGGAAACTATCAAGCCGAGATCTCGATCTTGAGTTGCGCCACGTGTACATGCACCCCAAGGCGTCCATGATTTGAAGCCCGAGATCACCAATCATACCCATAATCTCCGCTGACCATGCATCACATCCATCGCGACCTCCCGGACGATCCTTTAGATGGAGGGTGACATTGAAGTCACCAGCTACAATCTACGGGTTCCTAGGGAACCTCACCCATATTAGAGTCAACTCATCAATCAGTTGCACAATGTCCACACCACTACACGGTCCATGTACATTAGAAATCACAACTGTAACCCCATCCTCCATTTGTTGTAACAAGATAGAGAGAGTGTCTATCCACGTACCTCCTCCACCGCCTCAAATTTGTCTCCGTTCCACCCTATCATCAAGCCTCATGATGCTCCCTCTGATCCCATTGCTCGAAATTCTATCAGCCTGCTTCCTCCAATATCCTTCTATACTGCGTCAAAACTGCAAGAAATTTTAGATTCTTGCAAGACCACCACATCGGCTCTTCGTTCCAGGACCATATTCCACACCGCACTCCTCTTTTCAGGCCATCTCATACCTCTCACATTCCAAGTGATGATATTCATTGGGAAACTGAGACAGCCCTAGTAGGCTGCACCTGCAGGCATGCCACCACATCCCCTTCCTTCTCCTACCTGACTGCTCCACTCTCCTGCATGCTAGCATCCCCTACCTCATGCTTGTGTTCTTCCCCAACCATGCCCCATGTTGACGTGCAGACCTCTCGACTCCATGATCAGGATTTCCAGCAGAGCAAGGCCCGCTTCAATCGCCTTCCAACAGTCCCCCACACCTGCAAGGAGATTTTACTGTTGCAATCCATGGTTCTAGTCCGCCTCAAGTGTTTCGAGCCGCCTGTAGGTCTCGAATCGTCTGCGCACCCTTTGGTCCTTTAAACAGCCTCCCAAACCATCCCGAAGCTACAGATTCAGCGTGTTGCGCCCCCACCATGGAGGCTCCCCCGAACCCCCCCCCCCCCAACAGCTCCATGGCTCCTACTGCGAGTTGACCAATCCAACCGCAATACGGAGCGCACCGTCAAAGAAGGGAGATGTAAGAGAGCCCTCGAGCCCACACCTTCAATGGATGGAACAACTAGAAGCATGTCCTCATGCCCGAAGGATCGCGAAACCCCTCCACAATGTGGCCATCAGGTTCATCGAAGCAGAAGTCTTCGCCCAACCCCAGGAGCACTCCCCCAAAAGAAGTAGCATGTCTCTACTATGCCCCTCGCCCGAATCCGACAGGAGATTCGGATCCCCGGAATGATCCGGAAAGAAGTTGGTCCCAACACGACCTCTTCGGAGCTCCGGTCCTCCTGCAGGTGGGTCCTCCCACAGTTAAGTACCAGACCACACGCTCTGTATAATCGGACTAACTGTCATCGGGTCCAGCTCTCCCGAGGGCACTCACCCGAAAGAGCATGTCTCTGGCCCATTCGGGAACTACGAACCCGACCCCCAACGCCCGACAACCGGTCGCTCGAGAAGCACAACCATGTCCAATGCCTTTCTGTCCTCAGAGATCTTCGAATCCTCCTCGAGACATGTGCTCCCTCATCGGGAGTCTTTGTTTCCATTTCCGTCCACCCTTTGTGGGATTTCAAAACCACGAAGGGACGAACTTTCCATTTCTGGCAACTCCAGTTGCTCACCTATGGAATCAAAAGAAGATGAAGGAGCTTCCCGCACCTCCAATCGTAGGACACTCCCATGGAAGCTAGCCTCAAAGGATAACAGCAACGGCCTACTGACATCATTCGCCATCGCTAGTACGTCAAGCGATTGACCACGATGGATCCCATCTTGCAGTATACCGGTGACGCGAACCAACGGTTCCACCATCTGATGGACCGCCTCGAGCCTTCTCCCAAGTAGAGGGAGCCTCCTGATGAAGACATTCCTCAGCGTGCATGCATCAATCACTCTATCCCTCAGTCGAGGAAATCTCCAGTGCACCCAACCCTCCGCCTTCCTAGTGGACGCGAGCAGCCTCGAAACCTCGCCATCGGATAAGCTACAGGCACACACTAGCGATCCTCGCATCCGAATAACATCAACCCCAAAGCTACAACCAACGGAGCTCTTGATGCCTTCCATAGCATCCATTAGGCATCTCTCTTCCCTTTTGTAAACCCCCACGAGCAGCCGAGAAGAGTTTCTTTCAGTCGCCCCAACCAACGTCGACCCAGGCCTCCACTCGTGAATGCGGCTGCACTGGAACCGTCGGTGGCCACTTCATGATCATCAGCTGGGAATGTTTTTTGACTCAAAAAGGGGGAAACACATGTTACCGGTGCCCACCCAGAATTCACTAGAACGGTAAAAACTTGCAAAAGCCATGTCTCGAGGAGGGATCTGGACAGAGATAAAATATTTTCAACATAATATCGCTCACTTTTAAATACAATATTTTTGCATGAAAGCATAATGGTACAAAGCACCACAATCAGCCTCCAAACCTCCACAAGAGATCTAAACTGGTTTGCCACAAGACTGATCCAAAAAGATAATTGAGTTGTAGGATCTAGCCAAGCAATCATTGCCTCCGTCCCGTACCTACTGAACTCTCATGCAGGAAAAAGGAGATGGTCAATATCTTCAGGCTCTGAATTATAAATAGGATAGGAGTCATCCCTGGCATACTAGAAAGAGGCACATCGCCTCCTAGTTAGTGTATGCTCTCAATGCTGAATCCAGAGGAATACATTTATTTTTAGAGGGATTCGCAGCGTCAGACGAAATTGTGATCACGTTCTCTATCCGTCAGAGAAGATCCATGAGAAGCACTTAACACCACATAAGCCTCCTTAACTGAGAAGTTTCCATCATGCCAAGTCCAATGATCTCTCCCTTCCGTTGGTCATGCGATGCCCCACTAGTTGTTGCCCCAGACATCTCTCAGACAAGCATCACAATTAGAGGCCAAAGCAAAAAGACACAGGTAGCACAGATACAAGGAACCAGAACTCGTCCAATCATCCAACCGGAACCTGAAAGAAGAGCCATCACTAATAGAAGTTACTTGAGCATGCAACTCATGCAACACAATACAAATTCCTCTCCAGAATGTCGTAGGAAATTGATGCGGTCGTGGAATGATGAATGGAGTCGAGGGAATGATGTAAACCTTCCTAACCAAATGGCAAACAAGGTCGGCACCATCACCCCCGATTATAACCGCCCACTTGATTAGAAGTGCCTTGTTCATATCATCTAGTTTGCAGACATCCAAAACCCCGTGATCCATGGGCAGCATAATAGTATCCCAACTAATCAAAGGAACGCCAAAGGAGTTCCTGCTCGAAGGACTCCAAAAAAATTTCTCGTATACGCTTCAATTATTTTTCTCACTCCCACGGGAGGAGATGGGTGGACATGAAAAAATGGGAATCGAGGCCGAGACTACCTTCAAAAGGACCAAAAGTCCTCAACGTGAAATGCACTTTCCCTTCCAACCTACCAACTTTTTTTCAAGCCGCTCAACCACCGGTGACCGATACAAACAACACAACCTCCCGCTGGAAAGGGGTAGGCCCAAATAGCTAATTAGAAAATGACCTTGAGGGGTTGAAATAATTCCCACACATTCAACAACTTCGTGGTCAAACAGGTCAAAAGGAACAAAAATGGACTTAGCCCTATGTTGGGAAAAATAGAAGCGATGTTTATTCCACCAACCCTAGGCTCTCTTATATAGGAGAGTAGCCTATGGGTAAATTACATAAAGCATACAGCAGAAAAGAAAAATAACAGAGAGATACAAAGGAAACTAATATATGTTTACACTCCCCCTCAAGATGGAGCATAGATATCAATCATGCTCAGCTTGGACGCACACTTCTGGAATGGGCCTCGTAGTAATGCCTTGGTAAATATATCTGCAGTTTGATTTCCTAAAGTAACATGAGATGTAGCAATGAATCCCTTCTGAATCATGTCACGTATGAAGTGACAGTCAACCTCAATGTGCTTGGTTCGCTCATGGAATGTTGGATTGTTTGCAATGAACAAGGCTGCCTGATTGTCACATTCTAAGGTCATAGGAAGTGGTACGTCTATACATAGATCTGTAAGCACAGCATTTACCCACATCATTTATGTGCTAGCCTGGGCCATAGCCCTATATTCAGATTCAACACTAGACCTGGCTACAACCGTTTGTTTCTTGCTCCTCCATGAGATTAGAGAATCTCCAACGTAAACTGCAAACCCAGAGGTGGACTTCCTGTCCTTGGGACAACCTGCATAGTCTGCATCTGCACATGCGGAGATAGAGATCCCCTTGCCTTTCTTGAATAGCAAACCTGCACCTGGAGATGATTTGAGGTACATGAGTATCATATGTATAGCATCAATATGAACTTGACGTGGTTGCTCCATGAACTGGCTCACACGACTCACTGCAAAGGATATATCGGGCCTAGTGATCGTGACATACAACAATTTGCCTACCAGTTCTCTGTATATTCTCCAGTCCTCTCCTTTGTGTCATCATCGTATAGCTTCATGCTAGGATCCATTGGTGTTGTAGCAGGCCGGCACCCAAGCATACATGTTTCACTCAACAGGTCTGTAATATATTTTCTCTGCGACATTACTAGCCCATACGGATTTCTGGCAAATTCCAGCCCCAGAAAATATCCAAGGACTCCAAGGTCCTTAGTGACAAATTCGCTACCCAGCTTTTCTTTCGCCTTCTTTATTCCTTGTTTATCATCTCCTGTAATCAAGATATCATCTACATAAACCATGATTGCAATAATACCTCTTGAAGTCTTCTATACAAACAAGGAATGATCAGCATTAGAGCGTTTGTATCCCTGTTTTTCAAAGAGGTCTGAGAGCTTCTGAAACCATGCTCTGGGGCTCTGCTTAAGGCCATAGATAGCCTTATGAAGTCTGCACACCTTAGAACACTCCCCCTCAACAGCAAAACCGGGTGGCTGTTGCATGTAGACTTCCTCATGTAAGTCTCCATATAAGAACGCATTCTTCACATCCAACTGATATAGCGGCCACTCTCGAGTAACCGCAACTGATAGCAAGATCCGTAGGGTAGAATGACGGGCTACTGGCGGGAACGTATCAAGATAATCCACCCCGTATGTCTGTGTAAAGCAGCAAGCCTTGTATCTGTCAATACTGCATTTGCATTCTGCTTGACTGTAAATACCCACTTGCAGCTCACTGGGGACACATCTGCAGGTATAGGAACTAGACTCCAAGTTCCCCTAGATTGAAGTGTTGCCATTTCTTCCTCCATTGCTAGACGCCATCTACTATCCTTCAGAGCATCTTGATATTTCCGAGGAATATCTACAGCTGACAGGGCAACCACAAAGTCCCTGAAATCCCCAGATAGTTGTTCAAATGACACAGAAGCTGCTAAAGGATATGTGGCACAGCTCCTCTTCGATTTGCGTATAGCAATAGGAACATCTAAATCGGTTGTATCCTCATCTGGCCTCTGCAACATATCCTGCTCAGAAACATCATTAAATCCATCAAGAGTAATATCTTCAGTACATACCTTAGGCGAGTTAGGTGATGAGTCATGACCATGAGCTGGAGTAGGCCTGCGGGTATAATGAAATGGTAGTGGTAAAACAGGGATAGAACTAGGAGGTGCGAATGATGGTAAAGGAGCTGGTGGTGGTGGTGGTGGTGGTACTGGTGGTGGTGGTGTCATATAGATGGCATCGGTAGTAACTGGAGGTAGCTGCTGATCACCTGAGGATGAAAAATACATTACGGATTCAAAAAATGTAACATCTGCACTAACAATATACCGCCTGCGCAATGGATCAAAACACTTGTACCCCTTTTGAGTTCTGGAGTACCCAACAAACACACACTTGACAGCCCTAGGAGAGAGCTTGTCAGTACCGGGAGACAACTGGTGGACAAAGGCAACCGAACCAAACACACGAGGAGTAAGGGAAAACAGATCCTTACCAGGAAAGATAAGGGAGAAAGGAATCTGTTCACCTAGAACAGAGGACGGCATACGATTAATTAGGTAGCAAGCTGTGAGAACCGCGTCACCCCAGTAAGAATAAGGAGCATGACTCTATATAAGAAGTGACCTTGTGACATCTAGTAGGTGGCGATGTTTCCTTTCAGCGATCCCATTTTTTTGAGAGGTATAAGCACAGGATGTCTGATGGATAATCCCTTGGGATGAGTAGTAATTGGCTAGAACATGAGTACATAATTCCAGGGTATTATCACTTCTCACAATTTTAACAGATGTGGAGAAAACATTACGAATCTCATTAAAAAAATGGATAATAATATTCCCTGCTTCAGGTTTATTTTTCAATAAAAATACCCATGAGACACGAGGGAAGTCATCCACAATAACTATATAAAATATGTGTCCCTGATGATCAGGTAAACGACTCGGACCCCAGATATCAATATGAAATAACTCAAACTTGGAGGTACTACTCCGACCCGGACGACTGGGAAAGGTAGACCGGTGATGCTTTCCCAACTGACAAGCCTCACATTGGATGGATGTGTGAGGCAGACCCTGGGGTAACACACGACGCAACTTCTGAAGCGGTAGATGTCCAAAGCGCAGATGCCACAGCAGAGGAGATACGGGTCCAGTAGGTAGGGATGAGGTTCCAGCAAAAGGAGTATGATTGAGGCGATAGAGGCCTCCTTGCTCATAGCCACGACCAATCACGTTTACCGTAAGGATGTCCTGAAAAATAAGAGAAGATGGATCAAAAATTGCCCGACATTGTAAATCCTTTGTAATCTGACTGATTGATAATAAATTCATTGAAAAATCAGGCGCATGTAACACATTCTTGAGCTGCATAGAAGATGTCAGTCTAATTTCCCCCTGACCAGTAATTGGAGAATGTGTACCATTGGCAATGACCATTGTTCGGTCTGGAGGAATATGAGAATATCCTGTAAGTAAACTCTGATCGCCACATAGATGATGTGTAGCTCCCGAGTCCATAATCCAAGGTAAAGTATCTGATCTACTACTGGTAAATGCAAGTATGCTACCTGATGCACTGGTAGACGTAGAGGCAGATGCAGCAGCATCAGATTGACTCTCAGTAGTAGGTGTTGGGCCAGATGGGGGAATAATGCCCCTTAGACGGGCAACTAGATCATCGAACCGCTGATCCAAAATGGCAGCAGATGGAGGCTCTATCTGCTCAGCGACTCGTGCAGATGCAGGAAATCCATGCTTAGAGTAGCATGTGTCTTCATTGTGTCCAACGCGATGGCAGTAGGTACATGTTGGCCGAGTGCGGCCTCCTCTGCCACGAGGTCCACGTCCACGGCTCTGATGATGAAATCCACGGCCCCTGTTGGCGGCCATGGCTGAAGCATTCTGATTCGTGGCCGTAGAAGGGACGGTGATGCGGCTCAGTCTGTGAAAGGCTTCCTCCATGGGAGGAATAGTAGAATCGGCCAAGATCTGGGATCGTGCCGCCTCATACTCTGGATCAAGTGCAGCAAGGAAAACGCCCACCGTAGTCGCATTCCGTTAGGTCTTTTGTTGCTCTGGCGTGGCTGTCAGGGGCATGAAGCTGTATAGCTTCTCGAACATCCCTCGCAAGGATGTGTAGAGTGAATGTAGAGGGCGACCATTCTGCTTTATAGTGAATATATCATGCTGAAGCTGCAGAATCTTTGTCTCATTCTTCGCTTGAGAGTATGTGGCCGCAAGAATATCCCACATGCCTTTGGCCGTGGGCTAATGGAGAATATCATTGGCAATCTCGATTGCCAAAGTTCCATATAACCAGACTTTGGCGTATGCATCATCGGCCTCCCATGAGGCATTGGCTCCAGTCTTCTCAGCAGGCTCTTCTTCGGTAAGAATGTGCTTTTTACCAGTTGACTTCATCATACTCATGAACTGCATCACCCACATTTCATAGTTCGTACCGTCCATCTTTACGATAGGCGCTGAGCCACGAAAGGCGCCAATAGATGGAATATCCGCCTTGCTTTCTGACATACTGGAAATCGAAGACTGGAGCGATTGACTGAAGATAAGATTCGTCTACACGGACATAGACGGGTTTAGTTGCATGTGTAGACTTCAAGCAACCAAACCCATTTAGTTGACGGTGTGCGCCCTAGAGACGTGTAGGGCTGATTCAGGGGCACACGCACATGCGCTTTCAGGGGCACACGCACGTGAGATGAGGCGCGCACAGAGCGCTGAGATGCGCGCTGGAGGGCATGAAGATGCGCGCTGAAGAGCGCACAAGGGCGCGCTAGATGGCGCTAAGGGGTGCGCTGGCGCAAGCGCGAGGGCGCGCAGACGTAGGCGTGAGGGCACGCAGGCGCAAGCGCGAGGGCGCACAGGCGCGAGCTCGAGGGCGCGAGGGTGCAGGCGCGAGGGCGCGCTGGCGCAGGAGCGCGCAATGCACGGGAGGTGCTCGCGCGGAGGCACGGAGGCGCGGAGGCGCGGAGGAGGCGCCGACGGCGGAGAGAGAGGCTCGCGGGTGGGGGTAGGGCTAGGGTTAGGGTTTCAAGAACTCCGGTCTAGGACCGTCGCTCTGATACCATGTTGGGAAAAATAGAAGCGATGTTTATTCCACCAGCCCTAGGCTCTCTTATATAGGAGAGTAGCCTATGGGTAAATTACATAAAGCATACGGCAGAAAAGAAAAATAACAGAGAGATACAAAGGAAACTAATATATGTTTACACCCTATTTATTTTGAGCCCATATAGCTCCTTAAATATGTCAATTACTGCATTCATTCGTCTAACTTCCATTCGTTCGACTTTCTCTGAACCACCTTCTATGAAAAAGATGGCATCATCTGCGTATTGTAGAAGTGGGATAGAAATATCCTCATTGTAGTAGCATGCAGTGCCGCCACTCTGAACCACTCTCCAAACCATCAAAGCCAAAACGTCCACAACAAGAACAAGAAGTAGGGGAGCAAGAAGGCATCTCTGCCTGACCCCTCTTTGCGGTTGGAAAAATCCTCCCTCAGGCTTTTCGTTAATTAGGATAGATAACGAATAAGTAGTGACGCATCTCCTCATCCACGAGATCCATAGATATGGAAAACCCCTCTTCACCAGTCTCCCCACAAAAAACGCCAGTCGATACAATCGTAGGCCTTTGAGAATTCAATCTTCCACAATAGTCCTTTCACATTCCTACGCCTCCAGTCTCAAACAATCTTTGATACTGCAACCACGTCGTCTTGTCCATCATCAGCCGATCATGAATGAAAGACGTTTACACTTCATCTACTAGCCCACCAAGAGTAACACTTAGGCGATTAGCCAACAAACAAGTAGACCGCAGTGGAGACTGTGATCGAACTAAACTCTTCAATTCGTATTGCAACCTCCTTCTTTGGGAAGAGGAACAACAACGAGCAATTCAACCTATCAAAACCATGATTTCCTATTGAAAATTCTTTCAGCATCTCAAAAATGCCGCCACTCACAAGGGGCCAAAACTCCTTAAAAAAACATCGGAAGACATCTGGTCTAGGGGAACCATCTGCATTGAGATCCCAGACCGCATATCTGATCTCGTCCATCAAGAAATCCTTGACAAGTGCACTTATCTACTCCTCAGTCAACACGGAAGCTCCCACACCTCTCCAACGCCAAGTGCAATTGGGTCCCTTCCTGCTCATATTGCGAAAAAATCCACAGAAGCCATGCCTACATCTTTATCTCCCTCAAAGAGGATATCCCCCACTCTCATTGAGCCAATGTGGTTGCAATGCCTCCTTCCGTTCACAATGGAGTGGAAAAACTTCATGTTGGCATCCCCCTCCTTAATCCAACGTTGTCTCGACCTCTCCCTCCGCTCAGTTTCTATCTTCTTATCATTAACCTGGATAATCTTCAGATGAGCGCTTCTCTCTACCAACTCAGATGGAGAAAGATCCCGAATATCTTCCACCATGTCCAAAGAAGAAGATGTAGATTGTGTTGCCTCCCTACGTGCTCCCCTTATCGCCCACACCTTTGTCTTTAGCTCAAAAAGCATAGATCTCAGTGCCTCAATTTTACAAGCCAACAATCCCTTACCTTCTCCTTGAACCCCTCTTCTAACAGCCAAACCTTTTCAAATCGAAAAAAAGTACGGGGAATGAATCCCTCACCCAAAAACCATACCAATGGTGTGTGGTCCGAGCACGAGCGCGGGAGGCCATTGACCTAAGAGAGTGGGAGAGTGACTATCAAAAGCGATGAGCAAAGGAAACAGACAATTCTCGACCTTGATCCCAAGTTTCGCAAAGTATAACGACAATCTCGTGCATCTAACACCTCCAACTACAATTCTTATATAATATTTACAAAGGCCTCGGATCCCATATCTCGGCAGCTACGCAAACACGGACAGTCTGCTGCAAATAAAGTAACATTGAAGTCCCCTCCGGCAGTGAACCAAAATAATGGTTGGCGATTCGCATATCCTCCCAAACTCTCGGTCTGAGACTTGAATCTTTGGGCCCATATACACTTGTGAATGCTCTGAGTTCCTCAGTTCGCCTCTCCGTAAGCAAATGTGCGACCATGCCCGCTCCGTAATAAAATCAAAGCATTCTCCATTCAAAACAAGTATCCCTCAAGCATTGTCAATCACATCAACAGATCTATACTCTGTCAGTCTAGAGCTTCCAATCAAGGCCCACAAAGTATTGGTCTAGGAATGAATCTTGGTCGCATGCAAAAGTAGCATGTCACCTTACCGTCCTGCAAATGATCTTAACAGCGATCCCCTTTTCTTCGGGTCTTCAAGACCTCGCACATTCCTAGAGAAGACCTTCAATTATGAACCAATGAGATACTCGTGGCGACAAACACCATGCCATCCTATTTCATAATGTCTTGTTTAAAACTAAAGTCCTCAAAGGGCGGCTTCCGACTAGGATCAGAGTTCACCACTTGTGGTACGGGGATGGAATCTCTTTGCATAAACTTTCCCGCACCATGTCACGGTCTCTTCCACGGTCTATATCTTTTTTATTTACCACGAGCTACTCCTTCAACCTCATAGTTTCCGATCGAAGTCTCAAACTCGGAAGACCTCTCAGATCTTAAGATAGGGATTGATTGCAAAACAACATGACATGGTTTCAACGGATGAGGATCTACCGCTGTAAAACTTGCTCCACAAGCTTCTAGCGCTGGCAAATCCCCTTCTCCATCGAAGCTTGTCGATCGTGCATGGGCTTCACGAGCCAAAGAGGGTATCTACGCTGTAGGCGTAGCCGAGCCATTCGGATCTGGAGCGACTACAAGGATACAAGAGAGGTCTGCACTGGGGTCCATCACAGTAGATATAGCCGGATCAATAACCAACTCACAACAACACAAGTCTGTAATGGCGAGAACCGGATCCAAAATGGATAGGGTTGCTTCCAAAGCAGATCCACTTGGTTTCAAAGCAGCCACCACACTGTTCCTGAAAAAATATCTTTTTTTCAAAAGCCTAATTGGTGTCCCTAAATCTCGCTCAGAACCATAAAACACGGGATTTGGAAATCATGGGGATTTTGCCTTCTCTTGCAGTGGACTCATTGCCGCTTGAGCCGCCGACCGGACAGCAACTGCCGGAAGGAATGATACAATAGGAAAGACTGAAAGAGCACATCAGACTTTCCTCTTTCTCTTCCAAACGATTCAACTAATATTTCTATATCAAAGTAAGCTCATCAGCAACCAAGTTAAGCATTAAACAAAAACAATGATTGAGAGCTTTCGATGGAAGCATCAACAATGTCAAAAATGACAACAAAAATGGGTTGTTGGTGGTGCAGTAAAGAACCACCTGTTCTGTTAAAATCACAAGTGAGCTGAGATTCTGTCCCTCTTAAAAGAAGCTCCACAAACTCTTTTTCCAATTTGAAAATAACACCAAAAACTTCCCCATCATACTTCCAGCATAGAAAGGTTTGGTTTTTATCTGCAGATGATAAAAATGCAAAAAGTTAAATGCTGCATGAATTCTACATTAACTTTCAGTCCTTTAGAAAATAATCAGTTCAGTACGTACGATGCTGCGTGACTGCCTGAGTAGGTAGTCATCTAAGATTCACTGATAGCGGAAAGCATTGTAAGCATTCTACCCATAATGAGACCACAAAATTGCTCCCCAGATCCATGTCGTCAACGTAAGCCACACTACCCTTATACAATACTTTGTTCCTCTGCTTCCAACCTCAGCTCATCATTCCTTCTTGCATCAACCTGCCATTTTTGAATGTCTGTACAGGTCAAAATCACTAGCGTTCTCCACATTAAACTAGAGAAACTGCAAGTAAACTACACATGATTCTTATCCTCCTTCCCCAGTCCTAAACCACACGTTACATTCTCCGTTGATATCCATATTCATCTATAAGAATTTTTCTACCAATCTGCTTCTCCTAAGACGCCAAAAGAACTTTATCTTGTCAGCAGTCTTCGTGTCATCCTGCAATCTTTCACCAAAGCTGCATTAAGCAGTCCGTGACATTTTTATCACAAAAGCTTCATTGCATAAAACACATCTTGAACTACCACAGGTCACATTCTTCTACCACTAATTACAAGTTATAGGTGGTTGAAAGAAGCAGATACAACTCATTAAGTCTGCCCCCCGACTATAAAATATTCGGAGTAAATGATACCTAAGAACTTGTTCACACATCAAAAGGCCATCCAACAATCAGTATCTATTGAGCTACTCCCAATAAGAGCAAATAGAAAAGAACAGACACATGAACCTCTCATCCGTTCCATCCAACCAAAATCTAATGATATAGCCATCACCCAACCTTAAAGAACCTTCGCAGGAGTAAGCGTCCATGAAACAAACTCTAGCAGGGAACATGTCCTTTATACTAAGGTTTCTGGCAATAGAAGCAATCAGAGGAGGTCAAGCCATGCTTCTTCGATTGGTGACTTATGGTTGAGAAATCTGTGGATCCCTATTCTATCGGAAATGGACTACTGGGGATGATGACATAAGGGCGGCCCAAGCCTCCAAAGCCCTCCCCCCCCCCCCAATTGAATTGATGTTAGGGCACTAACCACCATTTTGAGATGCAAAGGACCGTTATCCCGTACATATCTCCGTTCTTCTTCCAGATTTCCAGTACAAATGCTGTTGCCATTTCTACCTTTACTAGAGCAGTAGATGAAAAAATTCCCACTTGAATCTACTTTTGTCTCGAGATATTTTCCTCTCAACATTGACTTGGGACTAGGCATGACAAATCATGGTCACACCACTACTCACTCAGTCTCAGAGGTCCAAGGTTTCCCCAGCAAGACTTATTTAATGCATTCAACATGGAAACCAGCCTGGATTTCAAGAAGTGCTCAGCCCCTACTTGAAGCCAGAAGCTATGCTTAGCCTCTTCCTCCTTCCTGAAATGAAAGAACAATACCACACTCTTTTTCAAGGAAATTGGCTTATCCTCACGGGTACCATCACCTTTCTTTTAGACTGGCAATGTTCTTTAGTGAAGTGTGCAGGACTGGCTGAAAGAATTCACAAGCCAGGTCTGCTTGCCCCGGGAGTGGATGACTCGCTCCATGGAATGGGTATTCCGAAGGCTAATCTGATCTCTGTCATTCTATATGTTTCCCTAAAGTTCTAAAAAATATCTAGTAAATAAGAGGGATTTCAAATCGTAGTATGTCAGAACCACCACATCTCATCATTCCACTATATGTGTTGGTTGGTTCCACTTGAAAGCTTCCACCTTTATACCTATCACCATGACCCTCTCACTATGTCCCCAAAATAGAATCAGTAGAAATTTCAAGGTAATAGAGACCATCCTTCTCATGGTTCCCATCAAAAATCAGAATAATCTAAATATCCTAAGAGTAGAAAAGTGCTTGTTAAAGATCATTTATGGAATATGAGGGGTCTGGGTAAACCAAGAAGAGAAGGTAGGTTGGCAAATTGTTGCATGAGTGGCACGGAGTTGTGCTCTTCTTCAGGAGACCAAGATCCAGACATGGACAGGTGAAATGTGGAAACCAGTGGACGACCCATTTCTTGCGGAGTTACAAGGCAATAAATGCAGTAGGGAATGTTGGAGGCCTTGTTGTTGCTTGGAATGAGGACCTCCAGCTCCTGGAGGCAGAGGTGATGGGCAGACACATGGTGTTAGTGGTGCTTAAAGACGTGTGTTGGAGATGGTTGTTTCCTGTGGTCCCATAGATAATGTCCGCTGTCCACATGTTTGGGGAGATTCGCGTTCAGCTTAGGAGATGTTCCCTTTGATGCCCTAGATAATTAGTGGTGGTTTCAATATCAAGTTATTTTCCTTTTATTGTCCTATCCTGCGAGGAGATCAAGACTCAGGCTTTCGAAATTTTACAATTTTGTGGCCAACTTTTACCTGGAGGGTTTGGACGACCAATTGTCGCTTTACTTGGTGAGGCTTGAGGTCCCGATCATGTTTGGATAGGTTAGGGTGGAAAGGATGAGAGAAAAGAAGGTAGATTTGCGCTCAATGCATGAGATTTTGAAAGAGAACGTGAAGAAGTGGAGAGAGGAAAGTAGAGTAATTAAGTTAGAAAAACTCAAAATTTTAGTCTTAAATTGTACTCTCTCCTCATAATGACTACCATCTTAATTACATAAAGGGCGGAATTATAAAATAAAAAGAGAAAATGAAACTGAAATCCTAACAAATATAAATTTGACTCCCTAAATTACTCAACATAATAACTAATTAGATATCATACGCGATCTCATTATTTAAATAAAATTAACATAACCAAAATTGAATGATAAACCTTTAATTTTAACTAGACACTAATTGGACAAAATTAAGTATGGCAACCCCAATTTGAATCAGGGTTTTTGCCATAATTCAAAATTTCACGTTGTATCAAATTTCCTAGTTTTGTGGAGCTTCAGTCACCCCTCCCCTTAGCTCATGTATCTTCTCTCATGGGTTTCAGATCTGACCATAGCCCCTGATGTAGCCCTCGGTGAATAGTGGCATTCCCCAATCTTTGGTCCGCTTTAAGAAGTGTTGCTTCTTGAAAAGTAGTTCAACGAGATGGTGTCTACCTTTTCGATGACCTTTCAGTGTGAAGGTTCAGTTACAGTTGAAATATTTCGCAAATTACATGTGATTCATAAAAGACTACGCATTTACAAGAAGGCGCGAGATTTTCGGATTTTATGCTGGAATGAAGACATAGCTTGTACATGGCATAGTCGAGTTACATGTAGACTTCCTCCTACAAGTCACCATAAAGAATCACATGTAACTGGCACAAGGTGTAATGAAGACATAGCTCATACATGGCATAGTTGTGTTACAAGAATATGAAGTCGACTCGTCCCCTTATACTTAGGCTTTTGAGGGCCTCAGCATAGCAAAAGAGCAATATGAGGCAGTCGAGGATCGGAAGAAAGAATAGAAGTGAGGTATATACAGTGATGTCAGTCACTCTATGCTTAGGCTCATGTCAACCTAAGTATGGAAGATTAATCACAGGTGGAGGACCGAGATTCTAGATGGATATATAAGTGATCGAACTAAATCTTTTAGCTACACTGAAGAGGATGGCATCTTATATCAAGGCTTTACACAGGTCGGGGGAGCCTTTCATCTGAATGTGCTTCTTGTGAATGAGATCTGTTCGACTTGGACTAACTGCTCATTTGATTCGATGAAGTACTTAAGTAGTTGTCCATTGACTAGGGAAGTGTGCATTGTCTGTTGTCTCAGAAATTACAACACTGTCATTGTTGTGTGCTTCCCTAAGGATGAATGGTCTTGTCCATTTTGACTTTATATTCCCTTGGAAAATCTTCAACCTTGCATTAAACAACCACACTTTCTCTCCCGAGATAAAGTTCTTGGTTATGATGTGTTTGTCATGCCATTTCTTCACTCTGTCTTTATAGATTGTGTTATTTTCATATGCATGATTTTTGATCTCTATGAGCTCATTCAGATCCATATCTCTGCACTTCTTTCCTTGGTGACAATTACAAACAACTATGCCAGTTACATGTGATCTTTATGGTGACTTGTAGGAGGAAGTCTACATGCAGCAGTCGTCAGGGTTTGCTGCTGGGGAAGAGGGGGTGTTATATGGTATGTAGACTTCATAAGGCTATTTATGGCCTTAAGAAGAGTCCAAAAGCATGCATTCAGAAGCGAGGAAAATTCTTTAGTAGTACCTCAGGATTACAAAAATCTACGGATATTGCCCAATGTTTTTTCTATGTTGATGTACTAATACCGCATGTTGTTAATGCGACGCCAGAGTTACATTCTATGAATGAGTTATGTGCTTATACCGCATGCGGAGCCTGCGAGATATACCACTGCCGCATGTCATAAACGCGACATTGGTAGATGTCCCTGGAAATAAGTAATCGCCCGGGATGCCTTATGTCTCATGTTGAATCTGCGACATCCGCAAAAGTCCCTGGAAAAAAATTGCATGGGATATGCGACATATGTTCCAAACTATGCTTATCGCATTTCGTGCATGCAACATGCAGTAAAACACTGGAAAAATCCATTTCCATTCAAATTCTTCCCTTGGTTGAATTTAAAGCACTTGAAACCAAATTTCCTGCTGAAATTTTTATGTGACAAGTCTAAATGTTATTATTTCGCAAATACATAAGCATTTGTCTTAATTGAAAAAAAATCCAACAAGAGACAAAGAAACAAAACATTGCATAGTTTGAAACTACAATATGGCTACACGTATTCAACACTCGATACACCTTACAACCTATAACAGTTTACCATATGGTTACACGTATTTGACACTTAATACAAATGTCCCCTCTCTCTACCCCTCTCTATCTTCTCCTCCTCCGTTGGAATGTCCTCAAAACCTCTGGTTGGTCAAAAGGTCTTAATCAGGCTAATCAGCTACCTTCATCAATCATCGATATTTGTGAAATCCCCACACAATCGTCCTCGAAAATCAACACCGGTGGCGGCATAAGCGTGCAGTAAGTGAGTTGAGTATCCCTTACATTTCCTCCCATGAAGTTCCTCATAGGTGCCTGCGATGCTTACATTTCTTCAGTCGGTGGCCCATTATCGGTGGTGACTTATATTTTATGTAGAGTCTGATAAATAGAGAAGTTGGATTCCTTTTGACTAAAGATTTGGATCCAACACAGAAATTTAGGATCACTTAAATTGAGCGTTTTCAATGAATTGAGCCTTGAAAATTCATATGCACTGTCAGGAATTAATTCATCTCCTTCATTCTTTAGATGCACGAGGGTGAGCATGGTTTAAGTATAGGGGGATGATGAATCGTAGATACATCATATTAAAATCCATTTATTATTCTCCAAGCTTAAACAAATCAATAAAAATCACAATTAATTCATTGTTATTAACTTCTATTAACTCTGTGTATAATTAACACTAAAAAGCTAACCTTAAGTATTATATTTAATACTAACATTTTCCTTTGAATTCTTATTTATTAAAAACTCCTAAAAATTAGATTAAATATTGTATATATTTATTTTAGCCTTAAAAAGGAATTAAAATACAAAAATAACAAACCCTTAAAATAAATATTTTTAAGTCCTTAAAAATACTTGCAAAAAATCTCCTTTATACAAATGACTTCTTTTGACTTTTTGTTCAATATGAAACTTATACATCTCATCGAGTATCTACAACTTTCATGTTTTGACTTTTTGTTGATTCGATCTCTTTTTATTTCTTTTTGAATTTTTTTTCTTTTTCCTATTTTCTAATAATCTGGTTGGGCCACGTGGTGCCCTCCGGGCTGCCCACATGGTCGCTTCCTCCTCTCGCCACGTGCGCTCCTCTCTTCACCATTGGATGAGATCCCAAGAACGCACCCAAGCGAACCGTGTCCGTCGCTCGCGCCCCTACCTGGACCGTTGGATCATGCGATTCAACGGTCCCTGCTCGTCTACTACCTTGCCTTCTCCCTTCCTCAAGCATTACACCTCACATCCAGGTCGTGCCCTTCCTTTTTTGCCGTCAACTCCAGCTCTCTCTCATCGTCATAACACCACCACCACATAACTCCTGGATCCACCATCCTCGCCCAGCCTTCATTGCTCCAAATCCCAAACCCTAGCGCCTTCATCCAGCCATTGCAAACCTCCAACTCCACCACATGAAACGGTCAGACCTCGCCTATAAAGCCACCACCTCCGATCATCTTCACCTCCATCCACCACTCCATGGAGAAAGGACGAGCTCTGATGAGTTTCTTCGTAACAGAAACAACTTGATCATCGAGCCAAGACTCATGCCATCCAGGTGCGATCCACGGCCACCACCATGCCATAGCTTCGCCTCCTGCAATGGCTAAGATCCATGGTCTTCCGCCCACGTCGAGTCACGACTCAGGGGCTCATCTCAGCTCCAGCCTAGGCACCCCTACACCGCATCGATTTCATCTTCTTCAATGAACAGCTCAGGTATCGACCTTATCCCGCTTCTTCTCTGATTTACCACGTACATCCACGCACATCTGAGACCCCCTTCAGGGTCCTATCACCTTCGCACCCCTCACGCATCCTCGCGGATCGTATCATAACCACCCCTCTGAAGGATATGGTGAGATCCTTAAGTGCATCACGGAAGCGTCATATGCGATCGGGAGCGACTAATCGTACTAGTTGCTCGAGGCAACGGAATTTAAAAAAATTTCATGCGATGAAACCACATGATCCAAGAACACTTCTCGGATCGTTTCATCTAAACCACAAACAAGTATTAGGGTTACCTCTTGAAGAGTGGTTGTGATCGAGTCTCTAAACGAAGAGACCTCCTGTCTCAAGTCCGATCCAACGGAGGAGACGCTTGCAAGTGCGTTGACGAAACGTGTGCTCCTCGCAATCCAAGTTAATGATCCATGCGACGAATCTCTTGATCTTGTCACACAAGATACGAGGTCTTCTTCACGAGCGAGGCGCACCGAAGGAGACGGAGATCCACGAGCAAACAATCCGGCAGCATAACGATGACACTGCGACGATGGAGACTCTCTCTAGGGCTTCCATGGTAGACGACCGCAATAAGAGAGAGAGAGAGGACATGTAGAGAATGAGAGAGGGAAGGAGGCACTCCTCTTCCTTTTACATGAGATCTCTTATCCCATGAAACTATCCATAATTTACAACAACTGTTGTTGCAAATTTATTCACACAAATAATTCATAATTATTTTGTGAACATTGTTGTCATGCCATTGGAAACTTGTGAATCACATTCACAACCTAAAATAAAATGTACATTACATTTTAAATTAATTATCCAATGTGAATCCAATTTACATCAACATTTAATTAACAAATGTAAATTACAAATTGCTCTATCACATATATTATAAATCACATTTATAATATATATGATTAATATGGACAAATTGGGTCTCCAACACAAATTCGGGCAGCACTTGATGATCCAACTCATGGGATGGGACACGTTCCATGACTGGAGCATATGCTTCTTCTTCAACCTCGGGTACGGCAGCTTGATAACCACGTCCGCGTCCACGTACCCATCCACGCGCTCGAGCGCAACCTCTTCCTCTCCTTCGTGTGCAACATATTTTTACAAACATTTTCAAAATCATTTGCAAATAGGTTTTCAAAATCCTTTATTTCATACAAAGAGAAGAATTTTTTGCAATTCAAAATATTTTTACAAAGGTTGAAAATATTTCATAAAAAGTTTTCCAAACGGGTCACACCATTTTTCAAATCGTTTTGCAAAAAATATTTTTAACCTGATTTATTAATCCATGACTCAAAAGGGGTATTGTTGCTATGATCCGATACATCGGAAGTATTATGTCAGTGCAGATGTCACGTTTTTTGAGTCAGTCATGTTTTTTCTCTCCTACAGGCAACAGATTGGCACCATCAAACACAGATGATGAGATCTATATTCCTCCTCCACCCATGTATGCACCACCACAAGCTCTAGTCCTTCCACCACCATCTCCACCACAATCACCTCCACCAGTTTTACCTCCTCCACCTCCACCTCCCATTTCTATGGTTCCTCCTCTATCACACCACTGCAGTCGACGGCCATCCCCCGCTCATGATCATGGTCAATCATCAAGCATGCCCAAGGTTTGTTCTGACAACATTAATTTTAATGATGAGACTGATGGTATTTCTCAGCAGGGGCTATTTCAGGAAGGGGATGACACGGATGGTGGTACAACAGATGCAGAACTTGATTTGCATATTGCTTTAAGAAAGCAGAAGCGGTCATGTGCTTCATATCTGATTGCTTCTCATGTTACCTTTGAGCGTCTGACAGGGGACTTCAGGAGGTTTGTAGCTGTTTTATCCGCTGTGAACATTCCACGGACTTACCGGGAGGCATTAATAATAGATGGCGTATGGATATGGAGGAAGAGATGGCCGCCCTTCAGTCGAGAGGTACTTGGAGCCTTGTTCCAGCTCCTACTGGGGCATTTATTGTAAGTTGCAAGCGGGTATTTACAGTGAATCACAATGCAGATGGCAGTATTGATAGGTACAAGGCTCGACTGGTTGCTCGAGGCTTTACTAGACGTACATGGTAGATTATCTTGACACTTTTTCTCTTGTTTCTCGTCATTCTACCTTACGGATTCTTTTATATGTTGTTGTGATTCGAGATTGGCCCATGTTTCAATTGGATGTCAAGAATGCCTTTTTATATGGTGATCTTCAGGAAGAAGTTTACATGCAACAGTCACCTGGGTTTACTGCTGAGGGGGAGTGTTTACAGGTGTGCCGACTTCATAAGGCAATCTATGGGCTAAAGCAGAGCTTGAGAGCTTGGTTACAGAAGCTCTCAGATTTGTTTGAGAAGTAAGGGTTCAAAAGGACGAATGCATATCATTCTCTTTTTGTACAGAGGACTTCCAGAGGTACGACTGTCATCATGGAAGGCCGTATCGATATCGATATCGTTTCGATATCGTATCGATATGATATTTCGACGATATATCGACGATATATCGCTGAAATATCGTCCATATCGACGAGCCTTTGTGAAGAAAATGCCTGGAAATCAGGATATATCGCCATATCGGTGCCCATATCGGTCCCATGTCGATATCGATATATCGGCGATATCTCCTTCCATGACTGTCATTATGGTGTATGTTGACGATATTCTTATTACAGAAGATGGTATGAAGGGAATAAAAGAGCAAAAGAATTCTTGACCATGAATTTGTTACCAAGGATCTAGGAGTGCTTAGATATTTTCTGGGATTGGAGGTTGCTAGAAATCAACAAGGACTTGTGATGACTTAGAGCAATATATCACTGACTTGCTAAGTGACACAGGTACGCTTGGATGTCGACATGCTTCTACACCCATGGATCCAAGCATGAAGATGTATGATGATGATACTGAGGAGGTTGACAGGAGGAGATACAGGGAACTTGTAGGAAGGCTTCTTTATGTTACTATTACAGACCAGATATTTCATTTGCAGTCAATAAAGTGAGCCAGTTCATGGAACAACCTCGTCAGGTACACATGGATGCTATACATATGATACTAAGGTATCTTAAGTCATCTCCAGGTACAGGACTGATGTTTAGAAAAGAGGGTACTATTACTATCTCAGCATGTGCAGATGCAGACTATGCAGGGTGCCCACAGGACAGGAAGTCCACATCAGGCTTCACTATATTTGTTGGGGAGTCGCTTGTCTCATGGAAGAGTAAGAAGCAAACTGTGGTTGTGAGATCCAGTGCTGAATCGGAGTATAGAGCTATGGCCCAAGCATATACAGAAGTGATGTGGGTTCGCGCAGTCCTGGCAGATATGCATATAGATGTTCCTCTTCCCATTTCGCTAAAATGCAACAATCAGGCTGCACTATTCATTGCCAATAATCCTGCATTTCACGAGAGGACAAAGCACATCGAGGTTGATTGCCATTATATACGTGATATGATCCAGAAAGGCTTCATTTCTACAACCCATGTCAGCTCAGGAGACCAAACGGCAGACATTCTTACCAAAGCCTTACTTCGGGGCCCCTTCCAGAAGTGATTATCCAAGATGAGCATGATAGATATCTATGCTCCATCTTGAGGAGGAGTGTAGAAGTTTATTTTATGTTCTTATATCTTTTATCTATTTCCCTTTCTCTTTGTCTACCGTAAGTAATTTTCCCATAGGTCTCTCCCTATATAAGAGAGCCTAGGGCTCAAGGAATAAACAGATCTCTTATTTTTCCCAACAAATATTGATGTGTCAAGAGGTACGAAATCCATCTGCAATCATGGCCTCAAATTTCAACAAAATTCGGCCGAATTTCTGTCGAATATCGATATCCAGTCGAAATCGAAATTCGACCGAAATGGCCAAAATATGGGGGCCCTAGTACAAAAAATGACCGAAGTGACCGAAATTTGATCGAAATTCCACCGAAATTCTGTTTCGGTCGGTCACCGAAATGGTGACCGAAACCGACATTTAGGACCTTGTCTGCAATCAACATCCATGAAATTAGATTGCAAAAGAGATGGAAAAAATAGTAGGCTAATTGTATTTACTAAACAATGTAATGCATGGAAATATACCCAACATAAGACTTTTTTTTCAAAAAAATCATCAAACTTACTTAAACCATACATTTTCTTTTGTTGTGACCTTCACCCCCATATGTGCCACATTTATTTTTATTCCTCATTTAAGTTTGCACATTAGACGTAGAAGCCTATGAGGTGAATGCCCATGTGTTTTCATTAGAACAACATCGATTATTATGACCCAAGACATCACACTACGAACATGTATTTTGCCGTAGGACCTTCCTAAGGGTACTCTAATGAAGGTCATGTATCTCGATCGTCAATAGGAAAAAACCTACCTTCATACAACTTGAGTTGATTCTTCCATGTGTACCATTCATCAACATATGTAACTATCTTAGACCGCCTTTGGGAAATGACAGCGATAGCGTGAGAACATGGAACGCGATAAATATCTCATTTGTTACATGTACATATCTCATACCCCAGGTTTGCAGCATACCTTTTGCGGCCTCGAACCTCAAATTGTGTGTCGGACACCCCAAAATCTCAAACATCAAGTTCGATGACCGCTATATGCGGGTTATTGTGTGTCCATTTGCAGTTGCACTCCATTTTTGTAGTTCAATTGCTATAGTTTTCGTGATTTTGACCGACAACGAGTGTAGTGGTAGCCTCATATGCTTGCTCGTTGAAGTATAAGACGCAATTATAGAAAGTCTTCCCGATTAGTGTAACAATGAGCAAACATCTTGCATCATTAAGTACCGCATTAAAACTTTCACTTAGATTTGTCGCCATCTGCCCAAATCTATAACCACCATCGTAAGGTAGAGTCCACTGCTGATGAGCCTCGTTTCTAACCTAGTTAATTCGATCAAATTAATGGTTAAATTAAATATCGTGTCGTTCGTTGTAGTCAGGTAAAGACGGACTGATCAAAAACCACTTTTAATTAAAGTTCAATTAATCACTAGCGGCGGATTTATTTTACTTGGGCAAGCCCAAGGTCGAACTAAGGGAGACAGCTGTCTCCTTAGGTAAATTTTAAGCAAATTTCAGAGGTCGGATTTTCAGAAGATATTTTTGGTATTTTCTAGCAACTTTTATGCGATAAAGGAAAAACAAATGCAATTTTCAGGCCAGTTTACAAGTTATATCAAAAATGTGACCAAACTAAGTCCAAAAATTATGAAACATGGCCAGAATGTGAAATGCAATCAAATTAAGCTATAATAAATTTTTTTCGATTTTTCTGACACTTTATGAATTTACTGTGAATTAAGAATGAATGCAAAGTGATTTTTACAAAATTAATTTTAATAAATACCAAATCGCATTATTTCTATATATAAAAATTATCCTAGATAGATCTAAGTATGACGAATCCAGGAAAATTGATAAACCTAAAATTATATGTGAATTGGACCTATTAAAAATCAATTAAGGAAATCACAAATTAATTTATTCAGGCCTCAAGATGCGTGCAAATGCAATGATTTTTGGGCACAAGGTAAAATAAACTATCCTAAGGCTAATGTGAATTTATGGTGATTTTTGGAGCAACAAGGAATTTAATATGAATTAAAAGGCATCAAATGGGTTAAATATATAAAATTTCACCAATTTAATAATAATAAATTCCAAAGATGTCACAAAAATTAAACACGTTTCACTAAGAAAGAGGATAAGATAAGCTACATCACGCAATTTTTAAAACTAAAAAATCATGCCAAATGAACACCTAAATATGCGTGCAAAGACAGGGACCAAATCGCAAATACAGAAAATAAATTACTGAAAATTAAGCATGCTGATTGCTGACAGGGACTTAAATGCAATTACCTATAATGCTGGGGATATGTGTGCAGAATACCCACTGAACACGTGTGCCTCACGTGATGCTCCTGGCAGGGACTGATTTGTAATTTACAAAACTTCTAGGGGCCTCAGTGTAAATTGCCCAGGCCGCACGTGAGAAACACGTGAGGTCCCAGGCTCAGGAAGCGTCGGAGGTCGGCTCGGGTGCGCTGCAGGCTCGAACGTGGTTCGGGACATCTTCGAGGGCTCCGAGCCTAAGATTCGGGGAGGAGGCTCGGAGGAGGCGACGTGGCGCTCGCTGCACCGCTAGATGGAGTGAAGATCCAACGGAGGCGGATGGCTCCTGGAATGAAGTGGCGTGGCTGTCTGATCCGTCAGATCACGATGGATCCAACGGTGGTGATGCGGTCGACGTGGCGTGTTGCGAGACGCACGATCCTCGCGAGATCGGACGGCTATTGTAGGTCGAAGGAGAGAGCACGTGGCAGGATCGTGAGCGTTGGATCCTCCTGATCCGACGGAGGCGGGGCGCTGGCGATGTGGCTTGATCAGAACCGTCCGATCGCGAGGATCGGACGGCAGCTGTGCATCGTGTTCCTCCGGTCCGCCGCCTCCTACGGCGGATGTGGCTGGGCTCCGGCGAAGTGATCGTAGCTCCGCCGCCTTGGTTCTCGTTCGACGTTAATCACCGGAGGCTCCTAAGTAGCTAGGAACGATCGTGGAAGCTTCGCGGAGCGACCGGAACGTCTGGACGAGGCGGAGATGGTCCACAGGCCGGAAGCGACGAAGCTCGAAGCAGCTCCAGCGACGCTTCCGACCAATGAGGGAGAATGTACCTGCAGGGGTTAGTTCGATAGCCGAGGCATGCATCGTGTTCGTGAGGTGAATGCGAGTGCAGCTGGAGGCCTGGGGCGGAGTGAAGATGGTGCGGTGGTGCTCCTCCGCCATGGTAACAGAGCTTTGGTCGGCGTGAAGAGTGAGGTGCTATCATAGCAAATGGGATGGCGCATGAAGATCAGAGCTCCATGGCGGAGCTCGGTGGATGATCATGCGGGAGCGGGAGTGATCAGAGGGGGTGGATAAATTGCGAGAAAAATGAAGAAAATGAAGAAGGAGATCGGAGGGGGAATGGAGGATGCTACCTGGGGATAGAAGCTCGGAGTTGAGCTCCTGGTCGTCGCTCGAAGGTCGGTAGAAGTCATGAGCTCAAGCAACTCACGGGAGGAGCTGCGGCACGGCGGGGGAAACCGTAGATCTCGCCGGAGAAGATAATGCCGTCGTCGCTCGACTTCTCGCCTAATTGTTGTCACCAAGAGGAGGATAGGAGCTCGGGGTATCTCTCTGCAGTGGCGGATGGGGATGACGTTCGACGGAGATGGAGTATTTATAGGGATAAGGTGGAGGTCCATGTGATGGAGGGAGAGGTTGGCGTGGAGTTTGTGGATCGGGGGGAAGGGATCATGGAGGTTGTGGGTGCTGGCGAAGATGAGGGTTGATGGGGCTACTACATCATGGGGTGATCACTAGGTGGAGAAGGTGGCTGGAATGGTAACGAAAATAGGAAGGGGGCAGAGACGACGTGCGGTGGGGCGATGTGGGCGAGGTGTTTGCGTAGGTAGACGACGATATCGTGGCCGTTGGATCCCGCGATCCAATAGTCAGGAGATGGGCGCGAGGGAGTGGCTAGGATTAGATCTAGGGCTACGCGATCGAAGGGTGATGGTATCGCCACGTGTCGTGCTGAGGGTGCGGCGCTAGCGTGCGGCTGTGATGAAATAAGACGTGTGATCAAGTGGTAAAGGGAATGGGGGAAAAGAGCGGCTGAGATGGAGAAGATCGGGTGGGTGCTCATTTTGTCTGGGCTTTGGGCCCCCCCTCTGACCCCCCCTGAGAAACCCCCCCCCCCCCCCCCGGCATCGTCCCACACAGAAAGAAAGAGCGCGGAGCCCCGGCCCGACCCATCCTGAGCTTTTTCTTCCACCTCTCCAATCCGAGACCTCGCCTTCCCCCCCCCCCCCCCCCGCCCCGGTCAGCTAGGCAAGTGGTGTGCATCGGGTGACTGCCGAGAAGAATAAAGAGAGGGTTTTTCCCGCTCGGAATCCAGGATAAGTCAGGATTTCTTGCTTCAACTGGTTTCAGGCTCCAGTCTCACTATGAGATGATGAGAATTTGCCCTTGGTCTTCTTCGTTTTCTACCCTTTCTTCTGTTTCTGAGCTTTCTTTCAGTTTTTTAGTCACAATGGGGCCGGAGCCTCAGAACCTGTCGAAGCCAATAGCAAAGGTAGGATCCTCGTCTCTGTCGGGTACTTTCGACAGGGCCCTTCATACGCTTTGCATTCTCGAGAGCATCTTCTCCAGAGTGCTTTTAGACATAGCTTGATTCATTCGGGAGGTAAAAAGGTGAAGGAGGAAGTGACGCGTGACAGGCTAAGGAAGAGGCGCTATCAGACGGCCAGGATGGAGTCCATGTTTCGATCAGATAGCAGAGATCACAGCAAGATTGGACGGCGGCGATGAGGAGAAAAGGAAGGCCATCGGACGGTGGAAGATGAAGGGCGCGTGGCGCGATGTGAGCGGGCCGCACGGCGCAATCAAAGGGCGCCATGTGGCCTGATTTGAATGGCCGAAAGAAAATGTAGATTTAGGGAGAGAAGATGGCCGAATTTGGAAAAACTCAAAACATGAAAGTTGTAGATCTCGATGAGATCTACAAGTTTCATGTTGACCAAAAATGGAGATGAGGTCAAATAAGATTTAAAAATACAAGGGTACAAATATACATACATATAGTACACAATGGGGTCCCAAAACCCAAGTTTTGCATACGAGCTCCGATTTAAATGAAATTGGTCTCATTTTGAAGGTCTCTGAATGCGTATTAATCTGAAAGTGACTAGACCTAGATCGGAGGTTGTACGAGGTGGATATTTGCGTTCTAAGATCTGGGGTCTCCAACTGGGTTTGGGATTTTATTGGGTAATTTTACAAGCTAGGAATTTTTGGCATTTATCTTATATTATTAGTTAGTAATATACACAGTATAAGGATAGTTTTATTGACTTTGGAGTGAGTATAAAATAGAGATAAATAGGTGAGTATTTACAAGTAAAATTGGGCTTCTTATTTAATGCAAATATAGATGCTAAAATGCAGATATTATGCTTGCATGCATGAATGCTAAGTATGCAAGATAAGGGGAAATATGCTGCTATTTACTTGGGGACAAGACTCTATTTTCAACTTTAAGAGTGATGAATCACATATTCATCAACTGCTCCCTGCGACAGTCATTCATAGAAAACCACCTACCTGCATCCGAGTTACATTACTGCAATTTTCTCATGAAATAAGCAAACTTCCTGGTAGACGTTTGTAGAGCTACTGCCTATAACAACAACTTCATAGAATCGTTCTTGAATGCACTGTTGAAATTGCTTGTGACATGCCTAGAACAAAATCGTCAGTACGCAAAAGGTGGTAAGAAACCAACATCAACATCATTCATTGTATATTTTATACCAGGATGACGATCAAAAATGATAGATATAGGCCCATCACGCATTCTAACTACTTTGATTTGAGCCAGCGAAAGGAATCATTTCCAAGTAAGGTTGGATTCCTCGTTAACTATTCCGAGTGCAAAAGGTAAGTTGTCTTTATCTCCATCTACTCCATATGCTATCAATAGTTTCTGCTTGTACTTGTCATACAAATGAGTCCCATCAATGCTTATCAGCGGCCTACAATGTTTGAAAGCCTCTATATAAGGGTCGAACGTCCAAAAACAATGTTGAAATCTACGACAATGGGATTTCCGCGTGTTTAAGTGTTTCGTATGGTAGATATCTATTTCAATCCCCAGAATGGCAACCTTCAATGTATGCAGCAGATACGGCATCTCCATATAGGACTTCTTCCAATCGTCAAATATTATTCCAATTGCTTTTCTCCTAGCATCCCACGCCTTTTTTCCGTAACCCAGTAATTGTAAACTCATAAATGTGAGCTCTGCAGCTCAACACCCGAATAGTGGGTTCATCCTTCATCAAGGTTAGCATGGAATCTAGCCATGAAATTGCAGTCTAATTGAGGATGATCATGATTAATTGTTGGGTTTATACAAGTGTATGGGCCTCCAATATGGAGATCACCTACATATCGTCGAACCTCCTGAAATGACCATGTAGAAATCAAAGACAACCTTTCGATTGCAAGGTGCAGAGAATAGACCAGAACAAGGTAGCGGATTCTTTAATTATGAAGTTGTAGTGGGTAAGGATGTGATATTTCTTCACAGCATAAATCAAATCGTCATTACTCTCGAATGGTCTTCCCTTTAGAAGTTCGTCACCAAAATTGTTGAGCCTAGACTTCTTACGAAAATTAACCTTAAATGTTGCATGGGTGTGACATCCTCTAATCCCAAAAAATGTTACACGGGGTAATTTTTGGGGAGGAATGGGTTCATCATCTCCCTTCTGGTCATTTACAACAACATTATCATTAAGTTCATGGTCATTGTTCCCTTCCAACTCATCGTCCGTTACCCTAGGGATGCCATCATCTAGGGCACGATTAACTTCTCTCAAGAGAGCATCGTTCATAAATTCATGAACTGGTGTTGGTTGTGATATAGGGTCACCGGTTCTCCGAACAACGAAAGGATCCAAAGGGAGGCAATCCTCCGCATCATCAACATTCTGCACCACATACGAACTCGACCGACTCTCAATAATAATATCAGTAGGTGTTGATTTTCCAATTATATGAGAATATACCTTGTACAACATCATCGTGGTTCTTCACCTGCCCCGCGTGGGATACAATATGACAATTTAATTAAATGGTTATCCTTGTCCAAGTTGAACTTCCGATGAACTAAATTCAACAACTCATCGTAGGTAATGCTCAACATTAACCCAAAACCACGTACATTGGCGTTCGACGAACCACCAATAGTGCCCTTGAAACATGAAATAAATCCATTCTATTCCAACCTAACACATGGTGGCAATGGATTATAAGTACGAAAATGTTAACCCAACAACACTAGAACAATAATTTGATTAAAAAATTATGTTTATATACTAACCAAATCCTAACCTAACACCAAAGACAATCTCGTTTGTACCTAAGGCTTGGACAAAGGCGGAGAAGCACCAACGGTGAATGCACAGCACGGAAAGGAGGCACCAAAGATCTCTGAAAGCCTAAAGACACGACGTCGGCAAGAGGGAAGTGAGGAGGCGGCGACGGAGGACGAGAGGTAGCAGCAGACTTGAGCTCTGCTAGCGCAAGAGTAAAAAACTAATACAGAGAAGCCTCGCATGGAAGTGCTTAAGTTTGCAGAAGATTACGCACATGTCGCAGGTTTCGCATGCAATATAAGCGCATAACGCATTCATAGAATGCGACACTAGTGTCGTATTAACAACATATGATATGAGTACAGTAGCAAAGTAAAAAACATTGGGTCAGTACCCAGAGATTTTTGTAATCACTAGGCACTACTAAGGAATTTCTCTCATTCAGAAGCTCTCGGATGTGATAGAGCAGTGGAGGTTCATGAGATCGACCGCAGATCACTTATTGTTCGTTTAGAGGACTCTGGAGGTACAATTGCTATATTTGTTTACCTTGATGACATCATTGTAACAGGAGATGTATGCAGGACATTGATGCAGCTAAGGATCTCCCCGGTCAGCAGTTTGTAACCAAGAACCTTAGCGATTTAAGTTACTTTCTTGGACTTGAGCTCGCCGGGAACCAGCAAGGTATTGTTATGCCCAGAGGAAGTACATTACAGATCTTCTCTCTGAGACATGAATGGCAGATTGCATGCCTACCACTACTCCCATGGACCTGAGCATGAAGTTATATGATGATGACACAGAGGAGGTAGACAAGACGAGGTACAAGAAGCACGTTGGGAAGCTCCTCTATGTGACCATCACCAGGCCAAACATATCCTTTGCAGTGAGCCGAATGAGCCAATTCATGTAGCAGCCTAGACAAGCACATATGGGTGCAGTCCATATGATTCTGAGGTATCTGAAGACCTCTCCTGATACTAGACTTTTAGCTAGCAAAGGAACATCCTTAGTCTTTACAACATACACAAATGTAGACTATGTGGGATGTCCCAAGGACAGAAAGTCTACCTTAGGCTTTGTAGTGTTCATAGGGAGCTCCTTGGTGTCATGGCAGAGCAAGAAGCAGGCGGTGGTTGTCGGGTTGAGTGCAGAGTTAGAATACAACATGGCACAAGAGAGTACAAAGATGATGTGGGTCAGATCTGTTCTGACTGACCTACCTATTGAGGTGCATCTTACATACATCTCCAATGAGACAACCATGATGCTCTTTTCATTGTCAACAACCATACCTTCCATGAGAGGACCAAGCATATTGAGGTCGATTATTACTACATTAGTGACATGATTCAGAAGGGCTTTATATCTACCTCTCATGTCAGCCTGGGGGAACAAACTGCAGAAGTGTTCATCAAGGCCCTAGCTAGAGGGCCGCTCTAGTTATGTTGTTCAAAGCTGAGCATGATTGATATCTATGCTTCATCTTGAGGAGAAGTGTTGAGATATTATTTATATTTCCAAATGTTATATATTTCTCTCTTATTTCAGTGTCTATTATGTAATCTGTCAAAACAAATTTCTCCTCTTATATAAGAAAACCCTAAGACCTCAAGAATAAACAAATCATTTGTCTCTTTTTTTTTAAGTCTGAAAGGTAGGGGAAACACTCAGTGGTGTCCGCCCCAAAATATATTAAAAATGAAAGAAAAAGATAACAGGAACAACCGAGTCAACAAGCACCGCACCCCACCCATTACATATTCCAGTCGTCAATCAGCCGATTAACTAACACACACACATTTTCTTTGTAAAAATGTTGGCCCGAAAACAGGTCGTTTCTTCCTCTCCAAATCGCCCAGATAATGGTCATCGGGATAACCCGCTCCCTCCGTGGTCTATGAAGGTTGGCATGGGCCGAATCCCAAAAAGAGAGGAAATCACCGCTGCTGCACCATGCCGGTCCCAAATCCAGCCAGACCTGAGCTACCACGGGGCACAAGAAAAATAAGTGCTCAATCGATTCGATCGACGCGTTGCATAGAAGGCACCTATCAGAAATAACCCCGAGCAGCCTCATGCATCTATCCCTCATCATCAGTCGCTTACGCCTAAGGAGCCACAAAAAGAAACCAATCCGCTCCAGGAGCTTCAGACCCCAGATCAACGAGCAATCTCTGGAAAGCAGCTCCGAGCCAGCCGGGGGAGGTCTAGAAATTGCACCATAGGCCCCTCTCACCGAGAAGGAGCCATCCTTCCACGTCCAGTGGTCCCTGCCCACATCAGGCGGACGCACCTCCCGAAGGGAATCCAGTAACTCCAGGAATTCGTCGAACCTCTGATCAGAAAGGGAAGCCGCGAAAGTGGGGCACCAGAGGCCATCGCTCCAGCAAGAGGCAACCGAGCAAGATTTATCACCTGCAATCACAAACAACCGGGGAAAACGAGAGCGCAGCGCCCCACCCCCCAACCAATCATCAGACCAAAAAGCGAAGGAGTCCCCCCGCCCGAGAACATGCCTAAAAAGGACGAGGTTGCTCACAAAGGTCTTCACCATGCTGCGCCAAAACGGGGTGGGAGAGATGCCGCCAAAGACCATCGTGAAGGGACTCCGGAGACGTCGTAAATTTTGCGGATTGCAGTGCACGCCAGGTCATTACTCGGACCCCAGATTCTGCTGGCCCATTTTAAAAGAAGAGACTCGTTCATTTGATCAAGAGATTTCACCCCCAAGCCCCCTTCATCCTTCTGACGCAAGACCTCCTTCCAGCCCACCAAATGTATCCCCCTAGTTCCGCCCGCACCGTTGGCCCATAAGAAAGCACGCATTCGTTTCTCCAGCCGCACCCGCAGCTCCTTAGGCATCTTGCGGTTGGAGAGAAGGAAAATAGGGATAGAGGAAAGGACGGACTTCAACAGCACCAGCCGACCCCCCTTCGAGAGGACCGCAGCCTTCCATCCCGCGGGCTTCGCCTCAACCTTCTCCACAACCCTCATCCAATCTCGTATCCGAGTCCTCCCCAGAGACAAAGGGGTGCCAAGGTACTCAAGAGGAAGGGAGGATCTCCCCGAACCCAACACGGTCTCCAAATTATCCGAAGCAAGCTCCGCCTGCCCAAAGGGAATGAAAACCAACTTCAAGTTGTTCTTCGTCAGGCCCGATAGTTCCGAGAAAATCTCCAGTGTCATCGCCATGCCAGTAGCCTCCTCGATGCCCCCCTCGATGAAGAATAGAGTATCATCAGCGTATTGGACGATCGGGACCTCCAACCCCTCCTTCGAGAAGCCCCTAGTCAGACCGTGAGCCGCAACGCCATCCGCCATGTCAGAAAGGACATCAGCTGCAAGAATGAATAACATAGGCGCGAGAGGATACCCCTGGCGTACCCCCCTGCGAGGTTGAATCCAGCCCCCCTCCGGGCTCCCGTTGACCAGAACCGAAAAAGACGTTGTAGATATGCAACGTCGCATCCAAGTGATCCAAATGTCAGGGAAGCCCTTTCTTTTGAGCACGCTCCACAGGAATCTCCAATCTAGAGTATCATATGCTTTTGAGAAGTCCACCTTCCAAAGAATGCCGCTAGTACCCCCCCTCCGCCAATCTGCAATAATCTCAGACGCGAGCGAGACGCATTCAGAGATCTGGCGACCGGGGACGAAAGCCGCCTGGGCCGGAGAGACGAGGTTCCCGAGGATAACATTCAGCCTACGGGCGAAGACCTTCGTCGTGATGAGGTATAGAGCATTGGATACGGCGATAGGCCAGAAGTCCCCGATCGAAGAAGCCGCCGAAGACTTCGGAATAAGGACAAGGTGGGCGCGGTTGATTCTATTAAAGCCCGCGTTTCCTGAACAAAATTCTTTCACGACCCCCAGAACCTCCGCCCCAATAACGTCCCAAAAATCCTTATAGAAGGAGATCGGGAACCCATATGGGCCCGGCGACGCGTCGTGGTTGAGATCCCACACCGCGTCCCGCAGCTCCTCCAGAGAGACATCACGGATCAAGTTCTCGCAGGCGTCTCCTGCCACCGACCTGGACCTCCGACCCCGCCGCCTCCACCTTCTAGGAATAGTTGTAGAGGTCATAAGCTTGAAGTAGTTGGAGATGGCAGTGCCCATCTCACCATTTCCTTCCACGCTTCTCCCATCGATAGTAATAGAGCGGAATGAATTAGATCTACGCCTCCCATTAGCACAAAGATGGAAGAAAGAGGTGTTTGCATCCCCTTCCCTAACCCACCTTATCCTTGACCTCTGCCTCCACTCAGCAATGTGTTTCTTTTCCTCCAGAAATAGTCTTCTTTGGGCCTCGGCGCTAGAAGCGAGCTCCTCGTTAGATAGTAATCTGCTATCCTCAAGTGTCTCCAGCAAATGGATGGTCGCTTCCGCTTCCAGTTTGGTCGCCGCCCTCGCCGCCCTTGTTTCCCTCTTAAAAACCGCAAGTCGCACTCTCAAAGAACAGAGCTTGGCATGGAAATTCTGCGTAGCAGAGCCAGATACTACCGTCTCCCTCCAATGCGACGTCACCACCTCCCGGAAGTTAGGTTCCTGCAGCCAACATTTCTCATATCTGAAGAGACCCCGCTGAATAGGGGAATCTCCCGACCACCATATAATAGGGTTGTGATCCGAGCACACCCTAGGTTTCGCCTCCACAAATGCTAAGAGGAACCTTTCCGCGGCCTCCTCCGAGGCCAGGAAGCGGTCGAGGCACGAGCGAGACCTAGCATTTCTCCAAGTATAGCCGATACCCGTGGCGTCCAGGACCTCGAGGCCAAGCGAGTCAATGGTGTCAGCGAAGGAGGAGGAGCCCGGATCTTGGCCGCCCCTACCGCCAAGCCTATCCGAAGATAGGAGAGTCACATTGAAATCCCCCCCACCAACCAGGGGGTCCCAACCACGAAACGAGACACCTCCATCAAATCCTCCCACAGTTGCACACGTAACCCCGCCTCACAAGGGCCATACGCGCACGATACCGCGATCTGAAGATTGGATCTAGTGTTGTCCAAAATCACCGTTAAGAGGTGTTGCCCGCGAGACAGAGAGTTGAAGCCCACTTCGAGGAATGCCAAGCCACAATCATCCCACCTGAGGATCCCGTCCCCTCCAAGGTCCTGAATTGATCTACCTCTCCGGCACCAAACCCCTTCCAATCTTGCTTCGTCAAGCCGTGAAGCTTCATTTCTTGGAGGAGAATAATGTCGCATCCCCACTCAGCAAACCACGCGCCCACCATCTTTCTTTTGTCAAGATCCCCCAGCCCTCTCACGTTCCAGGATAAAATCTTCATTTGGAACCTTCGTCACTCCCCATAGTTTGCATCACATCGGCCGCCTCCGCCACAAGGAGTTTGAACGTGTAACCTGGTTGTGCTGAGGACCTGGCCGCCTTGACTCTATTCCTTCTTCGGTAACGCTTCGCGCTCCTTCCCACGCTGGCCTCTCCCTCCTGAACCTGGTCAGAGGGATCCTCATCGAAGGTTGTCTCTTCTGCAGGAGACTCGGTCGGTGCTGCCGCCGTTAGAGTATTGGTTGGAAGCCGAGGCCTTTCCTTGGATAAGATATGAATAGGCACCGCAACAGCTGGAACGTGGGGCACATCTGCCCACATCAAAGGGATATGACTGGCACGGGCCAAAAGAGGAGACTGACCGGAACCATACGTGCTCCCACCGCTGAGACGGGCAATTGGGTCGCCCTTCCGCTGCCCGACTCCGAGGGAAACCAATTACCCAAGAACGGGTAGGTAATCGGGTCAATCGGGTCCAGGCCCTCGCCCGAAGATGAAACGATGAATGTCCCAAGTGTCGGTTCAAAAGGCGGGCCCACCGAGGGATCGACCACGTTGCCATGTAAAAGGAATGAAGTTGGGGGCAGGGGCAATCTTTTTGGGAAGTTCTCGAGCCGCCGCGTGTTAAGGTTAATACGTAACTCTTCGTATAAGGGACGTCTCGGAAACCCAACCGCCGTCTCCACGTTCGAGGCGCCCCACGCCCCCTCAGCTGACGTCGCCCTAGCGTCCTCCGGAGGAGGCGGAGGCGGAGGGGTGTCGATCGTCAGCTCTATCTGAAAGGAAAACCCGCCGACCTTCAGCTCGGAGAAGCAGCTCATGTCGACAACGCAGTCGAGGAAGGACTTGGAACTATCTAACAGTATGGTCGTAAAGTCGACCGCGGTTCCCGGTCTGAGGCCATCATCGATCACTTCACGAACAAGACCCCACTGGCTCAAGGCCTTCCGCAGGCAGTCGACGGACCGGGACAAGAATGGGACTCCTTTAACCTTTGCCATGCAAACCTCAAGCTTCTCGTAGGATCCATCAGCGTAACGCATGCATCTCCAGCTGATATCGCCTACGTCCCCATTAAGGATGAGGCGCTCCCTCTGGGCTTCGGTTAGGCCCCGGACACAGTATCTTCGATCTCCCACCATCACCACATCTCCTGTAAACTGCGTGCCAAAGAACCCGGAAAGATGCGAGGTGATGATGTCCATGTCGATAACCCCTTTAGTTGCGTACCCGATTGCCGCATGCGAGGATGGAGACGACGGCGTATTCCTATTTTTTGTCCGGGGCTTGGCCGCAACCGCCTCCCCTCCCTCGGTGAAGGGAGGTAAAATGTTCGTCGCACGAAATCCCTGAGCGCTAAGCTTTATCGCTTCCGCGAAGGTAGGACCGCCATGGAGGGTAGTGCTTGTGTTCCCAGTCCACCGACCGTCCAAAGTAGTGGCCTTACGTGGTGAGGGCACGGAACTCGTCACCTTAATGCGCGAAGGGCAGGTGTCCTGGCGATGACCGACCTTCCCACAAACATAGCATCTTGGGGAGAGGTGACAGAAGGAGGCCAGGTGCCCTCTGCCGCCGCATCGGAAGCATCTAGGGCCAGGCTTCCTATGAGACACCTCCGTCCACTCACCCACCTCCTTTCCCGCTGCACCAGCCGGAGTGAAAGCACCACGAACATTTTCTTCGTGGTCGACAACCTTCTTCCCCTTGTCGCGAACCACCCTTACCCATCTTGCGTACTCCGGTTGAGATCCTCCACCATGCAATCTTGTCCAGCCAGCGAATAGGGAACGTCGCACGTCGCTCGCTCTGCTCTCGCTCGCTCTGCCATCTCGTCGCACGTCGCTCGCTCCGCTCTCGCCAAATCATTTGTCTCTTTATTTCGTATATGTAAATATTTTTAGCAACGTAGCGATTGTGTATTCATTTAAGAGAAATAGGTGAGCAAGAAACCGCCCCAACCATCGCAGGTTTTACCCGAGCTACACAAGTGCCACGTGCGTGGGCCCTCGAGTCAAAAAAGAAGATGAAAAAAGAAGGGCAATGTTCAACCAAATAAACAAGATAAGGGGGTAAAAAAGAATATGAAAAAAGAAGACAAAATGCATATTATGTATATGTAACTATGGTAGTATATTTTTCATATTCACCACATATAAGTAATGTATCCATACTCCTATTTTTTTTTTAGGCTCTATCCATACTCCTAAATTAAATAAGGAAATGCTAACACATGTATTTTTATCCTACTATTCGCATCCCTAACTCTAAGTTCTTACATCTGCACAGGCCCTCCATCTCTTCGACCCCAACCTTATTATCCTTCCTCAAGCCCCAACTACTCACTACCGATGGAACACCCCAACACCGGAAACAACCCATTAGTTCATAACACTAGCGTGGATGATGCACAACACCCCCTGCCCCCACACACACATAATTGAAAGCAAAAGCCTCTACGTCACGAGGAGGTGCTTGCCCCACATCAGCCATCCTCGACATGGACCCCTTGTGAGCACAACTCCACACCACTACCCATCCATCACCTCTCTCGGTCCTCTCTATGATCACATGCTTCATATACATCGTGCTATAAGTCATTTGCTAGAATTCAGGTAAATAAAGAAAATATGCATGACTTGGTTTCAAAAACGATAATAATCATCAAAAAATCATATAGTTTTCTTACTTGAATTCACATAACAGTGTGCACATGGCAATGTCAAAACAATCCACCCATCATTATACAAATCCTTTCTATAGGTGAAAATTATACAAGCAAACGAATCAAGATCATACATATCTCAAAATAATAGTTAGAAAAATTGCACTGGATGTAAACCAGCAGCGGAAACTGTCAAAAAACTTAACTGCATAAAGTCTTACTATAATTCTGTTAAGTCTTATTGTAGGATGCTCTCCAAAAAAAGTTGTATAGTGGGTTGAGCCTGACAAATAGCCAAGTACTTTCTTTCAACAGTGTACAAAAGACTCCAGATATATATAAATGACCAGATTTGAATGCTTAGCTTATACAACTCATCCGTATAATACAATGTTCCAACCAGCTCGAACAATACGCTGGGATTGCCTCGAAACACTGAAACTGATTTTACATTTCCAACATGAATATCAAATAGATGATGGTCATGACCAGGATAATCTAAGTTGGAAGCCGGTCGCCAGAAAAGTTTGGTGCTATCTCCCAGTTTGTTCCCTTCAAGGCAATAAACTAAACAATCCAGCTGTGTCATCATTGTGACCCATCTATCGGTGGCATTTAAGTGAATTGGCAAACTTAATAAAAGAACTACCAGGCTTCCACATAGAAATTTGCATGATTTTAAATTTTATAAATTTCAAACCACAACTTGGGAGAAGCTGGATGGCACTCCTTAAGGTAACTTATGTATTTCTTTTCAGAAACTGAGATGATGGCCACCGGGGAGAAGGTCTTCTTCAGCAAACCGCTAGTGCGAAGCCACTCAATCATCTTATATCTCGGCTTAATTCTATTCTCCAAATCAAAACATAGGTATGCAGGGAAATTGTAAAGATAATGCACTGTATACCCTAAATCATTACACAGAAACTCAATCTTCACACGAAGAACATCTGGACTGTGATTCAATATTTTTGGGCAGGTACTTATCATCTTGCAGAGATTAGAATAATTGATCCCCATGTCAAGCAGGAATTCAAACCTCTCCTTCAAGTCCTCCATCGTGCCCTTCACCAACCGCAATGCCCGGATTGTTAAATCATTCCTTCCAAAACCAAGCCAATGCAAGAACTCCATCTTAGGCAACAGACAACACTCGAATCCAGCAGCCTTCACACTCTCGAATCCTCGTTCAAATTCCGCATCCATCTCATTACCATCCTCGTTGACAGCATCAAGAAACTCCGGTGACAGGTATTCAAAATCGCCTTGCCTGACCATATCAAGGAGCCACTTATCGCATCCCAGCACTCTCAGGCATCCCGGTAGATTCACCAGCTTGTTCCTCCCCATTACATATGGATACCTCGCACAAGCCTGGTCCAGTTCCTTCTTCCCAACACCGACACGGTTCAGATACTCTGGCATCCATATATCCTGATTCTTCACGTCCAGACGAAGCAATTCTGGGTACTGCAGGATGAAACCTCGAGTCTCCTCCTCCACCATCCCCAGATGACAGAGGAACCTCACGGTGCTCTCCAGGTCGACGTCCTCTGATCGCAGGAACACCTCCTGCCACTTGTCAAGGACCTCCGGGAGCTGCCCCCACCTACATCCCATGTCGTACACCATGCGAACCCTCTTACAGAACGTCATGATTACTTCGACATTATCCTCGACGGATCCACAGGGCTCAAATTTCCCAAATAGGTGCTTCATGTCCTCGAGCAGCAGATCAACCTTGTCATCGGGGTACTCAAAGACGACAGGGAATGCGAGGCAGATGCCGACCACGCAGGCGCGATCGAGGCCGGAGTTTGCGAGGGAGCTGAGCTTGCAGGAGAGGGCGTCAGCCGGGAGGGAGAAGGCGGAGGAGTGGAGGTAGAGCACGCCGAGGGTGGTCCAGGGGAAGCCGAAGAAAATGAGGGAGAGGGCGGAGGGGAGGAGGAGGGGTTCGTCGGATAGGAAGTGGGAGGTGCGGTCGGGGGGGCGGGGGAGTACGCCGATAGACTCGAAGAAAAAATCGAGCTCGTTGATGGACCGGAAGTAGAGGAGGCGGCGGAGGGAAGAGCGGAAGAGGGAGGCGGAGTGGAAGGGGAGGGAGGAGAGGAGGGAGGAGAGGGAGATGGGGGAGTGGGAGGCGATGAGGTCCGCCACGAAGGGAGGGACGGAGCGGGTGGTGTGGAGGTAGTCGGAGAGGGCCTCCTGCGCGGCAACGAGAGAGGTGTGGCGGTGGCGGTAGGGCACGTTGCGGAGGAGGTTCTTTGGGGAAGGGGAGCTGCAAGAGAAGTGGCGGAGGAGGTGCTGGAAGCGGAGCCGCATGATTCTCTGTCCCGATGTAGGACGGTTCCAAGGGGGTTTTGGCGCAAGATTTTTGGAGGAAAGGGTAACATCAATATCCATCCCATTACCAACGACTGATGATAATGATTACATTATGAGTCCATTTATCAAGGGCATCATCTTCTATTGACCATGACAATCTCCTAATTTTTTTTGGTAAGGAGTAATTTGTATATTCCAACAAGCAAAATTTGTACAACCAGACCAAAAGAAAAGAGGCTACCAAATAGTTGTATATGTCGCATACATTGTATTTTTGATAGGGGATTTTAGTGAACGGGAACCTAAGGAGCACAAAAACTTAGGGACCGTCAGTTTATGATCTGGTCGAAGATACTAGTAATATTGTCAAGTGTAGAACCTTCAGAGATGGAACCCGTCGAGGTCCATCTACGATTTCTCTCAGCCCATACGGACCAAACCACCACAGCGATAAGGATCGACACGGCTTTGCGAGTTCTCTTGTCCAAGATTCCATCAGCCCATGAAAGTATTTGTGGGAGTGTAAGGATGGGGGGGCATGGTAATTCTAATCCTGCACAGGCAAGCTGCCAAATGCTTGACGAAAACGGGCAGTTGAAAAAAAAGATGATCGTGAAATTCTGGTACAGCCGCACATAGGTAGCAATTGTTGGGATCGCATGAACCCATTCTTGCAAGCCTGTCAGTAGTTGGTAAGCACCCAAGAATAGCACAATAGAGCACGCAAGAGAATCGAGGGGGTGCCATGTTCCCAAACGATAGAAGCCCAAGTTGATGAGGGAGCCTTAGTACGAAAAAGGTTATACGCATCGGCGAAGGAGAAGCTTTTTGGCGACCGCAGCCACACATAGGGTGGTGTGTCACCTCTTATAGCATGTCGAATAGCAACTCTTCTTCCCAAAATGACTCGCCAAGCACGGGATCCAGAGCTAGTGATATGAACCAATGTTTTTAAAACAGAATCGGACACCAAACGGAAACCTTACCAAAGTAGTCGGATCGGGTTGAACCATGTAATCAAACCGGTTCAACCGGATGATGATGTCATCATTATTTAAAATCGGATTAATCGGACCAGTGAGAAATAAGTGGTTGGACCGGCTAATCAAACCGAAATGAAATAATATATATCTATATAATATACACTTAAATATAAATAAAATACATATACAATATATATTTCACACTATACATAAAAATATTTTTCGTATACACCATCAAGTGTCAACATATCATGTATATATTATTTGGACTAGTTGCTCTATAACATAATAGTAGTTTAATTATATATAAAACTCAATGCATGCAAAAGGTTGTGTTAGTGTAGTTGTTTAGGAGTTTGAAATATGCAATCAAAGGTCATAGGTTCAACTCCCATGATGAGGATTATTTTTAAATAAATTAAATGTGGTTCAACTTTGGTTGAACATGGTCAAAACCGAGTCAAAAATATAGGTTGAACCGGACGGGTTAACCAAAATTTCTATATTCGAACCGAACTGGTACAAATCGATTAACCGGACTGGTCTAGGCCAGGTTCACCGGTCGAATCGGTCGGTCCGGTCCGATTTTCAAAACACTGGTCTGAACCTCCCAAAACGAATTAGAATGCAGGTACTTTTTACGCATGAAGACTGCTCAAATGGAGGAATCCTCGGAGATAAGCCTTCAAGACCAAGAGGCAATCATAGCTTTCACGCATCGAAGATAGGGATTTCACCCCCATACCTCCTTCATTCTTAGGGAGACACACTGTATCCCATGAAATGTCGTGGTGTCGCCTCCCCCATAAGAATTCAGCACAATACATGTTAAGTTTGTGCACCACTTTAAGAGAGATATGGGCCCCCACTATCTAGAAAATATAAACACCCCACACAATAGAATTGAGGAGTTGAGCACGACATGCCATGGAAAGAACCTTGGATTTCCATCCTTGAATGAGTGACCGGACTCGATCTTCTAGGCCACTCGAGTCGCAACTTCTCCCTAACGCCAAAGATAGTGAGAGGCCCGGGTAAGTAGATGGTAGCGATTGCCTCGGGATACCCAAGTGGAGGGTAGAAGCGAAATCGTCGGGATGCCATTTTGATCTAAAAAGTTTACTCTTCATTGGGTTTAGGTGCAGCCTAGAAGTTGATTCGAATGAAAGGATTAACTCTTTGACCACCATAAGAGAGCGAAGGGAGCCTATGTAAAAGAATAGGATATCATCCGCATAAATAAGGTGGGTCGGAGCAACATTCTTGCCTCGCCCCATGGGTAAAAAACGACCATTTAAAACATCCTTCTCCACCAGGAAAGATAATGACTCCATCCCTATAGTAAACAGCAAGGGGCTAAGAGAGTCTCTCTATCGGAGGCCCCTAGACCCCCTAAAAAGCCCGTGGGGGGCACCATTAATCAAGATGGAGAATGATGTGGTAATGATGCAGGTTTCAATCCAGTTTGTCCATTTGGGCAGAACTTCATAGCCTTTAGAGCATCAAGGATGGAGTGCTCAATGGTGTTGAAGGCTTTATATAGATCAATCTTTAGACAAGCCTTGTTGTGTCCCGACCTCCTGTCCAAACCCCACAATAATTCATTGGCAAGCCTACTATTGTTGCTAATAGACGACCCCTGATAAAGGTCGATTGGTTGAGCGAGATAAGATACAGGAGAACAGTGCCGAGCCTAGTAGCCAGAAGCTTGGAAAAGATTTTGTATATAACATTGCATCCGGAAATAGGGCGAAAATCAGCGAGGCTTGATGGAGTCGCGATCTTTGGGATAAAAATAAGGAAGGTATGATTCACCTAGCAAACCATACTCCCACCTTTATGCAAAAAAAGCCAGTGCTGTGTGGATGACGTCTTTGACCAAGCCCCAATGTTTCTTAAAAAATCTAGTGTTGAACCCATCAGGTCCAGGTGCCTTAGACGGGCCAATGGAATTTAGCGCTTTCCAAATTTCATCAGGCTCAAAAGGACGAACCATCCAGGATCTAACACGGTCGGTAAGGTAGCGTTTTAATGTCGGTGGGGCGATCCTCGTGATGAATCTACGTTTCATCATCTTTATTCTATCATTTTGGCCTTAAAAACCATAGTAAATGCGTGTAAATAGCGTTAATTTAGGCATTTTAGCATGCATATTTGTGTAAATAGTGTATAAAATACGATTTTTTAAAGCCAAAATAAAAGAATAAATAAAAGAAAAGAAAAAAAATAAAATATTGTAAATATTTTATGACCCGAAACCCCGAGACCTAGGCATCTCGATGAATAGGTCGATAAGGAATAAAGTAGGGGGAGATAAGGGCCAGAAACCAATAAAAATTCTTTTTATTTAATTCATTCTTTATTTATTTTGGGATCTATTTTTGGTTTCACTTTTTTTTACCTCAAATAAAGAAACTTTGTACATGAAAGTTGTAGATAATTAAATATAGAAAAATACAAAATTGATTTCACACAAAAATAATGTACAGATAAAAAGTTATGATCTGAATAAGTTTCCAGAATCCCAACTTCCCAGACCTGTATCTCTCAAAAAAGCTCAAAATGTAGCCAAATCACCTTTAATTGTATATAATTTTCAATAAGCTATTTAATGAAGGTGGTTTCATATTTTGCAGAGCTACGGTTTGAAAGTTGAGTTTTGGACCCCTTTTGTATACCTGTACAGATTAAAATATTCATTTTATTTATTATTCATTATTTTTATAATTTCTTATTTTTATAATTTTTTAAATATTATTTATAATATATGTACATATTAAAACGGGAATAAAAACACAAAGAAAACACAAAAATAAAATACTTGTATATAATACATAGGTATAATACTTGTATATATACCTATATAATTAATACTTCTATTTTATTAAATATATAAAATACATCAGAAAAATAAAATAAAAATATATTTAAGTTTATAAAAATAAGTTATAAATATATAAAATAATAAAGCAAAATAAATTAATTAAATATACAAAATAAAAATAAAATATTATATATATATATATACCTATACATAGCCTTAAAAGGTAACTTGTAATTTTATACCTCTAAAAAATAAATAAAAATCACTATAAAATACTTTATAAAATAACAAACATTTTTTGATTTATAACCAAAAATTAATTAAAGAGTTTATTATTTTTAATTGAATTTACAAGATTTTTTCCAGGGAATTTTCTGGTTGGTCCACATGGACCAACCAGAATCCTCCGTTGGTTGGCCTCGATCAGCTCTCTGACCGAGGTCTAGTCCCTATCAGACTGAGGTTTTTGGACGTTTTCTCCGATTTTTGGAGGATGCATCGATCTTTCACCCATTCGAGATATCGCCTTCTTGACTTTTGTTATCCACATATCGATGATTCACACCCTTGTGTTCTCTTGGATATTGGGTCATCGATTCGGTCGATCTTCATCGTTCTTTGAACCCACTTCGTCAACCATTCAAAAGGACCCCCCGACGTTCCTTGACTCCTTGATCGCTCTTCCACCCTAAACCCTAGACCTAACACTCTGGCATCCTTCCTGGTGACACCAGGAACTGGACGCGCACTTCGGGAGGTTCAGGCGATGTCGAATCAACGATATCCACTCGCCGGAGGTATCGCCGGAGCCATTCTCTACGCCACCATGGTGAGTCTTTTCCTTCTTTATTCTGTACTGCTTCAAACCCTTAGAACGTCTGTAGCTTATCGCCGAACTTCCCTTCCATCAAATCGTACCTCGCTCATTCCAAAATCTCATCGTTTCGCGTCTGGCTGTGCCCCGGGTTGCGCCGGCTGACGACGACTACCATCTCGTCGTCCCGCGCATCCCTTCGCTTCTCCAACCGTCGAGGCACTTTTCCCTCGATGGTTTAACCTTTACTGTGTAGGTCTGAGCGCCAAAAGCCACAGCTGGAGTTGTTTTGAAGGTTCTTCGGAGGTCCTGGGAGCTCCAAAGCTCCGTCGTCTTCCTGTAAGCCCTCCGACCAACGCCAAGGCTTTTTGTGAACTCCAGCAGCTAGAGGAAGCCTCCAGGAAGAGAACGCGCCATTTTGCGAGCTCCAAGTCCGTCGGAGGTCGAAGGAAGAGCTCGAGAACTTTGCATGGCTAGAGTTCCTCCTTGTTCATCCTCCCACGCCCCCAGCCGTCCGATCAAGGTGCCACTCCAGACCGCACAACCATCGTTCGATCTCCGTCATTCCCAACCGTCAGATCCTCCAAGGAAGATCTAATCCTAGCGTTGAGGTCGAACCAGTATCGGTCGTTGCGAGTGCACCACGTGTGCAAGTGAAAGAAGATCAGACGTTGGATGCACCTTGGCCTGGGTATTTTGCACTTTCAACCTCGGTTGTTTTTGTATTTATTTAATAGCCCAGAAACTTTCATCTGCAGTTATATTTATTTTGAACATTTTGCAAAAACATCCCCAGAGTTTGTGTATTTGCATCCAGGTCCTTGTTAACGTCACCTCACGTGACTTGCACACGTGGGGGACAGGATATTTTGTGGAGGACCCCCTGTGTTTTGTGTTATTTCCATTAAGATCGGAAACTTTTCGATTCAGTGTAATATTTTGGGCACATTTGCAATATAAGCCCTCAAGCTTTTGTTAATTGCAGAACGGTCCCTCCCAAGCGCGCGTGCTTACGCACGCGAGGTCTGGGATTTTTGCACTTGTACCCTTGCAGGTCTTAAAATTTATATTTGGTCCAGGAACTTTTATATTATGTTATATATTTTGTGGATAAATTGCAAGTTGCCCTCTGGACTTTCTGGTTGTCCTTATCCAAGTTGAACTTCCAATGAACTAAATTCAACAACTCATCGTAGGTAATGCTCGACATTAACCCAAAACCACATACATTGGCGTTCGACAAATCACCAATGGTGCCCTTGAAACATGTAATAAATCCGTTCCATTCCAACCTAACACATGGTGGCAATGGATTTATAAGTACGAAAATGTTAACCCAACAACACTAGAACAATAATTTGATTAAAAAATTATGTTTTATATACTAACCAAACCCTAACCTAACACCAAAGACAATCTTGTTTGTATCTAAGGCTTGGAAAGCGACGGAGAAGCACCAACGGTGAATGCACAGCACGGAAAGGAGGCACCAAAGATCTCTGAAAGCCTAAAGACACAACGTCAGAGAGAGGGAAGTGAGGAGGCAGCGGCGGAGGACGAGAGGTAGCAGCAGACTTGAGCTCTGCTAGCGCGTGAGTAAAAAACTGATGCAGAGAAGCCTCGCATTGAAGTACTTAAGTTTGCAGAAGATTACGTGCATGTCGCAGGTTCCGCATGCAATATAAGCGCATAACGCATTCATAGAATGCGACACTAGTGTCGCATTAACAACATATGATATGAGTACAGTAGTAAAGTAAAAAAACATTGGGTCAGTACCCAGAGATTTTTGTAATCACTAGGCACTACTAAGGAATTTCTCTCATTCAGAAGCTCTCGGATGTGATAGAGCAGTGGAGGTTCATGAGATCGACCGTAGATCACTCATTGTTCGTTTAGAGGACTCTGGCGGTACAATTGCTATATTTGTTTACCTTGATGACATCATTGTTACAGGAGATGATATGCAAGACATTGATGCAACTAAGGATCTCCTTGGTCAGCAGTTTGTAACCAAGAACCTTAGCGATTTAAGTTACATTCTAGGACTTGAGCTCGCCAGGAACCAGCAAGGTATTGTTATGCCCAGAGGAAGTACATTACATATCTTTTCTCTGAGACAGGCATGCCAGATTGCATGCCTACCACTACTCCCATGGACCTGAGCATAAAGTTATATGCTGATGACACAGAGGAGGTAGACAAGACGAGGTACAAGAAGCTCGTTGGGAAGCTCCTCTATGTGACCATCACCAGGCCAAACATATCCTTTGCAGTGAGCCAAATGAGACAATTCATGAAGCAGCCTAGACAAGCACATATGGGTGCAGTCCATATGATTCTGAGGTGTCTGAAGACCTCTCTTGATACTAGACTTTTAGCTAGCAAAGGAACATCCTTAGTCTTTAGAAACATACACAAATGTAGACTATGTGGGATGTCCCTAGGACAGAAAGTCTACCTCATGCTTTGTAGTGTTCATAGGGAGTTCCTTGGTGTCATGGCAGAGCAAGAAGCAGGCGGTGGTTGTCGGGTCGAGTGCAGAGTTAGAATACAACATGGCACAAGAGAGTACAGAGATGATGTGGGTCAGATCTGTTCTGACTGACCTACCTATTGAGGTGCATCTTACATGCATCTCCAATGAGACAACCATGATGCTCTTTTCATTGTCAACAACCATGCCTCCCATGAGAGGACCAAGCATATTGAGGTCGATTATTACTACATTAGTGACATGATTCAGAAGGGCTTTATATCTACCTCTCATGTCAGCCTGGGGGAACAAACTGCAAAAGTGTTCATCAAGGCCCTAGCTGGAGGGCCGCTCTAGATATGTTGTTCAAAGCTGAGCATGATTGATATCTATGCTTCATCTTGAGGAGAAGTGTTGAGATATTATTTATATTTCCAAATGTTATATATTTCTCTCTTATTTCAGTGTCTATTATGTAATTTGCCCAAACAAATTTCTGCTCTTATATAAGAAAACCCTAAGACCTCATGAATAAACAAATCATTTGTCTCGTTATTTTGTATATGTAAATATTTTTAGCAACGTAGAGACTGTGTATTCATTTAAGAGAAACATGTGAGCAAGAAACCGCCCCAACCATCGCAGGTTTTACTCGAGCTACACAAGTGCCACGTGCGTGGGCCCTCGAGTCAAAAAAGAAGATGAAAAAAGAAGGGCAATGTTCAACCAAATAAACAAGATAAGGGGGTAAAAAATAATATGAAAAAAGAAGACAAAATGCATATTTTGTACATGTAACTATAGTAGTATATTTTTCATATTCACCACATATAAGTAATGTATCTATACTCCTAAATTAAATAAGGAAATGCTAACACATGTATTTGTATCCTACTATTCGCATAAGTTCTTACATCTGCACAGGCCCTCCATCTCTTCTACCCCAACCTTATTATCCTTCCTCAAGCCCCAACTACTCACTACCGATGGAACACCCCCAACACCGGAAACAACCCATTAGTTCCTAACACTAGCGTGGACGATGCACAACACCCCCTGCCCCCACACACGCATAATTGAAAGCAAAAGCCTCTACGTCACGAGGAGGTGGTTGCCCCACATCAGCCATCCTCGACATGAACCCCTTCTGAGCACAACTCCACACCACTACCTATCCATCACCACCTCCCTCTCTCAGTCCTCTCTATGATCACATGCTTCATATACATCGTGCTATCAGTCATTTGCTAGAATTCATATAAATAAAGAAAATATGCATGACTTGGTTTCAAAAACGATAATAATCATCAAATAATCATCTAGTTTTCTTACTTGAACTCACATAACAGTGTGCAAATGGCAATGTCAAAACAATACATCCATCATTATACGAATCCTTTCTATTGGTGAAAATTATACAAGCAAATGAATTAAGATCATTCATATCTCAAAATAATAGTTAGAAAAATTGCACTGGATGTAAACCAGCAGCGGAAACAGTCAAAAAACTTAACTGCGTAAAGTCTTACTATAATTCTGTTAAGTTTTATTGTAGGATGCTCTCCAAAAAAAGTTGTATAGTGGGATGAGCCTGAAAAATAGCCAAGTACACCCTTTCAACAGTGTACAAAAGACTCCAGGTATATATAAATGACCAGATTTGAATGCTATAGTGTTAGCTTATACAACTCATCCGTATAATACAATGTTCCAACCAGCTCGAACAATACGCTGGGATTGCCTCGAAACACTGAAACTGATTTTACATTTCCAACATGAATATCAAATAGTGTTAAAAATCGGAAGCGGAAGCTAAAACATGGAAAAAGATAAATAAAGAAGAAAGAACGGGATTTTAACGTGGAACCCTACTCCGTGAGGAGCGGGATGAAACCACGGGAGAAGCCCTCAAAGGGGCGGATACTTCATTCCTTTTTCTCAATGGATACAGGAGGTCTGGGGCTCCTTATATAGCCTCTCCTGAGCCTCCAAGTCCCACCACTGGACGATGTGAGACTAAACAACTGGGTGGGGTAAATGGATCTCCTCTAGGATCCATTTACCCTGCTACAACACAATAGGCGCATACAACTACTACTCCAACACTCCCCCTCAAGCTGGAGCATGCAATGCTCAGCTTGGACAAACATAAAAAGACTCAACTCAACGCTACAGGACACTACGGACAATATCAACCCAACGCGCACATTGCTGCAGTCGAGGACGTTGCTTCTCATGCCGTGCAGGTGAGGAGGACGAACGGGCTGGAGTGTGAGTCAACTGAAGACTCGAAATCTGACCGGCGAGTTTGAACTTGCGCCTGAAGTCTCCTCGTCGGAAAACTGGGTCTCTCCCATCTGGCTCAGAGAATGGTGCACTGCTCTGGTGTACCTATGATACCACATGAAAACCCTTGCCCTCAATGGCATAGGGAATGGTCCTCTGCTCTGGAGTCCCTATGGCTCACATGAAAACTCTGGCCTGACAACTAGAAGAATGATGGGGACCTCTGACAATGATGGCAACTTATGCTCATCTGACAATGACCGCACACTCGTGCGTGTCTAAAACTAGAGACTCGGAAAATATCTGACGTCGAGTCTGATCATCAACTGTAGAGTCTGAACAATCTGTCCGATCTAGAAATCTGAATCTGCAACATGACCTGTGACTCTACACATATACTCCCCCTTTCTCCAATACTTGTCGGAAAACATGGACGTCGACCAAGTTAGGAGAAGACAAGATAATATGGGGGTAAACAAGAATAATCCTCGAAAAATTCCTTGCGGCTTTTCATCAAAAAAAAATTTTAAGCTGTCTTTTTTTTAAGCCATTTCAACCTTTTTTTTTCTTCGGCTTTTCATCCTTCCTTTTTTTTTGAAATTGCGTACGACTTTTCTTTGTACGCGGCTTTTTTTTCTTTTTCTTTTTTTTGACAACATTTTTTTTACTCTAGCGTACGGCTTTTTTTTTATTCTTTGTACGCTCCTCTTTTTTTTCCTCTCTATTTTTTTTACTCGACCCACTTGGGCCCAAATCAATCACCTCTCCCCTTCTTTTTTTTACCAAGTGGGCTCGAACTAGCCCTCAAAAGAAAACCCCCCTTATTTTGTTTTTTTTTAAATACAAACAGGGGCCCGCTACCCTTGTTAGGGTTCCCCACGGGAGAACCTATCTCTGGACAAGCAAGGGCGCGCCGCTGGGGTTCTTGCCTTAGAATAACCCCTCGCCACGAGGGTTGGAGTGCCGCCCTTCACATCTCCCGCCGCCGCTGGTCATGGCGGCTCCGCATGAGATGTAATCGAGATCGTGGGGAAGCGCCTGGGAAAGCACTGATGTAGGTGGACCGATCGTGAGGCGATCTGGGCGACATCGCCGGGTGCCGCCTGAGAAGGAGGAGCATGGGTGCGCGCCGCCTGTGTTGATGACGCCGCCTAGCACCTGTTGGAGAAGAGAGGCTCGCGCCGTCGACGCATCGAACGTCGCCTGAGGAAACATCGCGTAGAAGATCTGGAGGGGCTACGTGCGGGCCTGCAGGGTGCGCGCTAGGGCTCGGCTAGGGCTCGGCGCACCTGGGAGAGGGAATCCCCTGCGGCTCGATGGTGCCGCACGGTGATATGTGGCTGTGCCGTTTGAAGCGGGAGGCGCGCAGGGCCTCCTGGGGTGCGCACCTGGTATAGTTGCCTCTGGCCTAGTGCTGCCTGCAATGGAGGAGCGACCTGCGCCGCCTGGAAGAGAGCCTGGAGGCTCCGCCTGCGTGCCTTGAGAAGGTGCTGCATATGAGATGAGAGATCCTACTGCATCGAGTAGATGCGGAGGCCTTCAATGATCAAACAATTAACCATATTGATGGATAATCTCCAGGAATAACCATGAATTGGTCTGATCCTCTAATCAATCGAGTAATCTCAACATAAATCTCGGATTTTGAGATATTGAATAAATAAGACCCATTGAATCTCGAACAATAATAAAGAACACAAAATCCTCGAGAATCGACCCGCTCTGATACCATGTTAAAAAATCGAAAGCGGAAGCTAAAACATGGAAAAAGATAAACAAAGAAGAAAGAACGGGATTTTAACGTGGAACCCTACTCCGTGAGGAGCGGGATGAAACCACGGGAGAAGCCCTCAAAGGGACGGATACTTCATTCCTTTTTCTCAATGGATACAGGAGGTCTGGGGCTCCTTATATAGCCTCTCCAGAGCCTCCAAGTCCCACCACTGGACGATGTGAGACTAAACAACTGGGTGGGGTAAATGGATCTCCTCCAGGATCCATTTACCCTGCTACAACACAATAGGCGCATACAACTACTACTCCAACAAATATATGATGATCGTTAGCAGGATAATCTAAGTTGGAAGACGATCGCCAGAAAAGCTTGGTGTTATCTCCGAGTTTGTTCCCTTCAAGTCAATAAACTAAACAATCCAGCTGTGTCATTCTTGTGACCCATCTATCGGTCGTTTTTAAGTGAATTCGCAAACTTAATAAAAGAACTACCAGGCTTCCACAAAGAAATTTGCATGATTTTAAATTTTATAAACTTCAAACCACAACTTGGGAGCAGCTGGATGGCACTCCTTAAGGTAACTTATGTATTTCTTTTCAGAAACTGAGATGATGGTCGACGGGGAGAAGGACTTCTTCAGCAAACCGCTAGTGCGAAGCCACTCAATCATCTTATATCTCGGCTTAATTCTATTCTCCAAATCAAAGCATAGGTATGCAGGGAAATTGTAAAGATAATGCACTGTATACCCTAAATCATTACACAGAAACTCAATCTTCACACGAAGAACATCTGGACTGCGATTCAATATTTTTGGGCAGGCACTTATCATCTTGCAGAGATTAGAATAATTGATCCCCATGTCAAGCAGGAATTCAAACCTCTCCTTCAAGTCCTCCAACGTGCCATTCACCAACCGCAATGCCCGGATTGTTAAATCATTCCTTCCAAACCCAAGCCAATGCAAGAACTCCATCTTAGGCACCAGAAAACACTCGACTCTAGCAGCCTTCACACTCTCGAATCCTCGTTCAAATTCCGCATCCATCTCATTACCATCCTCGTTGGCAGCATCAAGAAACTCCGGTGACAGGTATTCAAAATCGCCTTGCCTGACCATATCAAGGAGCCACTTATCGCGTCCCAGCGCTCTCAGGCATCCCGGTAGATTCACCAGCTTGTTCCTCCCCAGTACATAAGGATGCCTCGCACAAGCCTGGTCCAGTTCCTTCTTCCCAACACCGACACGGTTCAGATACTCTGGCATCCATATATCCCGATTCTTCACGTCCAGACGAAGCAATTCTGGGTACTGCAGGATGAAACCTCGAGTCTCCTCCTCCACCATCCCCAGACGACAGAGGAACCTCACGGTGCTCTCCAGGTCGACGTCCTCCGATCGCAGGAACACCTCCTGCCACTTGTCAACGACCTCCGGGAGCTGCCCCAACCTACATCCCATGTCGTACACCATGCGAACCCTCTTACAGAACCTCGTGGTTACTTCGACATTATCCTCGACGGATCCACAGGGCTCAAATTTCCCAAATAGGTGCTTCATGTCCTCGAGCAGCAGATCAACCTTGTCATCGGGGTACTCAAAGACGACAGGGAATGCGAGGCAAATGCCGACCACGCAGGCGCGATCGAGGCCGGAGTTTGCGAGGGAGCTGAGCTTGCAGGAGAGGGTGTCAGCCGGGAGGGAGAAGGCGGAGGAGTGGAGGTAGAGCACGCCGAGGGTGGTCCAGGGGAAGCCGAAGAAAATGAGGGAGAGGGCGGAGGGGAGGAGGAGGGGTTCGTCGGATAGGAAGTGGGAGGTGCGGTCGGGGGGGCGGGGGAGTACGCCAATAGACTCGAAGAAAAAATCGAGCTCGTTGATGGACTGGAAGTAGAGGAGGCGGCGGAGGGAAGAGCGGAAGAGGGAGGCGGAGTGGAAGGGGAGGGAAAAGAGGAGGGAGGAGAGGGAGATGGGGGAGTGGGAGGCGATGAGGTCCGCCACGAAGGGAGGGACGGAGCGGGTGGTGTGGAGGTAGTCGGAGAGGGCCTCCTGCGCGGCAATGAGGGAGGTGTGGCGGTGGTAGTAGGGCACGTTGCGGAGGAGGTTCTTTGGGGAGGGGGAGCTGCAAGAGAAGTGGCGGAGGAGGTGCTGGAAGCGGAGCCGCATGATTCTATGTCCCGATGTAGGACGGTTCCAAGGGTGTTTTGGCGCAAGATTTTTGGAGGAAAGGGTAACATCAATATCCATACCATTACCAACTATTGATGATAACGATTATATTAAGTAGGGTGAAAACGGTCGGATACGAATACGAATATATGTATAATCATATCTTTATCTATTTTAAAATACGAATACAAATGCGAATATTGACGGTTGTGAAAAATGTATTTCCATATCCTTAAAAACGGATAGGAATGTAACATGAATACGAATCAGATACGAATAGTAACATAAATATTTAATAGATTAACTAAAATATGCATGTTTAGGATGGTTTACACATAAAATATATATAACATATGTAGTAAATCGATAACAATTAAATCAACAATGACGAATACAATTATAAAATATTGTTACGCATAATTATAAATAAACTTATTACTATATTTATGCACGAAAACGAATATATGAATACGAATGCGAATATTGACGAATGTCAAAGTATTATCCATATTCACATCCATTTTAAAACGAATACGAATATCAAAATATGTATAAAACGAATACGATAGCGGATCGGATACGAATATATTCACATTCATTTTCATCCCTAATTACGAGTCCATTTATCAAGGGCATCATCTTCTATTGACCGTGACAATCTCCGACATTACTTACTATATCTGCATTGTACTTTGTTTAGATGAGTTTGTTGCCCTGGGAGAAAGCCATGTCCTAATTTCTCCTCTTCCCTTGTGTAGTGACAAGGGATGGTTATAGATGATATGAGATGGATGGACAAAGGTAATTTAATGTTTCCCACAATTACAACAAAAAGTCACGAAGTACGTTGGTAAAAAGAATCGTCCAATACCATAAGTAAGCCCCTTTATGAGAATCAGCTTTGATTTTCTCTAAAATTCCCTCTCTTGAAGATGTGGCTTTTATTATAAGAGTTGTCTCTTGAGAAGATACGTTTTAAAGCAATATCATGACCCCCAACACCCCCTTCCCTGATAATATCTCTTCTCTTCCTTACTTTCTCCTCTATCGCACTTTTCCTTACTCCTCTCTCCCCTTTCATTTTTGTATAGTGGCGAGACCATATCTGTAGAAGGTACCGAGTTGATGGTACAGTTGATAAATACAAAGCAAGATTAGTTGCCAAGGGTTATATTCAGCAAGCTGGAATAGTTTTCCAAGAAACCTACTCTCCAGTGGCTAAGTCTGCATCCATTCGGATGATCTTAACCATAGTCGCATATATAGATTTGGAATTGTTCTAAATGGATGTGAAGACGGCCTTCCTTAATGGAGAATTAAAGGAGGAGATTTATATGCGACAACCTGATGGATCTCAGGTTGAAGGTCAGGAGAAAAAGATTTACAAGTTAAAAAAGTCATTATATGGCTTAAAACAGTCTTCACGGCAATGGTATCTCAAATTTCATGAGAAAGTTATTCAATGTGAATTTATTTCAAATAAATTGGATAACTGTGTGTATGTCATGAAGAGTGGGAGCAGGTTTGCAATCATGTCATTGTATGTGGATGGCATTCTGCTTGCAGGTAATGACATACAAATGCTCAATAAAATCAAACGGAAATTGAGTAATGAAATTGAGATGAAGGACATGGGCGAAGCATCCTATGTTCTTGGAATTCAAATAACAAGAGACAGGGACTCAAGGACATTCAGGAAAGATATTTGCATACTATATTAAGGAGATTTGGAATGCAGAACAACACTCCAGCTCCAACACCACTTGTGATTGGAAAGAGACTCAGTAAAAGTCAGTGTCCCGGAAAGTGGCAGAAACCTTTAGATGTACCATATGCACAAGCGGTAAGATGTCTAATGTATGCAATGATGTGTAGGGCTGGCTATTGAGTCACGGCTCGATGAGCCAGGCTCGGGCTCGACTCGATAAGGGCTCGTGAGCTTGGCTCATGAAGCTATTGAGCCGAGCCCGAGCCAGAATTTTGGGCTCGATAGCTTATCGAGCTGAGCCCGAGCCGAGCCCTGCTCAGCTCGATAAGTCAATAACGGGCTCGATAAGGAATATATATATTCTATTTGTGAAACAATTATTTTATTTTTTATTTGTATTGGTTTTGAAACATTGTTAATGGTAGATTATGTGTTTATGTTATTTATGTAACAATAATGTTGGGTGGACTATGTTGTAGACTTAGATTTTCTACCCTTTATCGATGTTAATCTAGGTTATAGTTAGATATTTAGTATTTTTTTCCTTTTTTATTAACAAGGAGAATGTTACAATATATATTATAATTTAACTTTTATATACAACTCGGATGGTGGCCTACTGGTAAGGTGGACGATCTTTAAAAAGGAGGTCTCGGGTTCGAGACCAGGCAAAATACTTTTTCACCAAAAAACACATATTTCCTTAACGAGCATGAATAGGCTCGAGCCCAGACCTGGCTCGATAAGAGCTCGGACTCGATAAAGGGCTCGGCTCAAGACTTATCGAGCCCGAGCTAGCTCGATAATGCTCGAGCCCACCGAGCTCGATAATGCTCGAGCCCACCGAGCTCGATCCCGAGCCAGCTCGGTTGGGCTCAATCGAGCCCGAGCCTGAGCCCAGTTGGGCTTATCGAGCTCGAACCCGAGCCCAGCCCTGGCTCAGCTCGTTACACTTGATAGCCAGCCCTAATGATGTGTGCTCGACCCGATTTAGCTTATCCAGTAAGCTTAGTCAGTAGATATCAAAGCAATCCCGATCCAGCACATTGGGAAGTTGTAAAGAGGATTCTCTGATATCTGAAAGGGACAGTGCATCTGAAACTTATGTATCAAGCAGAATAGCTTGAAGTGGTAGGATACTTCGATGCCGATTTCAGAGGGGATGTGGATGATAGAAAATCCACATCAGGTTATCTGTTCATGTTCGGTGGTGCAACCGTTTCTTGGGGTAGTAAGAAACAAGGATGTGTATCTCGACATACATAGGAGGATGAGTACATTGCATGTAGCATGGCCACCACTCATGCTGTGTGGATCAGGCGTTTTCTAGAGAATCTAAGCCTCGAATTGGTCAAAGGTCCAATTGAAATGTATTGTGACAATCAAGCTGCGATAAGTTTGATTAATAGTGGGGCTAAAAGTTCTAAAGGAAAATACATTGAGATCCAATATCACTATATACAAGATATAGTGGCAAAGCAAGAAATCACGGTAACCTACATACCTACCAGCGACATGTTGGTTGATTCCCTAACCAAGGGAATAGCTGCAGGAACATACATTAAACATGTTGGTTTAATGGGACTCATGAATGTTTTAGTCAAGGAAGAGGTTTCATAGATAATGATCCTTACATAATAAATCTTCATGTATATACTACATGAATAGTGGGAGTATATATGTTTTGACCACTTCGGTCAAGTGGGAGATGTAGAAGGGCCGCATGACCGGCGTGATCAAGCAACCGTCGTCGGTAGTTGCGAGAGGTCGAGTCTCTAGGAAGATTGTAACCGTCGGGCGTGGGGGAGGGGGCGAACTTGGCGAGGGGATGTACACGTCCCTATATATATCTACCTCCATCGGGAGGGGAAGAACATCCGAGTACCACCTCGCCATAGGGAGCCATCGCCCATTACCTATTTGATGAGTGCGAAATCTACCTCTTTAATAGTCGATAATTGTAGTATAGGAGGCAGATTTCGGTCGTCAAAATACCACAATCTTTGAATGTTGTGGAGTATTTTTACTTGGCAAGTCTATCAAGGTCGAACACAGGGAACGGAGATTTTTAGTTGCACGGTCTTGAATCAATTTAAGTAATCAATAAATGTTCGATTAATATCTGTGTTAAAAAAATACAATGCAATGTAAGAAAATCTACAGAGACAAGAATTCAGCACAGGATCTGAGATTACGAATTCCACTCCAAACAATGATAATCAAATTCCTCTATGTTAAATCACAGATCAGAAAATTTTGAATACAAAAATATTTATCGAATTAATTCCTAATGCGAATAAGAGTTAATAGATCTCGGAGTAATCCTGCAATAATCTTTTTAAATAATTCTAATTTTGATCTCAAAAAGTTGCAGTCCACAAGTCTCCTTCATTTAACTTCTGCATAAAATAAATCCTCAAACAATATCTCAACACCAATAAATCCTTGCAAAATAAATCATCAATTCTCTCAAGGGAAATGTGGCACAAATATGTCAAAATAAGCCTGCAAAAGCCAACAGATATCCTCAATAATAATTCTCAATAGATGACATTAGATCGGTTCATAAGCTATGCTAAATGGTAGAGCACGGAATTAGCTTCGAAATGACATATTATATGCTAAAATCGGAGTCCGTATAACAAAGATATGCTAAAATGAAATTCCAGGGACTAAAATGTAAATAAAATAAAGTTTTCTTTGCAAAAAGGTCCCTGAGAGGACTTATATGTAATTAATAAAAACTTGAGGGGCTTTTCTGAAATTTTCCCCTAGCGGGGGTATTTTTGCAATTTATAAAATGCCAGGGGCTCCGATGCAATTTTCCCCAGAGCGCACGTGCGCAACACGTGCGCAGGAGGCTTGGGCAGAAGGATGAGGCTCGGGCGGCCGAGCCTGAGGTTCGGGCCCGGGGTAGAGCCTCGGGGGTCTCGAGGCTCAGGCTCGGATGGCGAAGCTGTGGCTCGGTAACAAGGCGGAGGCCCGGGCAACGGAGCTCAGGCTCGGATGCCCGAGCCTACGTGGCGGAGGGAGGCGCTTCGGGGGCCCCGAGCCTCGAGGCTGGGGCCAAGGCTCAGGGAGGGGCGCATGTCAGCTCCAAGGCCGTCGGATCACGGGCAGGCCCCTGATCCTACGACAACTGTACGATGGAGGTTGAGCGTGGCACCCTCCGACGGCGAGGGCGAGGTGGCGGGGCGGCGGTCGTGCGGCCCGCGACAGCTGCGCGCGGAGGGCGATGGCGGTCGGCGCTGGCGAACGTGGGCGGAGGCGGCGAGTTGGCTCGGTCGAGCGATTGCAGCTGGCGTCGAGGTGCAGAGGCAGAGCGAATGTGTTGCGTGGTGGTGGGGGGTTCGAGACGGAGGCTGGTGTTCGGAGGAGGAGGCGAGGTCGGAGGCGAGCGGAGCTCGGCTGACACACGGCCGAGTTGCTGCGGAGCGGTTGACGGCGGAGCAGGGCTCCGTTATGCGCGGAGGAGCTGGTTGGAGGTGGAGCTTCGAGCTCCAAGGATGTTGATGGAGGTGGAGTCGCCTGCGGACGGAGGAGCGGAGCTCTCTTCCTGGTCGTTGCCTCAGAGGAATGGCGGTCGTCCTCGAAGCTGTGCCTACTGACGGGGAGGCTACACGGAGGTCGGCTCCGCGGATCACGCCGATGCGGCCGCTGTCACCGGCACTGTAGGTAGATGGCGGATGCTCGTGGAAGATGAAGGTGCCGGGTTTTTATAAGGGAAAGGGCGGTTACGTGGGCGAGGGCCATCCTCGTAACGGCCGGAGATGAAGACGGCGATGGCCGTTACGAGGAGGAGATCGGCGGCGTTATGGAGGAGGAATGGCGGGGGGGAGGGGGAGATTTTGGGTAACGGCTGGAGGTGGAAGGAGAGGGGGTCGGCACGTGCTGTGCACGTGCGCGAGGAGAGAGGGGGATGGGGGTGCCACGAGGCACGCCCTGGAGCTGCCACGTGGCACCCTAAAAAAATTCAAAATTAAAGAAGAAGGAAATTAGAAAAGAAATAGCAGGAGACCTCGGATCAAAAAATTTTCTTCACAAAAGCTGTTCGTCTCGTCGAGGTCTACAACTTTCATGAAGGGTCCGGGAGCAAAAGAGGTCACTTGTGCAAAGTGGTATTTTTGGTGGTTTTCCATGTGTATAGAAAACCGACTTTTTAGATTTTATATTTTTTTGGTGGTTTTAGAGGGGATAAAAATTATTGAAAAAATATGATAAAATACAATAAAATTAATTACACACTAATCTAATTTTTTTGGATTTTTCATAAATAAGAAAATAGGAAAATAAAATAAAAGTTAGAAACGCACAACTTTTGTACAGACCGACAATGGACACTTTGACTTGGTCAGTTTCTTTGATCTCAGTTTTGATCTAGATTTGGATTTTTATGTCTCTTAATAAAACTTTCATCAAAGAACACAAATAAAAAAGAAATAAAATTAAAAGGGTTAATTATGTACATAAAATCTCAGGTCAAAAATGGCAAAAAGTCAAAATGCGCAAAAGAGGCCCAAAACCCAACTTTCACATATGAGCTCCGAATTTTACAAAATTGGTCTTGTTTTGAAGGTATTTGAAAATGTAGTACTTTAAAAGTGAGTAGACCAAAATCGGACACTGTATGTAGGAGATATGCTCATTTTAGTCTGTCAGATGTGAAATTTGACTTTGGGATTATTTGACACTTATTGGAGTTAGTAATTTTTTTGTATTTTTTATTTAATAAGGTTAGTAATATCTACACAATGGAGGTCGTTTTGGGTCAATCGGAGTTAGGATAAATTAACTAAAAATGTGAGAAGTTAGCACCTTATTGGGCTAATTTACACTGGGGATTTTAAATGCAATTTATGCATGATGAAATGCAGATATTATTCACACATGTATGAATGCTAATAATGCTCTATTAATGATTAATTACAAATGAATGATGGGGAACAGAGCCTAAATGAACAATTTTAGCATGATCAATATGAGATTCATCATACCCCTATACTTAGACCATGCTCCTCCCCGAGCATGAATGAATGACTTAGTTGAATACATCCCTGACTGTGCAAGTGAATTTACAAGGCTCAATTCATTGAAGACCCTTAATTTGAGTGATCCTAAAATTCCGTGCTCAACCAAGCTTTAATCAAAAGGAACCCAACTTCTCTAATTTTCATACTCTCTTTTTGTACATATAGTATAAGGATATGATTCTTAGTGTACTGCATTCATGAGAGTCAAGTCGAGGCATCACCCAAAGTTCCAATCCAAGAGACTCTCCTCTAGACCTGATCCTCAACCCTAGGGAATAAGTCTATTCTTGCTTCAGTCAACCCTCTCATTAGTTTGTCAGACTTGAAAGTGTAGATGGACGGCCAGTTGATGGAGGGTATAGGATTGTGTCTGATTTTCTCTTCCTTTCATTGGAACAAGGTGCCTCTCGAGTGCCTTATTACTCAACACAAGTATATTTTATTTTATTGATCAATGTGTCCGTCAAGAGAATTTGGAGTCGTCTGCACTTGTTTTTCTGAGAGTACACCGGGGTGTGTCTCTTTTGAGTATCTAAGATACCTTCGACACCCAGACTTGTATCGCTTACGATGTAGAGCCCTTTTATGGTGTCAGCCCGACTCCTTGGTCCTAATTAACGCTTGGTCCAAGTGGACACTTTGAAAATGTTTGGGAGCGCTCGCCATTGGTGGAAGCTCATTTAGAATTTGACTTTGGATGATAGAGCTTTTCTTGACATTTCTTTTTCTTTTCTTTTGTTGGCTAGCTCCACTACTTTTACCAAAAAATTGGCGCACACTGATCAACAATTTTCATTAAATTTCATCACACCCTAGCACTTAGGTCATTTATCAAAAAGATAACATATGAACTTGTTCACATACTGGCTAGGTTTTTGCTGACACTCAGGTTTTCTGAAGCCTTCATTAACTTTATCCCATCCTCGAATATCATTAAATCGGGTCTAAACTCAAATCTCTAGTCCTAGTTCCTCAAGTGATAACTCAACTCATCTCATCACTTATGCAGTTGGTGGGAGTGATTGTGCTGATCATATTCTTTTTGAAGGTAGAGATGAAGAGTGCAATATAGCGCTCAAATCTTTCCAACTAGGGAAGTGTGGATTATTAAGTTCAAAACCCTAATGACTAAGACAGGCTAACTCAGAATTTCAAGATCTCAGAAATCAAGTGTCCTAAAAAATCCTCAAGCCTTGAGTGATGGTGAATGTGTCAGGAATACATCTACCAAGGAATGCATGAAATGCTTGATGAAATGCAAGACCATGACTGATGATTTTTTTATGCAAAAAGTTTTTGTTTTTTTTTGGTGTTTTTTTTGTTCTTTTTGTTGTGTTTTTGTTGTTTTTTTTGTAAAGCAGGTATTATACACACTACTTGTACCCATCCCCGATGTTAGATAAAAACGATTAAAGTACGAGATATGGATAAAGTAGATAAAATATATACAAACACCCCCCCTATACTTAGCTTGTGCTATGTCCCCATGGCACAAAGTGAAATGTTGACATATCTCGTACTAAATACAGAAGGATTAAAAACAAAAGAAGAGAAGTGAAGTATAAACAATGGTAGAGGTCCCCCTATACTTAGGCTCCGGTCAGCCTAAGTATAATCGGATAAATACAGATGGGGAACCGGGTAGATTTGCGGATGTACAAGATCAAGGAGGTTTGCGACGGACCTTCTTGCGGGAGTGTGGAGGGAGATAGTATGGAGATGGGGAGTGTGATGAAGAGGGGGCCGATGAAGAAGACCAGCCATCGTCGGAGTCATCCTCGGGAGAATAGTAGTTGTCTGCAGAGGATCTCCAACTTTTGTTGATCAGAGGTAAGTGCCCTTGGATCAGAGCTGTACCTATTGCACTTATCTGATGAATCACATCATGATCGGATGAGGACTCGTCAGAAATCACCTGATGTCTAAGGTCAAAGGTGACTCTCTTGGTCAGTTTGTTTCCTTGAGAAGTATTGGGACGAAGTTGGACAATCTTCATCTCCCTGTCTTGAGTAACCGAAGTGGCATTTGTGAGTTCCTCATCAGATTAATCCCCATAAAAGTCGACCAATTCTTGAAGGGTCATGCACTGCTTCGGTCGAGGGAGATTGTTCTTCCGGATCTTGTGGTTTATGGCTGGGGGTGTTGATGCCACTTCTGGATTATCATGAATTTTGATGACATCGGATGTTTTCGAAGTCGGTTCCTTACATGGTTCAAGTATCTCATGAATTACTGCCGACTCGAAGATTGATCCACTCAGATAATCGTGATGGTCCTCAATAATATGGTCCAATTCTTCATAAGCTTCAAAATCTTGATTTTTCCTAGGAGCAATAATAAGGTGGTGAGAATCCGAAGTTTGTCCAACAGTCAGTTCCTTAGGTGACTCTCCTAGGGTTTGTATCAGTGTGTCATGTGGAGATGTCTGATAGTGTGAATTATTTATCTCCTGATCATAACTGTTGGTTTCAAGTTGGTTTTCCTCAGAGCATGATGTGTCATTGGGGTCGTGTTCATTGTGGTCCGAGTTCGGGAACTTGATTTCCTAAGTCTCGCAATCGACAATCGCCTTAGCGGAGGCTAAGAACGGCTTTCCTAAAATAATAGGAGACTCAGACATCCTTCCGGGGTGCTCAATGTCAAGGACAATAAAGTCCACTTTGTGTTTTTCCCCTCGGAAATTTACGACGACAGAAACGATCCCCCGCGATCTTTTGGTAGATCGATCGGGTAATTGAACGATCACCCTAGACTTTTTGAGTTGTCCGAGTTTGAGTTTGTCAAAGACGGACTTGGGGAGGATGTTTAATGTGGAGTCGTCGTCTAGCCGAACATGAGTAAATGTTGAATCCTCAATTTCACATGTGATCCGAGTCAATCGCTTGACTTTGCGACTTTTGAGTTTATGATTCATCACCAAAGCACTAGACATAGATATGACATGATTTTCAGTCCTTGATCGTTTCTTGCCCGTCTTTTTGGGGTTCAGTCGACTCTTCACAAATCTCTTAAGATCGGGCACATATTCTATGGCTTTGATCAATGGAAGCTCTAAGATCAGACTCTTGCAAAATGCTTCCATTTCAGAATTGTCCATTTTTTTTGAATTTTCAAAATTTTCAATTTTTTTGGTATTTTCTGTAATATGGTCAGACAGGGGGTCAGAGGTCAGTGGTTGTGTCTGATTGTGATGATCTAGTGGTTTGCATGGTGGAGGCCTCAGTTCTTCTGAATTTTGCATTGACTGGATGTGATCATATATTCTCATAGTTAAAGTGTCTGCTTTATGATTAATTCGAGCAATCTCATCCTCAAACATCTCATGACTAGTGATTGAATAATCAGTCTCTATGTGTCGTGAATCTGGTATGTAACCTCGAGTAGAGTGTTGATTGTTCATAAACATTATGGTCTGATCATGAGGTGTATTTCCTTGACTTTGGTTTTGTCATGGATTGTCGAAGGAAAATTGATTGTCATTATGAATAGGGAATGGTTCAGGAGGCTGTGAGATCATAGTAACCGGAAATCGTGTTTTGTTGTCAATATTGGTTACTCTATTGTTAATCCTTAATTTTGATCTCTCTCTCTCTCTCTTGTCCATAAAATTGTCAGAATGTGAGAGAGGACTATTCCAAGAAGAAGTGTGGTCATAGGGTGGGCTGTATGGGTGGGCAGAGAATGATGGCTGAGGAGAACTTGACTTGAATGGTAGGTTCCCCTGAGAAGAAGAATATCGGGACATGGTCGTGGAGATCGGGAAAGAAGACCACTGTGCCGACATCTTGGAATGATCAGCGAACCACGATTTGCTTGCAATTACAAGGTATTTGACGCACACAAATCAAACACAAAATAAACACGTTGATTCACCCACTCAACACTGGTGAAGGCACGTTAGGGTTCGGCCGCTTATCTTTTCAATTTTAATTTAATGGCAAAATAATCTTGCAGATTAAGCGGAGCTGTTAGGTGCCGAAATATTTCACAAAGACTATCCCGAGTTCATACAACTAGTTGCACCTACTTTCAGCCAGTATAGGTGTAAGTACGGACCGTTTAAACGGCTACCCGTGTTACTTGAGGACGGTGCCTTCCGCGGTGTCCTCTAAACCACCTACTCTGCTAAGGGAAGTCGGACCGTAAACGGCTACCCGAGACCCTCACTGAAAAGTAGCTAATTGATTTTAAAATCAGTAGTCTGAATGAAGTATTTCGGTTTTTGGCTCTACCCTAAGATGTGCGATCTTGTCCTTACACAAACAATGAGTGGGTTTCTCTCCACCAAACAAAAGTTAATTTTAGGTCGGTTTATTTGCAGTCACCTTGATCAGAAGTCCCAATTTTAGATTAAGGTTATCACTGTAGTTTATGTGAGCACAGAAATTCACGCCTAACGAGCACTCCTAATTCTGTTAATTCCTAAGTTGTAAAACTCGAGGAGGGAGAATCGAAAAAGCCAATGCAAGCGTAAATCAATGATGCATGCTTAAGAGAAGGACTTACAGTGAATCCTCGCGTTCTTCATGCGGGATGCAAGACAAGGAATTTAAAATTTACATTAAATGATATGCACAGATGGAAAACGCCCTGAACAGATAGTTCTATTAGCGGGAAGAATTGATTAAAATTTTTGGCTAATGTTGAACGATCTACAATGCGTTTAATTAGTGAAAAGTGTGGCCTAAAAATTACGAGCGCAATCAAATAATTCTAATCTAGCGTATGTGCTCCTAAATTCTACGTCAAGCCACAGAGAGTTCAGTCCTGAATATTACAAATTGACAGGGTACAAGGAGAGAGGGACCCTGTGAATAATGCAGAAATTTAAACCTATGCTAATTCTCTCTCACAAAATTAAAATAAAATTATTCTTCTTCGCAGGTCCTTGATTTATATCCAATATTATCTCTAAGTAGTCTGCAAAGAGAGAAATTGTGGTTAGTAAATGGAGTAAGAAAGAAATGCATAATAAAATGCAGAAAAAAATGACACAAAAATTAATTTTACAAAAATTAATTACAAAAAATGATTCAAAACCCTAAAAATTCATCGTTCCCCGGCAACGGCGCCATTTGATGAGTGCGAAATCTACCTCTTTAATAGTCGATAATTGTAGTATAGGAGGCGGATTTCGGTCGTCAAAATACCACAATCTTTGAATGTTGTGGAGTATTTTTACTTGGCAAGTCTACCAAGGTCGAACACAGGGAACGAAGATTTTTAGTTGCACGGTATTGAATCAATTTAAGTAATCAATAAATGTTCGATTAATATCTGTGTTAAAAAATACAATGCAATGCAAGAAAATCTACAGAGACAAGAATTCAGCACATGATCTGAGATTACGAATTCCACTCCAAACATTGATAATCAAATTCCTCTATATTAAATCACAGATCAGAAGATTTCGAATACAGAAATATTTATCGAATTAATTCCTAATGCGAATAAGAGTTAATAGATCTCGGAGTAATCCTGCAATAATCTTTTTAAATAATTCTAAATTTGATCCCAAAAAGTTGCAGTCCACAAGTCTCCTTCATTTAACCCCTACATAAAATAAATCCTCAAACAATATCTCAACTCCAATAAATCCCTGCAAAATAAACCATCAATTCTCTCAAGGGAAATGTGGCACAAATATGTCAAAATAAGCAAGCAAAAGCCAACATATATCCTCAATAATAATTCTCAATAGATGACATTAGATCGGTTCATAAGCTATGCTAAATGGTAGAGCACGGAATTAGCTTCGAAATGACATATTATATGCTAAAATCGGAATCTGTATGACAAAGATATGCTAAAATGAAATTCCAGGGACTAAAATGTAAATAAAATTTAGTTTTCTTTGCAAAAAGGTCCCTGGGAGGACTTATCTATAATTAATAAAAACTTGAGGGACTTTTCTGAAATTTTCCCCTAGCGGGGGTGTTTTTGCAATTTATAAAAATGCCAGGGGCTCCGATGCAATTTTCCCCAGAGCGCACGTGCTGCGAGGCTTGGGCAGAAGGCTGAGGCTCGGGCGGTCGAGCCTGAGGTTCGGGCCCGGGGTAGAGCCTCGGGGGTCTCGAGGCTCAGGCTCGGATGGCGAAGCTGTGGCTCGGTAACGAGGCGGAGGCCTGGGCAATGGAGCTCAGGCTCGGATGCCCGAGCCTACGTGGCGGAGGGAGGCGCTTTGGGGGCCCCGAGCCTCGAGGCTGGGGCCGAGGCTCGGGGAGGGGCGCGTGTCAGCTCCAAGGCCGTCGGATCAAGGGCAGGCCCCTGATCCTACGGCAATTGTAAGATGGAGGTTGAGCGCGGCACCCTCCGACGGCGAGGGCGAGGTGGCGGGGCGGCGGTCGTGCGGCCCGCGACAGCTGCGCGCGGAGGGCGATGGCGGTCGGCGCTGGCGAACGCAGGCGGAGGCGGCGAGTTGGCTTGGCCGAGCGATGGCGGCTGGCGTCGAGACGCGGAGGAGGAGCGAATGTGTTGCGTGGCGGTGGGGGGTTCGAGACGGAGGCTGGTGTTCGGCGGAGGAGGCGAGGTCGGAGGCGAGCGGAGCTTGACCGACACACGACCGAGCTGCTGCGGAGCGGTTGACGGTGGAGCAGGGCTCCGTTATGCGTGGAGGAGCTGGTTGGCGGTGGAGCTTCGAGCTCCAAGAATGTTGACGGAGGTGGAGTCGCCTGCGGACGGAGGAGCGGAGCTCTCTTCCTGGTCGTTGCCTCAGAGGAATGGCGGTCGTCCTCGAAGCTGTGCCTACTGACGGGGAGGCTACACGGAGGTCGGCTCCGCGGATCACGCCGATGCGGCCGCTGTCACCGGCACTGTAGGTAGATGGCAGATGCTCGTGGAAGATGAAGGTGCCGGGTTTTTATAAGGGAGAGGGCAGTTACGTGGGCGAGGGCCATCCTCGTAACGACAGGAGATGAAGACGGCGATGGCCGTTACGAGGAGGAGGTCGGCAGCGTTATGGAGGAGGAACGGCGGGGGGGGGAGATTTTGGGTAACGGCTGGAGGTGGAAGGAGAGGGGGTCGGCACGTGCTGTGCACGTGCGCGAGGAGAGAGGGGATGGGGGTGCCACGTGGCACGCCCTGGAGCTGCCACGTGGCACCCTAAAAAAATTCAAAATTAAAGAAGAAGGAAATTAGAAAAAAAATAGCAGGAGACCTCGGATCAAAAAATTTTCTTCACAAAAGTTGTTCGTCTCATCGAGATCTACAACTTTCATGAAGGGTCCGGGAGCAAAAGAGGTCACCTGTGCAAAGTGGTATTTTTGGTGGTTTTCCATGTGTATAGAAAACCGACTTTTTGGATTTTGTATTTTTTGGTGGTTTTAGAGGGGATAAAAATTATTGAAAAAATATGATAAAATATAATAAAATTAATTACACAATAATCTATTTTTTTTGGATTTTTAATAAATAAGAAAATAGGAAAATAAAATAGAAGTTAGAAATGCACAACTTTTGTACAGACCGACAATGGACACTTGGACTTGGTCAGTTTCTTTGATCTCAGTTTTGATCTGAATTTGGATTTTTACGTCTCGTAATAAAACTTTCATCAAAGAACACAAATGAAAAAGAAATAAAATTAAAAGGATTAATTATGTACATAAAATCTCAGGTCAAAAATGGCAACAAGTCAAAATGCGCAAAAGAGGCCCAAAACCCAACTTTCACATATGAGCTCCGAATTTTACAAAATTGGTCTTGTTTTGAAGGTATTTGAAAATGGAGTACTTTAAAAGTGAGTAGACCAAAATCGGACACTGTATGTGGGAGATATGCTCATTTTAGTCTGTCAGATGTGAAATTTGACTTTGGGATTATTTGACACTTATTGGAGTTAGTAATTTTTTTGTATTTTTTATTTAATAAGGTTAGTAATATCTATACAATGGAGGTAGTTTTGGGTCAATCAGAGTTAGGATGAATTAACTAAAAATGTGAGAAGTTAGCAGCTTTTTGGGCTAATTTACACTGGGGATTTTAAATGCAATTTATGCATGATGAAATGCAGATATTATTCACACATGTATGAATGCTAATAATGCTTTATTAATGATTAATTACAAATGAATGATAAGGAACGGAGCCTAAATGAACAATTTTAGCATGATGAATATGAGATTCATCACTATTCCATCCCCTTCTCTCTAACTTGTTCTCTCTCACAACCAAAGAGCAAGGTGTACCTCGTTGAGATCCATCAATATCCCTCTCTGATGTCATGTGTTGGTGTGATGGTAAGAATTGTAGTTCGATCCTTCCTTGCTCCTTTCTTTTGTTGAGTCACACGATTTTATTGTTTCTTCCTTTGTTGAATTACATTTTTACATGATAGAAATTGTGTTTGGTTTTTATTTGTGTATAAAATACGTATTTATTCCATCAAAAATGACGTTGATAGAGACTAAAAATCGATGGTAACAACACCTAGTTTACTCCTCATTGAAGAGGAAAACAAAAGCGACAAGCTGCTCCACTGAAATAAACTGCTCCTCAGAGGCAGTCTTCAACGTCTTGCTTCCTACAAGGGACAAGAACAATGAATTACCATAGATGGAATGTAGTTAATGAATGTATTCCGTTTCATTTCTATTTCGAGAGGCCCTTAGCTATTATTGGAAGGATTTATCTCCGGACTATGGGGATGAAATTTTCGATTAGCCAAGATCGAACTAGGATGATTTTGGGAGGTGTGAAGTTGATTCTAGTCCAAGTCGGTTCAAGAAAAGCCTTCAGACGCCAGAGTTCAGGAAATCCAAAATTGTCTTTGTTGTTTGTTTTTTATAATTTCTTTTCATTTTAAATTCTTAACTGCTTTGATTCCTTTAGCGAACACATGTCTTTCTTATCTTCCATGTAAGGGGGCACAAATTCGTGTATGTCGGGGACAGAAGGATGGATTTTCTTAGTCAAACAGGTGACTTTCTAACTCCCAACACGCAAGTTGGATGGATTTTTGGGCCTCTAATAGGGGACAAATTTCTGGATCTTCAGCTAAAAGGAAGAGGTAGAAATGAAAGCCCTTTCCTAGGGTATAATTCTTCCTCGTCTTATCTAAGTTATCTTAGAATCTAAACTTTTTGTGAGATTTGTGAGTCAACTTTTCTTGTGAATATAATGTGTATTCTCTTTTTTTATATTGGTAATGAAGGTCTTGTATTTTTGTAATGTGTATGGATTTATCCTTGAGTTTATAAGTTGTATATGAAGATGTTTATGTGAAATTGATAATAGAAAAATTCAAAGATGATATTTGAAAATATGACTGATGAGATTATGATATAATATGATTTGATCCATCAAAAGTTCTTAAATTTGAGAATGCGGTATTTGTCCAACGACATGTATGGTGACAACATCAAGGATATAATTCTGAAGATAGGATCCACTTATTATAACATTTCAAAATATTGTTGGGTTTCAACAAACTCGAATTTGATTAACAAAAAGACCTACTGATTTTGATCAACCTCTGTCTGGAGAAATTGAATCAATTATAACATTAATTAAAAACTATTTTAAGGCATTTGAATCAGACCTACCAAATTTATGCGATGTAATTAGTGTAACTAATTATCAATTAGTTTTTAGTTAAAAACCAAATATTATTTGGATGTTTTGAGCCATCAAGTAAACAAGCATATAAGTTGAAGTAGTCGTTTGGATTTAATTAGTTCTTAACAAATGAGATGGTGCGAGACGTCGTTCCCTCTTGTCCTCTCATATGCCTCACTGCTTTCGGTCCTTGCAAGGACCTAGCTTTGCTATATTAGAATACATATTTCATATGAAATCTAAAATTCTACATGACGACAAAATATGCAGCAATATGCAGCATCAGATTTTAGAAGTATTAGCCAAATTAATTTTCATTAGTTATTATGGTCTTCATCATTCATTCTCATACCATTATTAACCATCATCTTCCACCTCCAACTTAATGCTCCATGGCATAGAGAACTGTTTTAAAGCTTGGTGGAATAATAAGGTTATCCCTTTATTTAAGCTTCAAAAATTATGTGTTTTTCTTATATTACTTCTTGACCAAATCATCTCTGATAAGTATCAAATCATTCGTCCATATATATTATAAGGAGAAAATGAGTATGCTTCATGGGAGCATGTAACTTACAAGTTTCCACCATTTTTCCTCCATTTATTTTTTTTGAAATGAAATCTAATAGAATTTAGATGACAATAAATCACCATGATGTCATTCAAAATTCGACTTAATTCCAAACTTATATTTCCCATATCAAAGTTGTCAAATTTTAACGGTCTCAGAATGGTTGAAATTAGAAGTGTTAGGAACATATGTTTTACACGGAATTTGAAACATATATTCCACTTATTTATTCTAAGTATATCCCCTCGGGGTTCATTTCAAAAAAATAAAAAATTTGCGGGAAAAAAATGGGAGCATGCTCTTATATGCTTCCAGGGAGCATACTCATTTAACCCATTTTATAATGTACTTATAATTTCAATTTCATGAATTTTAATTCAATTATGTGGGAAATAATGGTAGTAAATAGTGTCCGATTATAAAAAAGAGTGGGATGCGTATGATTGTAAGATTCAATGGATTTCTTCTCTAAACGATATACAAACTTATAATATATATAGGGTTGATCATGTAAGAGGTAAAAACTATGAGAGCATGAGAGCAATGATTCTGGACCACTAGATTCTGTTATCTCTCTCCTGATTGATTGCAATAGGAGAGAGAAGAGCATAATCTAATGGTCTAGATTCACTACTCTCATGATGTCACGATTTTTGGCTCTCACAAGATCAACCCTAAACACACACACATTCATGGCGATCGAAGATGAGATGAACATTTAAGACCTTAGTAAAAAAGCTTTCATTAATTGAGTTTCAGTTAGTAAAGAATGGATGTCCCTACCTTGATTATTTATATTTGAAGTTGTGTCTGTAGAATTTTGTTTGATTTCCTTTCTAAATCTAAATAGTTGTTTATACTTATATGTTTTTATGATGAGTGGAGCTGGGATCAAGGTTCTATATCTTAAACAAAATAGATTTCAATCATTGATTTATTACAGATAAAAAAGAATGTATTTGATTTTGATTAATTATATTCAAAGATCTAACCATTGCAGTTACTTGATTTTTTCCCCTTTGTATAGAACAATCACATAGTGAATTAATGATCAAATCTATTTCTTCTGTCACTTGTATAAATTTGCTACGGAGCTCGACCATCTCTGTAACAACTCAAAAAATAGTCACATATCGGAAACTCATGAAGTGTGAGAGTGTGTTATAAGTGTGGGGATTATAATTTGACAAATCACGCTTAAGCATTTTAGGTATTTATTAATGGGTCTATCTGAGTCAAACCCAACAAATTATCAGGATCAGTTTTCCTTGATAACGGGCCGAGGCCTAAGCTCGAGATCTTACCACCTTCGTCACATAAAAAAGAAAGTTTTATGGTTAACTTACGAGCACTCCCATCCAGGGAAAGTAATTAGGAGAAATTGCAATACTACCCGTTAGATTTTAAAATTAGTTCAACAGCATTGTAAGTTAGGTTTAAATTTTCAAGAATTGCGACAATGTTTGTTGAATCCTTGTTTTTGTGTAAATTAGTATATTGAGATCAAATAAAAATTATTGAAATACACTTCTTCTACTACTATATATTAAGCGGGGGCGCTCAGCCGACCGCTCAATTATTTTTCGCCAGAAAATGCCACAATTATCCCTCCCTACAATGACTACGGATATCCAACTGATACCGCACATGCTCTTCTTCCCTCTCAAATTCTCTAGCCTTGCATCTCTTCATATCTTCTCTCTTGTTAGTCGATCCTAGAGTCGGTACCTAACTTGTATCTCTCACCGTCGTCAAGCTCTAACTCCAAGTCATGTTCTTCCTCTCTTGGAATTTCTAAGGTTCCAAGACGAGCTATCGAGGAATGAAGATCTCTCACTACTGATCTGATCATGACCCACCCTCTTCGAGGAATAAAGACTTCCCGTGGTCAAATCTCATTCCAGTCTCCAACCGAGAAGCGGATCTACTGAAGAAAGTTGAAGATACCTCCTCACCATTATGGGAGACCTGGCTCCCGCCATGCATACATTAACCTCGTGATCTTAGTGGGTATGCAGATGTGCATGTCTGCGACGAGAGACCTCAAGCTATTGATTTCAATTTCCCAGGTAGCTGGGGCATGGGCTTTTTGCAAGGACTTTTCATATGAAGTTGTTGAAGCTTGGTTTATTTTTTTAGATGGTACAGGAGGAAATTGATTGAGTATCTGTAACATCCCGGGCTTAAGTCCCCGATCTATTATCGAGGAAAACTGACCCTGACAACTTGTTGGGTTCAGACCCAAATGAACTCGTTGATAATCATCCAAAATGCTTAAGCCCAAGTTATCAAATAGTAATCCCCACTACTTATAAACCACACCCACACTTCGTGAGTTTTAGATGTGGTACTATATTTGGGGGTACGGGTGTTACATTATCTTCCAAGCTCTGGTTGTGATGGCTGTTTAGATGCATATGGATTTTCTAGAGCGGTGATACAATTGAAATCTCAAATGTTAGACATAGTGATGGCTGACGAATGACGATGGATTGGTAGCGGAATATATGGTATTTATGGATTGTGCTTGTGTGCACTTTATAAACTAGCATCTTCAAGCGGTAATGATCATTATTCACATAGTAATCAATAACCTATGCTAGAATCATACCTACATTGGATGAGTGTGTCATTTAACTTAGTTATGATGAAATACCTTCAATTAACTATAATGTCTTCATATTTTACTGACTGAACAGGACAAATGAAATGGTATTTATAATATAAGGTAAATGTGAGATGCATCATATGAAAATAATATGATTTGTAAGTGTGAATAATGTTAAGCATATTGCACTCCAGCCCCAACTTGGGGGAGGGGCTTATTGATATTTCTCCAGTATTTGGGAGCCCCAACAGCTGCCCCCCTTTTCCCATTCCAGGACATACGACGCCCGACCCCATTTTTGCAGATTTGAAGAGCCCCATTTTCTTCTCCCATTCCAGCAGCAACAGCAAGGGCCTTGGGACCCTCTTCGTCTTCCTCCACGTGCGCCAGGGAGCCCGAGCGGGAGAGCGAGAGCAGCGGTCGAGCTCGAAAGGAGCAGCGACTAGGGTTGTGGATTTGGGAAGAAAATCGTTGAGGTGAGCTCGAGAGGAGCTGCAACCGGAGGTCGTTGTGAATGACCTCAAAAGAGCCGCGCATCGTTTTGGGTCTCCATCCAGAAGCCCACAAGGGAAGCCACTTGCTCCTTCTTGGATTTGAGCACATTTGTTATTGTTAGATACCTAGGGATAGTTAGTTACAAGTAGAAGAACTATCGTTGTGTGTGTGGCTTGTACCTCAGTTTTATGGGCAACAAAATCGGGAACAACTTTGGCTCGTTTTAACCGTAGTGGATTGGTTGACGGTCTTACCCCGTGGTTTTTCCCTTTCTCACATTGAGTAAGGGTTTCCACGTAAAATCCTTGTCTTGTGGTGATTACTTGTTTTGGTTGCTTGTGGTTGTTTGTCATTGTTGACATTGAGTTCCCATGTGTGGAACATATATTTTGTTGTTCCATCTTTGCTGCAAGACAGTTCCAGGGGATACTCCTGGTTGACAGGTTGTCCATTATCCCCAACAAGCGGTATCAGAGCACATGTTGTGCAAAATGTGCAAAGATGATGAAGGCACTATGACTAAGCTCGCAAGTAGAAACTGGCAGATTTGGAAGGCCAAGATGGAAGACATCTTGTATTGCAAGGACCTCCACGGTCCGGTGGAGGGGGAGATCGCCAAGCCGGAGAACATGTCCGCAGGAGAGTGGACAAAGTTGAACCGAAAGGCCATTGGGACCATTCGGAAGTGGCTTGAGTTGTTCGTGTTTCATCATGTTGCCAAGGAGACCAATGCGAAGAAGCTGTGGGACAAGTTGTCCGAGCTCTATGATCAGAAGACCGCAACCAACAAGGCTTTCTTTATTAGAAAGCTTGTGAATTTGAAATACAAAGATGGATGCAAAGTGGCAGAGCACTTGAATGACTTCCAAAGCATAATCAATCAGTTGACTTCTATGGGATTGGTACTTGATGACGAGTTGCTGGCACTTCTCTTGTTGGGCTCACTGCCAGACAGTTGGGAGACTCTAGTAGTCATCGTGAGCAACTCTGCAAAGGACAGCAAGTTGACCATGGCTATGGTCAAGGGCAGTCTCCTCAATGAGGAGATTAGACGTCGCTCATCCGGAGAGGCATCCTCCTCTTCACATGTGTATGCAGTTGAGAGGAGAGGAAGATCCAACAGTAGAGGAGCATTGCAAGAGAGGCAGAAATCCAGAGACAAGTCCAAGGGCAGAGGAAAGTGTCACCATTGCTAGAATCCAGGTCACTGGAAGAGAGATTACAGGATTTGGAAGAGAGAACAAGCTGAAGCCAAGAAAGATCAGAAAGGGAAGATGGGAATGTAGCTGCAGTTATAGCAGATGACAGTGCAGATGAGGTGATTCTCACCATCCAGGATCAGTGCTTGCATGCGGGGAGTGATTTGGAGTGGGTCGTTGACATGGCTGCCTCGTATCTTATAACTCCACACAGGGAGTTCTTCACCACCTACACTACGGGTGATTATGGACGAGTCTTGATGGGTAATGAGAGTTACTCTAAGATCATTGGCATGGACACCATCTCGATTCAGATGGATGTTGGGTGCTCAATGAAACTTCAAAATGTGAGGCATGTTCCTGATGTGTGGCTTAGCCTTATATCTGGCTCACAACTAGATAGTGAAGGCTACCATCTGAAGTTTGGCGACAACAAGTGCAAGATAAGCAAGGGTTCTCTCATCATGGCGAGAGGCAGTTTGTGTCACACGCTCTACATGACTAGAGTGAAGGTCATGGATAGCAGTTTGCATGCCAGTGAGGCAGACAATTCAGATTTGTGGCACTGTCAGCTTGGCCACATGAGCCAGAAAGGCTTGCAGCTTCTTAGCAAGAGAGAGTTCATCCCCTACCACAATGACATCACTTTGTCTCCTTGTGATGCATGTGAGGTTGGGAAAAGCAGGAGTACGCCATACAGAGCCAGATCTAAGGTAAAGGGAGACGTTCTTCAGTTGGTTCATTCTTATGTTTGTGGACCCATGGACACAGCCTCTTTGGGAGGCAACAAGTATTTTATCACATTCATTGATGATGCATCTAGGAAGATGTGGGTGTATGTGCTGAGGACGAAGGATCAAGTTTTTGATTGCTTCAAGAAGTTCCATGCCATGGTTGAGTGTGAGACAAGGAAAATGCTGAAGTGTCTTCGCACGGACAATGGGGGAGAGTACACCTCCCATAGCTTTCAGGACTATAGTGCAGATCACGGCATCAGGCATGAGAGGACAGAGTCAGGCACACCCCAGCACAATGGTCTAACTGAGAGGATGAACATGACCATTGTTGAGAGAGTTCGCTGCATGCTGAAGACAACGAAGTTGCCCAAGACCTTCTGGGCTGAGGCGGTTCGTACCGCATGTTACTTGATCAACCGATCTTCATCAGTTCCTTTGAGATTCCAGATTCCAGAGCGTGTTTGGACAGGAAATGATCCCTCATATGCTCATTTGAGGGTGTTTGGATGCAAGGCTTATGCATTGGTACCAAAGGAGCAGAGAAAGAAGTTAGATGACAAGGCAGTGCCTTGTATTTTTCTTGGCTATGGAGATCATGAGTTTGGATACCGTCTTTGGGATCCAAGGAAGAAGACAGTCACCAGACACAAGGATGTGATTTTCTATGAGAATCAAACATTGGCTGAGGACACCACTGAGAGTGGTGATGTGGATGAGTTTTCCATGGATGATGACAGTGATGAGGACACAGATCCCTCTCCAGTACAGGGTACAGGTGGAGAGGATGGGCAGCTAGAGCAACATGAGCCAGATGCAGACCCTGTTGATGCAGGTCCAGGGGACTTGGGGCAGGGGGAGCATCCTCATCCACTTGCAGACACAACAGAGCCTCAGGTCAGGAGATCTGAGAGGACACGCCAGCCATCATCCGTTACCCCACTTCTAGGTATGTGATTCTTACATATGCAGGTGAGCCATTCATATTTGAGGAGGCACAGATGCATAAGGACAAGGATCATTGGCACAATGCAATGAATGAAGAGATGTTATCTCTCAAGAAAAACCACACTTATGATCTTGTTGAGCTTCCCAAAGGCAAGAGAGCCTTGAAGAACAAGTGGGTTTACAAGCTGAAATTAGATGACAGTGGAAAGCAGGTCAAGTACAAAGCAAGATTGGTGGTGAAAGGGTTTAGCTAGAAGGAATGAGTGGACTATGATGAGATCTTCTCCCCAGTGGTGAAGATGAACTCAATGAGAATGGTGCTAGCACTTGTTGCTAGTATGGACCTTGAGCTGGAGCAGATGGATGTGAAGACGACGTTTCTTCACGGTGATTTGAAAGAAGAGATGTACATGGAGCAGCCACATGGATTTCAAGAGAAAGGGAAAGAGAACATGTTCTGCAGGTTGAGGAAGAGTCTCTATGGCTTGAAGCAAGCTTCGAGACAGTGGTACTTAAAGTTTGATGCCTTCATGGAAAAACATGGCTTCAAGAGGACTACAGTCGACCTGTGTGTATATGTTCGTCGTCTTCCCAATGGCAGGTTCGTCATTCAGTTGATATATGTGGATGACATGTTTATTGTAGGTCATGATTCCAACCTCATTGCAAAGCTCAAGAGAGAACTTTCCAAAGAAATTGAGATGAAAGATTTGGGCAAGGCAAGTCACATCCTTGGGATGCAGATTACAAGGGACAGGAAGAAGCGCATGCTATAGTTGTCACAGGAGAGCTATGTTGAACGCGTGTTGGAGCAGTTCAACATGAAGAATGCCAAGCCTGTCAGTACACCCTTAACCTCTCATTTCAAGATAACTAAAGAGTCATGTCCTTCTACTTCTGAAGAGAAAGCAGAGATGGCCAAGATCCCATACCAATCCGCAGTTGGGAGCCTCATGTACGCCATGGTTTGCACTAGACCCGACATCGCCCATGCAGTGGGCGTGGTGAGCAGATTCATGTCCAATCCGGGGAAGGACCATTGGGAGGCTGTGAAATGGATCTTGAGATACCTGAGGGACCTCAAGTATGTGTCTTGTGTTTGGGAGGTCAGATCTCAAACTTTGTGGCTACACTGATGCAGATATGGCAGAAGATGCGGACCAGAGAAAGTCCACTTCAGGTTACATTTTCACATTTGCAGGGGGAGCCATATCATGGCAATCCAAGCTACAGAAATGTGTTGCTCTCTCGACTACCGAGGCAGAATACATTGCAGCAGCAGAGGCTGGGAAAGAAGTGTTGTGGCTACAACGCTTTCTTGGTGAGTTTGGATTGGATGACAGTGAGCCAGTTGTGATTTGTGATTGCCAGAGCGCTATAGACTTGAGCAAGAGTACCATACACCATGCTCGCACAAAATACATCGATGTGAGATACCATTGGATGAGGGATGCAATTGAACAGAAGCAGCTCATGTTGAAGAAGATCCACACAGATGAGAACCCCTCAGACATGTTGACCAAGGTAGTCACTCGTGACAAGCTTTATCTCTGTAGAGAGTTAAGCGGTGTCACCTCTTGTTGATCTCCATCACGGTGCCACACCTCCCCGTTGGGGCTGGAGGGGAGGTTGTTGGGCATATTGCACTCCATCCCCAACTTGGGGGGAGGGGCTTCTTGATATTTCTCTAGCATTTGGGAGCCCCAACGGCTGCCCCCTTTTCCCTTTCCAGGACACACGACGCCCGACCCCATTTTTGCAGATTTGAAGAGCCCCATTTTCTTCTCCCATTCCAGCAGCAGCAAGGGTCTTGGGACCCTCTTCGTCTTCCTCCATGTGCGCCAGGGAGACCGAGCGGGAGAGTGAGAGCAGCGGTCGAGCTCGAAAGGAGCAACGGCTAGGGTTGTGGATTTGGGAAGAAAATCGTTGAGGCAAGCTCGAGAGGAGCTGCAATCGGAGGTCGTTGTGAACGACCTCAAGAGAGCCGAGCATCGATTTGGGTCTCCATCCGGAAGCTCACAAGGGAAGCCACTTGTTCCTTCTTGGATTTGAGCACATTTGGTATTGTTAGATACCTAGGGATAGTTAGCTACTAGCAGAAGAACTATCGTTGTGTGTGTAGCTTGTACCTCGGTTTTGTGGGCAACAAGACCAGGAAGAACTTTGGCTCATTTTGACCGTAGTGGATTGGTTGACGGTCTTGCCCGTGGTTTTTTCCTTGCTCAAATTGAGTAAGGGTTTCCACGTAATATCCTTGTCTTGTGGTGATTGCTTGTTGTGGTTGCTTGTGGTTGTTTGTCATTGTTGCCATTGAGTTCCCGTGTGGGGAACACATATTTTGTTGTGCCATCTTTGCTGCAGGACAGTTCTAGGGGGATACTCCTGGTTGACAGGTTGTCCATTATCCCCAACAAATAAAACTTCCACAAATAGAGATTATCAGAATATTAAAGATGATAAACATGATGCAAACACATAATTCAACATAACTGAAGCAACAATATTAAAATTTGGATATGGAAAACTAATGGGAATATGGGGAATTCAAAACATCAGATATATGATCCATGGAAACAAACATTATTGGAGTGCTATTGATACATGGAGAGAAATAATGTACAGAACAATAGGGAGAAACAACAGGAATAAATTAAAGAAGCAAAGTGCAGTATAGATTGAATAATAGTCCTTTCACTTATCTAGACGGGTATTTGAGTGTTGTTGAGGTTAGGACTGTGATCCTCTCACAGAATGATTTTAGATTGAATGTCTACGTGGATAAGATACAATCAAGAGTATAAATGATTTGTGCTCTGTGGTATAATCCTGAGATAAGTGCAAGGAATGAGTTATATGGGTGCGCCCTTACTGTTTTATGTGATGTAGGGATCGATATCTTCATGATCTTATATATCGAATACATGAACCTTGATACACAATGCATCACCAACGAAAAAATTCTTAGCATAATATCCAAAATGAGAAGCTTTAATTGGTTTGCCGCCTAATGTCCTTATGTCAAGCTTTCATGATGCGCCACCCAATGTTTTTATGAGATTTTGTGTAGTATATCTTATGTATATATCTTGCATATATGTTTAGATATGCATTCATCATATAATATGTTTTTGTATACAATTATATTTAATGTCGTCATGGAATGTTATCGTTAAAGACTTAAAGTAATGTTATATTATCATCTTTTTCGTTTTGTGATAATTTTTACTTCCACCCAAGACATCTTGCCCATGCATTACATGGAACAAACACTAGGGAATATATTATGTAGAAGGGATACATTGACATCTATTAATCTTTTTTATCAAGATATTCCAGTTGTATCCTTGTTGAATTCTACCAATTACGTTGACATCCGGATTAGGAGAAGTCATCCCACGTCCCTTCCAAGTTCATCTCTCCCTTCTAACCCTCCACCTCCCACCCGAAGGGCGCCCCTCGAATATATTATGCAGGAGGGATACAATGACAACCATAAATTTTTTCAAGATATTCTAGATCGTAGAACTCTACCAATTACGTTTACATCCAGAATAAGGGAAGCCATCATCCATACCTTCCAAGTTCATCTCCCCCTCCTAACCCTCCACTGCCCTATGTATTCCCTCCTTGATACTACCATCTACGCTCCTCCCGAAGTGCACCCTAGAGGACTGTAAGAAAATCAAATAATCGATGATGGCGATGATAGTGGAAGGGATAAGCATAACCATCGACGATACAGAGTGGTGGAGGCCTTCGCTCAAAGATGGTGGTGCTGTTGATCGTCTAAGGCCGGTCTTCAGTAGTTGTGATGGGCGAACATAGTCACCAGAGGGTGATGTTGGTGGTGCTTCACAATCAGGAGATCTAATGATTGGTCATAAATAGTTGCACTTGAGGTTCATAGTTTTTTATTTGCATTTAAGGATGGTAGTTCATGTCTTAGATAAGGCAACATATAGGTTAAGGCATATAACAAGTATCAAATTCATTCGGGCTTAATGTTGATGGTGTGTGATTTGTTCAAAACAAGGAAATACCTCACAGAGAGTTTATTATTTTATATGCTAATTATACTGATCAAGAAACCTCCCTATAACAAATGGAGTCTATAGTGGTGTTTTCCACATCCGTCACTATATTGTTCTTATTAAGTATAGAATAACGAATGTTGTTAGTGATGAATGTCATGACCATTATATCAGTAGCAACAGTCCATCAATACTTTTCCATTGTTATTTTTAAAATTTTAAATAAACAATGACTCGTATAGATCAAAAATTAGCATTGATTAATTTTTAAAAAATATAAAAAGAAATAGAATAATACTACTTTTTTTTAAAATATGTTTATACACAAACTAATACGTGCATAAAGACAAACAGGTACACAATCTGCCAAATACTTTTTACCCGTGCATAGCACGGGTGTGCTCACTAGTTTATTTAATCGTGTGCATGTTGGTAGGATCATAGTTTTTTGCCTACAACCACATCTGACATGTTATTCTACTTGTGTCTTTTGTACATTGTGGGGACGTCTACATAGATGCCCCCCTGTACTATTGTATTTATCTTTTTTTATTTCATTTATAATGTTGTATTGTCTCAACAACAAATATTTTCAATTTGTTGTCAAAATTTATAAATTAATTATCATCAATAATTTTAAATTATTCATGATAATTACAAATAGAGTTCAATGGGGTTGTCTCCGCCTTGTTTTCGGCATTTTATTTTCAAAAATATCACCATGTATATTCATCTATATATCCCTCCTATATGTTAATTTCATCAAAAATAGAAACTTCTATGCCCTTCATCTAGAACAAATCGATTAAAATAATGATTAGACCTTTGAAATAACTTGTTCTAGATGGAGGGTATACGGTTCTTTGTTTCTGACAAAATCCGAATGGCATATTGGAAGGATATATAAATGAATATACATGGTGATATTTTTCAAAAAATAAAAAATTTATAGGAAAATAGGAGTGGGGGAGCCCCATTTTTCCTTACAAATATGTCATCTAAAAAATATGAATCACATCCATAGGTTCAAAAAAATGTAATCCATTTTACATTTACACGTGAATCCAATTTCACATTAATATAGAATTTGTGAATCATATTCAAAATCAAGTCTCAATGGGTACCGTGGATCTTATTCACACTATCAACGATTATTGTAGATTGCGATATCCATGACTACCTTTGGTCACCGCTTTCGATTATTGCTTCAGACAAGGTGTGCACCATCCCTCACCATTAATACACTCATCTACACACCTTACATAACCCTTAGATGCACCTCAATATGTATGTACTATATACACATTACACACATTTCACCTCACTTCCCTTACATGATCTTCCCCTCTTTTCATAATAGTACAAAACCCTCTCATACATCCCCCTTTCCTATAAAATTCCTCTCAAAGATTATTTTGGGTTTTATTTTTTCTCGAGAGTCTCGACTTTTCTCATGCGGGCACATAAGCTATCACTTCAAGCATAATCACCAAGCACATCCCAACCTTTGCATAAAGAGTGGTATTACAAAGAGGAGAGGACCCATCTCTTTCATCCCTTATATTCGCTTGACACCCAAACATTCATATTTGCTCTTCGTCAAAGCTAGTAGAGCCATCTTTTGTACCTTAGAGCTTCTTTATTAGCCCATCATTTATCTTCACCCCATATATGAGTGGTCACCGACCACCTTTTAGCATGTCACATGTGAGTCAAGTACAACGGGGGTGTGCAATAAATAATTATTCAATAACAATATCTAATTAAAAATAATTCACAAACCACATACATCGAAAAATAATAAACCACAGAGTACATAATGATTTTTACGTGGAATCCCAAGCACGTGAAAACCACAACCCAGAACCATGTTTTAGGATTTTCCATTCGCTCTCTCGATGAAGCATGTTTCTACTAATCCGATGCTCCTTTAACCTGATGGTAGCGCAACCTCTCGTACAAACTGTACCCTTCTTTGGACAACTCCTAAAGAAAGATTGTATTTCTCACAAAGAAAGATGACGAAGATCAAAATAGAGCACAAAGAGCACAAATGACTTCAATAGCTAGACAACTTTGGATTTAAGAGAACTCAAGGTGCAGAAATACTGCAAGAACTTAAATATCGCACAAGAACAACACTCTTTCTTTTCTTTTGAGAGTAGAAGATGCTTCTATTGGTTGTGTGTCTCAAAAAAATGAGTCATAGGGTCCCTTATATAGAGTTGGTCTCAAAAGAGCCGTCGGTGTGCGAAAATGGAAAGTCCAATATTCTAATTTTTCAAAATCCATCAAATGGTCAATCATAAAAAACAAGGTGATAGATCGGGAGTGATCGATCATGTCAACAAAAGTGATCAACCATCTTTGACCATTTGGTTTGTAATTTAAGAGGAGATCGATCATGGTAAAAAAGAATGGTCGATTAGGGATGATCAATCAAGGGTGATTGATCTTATGTCCAAAATTTGATTCAGTAAAATTGATGATTCCAGCCTAAGTTTACCTGCTGATCAAGAATATGCAAAAACTATAAGACTATTGTTTAGTATAACATAAAACTATGTTATATGTCGTATTAACTTCCAAGTCTTCAAAGACGAGCTTTTGAGTTGAGTCTTTCTTTGATTCTTTCTGCAATCTGATTCTGAGCACCGAGCCTTCAAGCATGATCTTTTAGAGTTGCATCAAGCTTTTAGTAGGCTTCATAGCTTTTGTACACTTTTCATCATAGAGCTATTACTTGAAAGGTTAATCATGCTACAAAACAAACATAAATCAAAATTATTAGCAAACTCTAAGTCACTAACAATAGTTACCTCCGAAGTCTTCCTACCCTTAACTCCTTATCAATTACACTCGTGACAAGGGATTGTTGAACCACTCCAACACCAATAGTAAGCGATCCTCCAATACTGAAAATCATGCATTAAAGATTGCTAGGCAAGCTTCTCTATGAGCATGTGTAATTATGAGCATGTGTAATCACATTCCAATCCCATGGGGTTGGAACTTTTTACATTAATTAACCTACAATTTAAATTGAATACTTTCTTGTATTTAGATTTGATTTCATTTTCTTTGTATTTTTTTCTTAAACTCAAGGTTTTTTATGTATCTCCATCAGTATTGATTATGCATTTGAGGCTTTAATTCATTTTATTGCATATGTTTAACTGACCTTTAGAAATTCCTGACTCAGTGATTGGCTTTGGCTTTATATATTTGTGCGAAAACTTTGGCTTACATTATTTTTTATCCCCTTTCATGCATATTTGAGTTTGGTTACATCTATTTCAATGCAAACTTTTAAAACTTATCTTAGATTTTAGATATGTTATGTTGTTTAGCTACTGTGTTGTTGCTTATCTGAATTAAAATTTTGATCATGTATTAAGCATATTTTGATATACATTTGTGAGTTTTCTTTGGAATTGGACATAATATGCCAATTTCTAAACTATAGATACTTATATATATATATGTACATATCAAAAACCCTTAAATAATAAAATTATTCTGAGAATCACCTACAAAATAATGCAAGTTGGATATTTTTTGTCCTGACTAGGAAAATACAAGTTAACTTATTTGAGCAGATTTTGTTATATTTATATTTTCCTTTGTTATTAGTTATTTTCCTAAGTAATCCATACAATTTAAAAATTATTAATATTGCATGAAAAACCAAAAAATCTTATGTATGGTAGCATATTTATATTATTTATTTAAATTTTTGCGCACGCATGCTTTTATTTAGTTAAATTGATTTTTTTTATAAAAGAAATATAATATAACTTAAACTAAAGAGAACTGCATTAAATGTACCTGATTAAATAATTCATATTGTTCATAGCTTGCCACTTGAAGTTTGACCATGTATTTATCAATATATGAATATTTGAAAATGTAAATATGAATTCTTGATTGGGTTGCAGTGACTCTAAATCATTAATAACCAATTAGTGAGATGATGACTTTCATGATATGCAACATCATCCTTAATTTTCTCCCACCGATAAGTCTCGATACATCTTGGTACTTTATGAATGAATAGATTACATAGAGTTGTATGCATTATCTAATATATTGCCCCTAAACTCCTTATCCTTTAGGACGCAAACATACTCTCCTTTCTGTAAGATGGGATCAATGGTTTTGAAATCATCAAATTTGTCCTTTATGTAATGGTACGGATATTGTAGCTTTTGATTTGCATACTCATCGTGTACAATCACATCCCATGAACCACTGGTGTATGAAGTTCCTTTAAATAGTTGTCACTCATTATGCATTGTGAGCAAATACCAAGTCTGTAACTACACTTCCATGCCTATGGTATGTCTTCCCCTGCTCAAGGTGTATGTCACAATGTTCCATTTATACAGACGGTAAGAGATCATATAATTATAGTCATTCAATATCTCCATTTATTACCTCTACATCATGGTTATCATTCGCATGTCAAAAATGTACTTGAGGCACTTATGTTTTGTGAAAATCTTGAACATAACCCATACATGGTAGTGATGCCACAAGCCATGTGTGGCATAGTAATATTCATGATTCTTTAGTTTTCGAAATGCATATATCACACCTTCACCACGCTCTATCAGCAAAACAGTGATAGAGCATTGGCGTACATGGTGAAATGCATTGAACTATCAAAAATAGAAAGAAAAAATCTATTATCTCCAAGAATGTTCCCTCGGAATCTCTTGCACATGTAATAGATTCTCTAACATTTATATGCTCACTCCTTATTTTGATACAGTTTATATCTTAAATGAATCTCAACCTCTTTACGCTGAAACAATTATAATTTGAGTTAGAAAGTGTTGATTTCAACGATTAGACTTTTTGAAAAGGTATCAACTAGATACACATGAGTAAATAATCATTAGTAAATAATCATTATAATTTACAGATATCAATAAATCTCAAGTATCAAATTAAGGGTTTAGCAACTAATCATGATACATCAGATCTCCACTGTGGCCTCACATTTGATTTTCAATTCTAACAACTAATCTTGATACATATATAAGATAAAGGAGAAAAATATCATATGATTGAGCCCTAGAGGTTTCATGATCGATCTCTTTCAAAGACGTACACAAAATCGAGCTCTGTCCTCAACATGCAATTAGTGCAAAGATCCCTAAGGGCTCGTTTGGTTACTGTGTTGGGTGATTTGGGGTAACTTCATGTGAATAGTAGCGATTTGGATGGTTATGAGGGTTGAAATAAGGAATGTGATGTGATGTCACATTGATTTGTGATGGAATTCCAACCCAGCAAGGACCCAACAATGCAGGGGGTAAATCGGGTTACCCTTGGGTAACCCGGTAACCAAACGAACCATAATAGTCCCATAACCGAGCGTCAATTTTCCTGGCTAGTTAGGACATGACTCTATGATAAAAGGAGCAAAATGCTTTGCAACTAAATTTGGCTCCAAACTTGGGTCCAATCAATAAAAAAGGCATAGAAGTGCTACAACGAGCTCGCGATTGAGGTCCCTAACTGATAGTAATTGTACGGTCAATATTTAAATGGAAAATTGGTGTTGTTTCTGCCTCATTTTCCGATGATTTTTTCTTCAAAAAAACCACAGTATATTTTCATCGTTATATCCCTCTAATACGACATTCCAATTTCGTCAGAAACAGAGACTCACATACCCTTCATCTAGAACATGTAATTTTAACGGTCTTACGATTGTTGTAATCGACCTGATCTAGATGGAGGGCATACGAGTCACTATTTCTGACGAAATTGGAATGACATATTAAAAGATTATAGCGATGAAATATCTGATAGTATTTGAAAAAACAAAAAAATCGTCAGAAAATAGAACAGAGGCAGACCCATTGAACGTATTTAAAATATATGGTTACTGGTAATCGACCAGCTGCATCGACACCACAATTTAGACACAACTAGTAGTTAAGTGATGAATCCCTGTTCAACACTCTTTATTCTTTTATTTTAGCTAATTATCTTGGTCAAGCATCATGTAAATAGGTGTAAATACAATAACTTAGCAATATGCATGCATGTGTTAATTTTACATAATTAGCATATATTTGTGCAAAAATAAAAGAATAAAGAAAAATGAAAAAGGAGGTATTTAGAATAAATACAGAGCGACCCGAACCCCAAGAGAGGGCCAAGCATTGGCCTGATTGCCAAGTACAGAGAGATGGGGCCCACTCTATATTGTACAGACCATGGGTGTAAATAAATAAATAAATAAATTATTTTTACCAAAATAAAATTAAAAAAATCTTTTACCTCCTTGTATATATTTCTAAAAATAAAACAAAAATGAGAAAAATAAAATAAAATAAAATAAAAATCTTTCTCACTAGTACATAACACATGTATATATGTTCCCTTCTCTATTTATTTTATACCTGTAAAAAATAAAAAAAATAAAACAAAAAATACTTTATACTCTAAAAATTATGTTGTAAATAAATAAAATTTAATATTAGAGTATTTTTGTAAAAATAACAAATTAAAAATAATTATACAAAATACATAGGTATAATATACCTGTATATAACACTCTATACTGTATATAGACTAATTTTTTTTCATAAAAATAAATAAAAATCACAGAAAAATTCCTTGAAAAATAATAAACATTTTTCATTTTATTCATTTTTTAATTTAAATTCATTTATTATTTTTAATCTATTTATCTTTTATTTTCCTTATTATTTTGACATGTAGCGGTTATGTCTTCTTCCTCCACCGCTCCTGATTGGTCCACGTCCGCATGTTGACCTAGGTCAATCCCCTCTTACAGGGCTTGACCCGCCCCGACTGCATGGTCGGACCGATTTCTCGCATTTTTCCCCATCAGATCGCGCAGCCTTTCGCCCCGATTTCTCGCCCGCATCTTCCCTATGGATCCAAGTTCCTCGCGGATCCCTAAGGAGGACAAATCTTTCTCGGTTCGCGCACCCTTACCTGATTTCTTCAGCCACCTGGGAGCATTATAAATCATCTCATCCTCTTCCCCAGGACGGCAGCTCGTGCCTCGCTCCCTTTTGACACCCTAGCCACCTCCACCTGAGTGACAGCCGTTTGGAGCGCCGCTAGGCGATCGATTTGGTGCAGCGACGCTGCAGCTCGACCATCGTGGACGGAGTTCCGCCGCGAGCAACCTCCCTTGCCTTCCGCAGCTCAGTCGAGGCCATCACCCCGACGATCGCCTTCGCCTGGAATTCTATAGTCGATCCAGACCTTGAGGTGGCCTTTTATCCTTCGCTTGAGTCCTTTCGTTCAGATCTTCCATTCCAGCACCGTCGTCCCTTCGCCAGCTCCGACCAGCCGATCGGAGCTCCATCACCCACCTTCAGCCGCTCTGATATCACCGTACAATCACCCTCCATCTCGCTCCGCATTCTGATCACTCCGATCTTCATCCATCTAGTCGAGATTAGGCTCGAGATCTCCTCCACCGCCTTCGTCGGAGATCGAAGTCTGCCCCACGCTGCTTCTTTTCTTTTTAGCCCAAATAACCTAGACCGGAGCATAACTCCAAGTCGGAGCTACCCGTTGCAGGCGCGTTGGAAGCCCTCCTTCCATCCATTCCAGAGCTCGCCGAGTAGCTCCAGGTGCTCGTCGCCGTCACTCCTACCTAGCCGTTGGAGCTTCCATCCGAGCCATCCAGTAGATGCGGAATTGTCTCACCATCACGCCGGCGCCCTTCAATCTTCCATCAAAGCTGCGGATCTCTTCCTTGGCTTCGGTGAAGTTCGCCTGATGCCTGTTCTTCCAGATGCGCTTTGCACCGTTGGATCGACCGTGACTCTCCAGATCACATCTTGATCGTCCATCCAGCCGCCTTGTCAGACCGTCAGATGTCAGATCCGACGGCCACGTGCGCCCCATGTCCCCGACCGTTCTGGCACCGTCAGATCTGACACCTGATGCCATCAGAGCCGTACGTCCACGCCTTCTCCAACGGCCAACACGTGTCCCCTCCACGCGCGCCTCACGTGCTGCAAGGGTATATATCCCTTTTTACCATGCACATGTTTTATTTATATTTTAGTCCATAAAATAATTGTTGTAGTTGGACCTATTTGCAGTTTAGTCCCAGTAGTTTCTGTTATTTGCGATTTAGTCCTCCCGGTCTGGAGACACATGCGTCGTCACATGAACTTTGGTGTATTTGCATGATTAATCCTGAAGCTTTCCTATGTTAATGTTTGATTGATATGTTTTCTGATATTGCAACTATGCCCCTGTGAGTGTGGATTTGACGCATGTGCAGATTTAACTAGAAAAATTGCATATTTGACCCCGGACTTTTTATGTGTGTTAATGTTTAGTACATAAACTTAGATAAATTGCGTTCAGGTCCCTACGACCTATGTGTTGAGTTTTTAATTAAATAAATATCAAAACTACTCCAAAAATTCCCAAAAATTTATCAGTAGCTCATGCTATTGTGTAATATTTTTGGTAATTTTTTAGATGAATTTTGATTTTATTTGCTATTTTTTAAAAATAAAAACCCTAAAAATTACCTCTGTCTATTTTAGAAAACATATAAAAAATATAAAAATACTCTTAAAAATTCCAAAAAAAATTGTAAGTGTTCGTTTTGTACTTGTTTTAATTTCTATAACATTTTCATTTAATTATATTTTATAAAACACCTAAAATCACAAAAAACTAAAAACCTTATAAAAATCATTAAAAATCTATAAAAATAAAAAATGTGTTTTCAAGTTCGGTAGTTAGGTTTTATTTTTATACTTTCACATAAAATTGCTGTCAGGATTTTGGAGTATTTTAGATATTTTTAATTTACCTTTCTATCCAGACTGTACACTGTTTGTTGTTTTTACCTTTCTTTTATTTTTAGAAAATTTTATAAAAATCAGAAAAACCCCATAAAATACCCACAAACTCTTGAATATTTTAAAAATATAAAAATAATTTTATTTTGAATTTTTGAATATTTTTAGACCTTAAAGTAATTATTTGGGTTTAACTTTCTCTTTTTCTTATCCTTTTTCTCATTAGAAAAGAAAATATATAAAAAATTAAAAATAAAAAACCACTAAATTTGTTTTTATTTCTTTTTGGATTTCTCGGCTACTTCGTAGGATTTTTCCCATGCTCCTTGTGATCGATCATGGTGGCTATACCAAGTTAAATAAATAGCAAGACTGCTTGCCTTGGTCTTCATGCTTTTTGATTTTTTTGGTGGTCTGATTTTTCTTGTTGAGCCCGATTCGAGTTGTTGAGGTCGCAACAACCTTTGATATCACTCTGCCTCTGCCGCTTGGGTCGCTCACCACAGAATGGCACCGTTGCCGGCGAGCACCGTAAACGGTCGACAACTTGTACTGGATGGGAAAGATTTAGCTTCGGGATCGGACCAGTCTCCTGAGAGCATCGGGTTCCTACCAGTCCGCTTAATCGCTCTGATAGATTGAACTATCACCTAATAAAATCGACAAGACAAAAGACCGAATCTTTACGGTCATCAACTCAGCATTGAGTAGGTGAGTCAGGGGTTTGTTTTCCTGATCTTGTGTGTTTCCGGATCCCATCTGCATTCCTCTCCACATCACGATGATGGGCCAGAGATCCCTTAGGCAACTTTTGGTTGCACCGCTTTCGAGCACTCCGTCCCATTTATCTAGGTTGGTTCGTGAGAGCCCTGACCCGCTCTCCGAACCCGAGTTTGACTCCACTCTTTTCCCCCTCGACCACCCTTCTACCAGTCTTGAAGTGCCTGAGCAGAGACCGCAACAGATGTATATTCATTTGACGACACCTGAGTTTGGGTCTTTTGCCTTTGCAGAGACCATGGCCAGCAGCGAGGAGAGCACTGATGGACCCAACCAGACTCACACCTATGTTCCTTATTAGGGTGCCATCTACAACACCATGTTAGCTTCCTTGGAGACTATGCAGCATCAGATCAGAGACCAGGGAGCTTTCATGGCCGACATATGCAGGGAGATGGCTCAAATATGAGCGTACAGAGAGGAGAGACAAACAGAGCCGGTGGAGGAGATATTCCAGAGTTAGGAGGAGGAGATGGACCACATCTCGATGAGCCACAGGAGCCAGTCCGACCAGCACGCCCGATGAGAGAGTGATGCAACTCTGACACACTATTAGATCCAGTTGTATGCGATTCTGGGAGATTTCAAGCTCCCTCCTCAGACTGTTACTGCCCAGATTTCACGGGCTAGCCATCGAGGAGCTGCAACTCCATCTCCAGGAGTTTGAGATGATCTACAGCATGGTCCACGACAGATTCGTGGATGAGGATACCATCAAGATGATGGCCTTTTTGTTCTCCCTCATCGACAGAACATCCTATTGGATGGAGAATTTAGGGAGATACGTGACATCATGGGAACAACTCAGAAATGAGTACTTGAACAAGTACTATCCACTCGGACAGACGAATGTAGCGAGAGCCCTCATCAACAGCTTCTCCAAGCTTCCCAACGAGCAGTTTCATGAAGCATGGGACCGATTCAGAGAGCTTATCGACCGATGTCCCCACCATGATATATCCAAGCCCAACCTCATGCAGAGTTTCTTTTGTGAGTTGACACCAGAGCTGCAGGGGCTAGTGAATGCATCCTGTGGAGGATCCTATTTTTCCAAGGATGAGGACCATGTCTGGGCTATTTATGAGGAGATGGCCGAGAACTACACCGTCATGTCCCAGACCTGACTCTACACACAGGGGAAGCCCTCACCACAGGTCGTGTCCTATCAGAGGATAGCATGGGTCGATGCAGGTCCTTCCACATCTTCAGCAGCCGCAACACAGGCAGAGTCGTCAGCCGCTGATATGAGCATTATCAGCGAGAAGCTGGACTGCATCAAGATCATAGAAAAGAAACAGTGTCAGGTCATGTCATAGATAGATCAGATGGCACAGACGCTGAGTGACCTGAAGACCCAGATCATATGTCTCCAGGAGGCACAGACGGCTTCTAAGCCCCATCTCAAGTCACGGGTTGACCCCAGCAGCAGCAGCTCGACCCAGCCCTCCGCCCACTACAGACAGGTTCACCACATTCAGGCGGAGCCGTTCCATCAGCCGCAGCACCAATACGTCCAATCACAACCATCTTAGGACACTCAGATGGTGGTGTGCCAGTAGGAGCAGCCCCTGGCAGTCTTTTCTCCACCCCCGTTTGAGCAGGAGCTGTTGATGGAATTCAACGGGATTTGGTATGACCAACCACAGCTTGGGATCTGCAGAGACCATCCAGGATTTCGATAGTCGACCAGAGGTGCCTCATCCCAGCAGCAGCCTCCAGTTCAGGGTGGGCAGTACAGCTAGTATTAGCAGCATCCCCAGTTCCCACAGCCACAACAACATTACCAACAGGGTCCTTGTCCCTACCAGCAAGGACATTCGTGGAGGCAGCACCAGCAGCAGCCTCAGCGGTACTCTCAACAGTATCCCCCTCATCCTTCCCAGTAGTAGCCTCACTTCTAGAGAGGCAACCTGTCCGATTCTCATGGGCCAGACTATGAGAACCCAACACTTGACGACTTAGACCGTCTCATTTCTGAGCTGCAGGCCAATTTTAGGCAGGAGATGGACGAGTTCCGTCAGGAGATGAGGGAGATCGTCAAGGTCAAGGCTGCCATACCAGCTCAGATCGAGGCGAATCCGAACAATCTGAAGAGGAAGTGTGAGCAGGTACAATTTACAGAGGTTACCACTCCTAGTGACTCATTGGGTGATATTACTTCATATACATTTGATGCTGACTTTGTTATACTTAGGAGCAGTATGATGCCAGCCGGTGGAGCTTCTTCTGAGAGATGACACCATGAGGACTCATGAGCGCCAAACGAGGAGGAGAGTGGTGCTGATATCGCTCACGATGATGATGATGACAGTGGTGCTGATGCCACCAAAGATGTAGATCCAGCCGATGGTACTGAGGGCGTCGCTTCACTAGTTGCAGGAGGTGGTGCTGATGCCACCAACCAGTCAGACTGAGCCAGAGAGCGGTACTGATGCCGTAGTTCGTGATGTCGTGGGTGGTACTGAGGCCACCCCTTCTATTCCTGTTGCATTTCCTATTGTTTCTGTATCTCGGGACTATTCATAAAAATCCAAAAAGATTAATAAAGGAAAGGGTTCTTTATATTCAAGTCCATATGCGATGCCTAGTGATGTTTGTATGGATTCTGTCTCATCTCAGCAACATGGACCCATTCCTAGCCCTCTATTTGAGGAGGCCCATCCATCCCCTTCCCTCAAGCACTCCGCTTGGCTAAGGGGAATAAAAAAGAAAATCCAAAAAAGAGCCAGAAGTTAGAGTTCAGCCAGCAGAGGATAGACAGATTTCAGATTCAGCTGACTCTACAGGAGGCACTTGAGCACATCCCTCTCTTCCAGAGGAACCTTGGATAGAAGACTACTATCCGCAGGAAGAAGAGGAACCATCATGCAGAGATCCATGTGCTTATCCGTGCCATCTGCTTCTCCATCCAGAACCATCTGCCCACCAAGACGCCTGATACAGGAGCTCCCTATGTCAGATGTCACATCCATGAGCAGAGGTTCGATCGCACTCTATTAGACAACGACTCTTCCATCAACCTACTTCCGGCAGCCTTACTCGACCGATTCGAGTTTGGCCCTCTTCGACAGAGCAGGACAGTTCTTCAGTTTGCTGATAGATCTGTCAAGAGGCCAAAGGGGTTGTTGAGGGACATGGTCATCACAATTCAGGGCCTGAAAATTCCCCGTGGACTTCGTTGTGTTGGACATGGAGATCCCTGAGTCTGTGACCGATATCTCCATCATCCTAGGGCACCCATTCTTGGCCACAACCAAGGCAGTGTCCGATCATGATAGAGGGAAGGTGTACTTTCACGTCGAGGGTGAGAGTATACAAATAGAGACGATCAACGAGACCAGAGCGTGAGATTCAGCTTGCTCAGAGCAGCTCAGTTATTCAGAGCAGATGACAGAGGCCGAACGAGACGTCCACCCGGACTGCGATTTTATGATTATTGATGATGATGCTGCTTGGACTGATCCCATTTCACGAGCCATCCTCTCACATTCAGATACCGTAGAGTCAGATTCTAGCAGAGGAGAGCTTGGAGAGCACACTCTTGGTAGAGGACACATTAGAGGCTGTAGACCGTGTTCAGGAGAGCGAGGCAGTATATTTTCCTTGTGATTTAGATCCCTCAGAGTCAGATATCGATTGGGCAGAGTTTGATGAGTTGATACCGTGTCTGATTCCTATAGAGCCAATAGCTAGGGTGGAGACTGATCCGATACAGAGTACAGATACACCAACAGAGCAGTCGACACCAGCTTTCCATGATCAACGAGAGTTCTCCCATGCATATTTGGTTACCTTCACTCAGACATTTCAGAGGCCAGATTTGCCAGCTCCCAGTTTCCCAGAGCTGAAGCCTTTGCCGCAGTTGTTGAAGTATAGGTTCCTTGCGGGCAAGCATGAGATGCACCCAGTCATTATCTCAGCAGATTTGATCGGAGAGCAAGAATCTCGTTTGATGGAGGTTCTTGAAAAGAACCGCAAGGTGATAGGATGGAGCGTAGCTGATCTTCAGGGGATAAGTCCGGCACTGTGCTCCCACCATATCTATCTCGAAGAGGATGCTAGGCCATTGCGTGAGTTCCAGCGACAGCTAAACCCCAACCTTCGAGAGGTTGTCATGAAGGAGATCTCGAAATGGTGGAGCGCTGATTTTATCTACCCCATCTCTGACTCCAAGTTGGTTAGTCCATTACATGTGGTGCCAAAGAAGACGGGCATCACTACAGTTGTGAGAAAGTCTGGAGAGGAGATAGCTACCTGGGTGCCCACTTCTTGGAGGGTCTGTGTGGACTATAGACGATTGAACCAAGCCACCAAGAAGGATCATTTCCCGCTGCCTTTTATTGATTAGATTATAGAGAGGCTAGCTGGGAAGAGTCATTACTGTTTCCTTAACGGGTACTCCGGCTACAATCAGGTGGCCATTGTGCCCGAAGACCAGGAGAAGACTACATTTACCTGTCCGTTTGGGACATATGCTTTCAGACAGATGCCCTTTGGGCTATGATGACATTCCAAAGGTGCATGTTGTCCATCTTCTCGGACATGGTGGGTGATTGCTTAGAGGTCTTCATGGACGACTTTTCGGTCTATGACGATGGGTTTGATGCTTGTCTTGACTGCCTAGACCGTATCCTTCAATGATGCATTAAGGTCCATCTTGTTTTATCCTGGGAGAACAGTCACTTCATGGTGACTCAAGGGACGGTGCTTGGTTATATCATCTCCAACAGGGGCATGGAGGTTGATCCGGCTAAGGTGGATATCATCAGGAAACTCAATCCACCGTCTAACTTGCGATAGTTACGGTCCTTTCTGGGGCACGTCGGTTTCTTCTGACAATTCATTCATGATTTCAGCAGGATTGCCTGACTGTTGACTGATTTGCTGACCAAAGACACCGAGTTCATTGTAGATGATAAGTGTCTTACGTCATTTGAGACTCTCAAGAGTCTAGTTGTTGAGGCTCCTATCCTTCAGCCGCCTAATTGATCTCTCCCATTCAAGATCATGATGAATGCCTCCGATTTTGCCGTAGGGGTCGTGCTGAGACAGAGGAGGGATGGAGTGCCTTTTGCCATTCACTACGCTAGCCGTACATTGGATGTCGCACAACAGAACTACACTGTCACTGAGAAGGAGATGCTAGTCGTAGTTTTTTCTTGGGAAAAGTTCAGATCTTACATCATTGGATCAAAAGTGACTATCTTTACTGATCATACCGCCATCAAGTACCTCAGGGCAAAGAACGATGCCAAAGCGAGATTGACTAGATGGATCCTTGTACTCCAGAAGTTTGATATTGAGATAAAAGATAAACCTGGAGTCAAGAATGTGGTGGTGGATCATCTCTCCCGATTAGAGCATCTTGAGGAAGCTGAGCAGACTGATCCTATTTCCGAGACCTTCCCAGATGAGGCGATCCTTGCTATCGTCTCGCTCCCGTGGTATGCCAACATTGTGAACTATTTGTTGCCAAGAAAGTTCCGGAAGGTTGGCCCAGGCAGCGACTTGAGACCTTCCTTGCGAAGTCCAAGTTCTATTACTGGGAGGATCCCATCCTTTATCATGAAGGAGGGTATAGTGTCTGGCATTGGTGCATTTCTCAGGAGGAGCACCATAGTGTCCTCACATACTGCCACAAGCTTGAGGCGGGAGGACATCACTCTGGGAGGAGAATGGCACAGAAAGTACTCCAATCCAGCCTATGGTGGCCTACCCTCTTTAAGGATTCTGATGAATTCGTGAAGAGGTGTATTGACTTTCAGAGAATGGGCACTTGTGGACAACGTGATATGATGTCGATGCAACCCATTCACTTCTGTGAGGTTTTTGACGCATGAGGCATCGATTTCATGGGTCCATTCCCTAAGAGTCAGGGATTCGAGTACATTCTGTTGGCCGTGGATTATGTTATTCATTGGGTTGAGGCCATCCCCACATGAACCACAGATGCTAGGACTGTCTGCAAATTTTTGAGGAAGAAAATCATTTCACGGTTCGGGGTGCCTAGAGTTTTGATATCTGACGGGGGGTCTCATTTCATCAACGACAAGGTAAAGGCCCTTGCTAGCGAGTTCAGCATAGACCATCAAGTAACCACCCATATCATCCTCAGACCAATGGTCTTGCTGAAGTGTCGAATAGGGAGATCAAGACTATATAGTAGAAGGTAGTACGCCCAGACCGAAAAGATTGGTCACAGCTTTTGGACTCGGTCTTGTGGGCATATCAGACTTCCTTCAAGACTCCTTTGGGTATTTCTCCCTTTCGCCTCGTTTATGGCAAGCCCTGCCATTTACCTATTGAGATTAGGCACAAGTTACTTTGGACTATCACAGATATATTATTGGATCCAGTGAGTGTAGGAGATCAAAGGAAGGCAGAATTGGCAGCCCTAGAGGAGCTTAGAGACACAACCTTTTCGAATAGCCTATAGTATAAGGAGAGAGTGAAGGAATGGCATGATTATCATATCATCCATAAGCAGTTTGAGCCAGATCAGAGAGTATGGTTGTTTAATGCCAGGCTTAGATTTTTTTCAGGGAATTTGCAGAGCAAGTGGAAGGGACCATACCTAGTCCGAAAGGTACATGACAATGGGAGTATTGACATATCTGAGATGTCATCTGAGTCTACCTTTCGTGTTAATGGTCAGCGACTGAAACCATATCTAGATCATGAGCCGCTGGTCGTTAATGTTGCCCCGATTCATTTTGCATGAGATGTGGTCTTTGACTCACATCTATTGCATCTCATGCCTGATTATCACTGTCTCCCGCCTTGTATAGATCCGGATGTCCATATCATTTCATTCTTTCGTCCAACATCCCATCTGCATCTTGTGATTATGCTATACTGAGGGTGCACTTTACCCTAAGTATGGGGGGGGGGTGTCATACTCTTGATTATTCTTTTGATCCTTTTTACCTCTGTTTTGCCGCCTATACTCAGGGATATTTTAGCCTAAGTATAGGAGAGGTAGACCCTGTATATTCTTTCACTCGGATTTCCTTTTATGTACAGTATACTATACTTAGGATTACTTGATCCTGAGTATAGGGGAAAACACCGAGTCCTCTTCATTCTATTCTTTGATTCGTCGTTGTAGTATAGCATTCCTTTTCACTGCCCTATACTAAGCACGAGTTATGTCTTCTTCATCGCTCTTGATCCACTCTGGGGACATCGTTCGAGCTAAGTATAGGGGGTGTCGTATATATTTCACATATACTTTAACCATAACTCGTACTTTTTTGTGAGTGTGTTAATAAATAAAATATCTAAAATCCTTTATATAAAATCGTAAAAATTTTGAAAATTTTCTTGTACATAAAATTCTTCCTTGCACATACATAGCTATTTATAAAAATTATTTTTGTACAAATGTTTGTAAAAACTTTTTGTTTGTAAAATTTGTGTAAATATTTTGGTACTAAAATTATGTATGTAGTACAAAGCTTTTGTAAAATGTTTGGAAAGCAAAAGTTTACAAAAATCCTTGTGTAAATGTGTGTAAATAGTTTGCAAAACTTCTGCATCCATGCATTCATTCAAACATTTTTCAAAAATTTTGCACATTTTCAAAAATTGCATAAAAAAGATTTTGTATATATTTGTACATTCTTTTGAAGCATAGATTGGCATTTAAACTAGCCCGGAATTAAATTGGAAAATGGAGCTTGGTTAAGATCTTAATCCACCTAATTCTAAGAGGAACCTTATAGGTCTTAGGATTGAGACTCTTCAGGTCTATTGGTGACTTAATTCTTTGAGTCCACTAGGTTATGATCACATGTCATCTTGATGAGCCGGAGTAGAACATTTAACAACGCACACATGACTCTCACCGACAATGGCTTTACTTGCACCAGCACACCTTACACATAGCTCTCTACGGATGAGGGGCTGAGGAGGCAGTTTCCTTTGGTTTGGGGTAGCGTACGATGGTAGTACTTCTAGGCGAAACCTCTCGTCTTCTTTTAGTGAAGGAAGTGCGTCTCAACTTGGTCTGGTGGCGTTGAGGTATAAAGACAGGAGTTGTGGGTTGTAATAATGCTTCAAAAGAGGGATTGTCTACTAGCTCGAGAGGAAAACTCCTTATGTATATATGTTGCACCATGTAGATATGTTGAACGGATGCACATCGAAAAAAATGTGCAAAAGAAAGAACAACTCCAAAAAAGTGGCGGATCTGATAGAAAATGAAATACCCACCAGAGTGTATATAGCCAAATAAAGCACAAGCTTATGTTACCCATTTTCATCTCATGAAGCTTGCAGCAGGGAGACTTAGCTACACCGGTTGGGCTCCCAGGGATACATGACTATAGTGGTCATGGTCCATTCTCTTCTTCCTCTCTTATTGAGCCGGTTGAACTTGAAATTAGAAGGGAATACCCCGCTCCTCGAGGAAAGAGCTACCAGACTGGGCATTAGAGTTACCTTATTGAGGGGGACTGTTACTTTGCCATTTCTGAGGTGGTGAGCTACATATTACTTACACAGTACAAGGAAAGATTCATGGTCATTAGAGTTTGTGTATGTAGACTTGTTCTGATCTGGATTATTGAGAAGTCATGACCATAAGATTGGTGGAACTTAGAGGCTGTTGAGTTCTAAACCTATGTCCAAATAATGTTCCGACAAACTAATAATCCAAAGATCTGACTGAGCTCCATACTCCAATTTCATGAAGACAAGTATAATAATCAACCTTAATTCTCCTTCTTTTTCTTTTCTTTCTCTTTTCATTTCTTTTTCAAATAAGTGTTTGCTAAGGACTAGCAAAAGTAAAGTATAGGGGGGTGATGAATCCCCGTTCATCACTCTTTATTCTTTTATTTTAGCTAATTATCTTGGCAAAGCATCATGTAAATAGGTGTAAATACATAACTTAGCAATATGCATGCATGTGGTAATATTACATAACTAGCATGTATTTGTGCAAAAGAAAAGAATAAAGAAAAAGAAAAAGTAAAAGTTAATAAGGTATTTAGAATAAATACATAGTGACCCCGAACCCCAAGAGAGACCAAGCATTGGCCTGATCCCAAATAAAATAAGTAGAGAGAGATAGAGCCCAATCTATATTGTACAGACCATGGGTGTAAATAAATAAATAAATTATTTTTGCCAAAATAAAAATAAAAATATGTTTTTACCTCCTTGTATATGTTTCTAAAAATAAAACAAAAATGAGAAAAATAAAAATAAAATAAAAATCTCTCTCACTAGTACATAATACATGTATATATGTTCCCTTCTCTATTTAATTTATACCTGTAAATAAATAATAAGAATAAAACAAAGTCTGTGAGTGAGGCCCCTCTCCCGTCAAAGGACAAGAGAGCTTCTTCGCCCCGAACTACCGATTGAGCGTACCCTTCTTCCTCTCCCGGGCGATGGGGGCCGCTGTCAGGTAAAGAGTCTTAGGGAAGGATCTCTCCTAAATTGCAAGAAAATAGTCCTAACGGAAATGATCCACCATAGCCTGAGATCTGACGATCCTATACACGTCAGCATATAGAACGAAGGAAGTCAAGAGACAGTGTATAACCTCACATGGGCACACACACCGTCGAGGTCACCCGCACCTTCCTATTAAGACTGACCGCTTGGAATACGGCAGTTCTCTTTCACCCTGACCGGGCATGCATTGAGGAATACACAACAACAGTGCCCTATTTCGTCTTTAGTGCTTGTTGACTCGAAAAACAATATATATAAGCTACAGGCTAGTATAGATTCCAGGCTTTAGTAGGACTAATACAAAGCTAATAGTCCCCTCTTTCTCAGACTACGAGAAATCAAGTCCGACTACCAATGTTTAATATTTTTTTCATGAGGAGCACCACACTACAGGTACAGAGGCTTGTTTCAGTCTCCTATAGTTAGTCCGCCTTAAGCAAAAATAAGAAAAGGCGGTCCAGTCCCCAATAGCTATTCATACTCCGTGCACTTTTACCCAAGCCCGCTAAGAGAACAATTGTTCCTCAGCCACTGTCCAGCGCTAAGTGGCCTAAGGAACCCTGCACGTATGTCCCAATCAAATAAATCAAAAAAGTGGAATTCGGATCTCCTACGTCCCTCCCTGGGGATCTAACCTAGACTGGTACCCCATCTGCCTTTCCTCCCCTAGTCCCAATGCTTGCACAAGGGCTAGATAAAGCAACCTGATCTAAGGGCTTTAACAATTATCAAAAATGTGAAGCTTTTTGTCTACACTACATCTGACATCTCTTTCCAATTAAGAAAAAGGTCAGAGCGAGAAGTGAGCCGAAAGGCAAAGCGATCTCGTACTAACATTAAGAAAGAGAACTTTCCCGTAAGCTGGTGCGTGCGAGTGAAAGCTTAGAGGTTCACGTAGTCACCCAGAGAGGAGGAAGGGCGTAGTAAGCGAGGAAATGCTTCGGGGAGTTGAAAATCAGCATAGATCCGGAGATTCCCGAATAGGTCAACCAGCTGTTGAATCCGCAAGAGACAACCTGGCGAACTGAAACATCTTAGTAGCCAGAGGAAAAGAAAGCAAAAGCGATTCCGGCGAGCGAAATGGGACCGTGGGTTGTGGGAGAGCAATACAAGCGCTAGGCGAAGAGGCTATGGGAGTGAAATTAATCTGTAACGGAAAGCGGTAGAGGGACGAACTAACATGCTTCGACTGCATGCAGCAAAGGTGGTGCGTAGCGGGACGAAGGCTACGAAGATGCGTGCGCAGCGAGGACGTAGGAGAGGCTAGGGGTTCTAGGGAGGTTCGCTTACTATAGCGGATCGTATACGGTACTCCACGTACTGCTTAGAAGGACCTGTGCCAACTCGCTAACTAGATATTTGGGGTTGACTCCATTTACTAAGGACCATTTTCAGTACAATACTATCGCGAACAGTTCACTTCCGAATTTTGAGAAAGAATTATACAAGAAAGAGGATGTGAAAAGACCTCTTGACAGATGGGTAATTGGCCTTTCTTTTCGCAAAGTTTATTGGAACGGAAACATAGGTGAAGCGGAGTCTATCTTTCCTTAGTCGAGTCAGAGATGCGCTTGGAACTTGACAACAAATAAGGGCTCGCTTGCTCAAGCTTCAAAATACTGCTTGCCCTCGCTCGCGTAGACAAGTTCCAGCTCCCGAATATATAGTTCAAGTTCCGAATGCCTACTGGTCAGAGTCTTCAGAGGAGTCCCCCTGTCACCCCCCGTCTCAATCGGGTGATTTCCGGTCTCGACGCCCCGAGAACCACAAAGATCAGATCATAGTAGTCCTGCTCCCCCTCCTCCCAGAGGCCCTATTCCACTGAAGCACCAGCTTTCTTAGCTTCTAGTCAGCTTTCACCTTGACCTTCTTGTTTTCGAGTAGCTTCCTCGATGACTCAGACTGGACGAGCATACCGGAGAGTATGATGGAATTTTATACTCCAAAAAATATGTAATAAATAAATAAATAATATGTTGTAAATAAATAAAATATAAAATTGGAGTATTTTTGTAAAAATAATAAATTAAAAATAATTGTACAAATGCAGAGGTATAATATACCTGTATATAATACTCTATATTGTATATAGACTAATTTATTTTTCATAAATATAAATAAAAATCACAAAAACATTCCTTGAAAAATAATAAACATTTTTCATTTTATTCATTTTTTAATTTATATTCATTATTATTTTTAATCTATTTATCTTTTATTTTCCTTATTATTTTGTCCTGTAGCGGTTTTGTCTTCTTCCTCCGCCGCTCCTGATTGGTCCACGCCCGCATGTTGACCCGGGTCAACCCCCTCTTCCAAGGCTTGACCCAACTCGACTGCTTGGCTGGACCGATTTCTCGCATTTTCTCCATCGGACTGCGCAACCTTTCGCTATGATTTCTCGCCTGCATCTTTCCTATGGAACTAAGATCCTCACGGATCCCTAGGAGGCGCGGATCTTTCTCCAGTTTACGCCCTCACTCGATTTCTCCCAGCCACCTGGGAGCATTATAAACCATCTCATCCTCTTCCCCAGGATGGAAACTCGTAGGGGTGCACATGGATCGGATTGGTTCGGATTTTAGCTTAATCCGTGTCCAATCCAACTTTAACGGATTTTTATTTTTCAAATCCAATCCAATCCGTCATATATCTAAATCCAATCCGATCCAATCCATCGGATTACGGATTGGATCGGATTGGTTCGAATTTTTATATTTACATTTTTCCGTTAAATAGTCTACTATGCACGTTTATACTTTCCAACATACTAGTCCTCGAGCATTCAAATAATGACTAAAAAAATCAATCATATGAATAGAAGTAAAGAAAAGGAAAAAATACATAATCAAGTGAAAGTTGAAGAATTCCATTAATCCACTATAAAAAGTTGATACTATTTAATCAAACTAAAGGATTATATTGAATTTGAAATTTAAGTTTTCTTTGATAAATAATGCGTTAGTTTGTTTTTTAAAATTAATTTCCATCAAATGATTCCAGTAAAAATGATACAAGTTATCAAATAAGACACAAAGACAAGTTAGATAAATAAAAATGTGATCTTTGTGATCGGGTATTGATGAAGTACATGATTAACATAGAATGTTAGGCTATGCCAAACCCAACCACTCGCAAGAACATCCTTCAACACTTTATAATAATATCATTAATAAACAAGAATCATAGAACATTCATACTCAATTGAGTACGCAAGACAAAACTAATTTAAATATATCCCTAAAATTAGGCATCATCTCTTATATAAAATGAAAAGTCAAAATTTGCAAATCTATGAAAAATATGGATAGAAAATATATATCAAATTAAAAATAAAAGGAATTGAAATAATGCTTATTAACTTCTTAGATGGGTGTGGTATATTTGATTATATACTTGATCCAATTTCATCACTAAAATAAAGTTGCAAGTTAGAGAAAGTAAAATGTAAGAAGCAAAGGGATCACAAAATATCTAACAAATGCACCAAACAACTATCTCAAATCTATTTTCTTTTAACGAAGAACAGAAGAGTAGTAGCATACAGAGACCAAATGGTATAGCATGGGAGGGGATTATGTTGTTTGAGACAGACGACATCGCAGGGTAGGGGTGATGGTAAAATCGTGTTGGAGGAGAATAACATTGTGTAAGAGGGAGGCATCATCAAAATGGAGTAAGAGAGAATCGGAAGAATTTTGGTGGCCAATAGTGAAATGAGAAAAAGGAAACTGGAGAGGAATAACCAAATATGGATTTATTTTACAAATTATATCCATACTTTATTATTTTGCAGATTTAACATTTGTCTTTCCAGAGAGAAGAAAGAGTGATATCAAGAGGACTTGTATCCATGATTTATATGGAAAAAATGACATGAATGATATTGATTATGTCCTTACAGAGATTTTGAAACAGGTGCAGATGGATATTATGTATATATGTATGTATCTACACGAGCACATGTATGTTAACGGATTAGCGGATTGGATCGGATTGGATTTTGATAAAGATCCGATCCAATCCATACTTTAGCGGATTTCAAAAATTCTAGTCCGGTCTGATCCATTGGAGTGGTAAAACAAACCAATCCGATCAAATAGCATCGGATTGGATCGGATTACGAATTTATCCGATCCATGTGCACCTCTAGCAGCTCGTGCCTCGCTCCCTTTTGATACCCTAGCCACCTCCAGCTGAGTGACAGCCGTATGGAGCGCTGCCTGTTGATCGATTTGGTGCAGTGACGCCGCAGCTCGACCATCGTGGCTGGAGTTCCACCGCGAGCAGCCTCCCTTGCATTCTGTAGCTCGGTCGAGGCCATCACCCCAACGACCGCCTTTGCCTGGAGCTCAGGATTCGATCCAGACCTTCAGATGAGCCTTTTATCCTTCGCTTGAGTCCTTTCATTCAGATCTTCCATTCCAGCACCGCCGTCCCTTCACCAGCTCCGACCAGTCGGTCCGAGCTCCCATCACCCACCTTCAGCCGCTCCGATATCACCGCACGATCACCCTCCATCTCGCTCCGCATACTGATCACCCTGATCTTCGTCCATCTAGTCGAAATTAGGATCGAGATCTCCTCCATCGCCTTCGTCGAAGATCGAAGTCCTCCCCGCGCCGCTTCTTTTATTTTTAGCCCAAATAACCCAGACCGGAGCATAGCTCCGAGTCAGAGCTACCCGTTGCAGGTAGTTGTGTGCGTTGGGAGCCCTCCTTCCATCCATTCCAGAGCTCGCCGGAGTAGCTCCAGGTGCTCGTCGTCGTCACGCCTATTCAGTCGTTGGAGCCTCCATCTGAGCCATCCAGTAGACGCAGAATCGTCTCACCATCACATCAGCGTCCTCTGATCTTCCATCGGAGCTGGGGATCTCTTCCTTGGCTATGGTGAAGTTCGCTCGACGCGTGTTCTTCCAGATGCGCCTCCGCACCGTTGGATCGACCGGGACTCTCCATATCACATCTTGATCGTCCATCCAGCCGCCTTGTCAGACCGTTGGATGTCAGATCTGATGGTCATGTGCGCCCCACGTCCCCGACCGTTCTGGCACCGTCAGATCTGACACCTGACGCCATCAGAGCTGCACATCCACGCCTTCTCCAGCGGCCGACACGTGTCCCCTCCACGCGTGCCTCACGTGCTGCAATGGCATATATATCCCTTTTACCCTGCACCTATTTTATTTATGTTTTAGTCCATAAAATAAATGTTGTAGTTGAACCTATTTGCAGTTTAGTCCATGTAGTTTCGGTTATTTGTGATTTAGTCCTCCCTATCTGGAGACACGTGCGTCGTCACGTGAACTTTGATGTATTTGCATGATTAATCCTGAAGCTTTCTATGTTTATTTTCTGAAATTGCAACTATGCCCTTGTGAGTGTGGATTTGACACATGTGCGGATTTAACTGGAAAAATTGCATATTTAACCCTGAACTTTTTATGTGTGTTAATGCTTAGTACATAAACTTAGATAAATTGCAATTTAGGTCCCTACGACTTGTGTGTTGAGTTTTTAATTAAATAAATATCAAAATTACTCCAAAAATTCCCAAAAACTTACCAGTAGCTCATGCTGATGAGTAATATTTTTGGTAATTTTTGAGACGTATTTTGATTTTATTTTCTATTTTCTAAAAATAAAAAACCCTAAAAATTACCTCTATCTATTTTAGAAAACCCATAAAAATATAAAAATACACTTAAAAATTCCAAAAAAATTGTGAGTGTTCATTTTGTGTTGTTTTAATTTCTGCAGATTTTTAATTTAATTATATTTTATAAAACACCTACAAATCATAAAAGACTAAAAAACTTAAAAAATCAATAAAAATTCTAATAAAAACCAAAAAAATGTGTTTTCAAGTCTATAGTTAGGTTTTATTTTATACTTTCACATAAATTATTGCCAGGATTTTAAAGGCATTTTAACTATTTTTAATTTGCCTTTCTATCCAGGCTGTACATTATTTACTATTTTTGCCTTTCTTTTATTTTTAGAAAATTTATAAAAATCAGAAAAAAAACATAAAATATCCAAAAACACTTGAATATTTTTAAAAAGAAAAAAATAATTTTTATTTTGAATTTTTGATTATTTTAGACCTTAAAGTAATTGTTTGGGTTTACCTTTCTCTTTTTGTTATCCTTTTTCTCATTAGAAAAGAAAATATAAAAAAATTAAAATTAAAAACCATCAAAATTATTTTTATTTTTTTTGGATTTCTCGGCTACTTCGTAGGATTTTTCCCGTGCTCCTTGTGATCGACCTTGGTGGCTATAACAGGTTAAATAAATAGCAAGGACCGCTTGCCTTGGTTTCCATGCTTGTTTGATTTTTTTAGTAGTCTGATTTTTCTTGTTGAGCCCGGTTCGAGTGGTTGAGGTCGCAACAACCTTTGATATCACTCTGCCTCTGCTGCTCGGGCCGCTCACCATTAAGCATTTGCTCAATTCAAAGAGGCAGTTAATATTTGATCGATTTAGTAATCCATCAGTTATTCAAATGAAAGCAACTATTGATAAATGGTCAATTGCATTGAATGATCAATGATAATTAATCAATGGCTCAAATCAAATGTAAACGGTCTCACCAAACAAAATATAAAAATCAACAAGCTGCCCAGATAAAAGAAACTATTCGTAATCGTTTACTCGCATTTAAAACCCGATGATAATGGACCACTTGTTCAAAACAAGTAGTTCTTGGTAGTCATAAGTAGACAAGTATTATCCATTTAGAAATTGCATAGAGCAATGGCTAGTGATTGACTAACTGCCCATATCAAAGTGATCGTCAATAATCAACAGTTGCACCCAAGGTTTTAAAAATAAATTGCATTAGCCAGTTGGACTAGTCCCACTAGGAAACTGCATAATCAAGCCGGTTCCATAAAAGTAAAAAAAGAAAAGAAAACCTTCGGTTGGACGATCGGGTCGACTCAGATTGAACCAGTTTGATGGGTTTGAAATTGAAGTAAAAAATATAAACAGTGGATACTCGATGTCCAATTCGAAAAAGGCAACCCTAACCCCCATGCGGTCATGCCTTCTTTCTTCCCCGAGTTTCGATGCCACAGTCAACCCATATTCACGCACTCATCATCATCGATCGCCTCCTCTATCCCTATCGATCGTTGCCTCTGTCGCTGCCAACCACCACCTCCACCATGGTGGCCTCTTTGCCTCTGTCACATCAGGTTTCCATCTCCGCCACCACTGGTCGACGCCTTCGCCACCACAGTGCCACCTTCCTTATTTTTCCACCTCTATAATCAATCTCCATTGAGTTCATTTTCTATAGTAGTTCCTTCCCTCTTTGCACAAGGGAGAAGGAAGATCTCCGAAGATAAACCTCAAGGTTAACTTGGAGGACATGACAAATATATCAAGATTGAATAACTGATATAAACAAACGGAGGGGACAACAAAGCAAGTGATGAAAGTCGAGAGGGGCTATGGACAACCTAAAGAAGAAGAAGGAGGTTCGCTAAAAAATAGACGTTTTGCTCCAAATAGGCACATATGTTATTGAAAAGTATGGCATGTAGTTTGCATGGCAATACTTTGTACCGTCATGAAAAGATTTATGTGCCGGTAGATTACATTTCAAAAGATCATTGACAATAATATAGCGTACATTGTGATGCATCTTCATTGATTTGATATCAAAGGTCGTGCCCATTAATCTGTTTACACATGATTTCGAATCCATGACTTACAGACTCTTAGTTGTTTTTTTAACACCCAAGCATGCCGTCTTTACAGGCACTTATCAAATTTTGTCTTAATTCAAAACATGCATATAATCCATTCATCTTAAAAGATCAAAATCAAAATGTCCAACTCTGTAAATAAATTAGTTTTTATCTTATAAGATGAATGACTATATATGTCAAATTAAGATGAGATTTGATGGGCATATAGAACAAATTAAATACATAATTATGATATATAAGGATATAACTTTGAAATTGAATTAAAAAATTTTGAAGTCTAATGGACCTGATGTGAACGTTTTTCCCTTACTACAAAATAATAGCATTGCAGCTACGGATTCATCAATTGCAATTTATACAAGGATGTCCCCCATGTTCGGTCAATTAGCAGATTTTTTGGATAAATTACGAAAAAGAGCCTAATTATTTGTCGATTTTCTATTAAAGATCGCATCTTTCAATTGTAACAAACAGGAGCATGAAATTTCAACTATAGGGTTTAATGTTGAAATATAAGGCTCGTGAAAGCTTACAGAGGCATGTATTTAAGACAAAAGATAAGATTATGCCCATCTTTGTTATACTTGAAAGTTGAGGCCATTATTTGGAAATTGACACATAGTTGAGGTTTTTTATAGGGTTTGAGGGGCTGGCCCAAGGGACTGCCCCCACTCTATTTTCCCGAATTTTTTTATTTTTTTGCAAAATAAAACCATGTATATTCATCTATATATCCTTCCAATATGTCATTCAAATTTCGTCAGAAACGGAGACCCATATGTCCTCCATCTAGAACATGTAGATTACAAAATGTTTAGACCATTAAAATTAAATGTTCTAGATGGAGAATATATGAATCTCTGTGTCTGACGAAATTCGAATGGCATATGGGAGGGATATATATACATATACATATATATATATATATATATATGAATATACCTAGTTTTATTTTGCAAAAAATAAAATTTTTATGAAAAAAATGGAGCAGGCCCCATTTTTTCCTTTTTATAATTTACCCTAGATTTTTTGTTAATTTGAGTAAGTTGATTCGGGAGTTTGGTTGGTATTTAAAAGTGCTAGTACATTCATGCCAATTTGTGTCTTTCATGTTGAGAGATTGGATATAGTCCCCGTAGATGTTATGTTTGTGATTCTTTTTAAATTATTCAGTAAGCCAGTAATGTTGCATATAAATGTGTATTTCCTCCCTACATTTCTGCAATACATGATGTTTATAATGTATCAAATACGAAGAAGTATGTATTGAAAGGATTATTTTCCTATATGAAAAGATCACCCACATGTTCAAGAATATTTTTACTGCTCTCCTCGTACGTCTTGGTCTTTACCATTCTAATGTCTCTCACTAAGTAAATGCTTCTTTGTCATTTTGCTATGGATCTCCTCGTTACGATGTCTGATTTAAAAAATATCAATATGTAATATGCCTGTAATTTGTTTGAAATGTTTGAATCTATTTGTTTTAGGTGATACTTTTCATGGAGGATATGTATGATAAGACTTCACCTTGTGTAAGGATCTAGTTTGGGAAGAGTGATTATTTTGACATCAACATTGGTATGCATTAAGGTTTAGCTTTGAGTCCTTCATTTTTTACTTTGATTAAGGACGAGGTGACTAGCTACATTCATGATGAGATACCTTGGTGCATGTTATTCTATGATGATATTATGTTGATGGATGAGACTAGAAATGTAGTAACTGAGAAGCTTGAGGTCTGGAGACATACATTAGAGACTAAATGATTTCGTATAAGTAGGCAAGATTAAATTGGAAGGAATTGAGGTGAAGATGGTGACGATAACATTCAGAAGAAAGATCTTTTAGATACTTGGGATATATTTTACAACATGAGGGGAAATTGATGAATGTTACTCATAGAATAAATGCAGGTTGGATATAGTGGAAAGGAGTCTCTACTATTCTATGTGATAAGAAAATTCCTTTGAAAATTAAAGGAAAGTTTTGCAAAGCAACCGTGAGACCTACTATGCTCTATAAATCTGAATGTTGGCATGTTGACTATAGACATGCGCAGAGAATAACAATAGCAGAAATGAAAATGCTAAGGTAGATGTGTGGACATACACGTAGGATTCAGAATGATGCAATCATAAGGAAAGTTGGCGTAGCTCCAATCGAGGATAAGATGCGAGAAAACCACTTAATGGTTTGTCCATTTGTAAAGGTGGTCGGCTGATGCATCAATTAGGAGATGCGATTTTAGAGATGTTGAGTCAGCTAAGAGAGGGTGAGGAAGACCCAAGAAGTGTTAGAATGAGACTTCGAAGGGATCTTAGTTTTTTAGATCTAAGCCCAAGATGACTCAAGATAGGTCTTAATGAAGGCAAAGAATCCATGTAATCGATCTACTTAATGTGGGAAAAGGATTTTTTATTGTTGCTGTTTGAATCTACTTGTTTTATATAGAAAAAATAAATGAATTCTCATCAATTTCTATTAAAAAAACTTATAATTAAACGTATAACAATG